>CM019149.1:164007005-164310015 GCA_009733165.1 Naja naja
ATAAACAAACAAAAAAAGAAATGAAAGAAAAAAATGAGAACCCAGTAAAAAAAAGAAAAGAAATATAAAAATAAATGACTTCCCATTCATCATAAGAAATACTGTTTTAGTAACATTTTATTTATCAGATTTAGAAAGCACCCATCTCACTTAGAGAGTGACGTATCAACTTAAAATAAAACAATGATCTCTTCTCATATCCTCTTTCTATACGAAATCCTTTAAGCCTCATCATTCAGTCCTGATCACCAGAAGTTCGCTAAGGCTTGCAAGATATTTTTAAAAATGTACCTATTTTATTTATTATTTATTAATTCGACTTATATGCCACCCCCTCTCCCAAAGGACTCGGGGCGGCTCACAGATTAAAAGAAAATACAACAATAAATTACCTAAAGCATTATTAAACAAACTAAGCCGAATTAACATTAAAACCCCCAAAGATTAAAATCAAGAAAACCCAAGGAGTCAGCATAGCCCAGATTGTAAAAACAGCCAGGTTTTTAACTCGTGGCGGAAAAGGTACGGAGATCAGAGCAAGCCGAGCTCCAGTGGAAGGAGATTCCATAAAGTGGGGGCCGCCACAGAATAGGCTCTCCCCCGAGTCCCCACCAAGCGACATTGAGTCGCGGACGGCACCCTGAGGAGGCCCTGTCTATGCGCCAACTTTATATTTCTTCTTTTTATTTTCAACTATCTTCAATTTTAGGTCCTTCACATAAGGCCCTAAAATTTTATTTCTTTTCATTTCTTTGTCCCTTCTCAAAAAGTTTTCACAAGTCTTTTTTGTGGATGGAACCAACATTGGAAAATTATCCAGGTCACTCTCTGGTTATCTGTACACCCCTTTTAATTATTAAGATATCAGCCAATTTTGTTTGTATGTCCAGTGTAGCATCTTTGTTCATATCATTATTGTAGCCTGTCATTTTAAATCCAGTTTCAGAACAATCTTGTCTAGTAAAACTGTGCCTCTTTCATAACATCTTTTAAACATAGTCTATCTATAGAGCTAGACACTCTTAAAATTAACTTCTGGATCCATTGTTTAAAAATATCCTCCAATATGCCCAATTTTTAAATATTTGTTTCATATTGTATTAGTAAGTCAAATACAAGAGTGCTCCTTTAATTGAAATCTTTAGACCCTTCTAGTTCCTTCTAGTGTCTCCCTTTCAAGTTTCATCCTGTTTTTTTTAAAAGAGGATTCAGAACAAAAGCATTTTCCAATGCCAATGATTCTATATAATCTCAAATTCTTATTTCAAAGGCACATGGTTCTTCAGTCTGTAGCTTTCCAAAACCAAAGTTCTAATCACCTTTCTGCTGTATGTATGTATGTATGTATGTATGTATGTATGTATGTATGTATGTATCTATGTATGTATGTATGTGTATGTATGTATATATATATTTATAGATTTCTAGTAACTGAAAAGCAGTTAACACACAATTTTCAAAAAGTAATTAGAAAAAAAGCAAGTGTGTTTTTGAAGATGCCAACTACAGTGTTTTCCACCGAAATATGATTTTGAGTAGTGTGAATTCAAATAGCGCAGTCATTTCATGAGATACATTAATTGCACTAATCGAGGCCTACCTGATTAGAAATTATACTCAATCCTTTGATTTTGTTGGAATCATGACAATCTCAACATCTCTCATAAACTGGAGATAAAAGTATCCGCAGAAGGGATCTTTGTATATGCAAGTAAGTTTCCCACTGCAAAAGTTGGCCTTCCAACATAGGAAGTGCAATAGCTGGGAGATGTATCAATAGCTGAAACAGAGTGAGCTGAGTTAGCTAATTCATGCCATTCTCACTCTGTGAGGGAGTCAGTCTATTTCTGCATGCTGATGATGACTAAATTATCAACGCAATTAATATACACACTGCAGAGTCTGACTCTAACAAGAAATTAAACAGCCAGAATCATAAGGGGCTGAAACAAAGGGATTCTAAAGAATTTGGGCTATCCTGTTGGTTTCATTACAGGCATTTTAGTCTTTATTTAGTGAGAAACTTCTGTTGTAATAATTAAGTCTTTTTTCACCTCACCTCTAGTTGAATGTAAAAAGCTGCTTTGAATTTTTAAACAGGTATTTTTGGAAGTTTTCTAAGAAAGGAACCCCCCCGATCTGGAGGAGTCATCTCTCCTTTCCAGTTTCTTCAGGCACAAAGCTGGTATTGCATAATGACAGGGCTTTTAACTATAATCTGTTGGGTTTACTGGCCTGGTTTATAATGGTAATTCATAATGGATAGCTCCCTGTCTGTAATATAGGTGAGAATTACCTTAAGGCATGAGGGGAAGAGATGCTAAAAATTATTAGACAAAAGAAGAGGGAGCACCAGTGGCTTAGTGGTCAGAGAAAGAAACTTAGGAAAGATCCACCTAATTGATCAGAATGTTAAAAGTGACAGCAGTAGATCTGTACTTCAAGTCTTACAAGAGTCTGTTAATGTAACTTTACAATAAAGAAGAATTATCTCATTTCATTGTGTTTCCTGACTGGTCTACTTGGGAGGCTGACAAAACAGCATAGGAAGCCAAAAGCAACCAGGCTACATAGATTAATAGTAGGGGAGACCCTCATATGGATCCTGTCTATGGAGATTCTCAATCATCCAGGTCATGGTTGTCCCAAAGGTGCTTTTTCAAGAGGCAACTAGACTTGAACAAGTCTTCTTCTGGGCTGAAGAAGCTTCTTGGATGAGAAGAGAAATGTCTTCAAAGAAAAACCAGAAAGTCCAGTTGCCTCTTGAAAAAGCACCTTTGGATCACCTGAATCTTATTTATCTGTAAAATGTTGAAAGCTTTTAATTGTAGAAATCTGCTACCTCATCACTCCTCAAGGATCTGAAAATCAGAGATCTGATTACAGATCTCCTTATACCTAGGCGATATCTTTTCCCCTGTCCCTTAAATAACCATATGGTATTTTTTGCTTCAGATCATTCCTAGTTTTTTCCCAGAAGCTAAAGAAGAGAATGAGAACAAGCTACCCTTGGGGTTCCTTTTCAAGGTAAGATGCACAAATCAAAGAGCTGGCTTTTAGGCTTTCCCAGCTAATAAAAAGCAAGATTAAGGGAGGGTGTTAATTCCAAGACTTGCCCTCTGAGACCATTGTTGATTTTTTTATTTTACTCCAAAATCAGTTTTTTCAGCCTTTTCTGTAGTATTCAATTTGGAAGTGGGATGGATGGATGAAGAGTTGAGATGCCCATTCTATGCTGCCCTGTTTCATTATTTTCACATTTTATGTTCCAGGCTCAAGCAACTAAAGCTCATGCTTCAGAAGATGACAATCACCTTCAATTTGGAGAAGGAGATATCATACTTGTGATATCAGACACGCAAGCGGAGGTAACATCTGAGGACTTGCTTGGCATGACAATTTGAAATACATTGGGCAAAGGAAGCTATAATTTAGAGGTTCACCCTTAGTTCACCTATGTCGTACTGAACTATGACTCCCAGAAGATCCAGCTAGCATGACCAAATCCCTCTGCAACCTTCTATGTGGGATTGATAGACATAATGTTTCCCATTCCTTGTCAACCATTATGAGATTGGGTATGCTGAGAATGAGTGCCTGGCCCAAAAGCATCCAGTGACCTTCCAGGCCAAATGAAGATTCGGATTTAGGATTTTGCAGACCTCACATAGCATTCATAACTATCTTTTTTTCTGCCAGCCTGGTGAAACTAAATTCTGAATAATAAACACTATTATGGTCTGTAAAGGTAGTAAACATATTATCAGCTCTTCCACCAGGTTCTGCTCAAGATGCATCATAATCTATTAATAATCCACTGATTTATCACATTCTGCCTGGACATAACTTCCTATCTAACAGATTCTGACAGTGTCCTGCCTAATCCACCAGCTGTACCGCCTTGAGTCTAGAAGTTTTATGTTTTTTTTCATCAAAGGCTGGCAGCCTTGACCCCATAACTCTTGAAAGCAATGAGTAGTGACTTGAAATTCATGGTCCTTGGGTCACATGCAACCCTCCAAGGAATTTTCTGCAGCTTATAACAATGCTTTCTAGGCACTGACGGACAGGTGATGCCCATAGGCTTCATAAACAAAACAGCTCTATCAGAATTCTCAACTGTAGGGGGCACAAGTGATAACCTCAAAGGACAGGAGGAAGAGCGCTACCAAGGCAAGAGTCAGATAAGAGGGGCTTGAGCCCAAGACAAAACAATAACTTGAGAAAAACGTCTCAGAAGGAGATGCACGTCTAGACTTACAAGACTCTATTATTATATCTGTTACAATAAAAGGAGTCCTGACCTGTAGGACATTGGTTTCTTCATCCACCTGATTGGGCTGATGATACCACCTGCTGATAGTTTTTGTGGCAAGCATTACTTCTGAGCTGATGCCTGAGCTGAGCAGTGGCAACAGGGAGGCAACTCTTGGTCCAGAAAGATGTGCCATGGAGCTGGGTTGCTAGAGGGAGGGAAAGCAGTGGAGTTGAAGAGGAACACCAAATATGTTCACCCTATATGAGGATCTCTCTCTGCATAGCAAGGAGCAGGGAGGAGCGTGCACACAAGCTAGCTTTTTCTGCTGTGAAAGAAGGTCTCTGTCCAATAGAGAGAAAAGAGAAGGGGAAGTCAATGAGGGAAACAGTGAAGCCAGATCTCTCTGCTCAGAAACAAGAAAGAAGGAAAAGAAAAGCAGAATTTGTGCAGTTCTTGGAAGGACCGATTCCTAGATTATATCACCCAACATGTTGAAAAATATGTAGGATGATATCCATAATAATATTCTAGTGGAAAATATGATATTGAAAAAAATACAGCATGTTTCAACCCAGTAACAAAAGTAAATTAAAAACTGGGGCCAACTATAAAATAACAAGTCTTGGTAAAAAATAATAATAATAAAGAAATGTTTAATATGTTTAACAGTAATGCCATTTGCCAGTAATTCATCAGGGACTTTTATATCAAGGTAAAAAGAAGTTTCAGAGTCACGGCCCTTGGCTAATTAACTAGGCCTCAGGCACACTTGTGGTAGTTTTGAGTCTGAAACCCCTGATCTGGAACAGTTCAGGAGGGGCAGCCATTACACTAAACTGCTGAAGAGAGATTAAAGGAAGGGCACTTTGGGGAGTTGACTTCTTGGTCCAGTGTTGGACTCTGCATAGTATGTTGTGATGTATACCTTGCCTTCTTCAAGTCTTGAACCTTGCACCTTCTCCTCCTTGTAAAGCAGGACCTCCGTTTGACAAAAAGTAAGGTGTAATTTGGAGTCACCTGTTCTGCAAATGTTCTTGCTGAAAATGCCATGCTGTTTTGAAAGAGTACATAGCTGCTACTGCTGTTGCCATTAGGTTTCAGGTCTACTTACTTCTCTCTCTCTTTGTATGTTTGGATCTGATATGACTACTGCCCTCCATTAATCATTAACTCTCCCTTTAGCAGAAACAATGCTGAGTAACACTTCCCCCCCCTATAAAAGTAGCTACAGGTAGTCCTCGACTTACAACAGTTCGCTTAGTGACCATTGAAGTTACAATGGCACTGAAAAAAGTGACTTATGCTATTTTTCACACTTATGACTATTGCAATATCCCCATGGTCACGTGATTTACATTCGGATGCTTGACAACTGATTCAGATTTATGATGGTTTGCAGTGTCCCGCGGATATGTGATCACCTTTTGCGACCTTCTGAGAAGCAAAGTCCATGGAGAAACCAGATTCACCTAACAATGATGTTACTAATTTAACAATTGTAGTGATTCACTTAACAAATGTGGCAAGAAAAGTCGTAAAAGGGGCAGAGCTCAATTAACAAATGTCTCACTTAGCAACATAAACATTGGGCTCAATTGTGGTTGTAAGTTGAGGACTACCTGTATTGTGTGCATGCATGTGTGTGTATGTATCTATAGGTTAAGGCACCAGGCTAGAAAATGGGAGACCGTGAATTATAGTCCCACCTGTTGCCAAGAAAACTGCAGGGACTAGTCAACCCTTATAAATATTGCTCTGTTAGCATAATGATGACTATCACTTGTAATGCCCTACACTAAGCATCTTTGAAGATTTATTTTCTATGCATAAGGAGTCAAGTCACCTTTCCAAATTTCTAAATTATAACGAACAGGAGTGTGCTTATGGAAAAGCTCTGACTGAAGTTTGTTTGCTTGTTTTCCTTTCTAGGAAAAAGGATTTTGGATGGGAGTAAAAGAAAGTGACTGGAAGGAAAACCAAGATATGCTACAGAAAGGCATTTTCCCCCAAGACCTCATCAGATCGGTCCCTCTGAAATAAGCTCAAAAGCAACAGAATGAAGAAAGAAAGAGAAAGCTGCATTTTCCAAAATCTAGTTTTCTATCATTATAAAATCTTTTTTTCCCTTCAGGCCAATTGCCTCACATCAATATAATACTGTGCAGGACAGGTGGCAATATTTATGATACATAAGCCTTTGAGTTCCATCTATTATAAGTCAGAAACTGGCAATCTTTGAAAGAAATTTGCCTTTGCCTCAGAACTACTTTTCTAAAATGGAACACCACCATGAGGAGCTATTATAGAATAGCTAGTAGCCTACTTTACAGGATATGGTTGGGGTTTCCATTTACCCACCCTGACGCCTCAGACAAGTCCTCCATTTCAGCTAGTTGAAAATTCATTGCATTCATGATTCATCTACTAGAAAATAATACAATTAATAATTGCAGTTCAATCATGCTTTTTCAGAATAAGTTAAATGTTTATTCGGAGAATGGGAAAAGTAAGAAAGATGATTAACTTCTATTCTGTAAGGATGAGAAGGAGGAGAAACTTAAGGAAACTTTTACATGATGAGATTATCACTTCGGATAGGGAAATCACACATTAAAGTTCATACATAAAACATATTGAACAGAGAAAATATATACTGTATATGAGGAAAAAAGACATCTTCCCCAACATGTGTGCTGGGACTTTTCTCCCATTTATGGGGAATCACTTAATTATGCCATTTATCTGACTGTAGTTTGAAGCAGTTTGTTATGGAAAAATCTTACTGCTTTATTTTGTTTTTTGTATATATGAATATCTAACCAGGAGCTGGCATTACGGAATAAAATAGAGGATATTTATACAATCCTTTTGAATCCTACTGCCTCCAGCTCAACTGCTCTGATAGCTTTTGAGAGGTATTGTAAATATATCTGTACCTATAGTAGTTAATACAAACATAATTCGTTTCTGCATAACACATAATAAAACATGTCTGCATTTCAAATTCAAAAATGTGCATCTGATTCCTTTGACCTGGTGCTCTGTTATATCTTTGGAGGTATAATTCCTTGCTGACTTGAAGAGAAGCTAATTTGGGGAAGATTGATCTCATCTATTGAACATTCAGAAGCAATTTTTTTTTGTGCAGAGCTGCCGAATGGTCCCCAAAACATTAGCAGCTCACTACTTCGTATATTCTGCTGACTACAAATTACATAACTTCAGGGGGAAAAAGGGTGGTTTGGGGCTACATAATCTATACTGGCTTGCAGGAATTTTCCATCCTCCAACCCCGTCTTTAATTTTGGCAACCTCAGCAGCTTTGAATAAAGTGCCTCCTGCTGAATCAAACTGTCCTGCCTTATTAGTAAGTGACACAAGAACATTATAGGCCTTTTCTCCCTCTCTCTCTCTCCCTCCCTCCCTCTCTCCCTCTCTCTCTCTCTCTCTCTCTCTCTCTCTCTCTCTCTCGTTGGCATTACAAAGAGTTAAGGAATAAGCATCCTGATGACTCGGCTGTTTATTATCAACGTAGTGAAACTGGAAAGGTGAGATGGGCAGGGGAACGCCTTAGCCTACTCACTAGAAAGCTAGGAAGCAACTCCAGGAAGAAACTAGAGAAGAAATATCCATGCTAGTGGAGCCGGGGAAGAAATTCAACAAATTTGTCAAGCCAAAGTTATTTTCCCACCAACCAGGATTGCTCCAATCAGGTAAGAACTGGTTAGGGAACCAATTTAACCCCAGAATTAATTGAAAAATAAAATAGAAAATGAAATTATTTCTACATCTGGGGTAGTGTAAATGCTCTGAACTATGTTTACACATGAACGGAGCTAGTGCTGCTCCTAAGCACGCTCTCCAGGCACATTAAGAGAATTGTAAAATACATGCACCACTAATTTCATACAGTGTGCTGGTTATCCACTTTCCCCAATCTTTTTCTTGTCTGCAGGTGTTTTTTTTAATTTTTACTGAGATTCCCATAAGGACCAGACAGTTAAGTTTCTTGAATGTTGGCATATACTTTTGATGAAAAGGGGGTGAACAAAAAGCTTTGAAATCTGTAGAGATAAAACATTAAGTGAGGGATTTGATGCAAAACTTTTTCCTTTTTTCTTTTGTTCTAATTGCTTTTTGATATGATAGGATAGCAATAGGGGAATATAAAAACCAATCACGTGACTGAGTCCTTTGCTATCAAATTCAATATTTGTAACTGAACACTTTTCAAATCTGGCATCCATCAATGTGGATCATTTTTATTTCATGAATTAATAAGAAATATAAATAGGAAGTTGGACTTTGGAAGAATCACTAAAAATGTTTCATTCTATGGAACGGATTTCACTTTTGCTTAAAAATAACCTAGGTGTGTGAGGATGCTTTTAATATGCAGCACACTTAATTTATATCTGTCATTTTAGATCAATCCTTTCATTTCCAGTTGAATGATAAAAGAGTACTGATCAATTATGCAAGCATATGATATCATGCATGCAGGAAAAACTTGTATTTTTGTTCTCAAGCTTGTAGCATTGTAACTGCAGAACTGAATTCCTGCACTCCTTCTTGTAGCCATGATGTTACTATTTGTGTACAATTTTCTAAGATGCAATTGCAGCATTGTCTTCCTATTCACTCCAACATATTTTTTTTAATCCGTTTCTTGAAAAACTACTTTTTGAAAGAACAATTGGAAACAAAGGAAGAGGAATAAGAAGAAACAAGCCCTTTGGAGAGGAAAGGAGACACACAATAAATTTATTAGTTATTTGTAATTAATTGCTATAGCCATGATACACTGTGGTAAAGGGTGCAACATTCCTAGCTCTATTCACAAAATTAACAAGGAGCCAATGAGCAAATCTGCTCATCTACACAACAGGCCCCTTGATAAAATGTTGAGCTGAAATGTATGCTACTACTTTGCACATCTGGCTAGGCAGCAATAGATAAGGAGCAATTTCTACACTGCAGATAATGCTTGCTTTCCTTGGCTAATAGTTTCCTGTTCTTTTGTAATTACTAGTATCTTTGATATTGCACTCCTGGACAACTTCAGCAGAAAAACCAGACGTTGCAACAAACATACCGATATATTTGATTAATTTCGATTTTTTCCAAAACTGTGTTAAAGCAACCAGAATTGCCAAAAATAAATTGAAAACATTCAGATGAAAACATGTGGTTTACATATATCAATGATTTACTGAACCAATCAAATAATGCTGCTCATATTTTTCTTAGTGAATTGTACTATTTGTCTATTTAGAATCTGGGTTCATCCAGTAGTTCAAAAACAACGTTTGGAAGCAAGCATATAACAAAAACATCCTCATCATTGGAACTGAATAAGTCAAACCAGGCTTGAAGAAAGAGATACATATGAGGGGAAGGTCAGCTTTAAAAATCTGTTTTATAAAACTTTCTTGAAGGTCTTGGACCAAAGTTATAAACACAAGACCACACAAAGGGATTCCCATAACTCAGAAAACATGATTGCTTTTCCTCCCAACCAGCATTACCACATACCATGACAGTGAACTATATGTCTTAAAATATGGGAGTATTTTTCATGCAACTTGGAACTTCTAAATAAAAGGTGGAATATAAATCTTACAAGTAATATAACTGAAGTGTTTAGATGGATAAAGATTATTCTTTTGTTAACCTAAGGTGCTTCAGAGAAGGCTTTTATTCTAAAATGACTCTATATGGACAATGAAATTCTACACTCACAAAAAGTGATCATCTTCCATGTGTGATCATCTTCCATATTTCCACACTGCTGCTTCTTCTTTTCCCTCTCAACAGACAATGTGTGAAAGAACAAAAGATGGAATACACTAGTTGTGAGATGAGGTAATGGTAGGAGCCATTTGTCTGGAAGGATCTCAGAGAGAATTAAGTCCATAGACCATAATGAGTACTTTGAAACAGACAAATCCAAATTGGTAAACAGTACTGTTGACACAAAGAGATGCTATGTATTCTTATTTTCTGTTCCTGTTGGCATTTGGGAAGCTGCTTGGTGGGTCAGTTAGTATTTCCAATTAACAGTAGACACCTCATGCTAATATAGTGTATAGATAACAAAGTAGGGTTAACTCAAAATTTATTGGAAAAAAATGAGCTTTTTTTTTTTTTTTTTTAATTACATTTATATGCCCTTCTCCGAAGACTCAGGCTGCTTACAATTTTGGAGCACAACCCAATGCGCTCAGCAATAGCCTTCATTCCATTGTATATGCCTGCTTATTACTAAGCGGCATTTTTACAAAGTCAGCTTATTGCCCCCAACAATCTTGGGTCCTCAATTTACCTACCCCGAGAGGATGGAAGGCTGAGTCAACCTTGAGCCTGGTGGGATTCGAGCCTACAGTAATTGTAGACAGCTGGATCTTAAGAGCAGGCATTTAACAGCCTGAGCCACCAAAGCTTTTTTTAAGAGGTAGACTGAGATTGGCATTAAATTAAGGCCAAATGACCATTCCTTGCATCTTAATTTACAAATGGAGCAGCATGCTTGTTGTCCCTAAGACACAAAGCTCTCCAGATTGCCTAGTTTTTTTGAGTGTGTGTGTGTGTGCCTACCAGTCAGTGTTGTCTCCTGGCAACTACCTGCAGTTTTCTTGGCAAGATTTCAGAAGTGACTTGCCATTGCCTCCTTCCTAGGGCAGAGAGAGAGAAAGAGAGGAGAAAGGGGGGAGAGAGAGATGGGTGCCTAAAGTAGGGTTAGAATTCATGACCTCTTGGTTTCCAGCCTAGTGCCTTAACCATTATATCAAAATGTCTCTCTCTTATTTTCTTATCAATTGCCTAAGCAGGATATTCCACAAATGATACTCAGAAGGTAACTGGTCCAGAAGCTTAGCAGGAGGGGACAATGGTAGGACTGGCAACATTTATGAGGAGTAAAGTCTCAACTAGTCTTGAGTACAGATCCTCCTCCTACCTCAGAGAGTGGTAGATTGCTCTGCTTCTAGATGAGATTATAATTTCACAACCTCAATCACAAAGAATAGAGTGGGAGGGTGACTGTTTCCAAATGTAATTTATCTTCCATGTTTTTCTATTCTTAATACAGAACTGTGGTAAAAACACTTAGTAGCACCAACCTTTGATTAATAGTGCAGATGACTCTGACTCCAGATGTCTGTAATCCAGCAGCCCAAAGAGTTGGCAGCTGGAATATTGTTCTTCAGTGATGAAATATGCAACATTTTTACCAGACAGTCTGAAATCCAATAGCATGTACAAAAGTACAGTCAAAAGATGTGCAACTCTACCTAGTAATGGCTTGACGTCACACATTTGTTTCCCAAGCTATATATCAAAATTAAATGTGTATAAATATACATACCCATCATGCTATTACTTTTGGGGGGTATGCAGAAAAGAATAAAGAAATAGTATGCCAAAAATTACAAGAAATATAACAATATCTATTTATAATAACCATTCATTCTGACTTTTCATATTTTTCTTTCCCTAAAATCACCCCTACTTTCACCATCCCTACACATTTACATTTTGCATTTTGTTCTTTATTCAATTTCCATTTTATTGGCATCACCCAACAACTCATCCAGATGATCCATAACCCAGCATTCTATTTCAGTCACAACTGCGTGTTAGCCTGCTTTTCAAAACATATTATTGTTATGCATTTCCATGTTGTCCAGTTGCCTGATTCTACAGCTTAAAACTACACCAATGAGAATTGTTTTGAGGAATACTGAGGGCATTGCTGGTCAAAAATTAGGATAAGAATAAAGGGAAATTAATATATAATCAAAAATGAATAATCAGTTTAAATTTGCATTGCGGTTTTTCTCAGACTGGAGTGTAATTTCTTATTAGGTGATGGGGGGTTGTATTTGCGATAACTTAAATACATCATGCATCAATTATGCATGTAAAAAGCAACTAGTAGTGTCCTGATTTTGGAAGGAAGGGCTTGAAGATTGAATGAGCATAATATATACTGGTAAATTCACATACCTTGATGGCATGAGCGGTTAATCCAAGAGTAACTCATTTCCTTTCATTCATCATTGCTGCATTTTCAGAAGTTAAAAGAATTCCAAGATGTCCTTGCACTCAAAATTTGGGATTCGCCATCATTTTGTGATCATAATTTGGGGGTGAAAGGGTGGCATCAGTTCTAAAATTGGGAAGGGAATTTTCCCTGTGAATGAGATTTCTATACTTAAGAATAAATTTTCTCTGCACAACATGAAACAACTTGATTATATGCCTTACATGTAACTTGTAAAATATTATAGACCAATTTGCTTTGGTTTTCCTTTATTAATACTTAAACCTTCATTCTATTCTAAGATTCTTTTAGATTTAATTGTTCACTGGACTTTAATGCATTGTTTATTTCTTAAAGGTTTCATGTCTACCATCTCTCTACGTCATTCACTTCATAAGACATGATCTTAGAGGTTATGAAGAATGTCCGTGTCATCTTCTAGAATCTAGATAAAAAGGGATGACAAATCTTACCACTCTGGAGAGTAAGCGGAGCAGTGGTGTTAATAGCAAACAAGGGAGCAGCACAAATTCCTGATCCAATTCACAGAACCAGTGGCTGCCTTCTTCAGGAAGATAAAAAGATCATTTATGGCTTTCTTTAGCTACAATCAGCAATGGCATAATTAAACTGGCATGCATTTTTAAAGTTTATGGATATGATTTTGTCTCTTGGCGCTGCAGAAATTCTTAGAATGTCTTCATGTATTCTTTTGAACCTTTCTTCTCATCAAAGTAACTTGTGGATGTTGTATTAATTTACTACTGTATTAGTGTATTTAAATCGTCCCTTGATCGTATTCTCATGGTGCTTCACAAAACGAATAAAACAACTAAAATGTAAACAAAACAAAGTATTTTAAGTAATTGTATTAAGTAATGCTTAAATGAAGTATTAAAGGCATATGGCTATTTATTTCTTACAGCATAGCATTGTTTAAACTGCACTTAAAACATCTCCGAAAATAAAAATGCTCTTCGATGCCAAAATGACCATTAAGTAGATGCATCACGAACTATTCTGGGTTCATTGTGGTTATTGGTGCTGGATAAAATGTCCAACAGGAAGGAATATGACTCGTGTGCACACACTCACCCTTTCTAATATAGCATTTTAAAAAGTGATGAGTGTTAAGACTCACACTTGGGAATGCCTTTCGAACATTTGAAATATGGAAATAATAATTAACATGGAGAAATGATTAATGGAGGGTAGTTAATCTTGCCTTTCCAGATTCCATTTCACATACAATTTATTTTGAAAGGGCGCCGTTTCAAACTAGTTCCCCTCTCAAGCTTCCCTGTGATGTATTACGAGATCGGTACTTCCAATGAAGTCTTGTGGTCTTGTTATTTTCATGACACACCAAGCACAGTTTGTTTCTTACGGCTTTGCAGCAGTGGCCTGAAGATCAATTTTTCCAACCTTCCTGTTCCTAACTTCCTGTTTTCCTCTCTCCTAGGCCCGGACCAGAAGGTGTGGCTTCTGGTGTGCATTTGTCTGGCTAATCTAGGCCTTGGATAAGGCTTGACAGGGTATCTCTGCAGTTCTGAGTTTTGGGGGACAAAAGGAAACAAGACCTGGAGGTAAGTGAGGCTTCCTCCTCCTACAGTTCCTCCTGCTCTTCCCTGCCTCCACTTCCCACCAAACTGGATCCTGCCACCATTGAACCAAAATAGCCCTGCAGAGGCCTACATATAGGGTTAGGGCTAGGCAGTGTCTTCTGCCCTCCCAGGTTATTTATTATAGCACAATGGGCTAAAAGTGTATGTCTTAACCGTAAAGCCAATCTAGCCCATGAAGTTTATTGTATAGGTTGAGCGTAAGCTTAAACAGTGGGCTAAATGGGTAACCCAGTTAAATGTTTGGGATGAATCCAGACATATTCAATCCACATGCTCTTAGATCCCTTTTATTTACTATCTCCAGAATTGAGGTTTCCACACCCCCTAAATATTTAGGTAGACCTTTTTTGGTTTGGGAACTTGGTCCTTTATTTTTTCCAAGAAAATATGGCCACTGGCCGAGCGGTTAAGATGTGGGGCTTGTCAATCAGAAGGTTGGCAGTTTGAGACTAAGTAAGTACCGCATGATAGAGTGAGCTCCCTTTCCTGCCCCAGCTGCTAACCTAGCCGTTTGAAAGCATGTAAATGCAAGTAGATAAATAGATATCACTTCAGTCAGGGAAGATAACAGAATTCCCTGTGTGTTCAGCGTATAGTCATGCCGGCCACATGACCACGGAAACGTCTTCGGACAATGGTGGCTTCCTCGGCTAGGAAACTGAGATGAGCAGTGACCCCTAGTCGGACACAACTGGCAGGGGAAACCTTCACCTTTACCTTTTTACTATAGCTTAAAAAAGCACTTACCTTTGAAAGGGTGACAATCCTTAGTTGTAGTTAGTTCCCCTTTCCCTATTGAATATATGGGTGACCTAACCCAGTAACCCACTCTGGATGTTAAATCTGGAAATAGATCTTGCCCTTATTTCCTCCTATTGCAGAATTCTTTTTTTTCTGTAGTCATCCTTATCACTCTATACTTTTTGCCATCTATCCTGATCTTCATCTCTTAGCTTTCCACTTTTAGCCATTACCTCAATGAATGATTTCTTGCTGTGGTTTTCCTGGTCTTATCTCAGAACTGTCCTGTCTCTTAATTTTTCTACTGGGCAGTTCTCTAAACTGGATCCCATTTTTATTTCCTTTTATACCACTCATTTCTCACAGAATTCTTCTCTGTGATCTGTGAGTCTGTACATGTTGATACATTTGATTTTCATTTTTGTTTGAGAAATACTCCTTCCTCCACTCTTTATTAACTCTTTATGATAATCAGCCTCTTGGATTCTTTGTTCTATTATCCCTGTTCTAAATGTATTGCATGCCAGACTACTTCTGAAAATAATTTAAAAGTCTCAGCCAGAGCAAGATGCAGCAGTCAGAGGCGTGATTACTTCTGGTTGCTCTGATAACTTGCCAGTTTTAAAAGAACTTCACAGACTGTTTATTTGCTTGTAGTTTCTATTCAGAACTGCTGGTGCATGCTTTTAACCGGTACTCTCCTTCCTCCCTTTTTGTCTGTGACCTGTCAAAGTCACAGAAAAAACTGCACGGCTAATAATTGTTTAAAATTTTAATGAGTCGTAAGCTCCTTGGGGTGTGCTCCTTAGTAAGCCTGTTTAGAAATTCAGTTGCTATTACTTAACAGTTCTAGTCCTGCCTTAGGCATAGAAGCCAGCTGGGTGACTTTGAGACAGTCAGCTTCTCTCCAACATAAGAAAGGAACTGGCAAGAAAAATGTTGCCAAGAAAACTGCAGGTTTGACCTGATGGAGCTAATAAAGTCCATGGGGTGTACTTTTTTAGTAAGCTTGTTTAAAAATACAAGCAGCGTTACTGAAGTTACCAGTGTGTAATTGATATTTAAGAGGAGGAGGAGGAGGAAGAGACGAAGACGAAGAAAAGAAAAAAGAAGGAAAGGAAGGGAAAGAAAGAAAGAAAGAAAGAAGGAAAGAAAGAAAGAAGCTATTCATAATAGCAACTTGCACACTGTGATCAGCAGTAATGATGAACTGATAAATTTCTGTTCATAGCATTATCTGGATAACAGCATTATCTTTTGGTTTTCTTTCTTTTGGTTTCCTCAGCTTCAATTTTTTTTTACAATTTTAAAAGTCAAAACAACTTAACGAAGAAGGGTGATGCCATGGCAGCTACTCCAACGTTACCAGCCGTAGGTAAGTGCACTTAGCAATAAGGGGATGGCAAAATAGAAAGCTTTTTAGAGAAAAGAAAACCTGCTATTTTAATCTTTATAGTAAGGTGGAGAATAAGCTTACCCACAAAATGATGAATGTGGAAAATTATTTTTCCCCTGGCCCCTCATGTCAGCAGCTCAGAGTATTTTATTGTTGAGAACTCATGGATATGGTAAGTATATGTACAATATCTAGCATATTAGCCACTTTATAATGAATTATAGTAGTAGGGGAGAAGGTAGTTATCTTATTTCACTGTTAAATCAAGAGGTGGTGGTGGCTACAGAGAAACAAAGGAGAGCATTCTCATCTTCCTTCTAGTTGGGCCCACATAAACCCATAGTTGGGTTTAAACATGGTTTGTTGAATACAGCATACAAACCATACTGTAATACATAACTCTAAGCTACAAATCATGGTTTAATTCCATTAGATTTTGTGTGTGATGAGAGAGTTTTATAATAAGATAAACTATAACTTGCAAATCTAAAACAGTTGACTTCACCATCTGCAAGCTAAGCAAAATAGTCCTCTTTATTTTTTTTTAAATTTGCAACTGCAAATAAAGTTATGTGATTTACTAATATCAATATTGCAGAACGCAAGAGAACAAGATGCAGATTTTCTCAGTTGGGGGTCCTGACCAACATTCTTCTAACCAATGGATAAATGAACATTTCCCTGGAGTTGGAATTCAATTCTCTAAGGCTTCTGAAGATATGCAGATTAAAAACTGATTAAATATTGGGTTTTTTAATATTGGAAGGTTAGCGTACGTCACATTATGATAATCAGAGGCCACAATCAGAAAGTGTAAGTCTGCCTGCCCATAACCAAAGAAACCCAATTCCAATGGCAAGCCTTTGAATTTGAGCCCAGTTAACCCTACTGAGCAATGAATACCAAAGATTGGAATGGAAATCCTTTTTTCAGTAATGACAACTGCTGTTGCGTAGGCAGAGAGTGCTAAGATTTATCCTATAAATATATGCTGAACTTTTTTTCAATTCACCTAAATTTGCTTAAGTCCTAAATCTTTGCTCCACAAGGAAGGCATGCCACTGTTTTCTCCACAAACATTCTCAATGCAATCTAGACCAAAGGTCCCAGCTATGTTGGCTTACTGGTTTGCTTCTGGCATTCTCAGAATCTGAATTCAGAAATGTGAATGCTGAAGTATTTAGAGAGAATGGTATATTCGGCTCTACAGTATTCCTCAAATTTATCAATTATAGATGACAAGATAACAGACCACCTGTGGCGTACAAGCTGTATGACCTTGATATATGTATTCACGGACATACATGCTGGGGGAAGGCAACAATATTGCATCAGGATATCAGCACCTAAATGTCACAAATTACATTCTCTGGACATTTTGCAGCATACAAAATGATGCTAGTATGCAATTCACAACATTTGCACAATGGCTTAATTCACAGGTTTGTTAGCACTGTGGCTTCTACTAGAAGCCCAGATCAAGGAAGCTACATTATTGTTTGGTGTAAATTGTGAGCCCAACCTCTCACCTAAATGATAATAATGTAGATGTTTTTATGTGTAAAAATATTTATAGAAAAGCTTGGTTTTGGTCAATTTCCTTCCTCTTTTATCTTTGAAAACATAAGGAAGCA
Source organism: Naja naja (assembly GCA_009733165.1). Lineage (NCBI taxonomy): Eukaryota > Metazoa > Chordata > Lepidosauria > Squamata > Elapidae > Naja > Naja naja. The sequence goes on from CM019149.1 coordinate 164,024,704, forward strand.
GCATTTCTTTGCTGCTGAAATAGCCATGGGAAGGGAGGACTCATCATACTCTATATTGACTATAGCCCATTTAGTTGGTATTTCCTCTGTTCCCACTACTTGATTCACACATAAATTAATTGTTAAATATCATCACTCATGTACTGAGCCATGATTTTTAATCATGGTTTCCTGACTGAGCCAAAATAGGCTATGTTCATAAAAAGCCTGGTTTGCAAATCACTGCTGCTGTTAGAACAACATGCCAAAATGGAAACCAAGTAAATCAGATAAGGGCTTAGTGCAGGGTTTCTCAATCTGATCGATTTAAAGATGTCTGGACTTCAATTCATTCAGTTCTGGGAGTTGAAATCCATACGTGTTAAGGTTGAGAAACATTGACTTACTGCAGTATGTGAATCTTGTCACTGGTTCAGTGCTGATTTATATAAGACAATTATTCCACCAGAAAAATCTATAGCTATCCAGCACATTGGTTTTTCATTTCTTTGTGCACTGCAACCACACAAATCTCAGAACTCTGTCATATTCCGGAAACAATACTAGAATGTCATTCTCTGTTCAATTCTGGCACCATCCATGTGAAAGTAGCACATGATCTTAAGATAGTAACCATCCCACTGTTCCTTCTTTGGCGAGTAGCTATAACAATTTGCAATAAATGTCATAGTATGCTTCAGCATCCAAAAGTTATTTGGAAGGCAGACAAAAGTTATAATTTCTACTATTTCTAGTATAATTTTTTTCTTTGCTAATAAGAAGTCCTCTCTTTGAGAGAATTGGGCAGTTCAGTAATCTGACTGACAGAGAGGGAGGGAGAGAGAGAGAGGGAGGGAGAGAGAGGGAGAGAGAATGGGTATTGTTTGCCTGAATGCCACTTTTCCTTGTAGGCAAGACAGGTCAGGATGGGTAGTACTCTTCCTTATCTGCTTAGGACTGAGTCTGTGCAAAAAGCTTATTAGCCTAGCTCCACCCACTCTGGGTGACTCCTCCCCAGTTTATGCGAAGACTGTGTGACAGACCAGGTTGCCTCTAATGAAGGAAAAAGAACAAGAAGTTAGTAGAGACCTCCCCCCCCCACGGTCCTAGGAAGGGAACCAGTCTAAGGGTGGGGCTGACCAGTCTTGCATACAAGGAAAAGTGGTGTTCAGGTAAACAACGCCCATTTTCCCTTGTAAGGCATCGACAGGTCAGGATGGGACATACCAAAGCAGGGTTGTCCTTGGGAGAGTTAAGACTGGTCCTGACTGGCATGTTCCGAAATGACTTGTTGGAGGACCCATCTGCCAAATGCCACATCCGCTGATACAAAGGCATCCAGACGATAATGACGGATGAAAGGCGAAGGTGAGGTCCACGTAGCCACCCTGCAGATCTCCTCCACTGACGCCTGTGTAGCCTATGCCGCAGACGTAGCCGCACTATGGTGGAATGCCCCTTGGAACTGGCAGAGCCCTGCTGGAATAGGCTCTGGCTATACATGCTTTGATCCATCTGCTCACCGTAGATGGAGTGACCTTACCCCTCAACGAGGAAGGCTGGAAAGAACAAAACAAAGACTCTGTCTGTCTGAAGACAGCAGTACGTTTAATGTACATTTTTAAAGCTCTGCGCACATCCAGAGTGTGCCAAGTCTTTTCCAGCTCATGGACTAGATGAGGACAGAAATCTGGAAGCACCAGCTCCTGACCTCATTGAAAGGATGTGTTGACCTTTGGAATGAAAGCTGGATCCAATCTTAAAACCACCCGATGAGGATGGAAAATGCAGAGGTCAGGACGAACCAAGAGTGCAACGAATTCCAAGACCCTCCTCGCAGAGGTGATTGCCACCAGGAAAACTCTGAGTAAGGAGATGAAGACTGGCTTGTCGAAGTGGCTCAAACAGAGACCTGGTGAGGGACTGTAACACTTTGGGCAAGTCCCAAGTGGAGTACCTATGAACCATAGGAGGGCAAAGGTTGGAAGCCCTCCTGAGGAACCTATGAACTGTAGGATGTTGAGGCAAATTTTCCAGTTTCCCACATGACAAGACCGACAAAATGGCTACCACCTGCTGTCAGAGGGTATTGGGAGAAAGACCTTTGTCCAGGCCCGTCTGTAAAAATTCCAAGACTGCAGCCACCGAAGCTTGTCAAGGTAAGATGTTGGACTTGGCACACCAACCTGAAAAAGCTTGCCAAGTAGCTTCATAAATGCGAATTGTAGACAGGCGCCTAGAGGCCTGAATCATTTGGATAACCTTTTTGGAAAGGTGGGTGCTCTTTAAGATGCCCCACTCAATCTCCACACTGCCAGTTGTAACCACTGGGGCTCCCGGTGAGACAAGGACCCCTGAAGAAGAGATACATCTTCCTCAGGAATACGCCAAGGGGGTTTCACTGACAGGCCCATCAAATTGGCAAACTAATGCCTGCAGGGCCAATAGGGAGCCACCAATACGATCTTGGCCTGTTCCAACAGGAGCTTATGAATCACCGCTGGGATGAGTGGCAATGGCGGAAAGGTGTAGAGGAGCCCCGAAGGCCAGCTGCAACGCAAGGCATTAGTGCCTTCCAAACCCTGGGAGAAAAACCTCATATAGTATCTGGGCAGTTGGGCATTAAGGGATGAGGCAAATAGACCTACCACAGGGCAACCAAATATCCGGGAGATCCAGTAAAATAGGGAAGGATGCAATTGCCATTCTGCATGGTCAATGGTCGTTCTGCTGAACAAATATGCCTGTGTATTATCAGACCCAGAAATGTGCTCAGCCCTGATTGAGAGAAGGTTCTGTTCTGCCCACCTAACCAGAGACTCCACCTCTGTCATAAGGGACCGGGATCTGGTACCACCTTGCCTATTGATGTGAGCCTTCGTGACCACATTGTCTGTCATAACCAAGACATTGGACTCCGACACCTGGCCAAGGAATTTCCTCAGGGCCAAATGAACAGCTCTGAGCTCCAGCCTGTTAATGCTGTGAGCCTGTTCCTGAGGGGACCATAACCCCTGGGCCCAGAGGGAACCTAGATGGATCCCCCAACTTGATAGGGAAGCATCTGTGATGAGAATCAGACAGGGTTCCAGTTTGAAAGACTGACCCCTGGACATGGCACTGGACAGCCACCAATGAAAGGAAAGTAATACTTGTCTAGGCAACTTAACTTTCCTCGGGGAGTGACTGGACCCTCCTTTCTGGAATGGAAGCAAAAACCACTGAAGAGATCTGGCATGAAGCCTGGCCCAGGGAACAATTCCAATACAGGAAATCATCTTGCCCAACAGCTGAGAAAGAAGGTCCAAAGGGACCAAACTCTTGCCCTGAACGTGCCTAATCATCCCCTGAAGGCCAGACAGACGCTCCTGGGAGAGGAATACCTGACACACTCCAGTGTCAATAATGGCTCCCAAATGAAGGAGACGCTTCATAGGAGAGAAATGACTCTTTTTCTGGTTGATGGAAAACCCCAGGTTCTGCAGCACAGATATAGTAGCTTGCAGATCCTGCTGAGCACTCTGAAAGGAAGAAAACATTATTAATATATCATCCAGATAACATTGTAGATGCACCAGAAAGGTGCGGAAGTGCGCTGTCAAAGGGGCAAGAATTTTGGTAAGCACCCTGGGGGCCGAAGATAACCCAAAGGGAAGGGCCCTGTACTGGAAATGTTTACCCTGATAACAGAACCAAAGAAACCTCCTGTGGGAGGAACAAATATGAACATGTAAATAGGCTTCCGTCAAGTCTATTGATGTGAGGAAGTCCCCCTGCCGAACGCTCTCCAGAATGGAAAAAAGAGTGTGCATTTTGAAACGCCTGTAAACAACATATTTATTTAGTTGTTTCAAATCGAGAATAGTCCTCTACCCACCCGAGACTTTAGGGATAACAAAAATTCTGGAATAGAATCCCAACCCCTGTTGATCGTGGGGAACCTCTTGAATGGCGTCTAGGTCCAGCAAGTGCTGGATGGCTGACTCCATCAAACTCTGCCTCCCAGCATCTCTAGATACTGGGCAGGAGATAATGAACCTCGGAGGACTGGTGTAGAACTCGAGTGAAAGACCCGATCTAATGGTTGATAGAACCCAGGCATCTGAAGTAATACCCTCCCATTGGTCAGCAAACCATGCTGAATGACCAACAATGGGAACGGAGAGAGCACTAGAGCTGGTGACTGTACGGGCAACTTCCTCCTCCTCAAAAGGGCCGTTTAGAAGCAAACTGCTGCCTGCCCTTGCCTGAGCGATCAGGAGGCTGCTCTTGATGCTGATAAGCAGGTCTCGACAGCCAATGGAACCCGGAAGAAGACTCCCCTCTGAGCTGAGGGTGTTTGAAATAGGACGCGGCCCAATGGTCCACCCTCTTCAGGAGCAAAGGCAGGATCTTCCTTTTGTTCTTGGTCTCAATCAAGAGAGGATCAAGGACCTCACCAAAGAGCTTCTCCCCTTGGACCGGGGCAGCTTCCACTTGTGCCTGCCATCAGCCTGCCAGTTGCAAAGCCAGCACATGCGCCTGGCTGCTACTGAGGCAGCAATGGCTTTCAAAGCAATACTGGCGCTGGCTAGAGTGGCATCTGCCATAAACTCAGCGGCCGCCATGATTTTGTTGATGTCCTGGTGGGCCCGGACATTCAATGGGGGAATCCTCTGCCGCAGCTGCTTCAGCCATTTTATCAAGGTTCTCATGAAGAAGGAAGCCACTGAAGAAGCCTTGACAGCCCAGGCAGCAGCCAAATAGGATCGCTGCAGTGACTGTTCCACTCGCTTTTCCTCTGCCTTGAGGACTTTCTCTGGATCCGAAGGGGCAGACGAGGATGAAGCCAAAGCTGTGACCGGAGCATCAACTTTAGGGACCTGAAGTATCTTGGTAAGTTCAGGTCCCACATTGAAGAACCTGCGATCAGCGGACAAAGGATTGGGCCCTGTGGCAGGGGCTTCAAGCTGCTTCTTGATTACCTTCAGGAACAGCTTAGGCGAGGGAACCACCTCCTTTCTGGCTTCTGGTTGATTGAACAGCATATCTGACTCCTCAGGGAGAAGAATGGGAGCGGCCTCATCATCCACGTTTTTCAAATTGGCAGTGTTTCTAGCCTTGAACAACAAGGGACTAAACAAAGTGTGTTTAAAGTAACCAGTAAACACCGGAACTTCCTGTGAAGGGCCTTCATCCGCAGACATATCAGATTCCGGCCGATCAGATTCCCCCACCAATGAAGGAGCCACAGAGGCAGCAGGAGCGAGGTCCTCACCTAATCCAGAAACTGGTCCCTGCGTAAAGGAACCATGTTCTGACAGAAGAGCCTCACGAACCCTGGATCTTCTCTCTGAGAAATCAGAGGCAGCTGAAGAATGTTGAGTTGCTCTCTGTAAACCCACTGAGATGCCCTTCCTGATCGCCCTGTCTATCAGGAGTTGTAGATTCATTAGCACATCTGGATCAGAACGGTCAATGGGCCAGGTTGCTGATGCAGTAGAAGTGAAAGGGGGTTCTAACCCTCTGGCTACTTCACCCATGCTCCTGCCAAGGTGTCCCATCTCCTTGAAGATCCCCAGCTGACTGTTGCCTTCAGAAGGGATGGGAGATGTGCCTCACCTGGATACATTAGGGGACCAAGTTTGGAAATCAGGTCTGGAAGAAGGTCCAGGTTCCTCTAAATCCACTTCACTGAGTGCAGCAGGAGAAGAGGGGCATGCAGACGTTGCACGAGAAGAGGCCTGATGCACCTTAGCAATGTGCTTCTCGATGGCTTGATGACACCTGGAAGCATCCCTCTCCTCTGCCCTTGAGGTCTTCTTTACCGGTTGCTTCCCTTTGGTGGAAGCAGCAGGAGCCACCTTTTGAGGCTTGGCCACTTTAGAAGCTCTGGTTTCCCTTGGGACTTCAGACATCGTGGATCAGCAAGGCCAAATCTGTGGCAGGAGGAGAGCACACGAAGGGATTTGTGAAATTATCTTCAGGGGAAATCTTCTCTATCCCCACACCAACCACCACTTTCTTCTGCCCAAACGCACTTCAGTAGAAAGATTTCTCTTCCTACTGGGACTCAAGCCCTCCTAGGCCTGTTAGGGCAATATGGATAAACCAGACCCTGCCAGGAGCCCAAGGGTCCTGATCTACTTCAGGACAGGGAAACCAATCCCCCACCGGGAAATTAGAGATATTTAGTGCCTACCCTTCGATGTCATCCGCAGCAGGAGAAGAAGCTGGTGGTGACAAAAGGAGCAGGAGTGGTAGGAAGATGAATAATAATAATAATAATCCTGGTCAAAATGGCTGCCTGAGTCTTCAAAATGGCCGACTGAGGTGTTTAAAATGGCCACTGGCCACGAGTTTTCAAAATGGCCACTTGATTACCATGAGGCTGCTATCTTCTTCCAGGGGGGATCTGAGTACTCCCTGGATCGTTGTTGCTCTGCAGAAGGCAGAGAATCGTGCAAAAAGGCAGCCACTGCTTCTCACGGGAGGTGGGGGAGGAATTCCAACCCGCTGCTGTGTAAGAAGCATGGACAACTCCCACGCTCTCAGAAAATGGCCGTCCGGCCCAGCAACAGCTTTCTTTTCACTGTGGAGCTCCAAAAAACGGCCCTGCGGCTCCGGAGATGAGGCAGAAGCCTCTGCCTTGATGAACAACCGTCTGGCCGTTCGATCTTTGATCTTCACCCCAGAGGGCTTAAAACGGCCTCCGTGGCCTCTCCAGGCAGCTCTGAGCAGCCCTCAGCTGTTTGGCGGCTCCCAATCACCAGCTGAGAAGCAGAGTGCCAATTTTGAAAAATAAAGGCACACGGAGGCTTTTTTTCCCTTAAAGGGAAGATTCATGTTAGAAGGCTGCCTTTAGATTTGAAAAACTCCAAAGGCAGGTGAGGCAAAACCCATGCCCTTAGCTGCGAAGGACTGAGCATAAACTGTGGAGGAGTCACCTGGAGTGGCGGAGCTAGGCTAATAAGCCTTTTGCACAGACTCAGTCCTAAGCAGATAAGGAAGAGTACTACCCATCCTGACCTGTCGATGCCTTACACGGGAAAAATATGTAATAAAGATTGTCAGGTTTGCATGCATAGGAACACATCTATTCATTCTGCTTTTCTTTTCCTTTTTGCTTCTTCTCTGACTCCATTTAACTTGCTCTAAATAATTAGTGGATGAACTGGCTGTAATGTCATAGCATATTTGCAATCGTTCTAATGTCTCAGGAAAAACTCAAAGTTCTTCAGAGAGAGCAGGCTATTTATTTGGAAATAAATGTCTTAAGCAACCTACGTTTTCACATCATGCTGAACCATTGTTGGCATGATCATTGTTTACTGAATAAATAACAAATAAACAAATCCAATTAAACAGATTCACCCAACATGCTAAGCTGAAACCAAACTACATTATTGCTTAATATATGATGCCAAACTAAGGCTGCTTCCAAGACAGACTTCAAGTCAAAAATAGTTTGCTTGTTTGTACTGTTTTAAAGCTGGTCAGTGTGATTTATAAACTATGGGTTACAGCTTAAATTGGATATAGATTTCACCATTTAAGTTCTAGTGAAAAAAAATCAAGGTTAAACAAATGTCATCTTAGAATATTGTACATACATAGTCTAAACATTATATATTGTTAAACAGATGCTCATTTCTGCCCAAGCAAAAAAGCTGGATAACCTGGCTTTGCTAGGGACACGATCAAAAGGCATAATTCCCACACATCAATTTTAGCTAACCAGACGTTAGATAGGTTGCTGTCATGCATAATGTTTTTGTTTGTGCCTACTAATGATTTTGATAGGATGGAGAGGGTATAAATTAATGCTTCACAAATATAATTCAATTTTGCAACAGGGGAAAGGGAGAAAAAAGCGTGAGACATGTATATGGTTGGATGCCTTGGATTTGGCCACAGTTTGGAGGGAATAGGTTGTTATCTGAAACCTGGAAAACATTGGTCTAGTTCAGAGGCCCTTATGATAAGATCCCTCGATGTCATACATTCTTGTAAAGAATTTGGCTCCCAAATAGCTGGCAAGTCTTAGAAATCTTTAGAAATGAGCTGCTGTCAGAACATTTGTTCCTGCTGGCACTTCCACTGTTGTACATTATTAGATATTCACTGAGTAAGCCCGATTACCTAAGCCCTGAAACTCTACAGAGCAGACCTGTTTCTGCTTTGCAACTGGAGCCAAAGGTTAAAGGCTTTTATTGAGCAACTCTTCCAGCAGTTTCAATGGCACTTTTCTTCCCCTTGCCGTTTGGCCAGTTATTTCACCAAAACTACTTGCCCCTAATCATTTTAAGCTCTTGTTTTGCAGTTGTTGCTGCATATTGTGCCTCAACATTTCATCTTATTTAGCATACACTTTTTTCCCTGTAGAAAAGAAATGTGTGTGTGTGTGCGCGCGCACGTGCGTGTAAGCAGGATGCATGCATGCCTACTTCTGGAAGATGCAGTATATGTATCAGCATACTGTATGTGTTCTCATTCCTTCACCAAGGATATCATTGCGCCTTCCAGTTCTTCTTGTCAGTACACTATAATTCTGGGAAATGGGTTAGCCTGAAAGGCAGGGGGGAGGGGGGGAAACCTATTGCAAGGTCATCCTTCTCCTCTTCCATTTTTGTGATAGAAAGGAGTTTGAATCTGAACTTCCTGGTTCAAATCAAGCGCAACATCCGCTGCTATATTGATGTCTCCCTCTTTTCTCTTCCATGAAGGGATGCTGACCAGTCCGTTTATGAAGAAGATGAACACACCTACGTCCCAAGAGGATGCCAATGTGGCTGTTATAGGAGGTATTAGCCATTATTTTTCCAGAGCTGACTATGGGGTGCACTCCAATATAGCCCCAAAGCACTAATGGCAAAGCCAACAGCATAGATGGCAGGTGGTACAAGTGCCAGCGTATCCTACATATTAGGAGGTACTCCCAGATCATACCTGTGTATCTTTGACACAAGGGCAGGTTTTTTCAGCCAATGGCTGCACTTTGTGAGTATTGTATATGAATACATGCACGCATGTACATATTCCTGCACAGCGTGTATGCTTTGGGGCATCCAAGAGTGTGATGCTGGTCTTGTTTACCCCTTGACGTTAGGTAGGACTACCTAACCACTTAGCACATTTTAATACCTGATATTCATGCTTTTGGTAGTGCTTTTGGAGGTAATGATCCCAGGAGCAATGGCCGTTTCCATCCTTGCTCTATGTTTTCTTTTTTTTCCTTAAAGCATCCAACTTCCCTCTTCAAAGGCAGGCTTCTGCCTCTTGTGTATGGGTTGCCTATTCTGACTCAACAGAAATGGTCAAGCAGTTCTAGTGGAGAACAAAATCGCTCATCTAGTACAGGGAACTATTATGCGAAAGCCCTCTCTTCTTTATCCCAGTGCTGAAACCTTGACTAACACTGTTTTCAAGCCATATTATTGTATATTTAACATATCTATACTGCCTGCTTGTAGAGGACCAGGCATACAGCATACAGCTCTGGGACAAGAATTCATTCAGGGGACAGTCACATTAGAAGCCTGTTCTGCTGCTTTCCATATAACCTATACGGAGGCTTCAACTGGTACGAAATGCTTTCCATATAACCTATACGGAGGCTTCAACTGGTACAAAATGCGGCTGTGCAGGCGGTGATGGGAGCACGATCTTCATTGGTTGCCAGTTGCCCTTCATGTAAGATTCAAGGTGCTGGTGTTAACCTATAAAGCCCTGCATGGCTTGGGTCCGGGGTACTTGCAGGAGCATCTCCTACCAGCATCGAGGTCCAATGGCCCGGTACACTCCCATAGGCAGGCCCTCTTGGGGGTGCCGTCAGCCAGACAGTGTCGGTTGGTGGTCCCCCGGGGGAGGGCCTTCTCAGTGGGGGCGCCCACCCTTTGGAACCAGCTACCCCTGGAGCTGCGTTTGGCCCCGGACCTACGCTCCTTCCGCCGTGATCTCAAGACTTGGCTGTTTGCACAGGCCGGCCTGGATTGAGCAGGGTTGGGGATTTTAATTCAAGGGTATTTTAATTTGATTTTATTATAATTGGATTAGAATAAATTTGATAAATTTTGTATTTATTTGTATATATATTTCAGTGTAAGCCGCCCCAAGTCCCCCCTGGAGATGGGGTGGCATATAAATCCAGTTAAATAAATAAATAAATAACCTCTGAAAGAGCCACATTAGCATCCCAGGAAAGGATAGGAAGTTAAGCCTTTTGTCGATCAGGGCTGTAATTCTTACAGAGGGCCAGAATCCTGCACCCTGTCAATTTCAGCATTTGTATTGTTATGGAAACTATATAACTTTTCCATAAATGAATCTAAAAGTGAAGGCTTGCAGATTCAGGAAGAATGTGACTTGGCAGGACTTAGTAGGCAAAGGCGATGTTGGTGCAAGAACATAAAAACAAGCAAGATTGTTGTTGATGGGATCCATTCGCTGTGTGTCCACTCCTTCAGTGGAAGCTCAAGGTAGATCACAATGCAATGTGCAGGATTTTGATCCGATTTCCATGTTAATAAAATCTTGCACATATATATTAAAGCATGGGGAATTCTGGGAGCTAAAGTTCACATAGCTTAAAGTTGATGAACTTGAGAAAGACGGGTCTAATGTAGTTTATCTACATTCAAGCATAAACCTCAATTATTTTCAATTATAAATAAAATGTAAGGAATAGGCTCTAGGTTCCTCCCTCCGTAAATTCTTCATCGCACAGTGCTGTTTTCCTTCAATTCTTTTAATCTTGTTCTACCATTTAGAGTCACAGGTAGAAAGGCACTCGGCCTAAAAGGCTTTGGGGTCCCTAGATTGCTATAGTTCTAACCACTATTAACATTGGCTCCCCTTAATGAACTCTTAGGTTTTTACTTTCAAATTTACCTTTCTGGCAACAAATATAATGGTAGATAAAATGATAAAGGGGAGGGGAGGGGTCTGTGCTACAAAGAAACAAGCAGGTAAGATAGAAGCTTGTTCTCAGACTAACAATTGCTTGGTCTGTTAGATCTGCTCAAAAACTATCTGTTCTAAACCATTTCCTTTTCTCCATTTTGTTTCAAGCTGTTATCGCCGTGGTTTTTCTCACTCTCCTTTCAGTTGTTGTGATAATTGTTATTTACCTGTACAAAAATAAAGGCAACTATCACACTTATGAACAACCTGAAGCAGATCCAGAGGGATCAGTCCAAATGGAAGACTTCCCCCATAAACAGGAAAAAGAGGAGTACTTCATATAGAAGATACTGGACTGCTGCCATGTTTTAGACTGTCCTAACTTAAATAAACAAAACTTTTAAGTTTGTCATTCTTTTATTCAAGAAATTAAAGCTGTACTAATAAGTTTTGTTTATATACTTGGGAAACTTGGCTTAAACAGAGTAGTGAACTACGAGTTCTATACCTTGGTGGCAACACACACATTATTTATGGATTGCAGTGATGCAACCCTTACAATGCAGAGTGATCATCACTGTCCAATTCAAATTATCTAAAATTAGAATGGGCAAATAGGCACCTCTTAACCCCCGATAGTTTGCTATCTAGTACAGGAAAACACCAGGGTGAGGATTGACCCAAATGACAACTATCTATTTTCACATCTTATTCACCTGTAAAGCAAATAAAAAATAAAACCCATTTAAAACCAAAAATATATTTTAACATGCAAAACTTCTTTTTGGCTGTTATAAGCCTCCACACATAGAAGTGAGGCATTAGGAACTTCTAATGTCACGAGAAACTGCTCTACGGGTGTTGCTTTCAGTTAAACAAATCAACTCAAGCTCTGAAAAATGAGCTGCCTTGTTATTTTTCTTAAACCTTCTTAATATGAATATTTCTCACATATACCTTAATGGCTTTTTTATTCATTTTAATCCTGCAATGTAGTGTCTGTGCATATCAAATCTTTGGTTCTGTGAAGAAACATTTGCATTCATAGTTTCAAGCATGTGCTTTACAGTCTAACGGAAATACCTAAACTTCCAATATATCAAGAGGAATAATAATGAAATAATTTGTATGGTAATGCATTGCATGAGGGCAAATATTATCATAGGCTGAGAAAGCAAGAGGAAGAATATGATATGTTAGCAGTTCTTGACAGAAGCGGAGGGGGAATAGATTGCTATCTTTTAAAATACTTGGAAAAAAGTGAAATATGTAGCGTATAATATTTACTTCCATATCAGTGCATTCAGGACTACAGATAGTTCTAAATACTTTTAGAAGCATATTGGTTTACTGTATTCTTATTAACAGCAGAAGCAGGAGCAAGATTTCCATTGGAATTGTGGCATATGGAAAGGAAAAGTTTTAATTCTTTCTCTCCCATGACTCAGTCCCAAAGAAAGTAATCCTTTCTACATTGCTGTCATCAGAGAAAAGAAAGCATGCATGACTGTGAATGACAATTCTTTTCTGGGATTAATAGCAGTTTCAGGGAGGGGGAGATTTTAACTGGCTTTGCATTAATTTTTTTTTAAAAAGCATACTAACTGGCTTCCTGATGACACACTTAACATTACTATGTAGTGGTAAATGTGTTCAGTATTTATAACATCCCCTATATCATACAATTTATATTTTTTCACACTGACAGCAAAGTGAACAAAGGAACAGATACAAAGGCAAAATCAATTTTAAAAACTTGCAGCATTATAATGGACAGGAATTTAAGAGGCTAAATTCAACTTTGTCACTTTATTCAAATTTTCAAAATAGCCTTTATTCTACTTGTTTTTAGTATAAAAAGTCCACAAGTTAAGTGCACCACAGTGTTTACAGAGAGACCTAGAATCCCAACCTTCCATTAACAGTCAGCTGTATGGATGACCATGACACATACAACACACAGAAAATTAAGATAAAATATATTCACCAAATCTGATAATTTTTTAATTCATAAAAACAAAAGCAACAACAACAACAAAAGATTGAGGATCCCTGAAATATTCTTCTTAATCCTAATAAGACTTCATTGTACCCAAGTCACTTTTTAAAATGTTTGCGTCTAAAAAAAACAAAAACAAAAAAACCCCATCAATCCAGCAAACTTGCACACTGATTGACATCTACCAGACATTTTTTTTTGTCTCTCTAGCCTGAATAACATTCCACTTAAAGAGTTTTTGTTATTACGACACTGGGTTGCTTCCCTCCCCCACACCCTTTTTTAAAAAATGGTTTCATTTTAAGCTCTTTTGTTTTGTTTGTTGAAACATACAGGAAGCATTTAATGAAATGTTGTATTTCTGGCACCAAAACATGGCTTCAGTTAGATTTTTAATGTGCAAAGGAGTCCAAGATCACTTAAGAATATATAAAAAAGGACATCCTGGGACATCGCTCTAGCTGCATACTTTCCTAACAAAGGAACAGAGAGCAAAGGTGAGTAGAAGGAACCAACCGAGGGGTTCTGAAATGGAAAACTGAGCCCCCCCATCATACTCTTCCAATAGGCATCTAACACAGATGCCCCCCTCCCCCACAAAAAACATTATGTCTGACTATCTTTCTCCCCAGCACCATTGATTCTAAGGAAAAGGAAAGATGGGTCTTAGTCCTAGTCATTGGCAACAGGTATATCTGATCTGCAAGCTTGATACGTTTGATACGTGGAAGCCAGTTGTCTTCCAACTTCTGTTCCTCCCACCCCCGACCATGTCTCATCCCCAATCCCAACCCCATTTTTATATATAGTTGATTAATAAAAGCCAGACACAGAGAAAGAGAGTTGCAGTGAAAAGCACTCTCTGGTGGAACTAAAGGGAAATCTGAGGGATAGCTTAGCTCACATTCATTTCACAATTTAACCCCCAAGGTTTAAGAGAGGCACTCCTACCATTGCATGGTTTTGTATTTTAAAATTTGCTTTTTTTTTTTTAATAAAGAAAAAGTGCCTGAAGGGTCAGGGCACCAGGAAGACACCCCGCATCATCATGTGTCTAAATTGCAACTCCAGGTTAATACGACTAAAGCGGTTACATTGTGAGAAGTGCTGACAGTATGTGATGTCGTTCCTTTACACCAATGTAGCGCCCCCCCCTTCCTTCACCAGATGGTGTAGCCACCATCGGAGCCCCCCATGAAGAAGTTGCCCTTCCGTTGCGTCACTAGCACATTGGCACCCTGCATGACAGCCAGCTGGGCTGCATTGGGAGGACAGCCAGGAGGAGGAGGCTGAAAGAGAACAACAGCAACATATTAGAGGGATGCCGTATGACAAGGCTAACAAAGCGCAGACCACAGTTTCGACAGAGGCTGCCAGGCAGGGCTGCAAAAAGCAGTCTTAGCAAGCTTCTTGCATGGCTTCCAGGATGTTAACACTAAGCTGGATTTTTTTAAAAACTATGGTTGGGTGAGTAAACTATAGCAGGCTAGGACTGATTTATTTTTTAACCTGCCTCCCTGACAATTCTGTAGATGAGTTAGGTTTGCAAATCAAGCAGACTATCCTTTCAAAAGGGCAATTCCTCAATAAAGATGAAATCGCTACAAGAAAATCACAGCATCCTCAGAAAAAGCCCCAGTGTCACCTTGAGCTCAAGGAATTTTATTCATGTTATCATTCTCACTAATGCCTATAAAGACATAAGTGACACTGGACCCTTGCGGCCTTTCCCCCTGCCTTATCTCAGAGTTTATTAACACTTGAGGCTGAAAATCCTTAAAATCCTTGCAGGTACTTTGCATTCACAATCTTGCAATATAGGGGGGGAAATTGTTTCATTTGCATCTTGGTAAATGCGCACAGATGGTAATATGCCATCATTACCAGGAAAAGTAGGAAGGGGGACTACTTTCATAATCTTCTATCACAGATAGCAAATACAATATTTTGTGCCTACTTACAGGGATGTTGCCAGGAGCACTGGTTGCAAACCTTGCTCCAGCATCAAAGCCACCTTCCACAAGTACAGCAGATCCAGGAGGATAGACCGGGCCAACAGGATAAAAAGCCACTGGAACTGAAGAGCCCATTGGCCCCATAGCTACAGATTGAGGCATAGGAAGGTACAGTGAAGCACCAGGATAAGCTGCAGACATGGTAGGTACAGTGGCAGCTCCGGGATGTACAAAACTTGGGCGGTACAGCTGAGGAAGAAAGTACACATAAAGCATTCCTTATGGCTATATACTCAGAAGTTTTCCTTCTCAAAGCTCTGGTTCTACTTAGGAAGATGTTTTGCCACTGATAGTGGAAATAAGCTTCCAAAATCTAAACAAAAATAAATCAATGTAGACCAGCTGGCTAGATGTCTCTGGGAAGTTCACAACAGGACATACAAAGTGTATAGCTTTCTCTCATTTGTCCTTTGCCTTGTAAAACTTTCAACTTAAAAGAGTACCTGAACCAAAGGCTGCACTTAGTAATAAATGCCAGATTCTGCAGTTTGAAAATGAAAGAGGTTCAATATAAAATGTTCTTTTCATTTACACTCAACTAAAGCTGAAGTTACATACTTCTGCTTCTAGCAATGTGTATCCTGGTCATCATGCTGACCCTGCTTATGATGAAGTGCTCAGCCAGATCTATAATTTGCATATGATGAAATCACAACTCAAACAATAGAAACATTTGGCAAAACTACCTCCAAAATAATTGGAAACCTTCTAGAGAAAATCCTTGCCACTAAATCAGCTGGCATGGTAGTAACCTATCTGGATCATCAATTATCAATCACAGGTGTTATTTTAGTAAGTGAAAAGATGTTTTTGATCTGATCCAGAAAGACTTATCTTATAGAAAGTGATTGGAGTACATACTTCTGAGTAGGCAGGAGGGGCATCAGTATAAGGTGGAGCCTGAGGAAGTGGTATGGTCTGTGGGAACACAGATGGATTACCAGGAGATTGAACTGGATAGGAAGGCTGTGTAGGGTATTGACCTAAGAGAAGAAATTAATCAATGTCAGCACAATTGTCTTTCCTGTAAAAGGACCTGGAAGTGTATGAAATAAAGAAAAATACCTCCTTTGGGAGGTTTATCTGAAAGAAAGAAAAAGCTTCAAAAAACAATATCTAAACAGCAAAAGAACCAAATGGGTATTTTTGTTCTTTAATATGCAAAATTCCATAGATGACATCCAGATGATACCATTCAAACCAGCTTTCCCACTAAGAACAAAGGTAGTCAATAATTGTATTTTTACAATTGTATTTTTAAATGGACAGTGCCATCTCATGGGCACCATAAATATTTTTCAGAAGTCAACAAGAAATTAACTGCTTATCCATTCTCTCCATTGGATACCAAATCTATTTTAAACCCACTGATCTAACTATCAACAAGCAAAACCAATGAGTTGCTTGCTTGATAATTGTAAGGGTGCATGGGTATTTCTTCCAATATATACAGTACTGCACATATAGCACCTTTACCCAGATTTTAGGATTCTACCCCTCTCACACACACATACCTCAAATAAACTGGCTATCTTTTGCTGTTGCCAAATTAGTTAAACTGTTCAAATGCCTCATTCTGGCCTGCCACAAACACAACCAAAGGAACCGTAGGCTGAATTCAGCTATAAGGAGTTAGATTTTATAAGAAACTAGATATTACTCTCCAGTTTCCTATACTTTAAATTTTATGTAGGCTCACTCATTAAATTGCAACCCTAAATCTAGCCAGGTGTGCTTCCTGAAAAGGACCAGACTATTGGCATACTGTTTTTAACCAACTCTTACATGCCCCCCCAACTATCCAGGGATGATCCTGAGACTTGTATTCCTTCCTTTTAGGACCTGCCAATCAAATTACACCTCTCGTCCAGGAATTGAATTGGCATCCTTCTGTCTCAAGAGACGATGGTATTGTGCTCTGAAAAGAGGTCCTAAAACAGCATCTAGTGTGGCTAAAAAGGTCAATTCGAGAGTGGGAATCCCTTCCACACTGAGGACAGATACAGTCTGTCTCCTGTCCAGTCCCCATATGTCCAGGAAGTAATGAATTAAATGCAGGGCAACACCTAATTAGGAGCAAAAGAAGACACGAATGTGAACCCTTCTCGCTATTTTGCAATTTGCTTCTGCATTCTGTGGCTCATTGTTCATTTCTTTCCCATTTTACTCTAAAGGCAGAGGGCACACTCTGGTGTCAAACCCCTCCCTGAGGATCAAACACCATGTCCCTTTAGTTATCACTCCAGCCTCCATCCAGCATCTTTATTTAAATTTGCAAAGGAAGCAAAGGATGTTATCAGACAGAGCCACCTTTTGATAGTAGCAAACGATGCATGCCCCTCAGACCCTGGGCTGGTGTATAAATTTTCAAGCATCCTATGTAACATCAAGGATTGTGTATAGGGAAGAGAAATGGTTGACTATCAGTTCTGGAACCGCAGAGGAACTTTGGGCATCTAAATCCTCTTCAGGACTAACGGGCAGAGAGCACAGCAGTATTAGGCCCTATGCCTGCCCATTGCGGTCCTTGGCCAAAAGGGGATCGACTTCAAGGGGACTTTCTACTTGTCAAAGCTGCGATCCTCCCCACCTATCCACCCACCCCTAAAGCTCCCAGCTCTCTACCCTTCTTCCCAAATGTCAGAGTTTTCACGTGCATGTGGCACTAGGGGCTCCATTCCCAGAGAAACGGTGCCCCCATTAAAAAAAAAACCCTTTCGCTCTACGGTGCCCTCCGGACTCGCGTGTTTCCGGCGATCATCTGGAAATCCAGGGAAAGGAGAGGGTTCTTTTGGCTCACGAACACCCATCCCGGTGGCAGCAGTCAAAGGGTTAACAACCTGCCAAGGAAGGTTACGTCATAGCCACCTAACCTGAGCCCTTCCCCCATTGCCTGCCACCCACGACTTTTCCCGGCTTTCTATTGGTCAGGGTTGCCGTCAGTCATTGACTAGGCCCGCACATAACAACACTGCGGCGGTAGCCTTAAAGGAGCAGCGACCCTGCTAAAGGTGAGGCGGTTGGGTGGGGTTGTGATGGTGGGGGGGAGGAGAGGAAGGAGGAGGAGGAAATCAGCCTCTTGCCTTTGCTGTTCATGATGGCGGCGTTGCAAACGAACGAACGAGAAGGACGGTTCACCCGACTACGAAAGGTTTAGGCGACTCGCTAGCTTTAGCAACGGCGGCGACCCTCCTCGCTCAACCACTTCCTTGTTGTTGTCGCTGCAGCCCTGATGAAAGGGGTTACGTTACAGCGTGTGACGTCACGCCGCAGCGCTGCCGCGAGGAACGGAACAGGCAAAAAAAAAACCGACCGGCTGTGTCAAGGGGTTTGGCCACAGAGGCGAGGGGGCGTGGCGCTCTGTAAGGCAGTGGGCGGAGGAATGGAGTTGAGGGAACTGCTGTACGTGTTCTGTGCTGAGTGGAAAAAAAAAAACATACCGCCTTATGAGTTACCTATCCCATCATTACACAATTACATTCATGTGTTTATTTAGCGTATTTATACAGCCGCCCATCACACAAATACATGACTCTGGGCCGTATACAGCAACTGTTAACTCCATAACAGCCTAAAAACAAATCAATAGATAAAGGAAGCAGTTAAACATAAAACCCGAGATAAAAAAGGACAAACTTCACTTAATATGCAGCCATCTTGCAGCCACCCCCAACCCCAAAATCAATTTGTAAAGACCTTTCTCAAGTTTTCAGAAATGAGCTAACCTCACTTGGAAGTGTGTGTGCGTGGGTGGGTGATGACAGAACCCAGACCGTAGCCTTCCCACCTGGCCTGGTGGGATGGGTAGATGTAATTGGGAAAAGATGGTTCCTCAAATACCCTGGCCCCATGCCATATAGGACTTTAAAGATCAAAACCAGCACTTTTAATTGCACCTGAAAACAAACTGGCAAATGGAGGCATCATGTGTGCCCCCTGAGGGGCATACATATCTGTGCAGCCACCTTCTGCACCAATTGAGGCTTCCAAATAGTCCTCAAGGGCAGCCCCTTATACCATCCATTATAATAATCCATTCCAGAGATGACCAAGGCATGAGTGATTGTGGGTAGAGCCTCACAATCCAGGAAAGGATGCAACTGGTGTACAACATGAAACTATGCAAAGTCTCTCTTACCCATGATTGCTACCTGCTTCTCAAGAAGAGGTTAAGAGTCTAGGACAGAGGTGGCAATTATGGCCCCTTTACAACTTGTGGACTTCAGCTCCCAGAATTCCTGTCCCAGCCATGCCCAGGAATTGCCATGATTGTGCCGTCTCAGGAATTCTGGGAGTTGAAGTCCACAAGTTGTAAAGGGGCCATAATTGCCCACCTCTGGTCTAGAAGGAGCCCCAGATTTCAGACTGTCCCCATTACTCTGGACTGTTCCATAACCACCGCATCCAAAACCAAAGGTGATAAAGTCCCAAAGCCAGAAGGACCACAAACCTAGATCCATTTAGTCTTGCCAGGGTTCAGCTAAAGCCTGTTGTTCCCCATCCAAACCCCTACAGCCTCCAGGAAACTAAGATAGTTTTCCAGGTGTGGAGATATATAACTAAGTATCAGTATGCTGATGAGAATTCACCCCATGGCAACAGATTATTTCACACAGCAGCTTCATAGGATTGGAGAGAGTACCAAACTCTGTGGAACTGCACATAAGGGTTGAGGCTGGACCTCTCATTTCCAAACAACACCAACTGTGTACTGGTACCAGCTCCGCGAAAGGAAAAGAACCAGCACAGTACTGTACACTCCCAGCCCAAAGAGCCACGCCAGAAAGATACTATGGCCAGTGATATGGAAGGCTGGCAAGAGATTATGGAGAGAAAGGACAGATGGACTACCTCGTTCCATTCCCAGCACAGATAACCCAAAAGCATGACCAGTGCCATTTCTGTCCCAAGTCCAGGCCTTAATCCCAACTGAAAGGAATCCAGATAATTTGCTTCATCTAGGGCTTTAAAGATGCTTTGTAACCTCTTTCTCCACAATACTGGACAAAAATTGTCCAGTGCAGTAGGATCCAGTGATGGCTTTTTGAGGAGGGGGACAAATCAATGATGTTTTGTTCCAACCCCCTCTTTCAAGGA
This sequence comes from Naja naja, assembly GCA_009733165.1. Lineage (NCBI taxonomy): Eukaryota > Metazoa > Chordata > Lepidosauria > Squamata > Elapidae > Naja > Naja naja. Next base: position 164,044,675 of record CM019149.1, read on the forward strand.
AGAATTAACCACTACTAAGATCCAACCACACAACCCTTTTGGGCAGCCTTAACTAGCATGGGTCTAAGGAGAAGGTGGCTAGGCTCACTGTTCTAAGCACCTGGTCCACTTCCTCAGGTCCAACATAGTGGTACTACTCTACCAGTTCGGCCCGGTTCTGGCATACCGGTAGCACCGAATAACAGGTTCACTCTGAGTCTCTCCAACGCTCTGCAGTTGGCCCACCCGCCCACCTGGGCTCCCATACTGACCTTTATTTATTTATTTATTTATTTATTTATTATTTATTAATTGACTTGTATGCCCCTCTCCAAAAGGACTCGGCTGCTCACAGATAAAACAATACAATAAATTAAGTTAACTAAAATAGAATTAAATTACAGCAAGCCAAATTAAACTAAAAATCCCATAATACATATAAAACCCTTCCCACAAGGAGTCAGCACAGCCCAGCCTGTTCAAACAGCCAAGTTTTTAGGTCGCGACGGAAGGTGCGGAGATCAGGGGCCAGGCGGAGCCCCAGAGGCAGTTGGTTCCAGAGAGCGGGAGCCGCTACAGAGTAGGTCCTTCCCCGGGACACCGCCAGCCGACACTGGGTCGCAGACAGCACCTGAGAAGTCCCTGCCTGTGCGCTCGTACAGGGCGGTTGGTATTCGATGCCGGCAGTAGACGCTCCCGTAAATAACCTGGACCCATGTCTCGTAGGACTTTGAATGTTAATACTAAGACCTTGAATCTCATCCAGAGGGCAACCGGTAGCCAATGCAGCTCAGCGAGGAGGGGTGTAACATGGGAGTACCGGGACGCTCCCATCACAACCCATGCAGCCGCATTCTGCACCAGTTGAAGCCTCCGGATGGTATGCAAGGGCAGTCCTATATAGAGAGCATTGCAGTAGTCGAGCCGGGAGGTAACAAGTGCCTGAATGACAGTGCGCAGGGCATCTCGGTCCAGATAAGGGCACAGCTGGCGAACCAGCCGAACCTGGGCAATGCCCCTGGCCACGGCCCCTACCTGCTCCTCCATCCTGAGCCGTGAATCCAGGAGGACACCCAAGTTCCGTGCCCTGTCCACGGGGGGCAACACCTCTCCCCCCATGACCAAAGATGGAATCTCCTGACTGGACCGAGATGTCAGTATGCACAGCCACTCTGTCTTGGCCGGATTGAGCCGAAGCATGTTTCTGTCCATCCAGATCTGTACCGCATCCAGACAACAGGACATCACGGAGAGGGCATCACTGATGTGGCCTGGGGTGGAGATGTACCGTATCATCAGCATACTGATGATACTTCACCCCAAAGCCACGGATGATCTCGCCCAGCGGCTTCATATAGATGTTGAACAGGAGGGTGAGAGAACCACCCCTGAGGGACCCCACAAGTGAGAGCCCTGCCGACCTCTGCCCCCTGCCAACACCGATGCGAAGGCCCCGAGAGGAAGGAGAACCACTGCAATACAGTGCCTCCCATTCCCAACCCCCGAGACGCAACAGGATACCATGGTTGATGGTATCGAAAGCTGCTGAGAGATCTAACAGGACCAGGACAGAGGAAAACCCCTGTCCCGAGCCCTCAGGAGATCATCTGTCAGTCGACCAATGCCGTCTCCATGCTATACCGGGCCGGAAGCCCGATTGGTATGGATCTAGGTAGTCTGCTTCCTCCAGGAAAAGGGAAACTGCTGAGCCACCACACTCTCAACAACCTTCGCTAAAAGCAAAGGTTGGAGACTGGATGAAAGTTGTTCAATCGGCTGGGTCCAGGGCAGGCTTCTTCAGGAGGGGCCGCACCACTGCCCCTTTAAGGGCAGCAGGGAAGGCACCCTCCCTTAATGAAGCATTGACCACTGCCCGGAGCCAGCCGCTCGTGACCTCCCTGGAGGCATAAACCAACCAGGAAGGGCACGGGTCCAACAAACATGTGGTGGAACTCAGTCGTCGCATGATCCTGTCCACTTCATCCTCAGAAACAGGATCGAACTCAGTCCAGATTACATTGGCCAGACCATCTGCACCCCCAGGGTTGGGCCCCTGCACGTTAGAGTCCAGCCCTTCCTGGATCCGAGCAATCTTATCCTGCAGGTATAACCCAAATTCCTCAGCTCTGCCCTGCAAGGGATCCATCACAGCCCCCGGATGTAAAAGGGAGCGGGTGACCCTGAACAGGGCGGCTGGGCAGTTACCTGCGGATGCTATGAGAGCGGAGAAGTAAATCCTCCTTGCCACTCTCACAGCTACCAGGTAAGTCCTAATATAGGCTCTCAGCTGGGCTCGGTCGGAACCGGAGCGGGTCGACCTCCATCTGCTCTCTAAAGCCCTTCTCCGACGCTTCATCTCCCGGAGCTCCCCTGTATACCAGGGAGCCATCCGGGATCTGCGCCGGGTAAGGGGACGCATGGGGACAACTCTGTCAAGGGCCCCCGCCACCGCCTGTTGCCAGGCCACCGTTAGGGCCTCGGCAGAGCTGTGGGCCAAGGATGTAGGGAAGAACCCCAGTTCCACCTGGAACCTTTCTGGGTCCATCAGGCGCCTGGGGCGGAACCATCTAAGTGGCTCCTCATCCCAGTGGTGTGGGGCAGCTTGGCAGAAAGCCAGCCGTAGGAGATAATGGTCTGACCATGGAACGGGATGGACAGAAAAATCGCCATCCCCCAGACCATTCCGCCACTGCTCCGAGATAAAACCAGGTCGAGCATGTTGCCCCCCTCATGAGTCGGGCCATCAATCACCTGAGTCAGGCCCATGGCCGCCATGGAGGCCATGAATTCCTGGGCCAAACCCGACGATGCCCCAAGGGAAGGCAAGTTGAAGTCACCCAGAACAATAAGCTCAGGGAACTCCAACGCCACCCCCGAGACGGCATCGAGAAGCCCAGGCAGGGCAGATGCTACATAGCTGGGGGAAAGGTATGTAAGCAACAAGCCCACCTGACTCCCCGGCCCGCTCCTCAGAAGGAGGGCCTCACACCCGCCTATCTCTGGAACAGGGACCTCCCTTGGAATCAGGGCTTCCCGAATAACAACAGCCACCCCCACCCTCCCCTGGGCTCGGACGGTGCAACACCGAAAACCTGGGGGGCATAACTCAACCAGAGGGACTCCACCCTCTGGGCCCACCCAGGTCTCGGTGATGCAAGCCAGGTCCGCGGCCTCCTCCTACCTCATGGAGGAGGGTTGCCTTATTAGCCACGGACCTGGCATTAAAGTACACCAGTCGGAGCCCAGGGGTCCTAGATCCTGGGCCCCCAGGAAGTTGGGAGGAGGCAGTGGGGTCGGAGCACGTCACCGTATGAAGGCACCGGGGCGCGCTCCCCTAACATGATGTGGCCCCATGCCTCGTGTCCCCTGCCGGCCCAACCACCCTGGAAATCATCACTCCCACTCTCACCTCTGGGGCCCCGCCGGCCCCCCCACGCACACCCCCATCACAGTCCTGCACTGGGCTGCGCTGAGTCCCGTCTTCACAACCCCCTTCCTAGCCCTCTTAAAAACGGTCCAAAACCTAATCAAAGAAGCCCGGGACCCTCTTACTACCCCACCCCACGCCATGCCACCTCTCCGGGTTCCATAACCCCGCCCCAAGGCAGGCCAGCCCAGACCAGAGAGAGGGGACTCCTCCAGGCCTGCAAGTCCATGGAAGAATAAGTCCGGATCTTATGGAGATGTAACATAAAGATATAACATAGAGGGGGGTGGTCAAATGATGGAACAGCTGTCCAAATGTTGGAATTATAAAAGACCAGTGATGTCCAAAACCGCAGCTGGAGGGTCCAGGGGCAAACATCGGGACTGCCCTCTCACAGAAGTCCTGTGGACCGGTGATCAGGTCCCACCCCCGGCCAGACCCCCACGCTCTCACTGCGGGGATTCCAGGCAAGCCGATTAAGACAGAGATGGAAAACCAGTCTAGATGAAGAGGGGAAGGGCGCCCCCATCAGGCTGCTCTCTCACAGAAGCCAACCGGTGAGGGCCACCCAAAACCCCTCAGCCAGAGTCCACCGGGCAGAGAGGGGCATGGAGGAAGGCAGTTCTTAATGTTCTGCTTAATTTCCTGCTTTTGAAGTGCAGCTTTGCTTGGCACAGCAGATTTGACGCATGTCAGCTGTTGAAGCTGCAGGGGGAGTGCAGGATTGCAGGAGGTGAATAGGAAAGCCTCTGCGCATCTGCAAAGAGCGCATTTGGCACACGTGTGCGCACAAAGTGTGTGCACGTGCACAAAGTATGCCCACCAAGCCACGCCCACAAACCGATGGTAAACCACTTTGAAAGCCACCACTGGTCCAACAGCATCAAACTGTTCCCAGATAATCAGTCAAGACTGTACCTCAGCATCTCCCCTGGACCTGTACCAAAGTTGGCATCCAACTTGGAACGATTGTGATTTTGTCCAACAAATGCTGTGAAAATGCCTCCACCCGTCCTTGCAGACAGACTTTAGAGTCCTCCTTCCCTAGGAGAATGCAGGTCACCTTAAACAAAGTTGGCTATCTGAGGACCCAATAAGGTCAAAGAAGTATTGCTGCTTCATTGCCCTTAGTGCCACAAGATAGGCTCTTGTGTTTGATCAAGTATAATTGCTAGATAAAAAAATACAAATGCAATACAACTAGCAATAGCACTTAAGACTTATATACCACTCCATAGTACTTTACGGCCCTCTCTGAGTGATTTACAAATGTTAGCATATTGACTACAACAATCTGGGTCCTCATTTTACCAATCTCGGAAGGCTGAGTTAACTTTGAGACAGTTGGCAGTGGGCAGAGTATACTGCATTTTAAGCACTCCGCCACCACACCTAAGAGAAATAAAGACTTAAAAATGTGTATGTTCTTCTGAAGCATTATAATGATATCCAGAGAGATGCTCCAAACTTAGAATGTCACTACAGAAAAGATCCTTAGTCACTAAGTTAAATTAAAATTTTAAATTAAAAAGTTACATTTTGTCTTCTTGATCTGTTAAACATCTTCCCAGTCTCTCACTCACAAAGTTGTTCTTCTCCTAAGGAAAACAACTTCTAGCCAGATATAAACTAAGCTCATTTTAGTGCAATATTTGTATTAGAGCAATTTTAAATAAATGGGTTTGTTTATATAAATTGAGTATGAACAAACAAAAAATACATTCAAAATATGTAATCCTAAATTCCACAGCATACAAAAGATACAACAAAGATGAGTGTTTAATTTCATAAATATTTTATATTTCTTTGCATGTTTGCTCTAGAAGCAGTTTCGCTACATTCAGTAAAGCTTATTCCAAATAAACGTGAGAAAGTTGCATCCCAAGCTGCTTGTCAGACATGGCAAGGAACAATCAAACATGCCCTCCTTTCTAATTCTCCATGCTGCAAGATCTCAGTCAAATGAAAATGGGATCATTTATTCCTCGACTTATGACTACAATTGTAATCAGAACTTCCACTGCTAAGCAAGCTTAAGTAAGTCATGCCCAATTTTGCAGTCTTTTTTGCCCTGGCTGTTAAGTGAATCGCTGAAGTTGTTAAGTGAATTAAGCAAATCCAACTTCCCCATTGACTTTGCTTGCCAGAAGCCATCTGGGAAAGGAGCAAATGATGATTACATGACCCCAAAATGCTGCAACTGTCATTATTCCATGCTGGTTGCCAAGCGTCCAAATTTTAATCATATGACCATGGGGCTGTTGCGACAGTCATAAGTGCCATAGCACTTTGACTTATATACCACTTCACAGTGCTTTACAGCCCTCTCTAAGTGGTTTACAGAGTCAGCATATTGGCCCCCAACAATCTGTATTCTAATATTACTGACCTCAGAAGTATTGAAGACTGAGTCAACCTTAAGCTGGTGAGGATCGAACTTCTGGCGTCAGCAGTGAGTTAGCTTGCAACACTGCATTCTAACCACTGCACCACCACGGCTCTTACAACTGCAAGGACAGGTTGCAACTCACTTTTTTTCAGTGCTGTTTTAACTTAGAGCTAAATGATTGGTCCTAAGTCAAGGACTACCTTCCAAGAAGTAGCTGTACATAATTCATTTGACAGCAGTTTGGTTGCAATGAAACCTGGAAAGTTCTTGTAGTAAGACCTGAAGGTGAAGAATGAACAGTTATTAATGATTACCAACTTATGTCTCCTACCACGAATAAGGAAGAAATTTGACGGCTCTTTTGAGGCCACCATAGGCAAGATTCCCAAGATCAGAAAATTCTTTACTTCCACAATACTGCACAATTATCTATATTGCAGCAGACTAGTCTTCTTTTGCCTGGCGTCTTCAGGTTGCAGTATGTTACATTGCAACTCCCATTCATTATGCCAATTATGGATAACTGTAATTGTAGTCCAGCACTTAGGGAGTCAGGCTAGAATATGCTTTAGTAGACCAAAATTACAAGTGCAAATCAGCACATTCCCCTGAGACTTTGTTTAATTTAATCCCAGTTTGCTGAATGAGCCACAATGGTAGATTTCTTATATTGTGCTAAGCCAAAATCACATTATGGCTTTATTGTGATGTAAAAAATAATTCTTGGTGTTATATTGATTCTAAAACCAATAAGGAATTATATATCAACCCTATGTGGCCTGTTGGCAATACATTATACATTAAGAGCTATTTTCATATATTAATACAAATCAATTTGATTTTTTTTTTTTTTTGCAAAATAACAATTCTCAGGGAGATAAAAATCAAATAGGAAATTCTCAGGAGTTACTTTCCCAGTTGAAGAACTGTATACATGTCCAAATCCATGCTTATGAGATCAATGGAAGACCTTGCACATAGGTTTCAAGTTTAATTAAGCTAGAAAGCTTTTAATTTGCACTAGAGAGTACTGTTCTTTATCATCAAAAGCATGCTTTCTCACACTGTTGTTTATCAGCCTTAACTAATGATAGCTACCTTGGAGGGTTGTGGATTTTATCATAGCTGAAAAGTTAAATACTCCTGCTTCCTAGAGGTAGGCAGACTTAGTCCAAGGTTTCTGGTTACTTGGCAATATTTTCTTGCAAAGTACTTACTCTGAGAACGATGATCAGCTTTTCAGTCCAAGCAGCCTTTCCTATTCCTTCTTCGAAGCATTACATTTCTTCTCCAAAACCCAATTAATGTTTGCTACCCTCTTTGGTTTCTTTCATCCACCAGATGGCTGTACTGAGTTTTTCAAACCCTAGTGCTATATATTCATCCAACCCTAGCTTCACTAAAACCTCAGTAGTGTTTGTTTCAGGGATCCACACTAACAAAATGAAGTTTGAATAGCCATGATTTGAAGCTGGTAAAAATGTGGCATGAGTTTTTCATTTTAAAAAAATGCAATTTGTTTTTCTGAGGAATGAAATCAGATTTTTGTAATGTATTGCACATAAAGCAGCTTTTGAAGCATATTACAGTACAACTTACTGTAGCAGTTACATAGGAGTAAGAATACACTATGGAGTTCCTTCACCAGTTTTTCATCAATGCCATTGTCTCTCAGTCTAGTTTACACCACCATTTCAAGACTAGTGTCGAACTCTAAAACTCAAGATTCAACTGCCCAAACGTTCTGTTCACCATAGAAATATTCTGTTCACCATAGAAACGTTCTGTTCATCTCTCTGACACCTTCAAATGTTTAAAGTGTATAGTAAAAAGAGGAGGGTTTTTTCCGTTACCCACAGATGGAATATCCTCCTCAAAATAGCATGCATGATATGATTCTAGAATTATTTGGAGAAGACATTTCTTATTACATCAGATTTTTCATTGATTTTTTTTAAAAAAAGTTTTATCTTTTGCTGTATGTCACCTTGATAGCTTTACTGAGGGGAGATTTAATTTCCTCTCTTTAAGATAAAATGAACGAGTAGATAAGATCTCCCCCAAACACATTAATCCACTCTGATTTTTACTGTAGACTCTGGCTCATAGCATAAATTACCTAAACAAATTACTCAGGAGTTAGATCCTGCTGGCTCACTTTTATATAATAGTAAGTGTGCACTGTGCATTGTAACCTAACTAAGGAATATATTATGGTATTACAGTGTTACAGTATTAGGCTTAAGTGATCATTATGAAACCTCAGCAGATGTCAACATCTAGTTGATCCTCCTTGGACTCAAGTATTAAGCAAGTATTAATATTTGGATGAGAGACCACTTGGAAGTCACAGCTGTATGCTAGGCAAGATAGTTGAAAAACCTAAAGATAGTTGAAAAACCTAAAGGAATTTTTACTCCTCATTCATTGCACTCAGAGCACGGTGGCGCACATGGTTAGGATGCTGGATTGGAGGTTAGCAAGTCCGTGTTCAAGACCCAAATGCTGCAGCATGGTGGGGTGACTCCCGTCAATTCATTCAGCTCCTTGACGGGGACCTAAAAGGAGTCCCCATGGGCATCCCCAAAGCAATGGTGATGTCACCGCCTAATCCTTCCAACTGGAAAGCACTTTGAACAATGCCTCTGACATGAACAGAATGGGGAGGGATTCATTGCGCTAGAAAGTACAAGGGGGAAAAACACCATTACCAGGTAGCCCTCCAGTGGTGGGATTCAAATTGTTTTACCGCATGTTTGGTGGGTGTGCTTTGCCTAACGTGTGCAGCTTTCCCCACACCAGCTGAGACCTGCAATGCCAATCAGCTGAGAGGATGAAGAAAAGTGCAGGGGTGATCGTCGGCTTTTTTTACTACCGTTCAACTGAACCCGTCTGAACCAGTACCATACCACTGTTTATGACTGTTTGCAGTGTCCATGGTCATTTGGTCACATGACTGATTTACAAGAGTTTTGCAGAAAACTGCCATTTACTTTTGGTTGTCATCCAAAGCACCCCATAGCTAACAATGGGTTTGCTAAACAACTGCTGTGTTCATTTAACAAACATGGATTCGCTGAATGACCATGGTGATTAACTACTGCAAAAAAAGGCTCCATTATGATTGCAAGTCAAGAGCTACCTGTATTTATATTTTCCACCTTGCCATGTTATTTCTTTTAAGGAGCATCTAGAATTTTGTAATAGGACAGTTGTGGTATATTATAGAAGAATTTCCTGGTCAAAATGTAATCAGATTTACAAATATAATTCCCACTAATTACGTTTGGTGTAAGTCTATAGTTAGCTAGCTAGCTAGCTAGCTAGCTACAGATAGAGATACACACACACACACACATATTTCTTTTTACAGCAAGCTCTGAATGCATTCTGATTTCTATTAAATATAGATGAGTTCATTCAGGAAGTGATCTATGGAAGACAGATTAAGAACAGAGGCTGCTTGTATTAGAGATTTCAGGACTCTGGTTGACATAATGTGTATTATGGTTGATTGCATAGTTAGCTAGATGTTTAGATTATATTTGGCATTTTTAGTTATCTATTGACTGGGATTTGGGATACTGCAGAACCTGGGATAGGCAGATGTTGGATACCATTAACAGTATTGTTGCAAGATGTAAGCTGTTCCAAATAAAACTACCTTTTGCAATTGATTGATGGCGATTTTGTTAATGTTGATGCTGTTCATTTTATGAATATCTTTAATATCTGCCAAAAAAAAAAAGATTTGGCAGACACCTGAGAGGGATTTAGGAACCTTTGAACCACACTTTAAAAAACACTGCTGGTAATCATAGTAAACAATGAATTGCAGAACCCAGCATGGTTAGTGGCAAGTCTTCTTTATCAACATTTAGAGCAGACTTGGGCATTTTATGTCCTCAGGTTACATCTGGCCATTCAGTTGTCTTTGTCTGGCCCACATGAGCTCAATCAGAAATTGAACCGGCAAATCAGGAGTGGGATGCTACTGGTTCTGCCCGGCTCTATAGAACCGGTAGCGCTGAAGAGCAACAAACACCGAACCGGTTCTGTTTGCTGCTGTTTGGCCCACCTGCCCGCCCGGGCTCCTACCTGTCCTTTATTTCCTGCTTTTTCAACCTCAGCTGCTTTGCGTGGCACAGCTGAGGTTGATAAAGCAGTAAAAAAGTGGCTTTTCAAACAGTGCACACTTGCGCGCAGCATTTTTCAGCTGTCTGGGTGGCACAGCTTAAGGATTTTTACACATGCACATGCGCGTGCAAAATGTAGTCACTGAAACGGTAGTAACACCGGTTGAATCCCACCCCTGTGGCAAATACCACCTTTGACTGCCCCACCCCCATCTATTCTCTGCCTGCTGAGTCCCAACTAATCAGCTGGGTCTTCTTTGGTTGCCCTGCATAGGAAAACAGAGCTGGAAAGCAGGTTAATGGGGTGGGGAGGGATTTTGCAGTAACTTTCCCCCAGGAGTGGGGTGAGAATGAAGATTTTGCAGTATCCTTCCCCTGCCATGCCCACCAAGCCACACCCACAGAACTGGTAATAAATTTTTTTTGAATCCCACCACTGCTCAAAAGGCAGGAATATTTTGAAAGATTCTTATGGCTGATAGAGGATAACAGAGTTGGAAGGGACCTTGTAGGTCATCTATTCCAACCACCCTCAAGTACATGCTTAATACTTAATCAGACACTTACGTCAGTTAGCTGATGGAGGTATATGAATATCCTGTTTTCCCACTGTGAAAAACTCTTATCTCTTTGTCTTCCAGTTTTTCAGTTAAATGGAACCCAAAGAAAAAACTTTTTCCATTTCACTCCTAAATTAGAAATTGTGGGCAGAGGCTTTCCAAGGGAGGCAATAACGTATAAGAGAAAAGAACATCACTTCTTGAAACATCCTCTGCACATTACTGTCTTTCTCAATCTGGTGTACATCAAATGTTTTGTATACTGTATTGATGAAAGCCAAGCTGTCCTGAAATTACAAGTGGGCTTTCATGTATTTTGCATTGAGGAGAGGCTTCCATCTAGCCATTCTGCCATAAAGCCCAGATCGGTGGAGGGCTGCAGTGATGGTTGTACTTCTGGAACTCTGTCCCATCTCCTCAAAAGATCTTTGGAGCTTAGTCAGAGTGACATCAGATTCTTGGTCACCTCTTACTAAGGCCCTTCTCCCACATTTTGTCTGACCAGTCAACCAGCTCTTGGAAGAGTCCTGGTTGTGCCAAACTTCATCCAGTTGAGAATCATGGAGGCCACTGTGCTTCTAGGAACCTTCAGTGCAGAAGAAATTTACTGTAGCCTTTTCCAGATCTGTGCCTTGCAATAATGCTGTCTCTGAGCTCTGAAAGCAATTCCTTTGACCTCATGGCTTTTGTTCTGCACTGTCAGTCCTCAGACCTTCTATAGAGAGGTGTGTGCCTTTCCAAATCATGTCCAATCAAATTAATTTACCACAGGTGAACTCCAGTCAAGGCGTAGAAACATGGCAGCAACTATCAAGAGAAATGGGGTGCTCCTGAGCTAAATTTCAAGTGTTTTTGCAAAGGGTCTGAATACCTATGCCAATGTGATATTTCTGTTTTTTTCTTTTTAATAAATTTACAAACATTTCTAAAATTCTATTTTCACTTTGTCTTTATGGGATACTGATTAAATTAAATTTGTATGTGAGTATATATATATATATATATATATATATATATATATATATATAAAATATATCACATACAAATATACTACATACATGCATCCTACTGGTAGGTTTATAGTCCCTTATATCTTTATGTTAAGCACCATTTATCACCTTGAAAAAGATCTATAATTCAACTTGGGCATTTTTTGCTACTTTTTAAAATACTTATGCAATATGTAAATGAAAAGACATTTTAGGGGAAATTTAGTTTTACTAGTAGCTATTGAATATATGTAAGTGTGGATTAGTAATAGCATCAGGAGGTTTCAAAATGGGCACATAGATTATAAAAAATTGCAGCAGTTAAAGAATACCTGTCACAGAATGCAGAATGTATAAAATGGAGTTCCGTGATAGAGGAGCAATCGCTAAGTACAATAACCTCAATAAATACAGATTTATTGCAAAAGGAACAAAGATCTATGAAGATTTCTACAGTACATAGTGCATTTGATAACATCTATAAAGAGCTTTCATTTTTTTAAAGTATATTTTGCCCCCTTTTCTAAAACGTTGCTTTAGAATTTCTGCTGATCTCTTGATTGAGCTAAAAAATTAATGTGCTCTATTTTCCTAAATGTATTATATTAATAGTATGCCAATGTATGTAAATGAGCCTAAATTCAGTGAGATGGATGTATTTAAATATTCCTAATCACCAGGCAGCCTATGCAAACTAAGTTCTTAGCTGGTTTGCGATATGATGTCTGAAAACCAGCTGTACCAGAGCAGAGGCATTTTACCATAATGGATTCAGTTGTTACTGAAGATGTTGACAATGTTATTTGGGTATACATTACAGAAAAAGAACATGCATAATATTAATGTTTATGTGCTTCATGGATCTGGATGCAGACAACCATTTTTCTTCCTAAACATTTGCTTTGATGGAAAATGTGGTTGTTTCATGTTTAGAAAAGCAGTAGCTGGCTATATATGGCAAACAGAACTACATTTCTGGAAACTATACATTCTTGGTTATTACCATAATTTCTTTCCATTAAACGCTCATCTCCTTTTTCGTTCATTTACTAAGAGCACAGCTTTAATCTGATGTGTTTATCCAATGTAAAACAGACTCTTTGGCTCAAAGAAGTCAACAATGATTTGTATTCTCACGTGCCAAAGTACATTATAATTTTTAGAGGTTGAACAGTGTATATTGTTGTCATTTCTTTGACAGAATGCAGTCTGCAGCTTGACATTTTGCAAAGGTCCCAGATTTAGTCTCAGGATGGACACTGCCCTGAGCAGTACTGAATTAGGTGAATCAAAGGTCTGTCTGGATAGAAAATGACAACTTAAATTATAGATAGCCTTAACTTATGACCATAATTGGGACTAGTGGTTTCCATTGCTAAGGTGGTTTTTAAGTGAGTTGGGCTCAATTGTACAACCTCCCCCAATGATAGTTAAATGAATCGCTAAAGAAAATCGTGTGCCTGCTAAGTGAATCAGGCTTCCCCAATTGACTTTGGTTGTCTGAAGCTGCCTAGGAAGTCATTCCATGATCTTGGGATGCTGCTACCATCATAAATGCATGCCAGGTGCCAAGGGCCCAAAGTATGATTACATCGCCGCAGGAATGTTGTAATGGTCATAAATGCAAGACTGGTCATAAGTCACTTTTTCCAGCACCACTGTGCCTTTGAATGGTCACTAAAGGAATGGTTGTAGGTTATAAGTTGAGGACTACTTGCATATGCAAATACTTTTATTCATATGGTATTTGCTCTATCCTGATTGAAATACTTTGTAGAAAGCTTGAATGGTTCTCTGTTAAGCTAGCCCTTCCACGCTGACCTCTTTCTGGGTCATATCCAGAATACAGAATCCTAACCAAGTTTTGTACTGCAAGTTAATCATATATTGTCTCTTTTGCTGATTTACAAAATTGGGGCAATTATCTTTTCTTGCCACTGAATTGCAAAATAAAGTTTGTGATTTAAGTACTGTATCCTTTAGAATCACAGAAGAACAGGTAGAAAAATAGTGTAAAAAACAACAACAAATTGTGGCCTCTGTAGGCAGAAGCATAATGTAGACCTGACCTTGGGAATGAGGAAGAAATGAGAGAACCCTTAAGAAGGAATTTGAAGAAAAGATGACTCCATTCTGAGAGGAAGGAAAGCATGAGAAAGAAACTCAAACTGCATTGGTTGCCGGTTGCCTTCCGGGTGAGATTCAAGGTACTAGTGACGACATACAAAGTCCTCCATGGCTTGGGTCCGGGGTACTTGTGGGAATGTCTCCTGCCGGCATCACATTCCGATCGCCCTGTATGCTCCCACAGGCAGGGCCTCCTTGGGGTACCGTCGGCCAGACATTGTCGGCTGGTGGTGCCTAGGGGTAGGGCCTTCTCTGTGGGAGCACCCACCCTGTGGAACCAGCTCCCCTTGGGTCTTCGTCTGGCCCCTGGTCTCCACTCCTTCCGCCGGAACCTGAAGACCTGGCTGTTTCAGTAGGACAGCCTGGACTGAGCCGAGGAGGGGCTGGGATTCTTTTTAAGGTAATTTTAATTAGTTTTTAGTGTATTATTGGGCTTGTATTATTTAATTATTTTTAAAGTAATTTATTGTATTGTGTTTTTACACAGTGAGCTGCCCTGAGTCCTTAGGGAGAGAGGGCAGCATACAAGTCTAATAAATAAATTAATTAATTAATTAAAATATCCTGCCTTGATTTTGTTCAATATAAAGTGGGGAAGAGGAAATCTCTGAAGGACATTCAAACTTCTGTTATTCTACCCTACTGTTATACTGTAGTCCTCGATTTACAAAAGTACACTTAGTGACCCTTCAAAATTACAAAGGCAATGAAGAAAGTGATTTATGACCATTTTTCATACTTACAATCATTGCAGCATCCCCATGGTCGAGTGTCCAAAATTCGGGTGCTTGGAAAATGACTCATATTTAGGATGGCTTGCAATGTTTCCAGGGTCATGTGATCACCTTTTGCAACCTTCTGATAAGGAAAAGTCAATGAGAAAGACAGATTCACTTAACAATTGTGGGAAGAAAAGTTGTAAAATGGGGCAAAACTCATTTAACAATTGTTTTGCTTAACACTAAAAATGTTGGGCTCAAATGTAGTTGTAAGTCAAGGACTACCTGTAAAGCACATTCTTGGAATCACTGCCAAATCTGTCTCTTGACTTGGCCTACCTTAAAGGGCTGACATGTCAGGTAAATGACAATTTGCCATTGAAAAAGAGAGATTAGTTTATTGTTTACCTGGTGACACAGAATTATCTACTTTTCTTAGCAAGCAAACAGCAATACAGTTCTATATTGGTCTTTCTCTTTCTTTTTTTCTTTCTTTCTTTCCTTTCTTTCCTTCCTTCCCTTCTTTCTTTCCTCTTCTCTTTTGCTGAACCTATAGGGATTTTTTGTACTGAATTTCCCACCATCTCTCAATGTAAATCAACCATATAATCTATCTGTAGCAGTGGAAATGCCCAGGCATGGAAGAACTGAATTTTTACTTAAGCTACAGCACAAACCTTTGCCAGAGAAAGAATACTGGCAGTATACTATCTGCATGCTTATTCAAAAAACACACAAAAAAAATCCTCCTGCAGAATGGAGTTACTTCTAGTCTAGGATACTATGCACCACAGCTGGATTTCTGCTTTAGTTCCCCAGGTCATTGCAGTTTGTTTACCTGTCCTTTGTCAGGCTGACTGCAGTAATCCAAGTTGAACTTTAAAGGGAAAAAAATCACTCAGACCTCCTCCGAAAGCGTTTGGCAGGATTGGGAAAATCTGCCTTTATATACATTTCAGTCTGAAGCTGAGAAAGAAGAGACTTAGCATCAAAAACACACACTACTGAAATACCTTCAGTTTTGGGCAGCTTTCCCCCCCCCTTCTCTGACTTGATGAGAAAGGAAGAGAGAGAAAAAAGGAAAAGAGAAGGCATATATTATATATGCACAAGCCTTCCTCACATTGAGGCTTGTGGGTGGGGAAATGGGACGGGCGGGAGGGGAAGCCGGCTGGAAAGGGGACGAGGCTCTCTGCTCCACCTAGTGGCAACCTCGGGGGTATGCAGGATGCGGCAAAGGCCTTTGCATAAATTATGTTCATGACGCAGCAGCTAAAAATTCCCGAGTATCAAAATCTGCCCCTGCCTTCCAGCCCCCCCTCCAGGCGGGGCAAGAGCTTAGCTGGCTATACCTGGAGATGGGGAAGGGGCACCCCTGATGCAAACCCTCGGGGGCTGCGGTTCCAGCGGGACTTGAGGCCGGCTGGGCCTCGGGGGGGGGAGAGCGCTACCTCCCCCCGTTTTGTGTGTGTGTGTGTGTGTGCAACAACCTTCAGCTGCTGTGAGATGAATTTTTAATCATTCCCAGGGAAAGAAAAAAAAAGTGTGGGGAGGGGGGGAGATCGGCTCGGCGGAGCCCCAGCCCGGGCTGGGGGCAAGCGTTCTCTCCCGGCTGTACAGCGGTGAGTGGGGGTGCGGCGGGCCGGTATGGCGTGGATCGGGGGGGGGGGACCCGGTTCGGTGAATATGCAATGGTCTTAATTAGCATAATTTATATATTTATGATAAAGAGAGAGGGGAGAAAACAGGGAACGGGGCGCAAGGGAAGGGGGAAGAACGGGGTTGGGACAACGTTGCATGTGGTCTGTGGAGATGTATTTTTGGGAGGGGGTGGTTTCCGATCGGGGAGGGGGCTCACCTAAAATAATGGTGGGGCTTAAGCCGGGGGAAGCCCGGTCGATTGAATGGGAAATTTGGGACACGGGCGGGAAGTTGGTGTTCAAATCGAAGTGGGTCTTATGGGGTGGGGAGTCTTCCCTTCCCAAATAAATGGGGGTGGGGGTGGGGGTTGAGATCGAGCTTCGGAGGACGATCCGTCGCTTGGATATCGGAGCCTGGCGGGACCGATCAGGACAGGCTGCTTAAGAGAGGGAGGTGGCGGAGGAAGTATTGGGAATCAGGCTAGTGGAGGAATCAGGGAAAGGGACAAGGTTAGTCCCCGGGAATGGCAGTGGGCTGCAGGAGAAGCTGGAGGGAGGGTGGCATGGAAAAGCCGGTGTTTTGGGGTTTTCAGAAAACGGAACTGTCGGGAAATGGGACCCGCAGAAACAGCCCAGCGCGGGGTATATCTTATTGGGGCGAATGTGGGGGGGCGGCGTGCGGGAAAAAGGTTTCGGTTGGGGAGAGGGAACTGCCTGGAACCGTGCCCCCTGTCAGGATCTGGGTTGGGAAAACCACTTGAGGGAAGATCATTTTATGCCATCCAGAGAAGGCTAACGGCCTGGAGGGCGCGTCTTTCCAGCTTCCCCCGGGAGTTGGGAGAGTTGAGCATTGGGGACGCCGCCGGGTGGGCAGGAGGCGGTGGCGGGCGAGGACTTGACCTGGGCAAAGGCTGCGGGCGGGGTAAAGAGGCGCGAAACTGGGGTTTCGCAGCCCGAAAGGGTGCACTGACGTTGAGGCAGGTGAAAAAGAACGAAACTTCCTCTTCACGCAAGAAGGGAGACTGGAGCTGGTTTGAGGATGGGGCGGAGGAGCGGGCGGCGAACGGAAAGGAGAAATTCAGGGAGTTGGCGAATACTCGGAGCGAACTGCGCGGGAAAGAAGAAACTCGTTGGAGCCCGAGCGCAGCCATAGAGCTTCTGTTCAGTGCCGGAGCTCGGCCCTAAATACATTAATAATGAGAAAATTCGAGAAAGGCGAAGCGCAGCCAGCAAACCGAGACCTGCTGCGCCGCGTGTAAAGCATTTATTGTGGCCCACATCTTTAAAACCCGACGCAAGCGATCTTCTGTGAGCCCTTGGAGGTTATTCTGCAGACTGATTGGTGGTTATTACGGGGTATATATAAACAAGAGTTGGAAAAGCAGCGGTGTCGCCCTGCTTCTAGTTTAGGAAAAAGTCTGAGCGCTTTCCTTCGAGCTATTTATAGATTTCGAATCCGAGCTTCAATTGTTTTATTAGCTGTGCAGAGCAATCTTGCATCTGTCTACTCAGGAAGCCCCATCGACTGCAATGGGGGGCTTAGCTATGCGATTGTAGCCTTCAAAGCATCAGAGCGGCAGGAGTGTCTGTGTGTGTAGGGGGGATTGAAAAGTGACATCTGGTGATGTTTTTCAATTGCAGCACTGGGGCAAAAAGAAAGGGTAACTGCTCCATATTTTATTCCCTTTTTCTCTCCAGTCTGATGTTAATATAGTAGGTAGTAGCTTTTATCAGATGATATACATTTGGAGCAAGAGATCAGATATGTCTGCTCCCATATTTAGCCCACGAATGCCTAAAAATCCATGAAAACCATAGATCTTTCACTCAGTCACATTATGGTTAGCCTTGAAAACATTGCTTAAATCCTGTGAAATCTAAAATTAAGGAATGAGGTGATCAAGGCCAAAGGACATAAATTTCACGACAGTTTCCCTCCCTGCTTCCTCTTCATTTTACAGACTTAGCAACAAACTAAAGACCCGGCTGCTAAATGTGATGGTAAAGCCATATGTACCACATTGCTTCTATCCATACTATCCTGAACAGCTTCATTCTAAAAATTGTGTTGCATAGAAATCCAGATATGGAGGAAACCTCGAATAACCTTCCCTCTGAAATGCTGGTTCTGTATTATTTACAATAATGTGAGTGCCTGCCTATAATCTCAAGAACAATGAAGACACTATCCTCTTAGTAAGAACTAGACTAGACTAGAGGATTGTAAAAAAGAATGTCCTTGAAAAGGCTTTGTTGAGTAAGCATGGATTTAACGTGTGTACATTTTGACTGGTACTTCTGCTATCTAAAACATGCATAAAAACGCTGTAAAATAAGATCAGGTAATATAGGGGTATTTCTTATATAGGGTGTCCTATATAAGAAATTTGGATGAATCATTTGAGTTATTGTTGATGATGACAATTTCTTGTCTTCACCCATGAACTATTCATAACAAATATATCAAACCAAAATCTTTATTTTGGTCATGGACCAACATGGCAACAAAATGTGATAATTAGAACTATTCATTTTCAAATTTTATGTGATAAGCATTCTAAAAATAATCCTCCTGTTGAGCAGGAAATGAAGAGATGTGGCAGCATTGCTTTAGTGCCTGCTGAATTATTCTGTCCACAGTCCTTTTGACGGGCTTTGAGTGGCAGTATTTGTGCAATAGATGTTCACACATGCTCAGATAACTGGTAAAAGATAGTACATTTCTGGTCTCCTAGAGACTCCGGAATGAAGTGTCGATGTAATATTATAATGGGTAGGTATATATATAAATGCTATTGTGTAAGACGGGGTCCTCAACCCCTGTGGGGAACTGGACTGCACAAGCGGTGAGCAAGTAGGCAAAACTCCATTTGCGCAAGCAGTTGGCAAGCGCACATGCACGCTGCTTGCACAGAACCATTTTCTCTCCCTACATCCACCAGTGCTAACTGCGGTGCTGGTTGCTAGAGATGGAAAGGTTAGGGACTACTGGTGTAAGGCAATGTACAGGCTATGATCCTAAAATTCAGGAAACTTCACGTAGAAAAGCAAGCATAGATGGAAGGGTGCAGTTCAGTGAGTCATCAGCCTAGAGTCCTTACATTCTCATAAAGGATCTAGGCCCAACCCTGTCTTGAATTCTTATCTGGTGCCAATTTAATACTGAATGTTAGTTAATAGATTCTTACATTTTGGCTTGATCAATAAACCTTATGAACTGGAATTTATATAAAATCCAGATCCTTTGCACAGGAGATTTCAGTTCAGATCCCCACAGCCATGTGAGATTGGACACCCTTTCTCAGTCTCAGTCTCCCTCATGCTCCCTGGATTAATATGAAGGTCAGATTGAGCAATGGATGAGCCATGAGATGGAAGTTAGCCTTGTAGCTGGCCATGAGCTCCTTGTATAAGTAAGAGAGAGATGGAAGAAATCTTACTTGTTTGTTTGTTTGTCCCATTTGTATTACACTGAAACATGCTGGGGACATTTGATGATTTAAAATCATAACTTGAGACTTAAAACATCCATGGTACTGTAAGTAATAATCAGCCAGTTAAAAAACGTCCAAACTAATCCCATTATTAACAAGTAAACAATAATATTATTAACCAATCAAATAACAGTAATATTGATATACATTTTCATTTGGGATGGATTCTTCTGCAGGTTCCATTCGACTACTGCAATGCTCTCTATATAGGGCTGCCCTTGCGGACTATATGGAGGCTTCAACTGGTACAAAATGCGGCTGCGCGGGTTGTGATGGGAGTGTCCCAATACTCCCATATTACACCCCTCCTGCGTGATCTGCATTGGCTGCCAGTTGCCCTCTGTGTAAGATTCAAGGTGCTGGTGTTGACCTATAAAGCCCTACATGGCTTGGGTCTGGGGTACTTGCAGGAGCGTCTTCTGCCACCATCGAGCTCCAGTCGCTCAGTGCGCTCCCACCGGCAGGGCCTCCTTGGGGTGCCGTCGGCCAGACAATGTCGGTTGGTGACCCCCAGCAGTAGGGCCTTCTCTGTGGGAGCACCCACCCTGTGGAACCAGCTGCCCCTGGGATTGCGGTTGGCTCCTGACCTGCGTTCCTTCTGCTGCGAACTAAAGACCTGGCTGTTTTTGCAGGCTGGCCTGGATTGAGGGGAATTGGGGTTTTTAATTGGGTACTTTTAGCGTGGGATTTTATCATTTATTTGGATTGGGTTTAATACTTTCTTAATATTTGTATGTTATATTTTTTATGTGAGCCGCCCCGAGTCCTTCGGGAGATGGGGCGGCATATAAATCCAAATAAATGAAATGAAATGAAATATGAAGATATTACATTCTTTAAAACAGGTAAGTAATACCAAAAAGGTGGAACTTGTGAGAAGCAAGAATCATGGATCTGACAGTCCTTTCAGCACCTGTAATGCTATTCCATTTGTAGTTTATTATATATGTCTGGAGGTGCAGTGCTGGAATGGGTTGCAAATGATCTTTTATTTTATTTGCTTAAGAGTAGGATAACTTGTCTAAAAATCAACTCATTTCACTTGAGTTAACTTAAAACAGCTCCAAGCTTTGGAAGATATCACACACACACACACCCCAAAATACTTGGCCTCATCCTTTCTTGCATCTGAAAACTGTTTTCTAAGCATGCCTTCAACCCAGCTGATTGTAGCCATTCATCATAGGCAGGTTTCTATTATGAATCTGTTGATACTTTTAGATGTTATACCAAGGATTATTTTACTTCTGTTTTGATGTTCGCTGCCTGATATGTGATCAGATGGGGGCAGTCTACAGAATTATAAACTAAACGGGTAATGTATGCATCCGTTGCATTACATCTTAATTTAAAATTTTACATGTACTCCATTTTATTATTCACCATTTTAGATATTAGGATAGGAGGGCAAGCTATTGGCCCTGTGCCTACCTTTTTGAAAATCTATGTTCAAACTATTATTAAATGCATCATACTTCATTTATTTAAAGTGAAGGAAACAAATATTTATCAATAAAAGATCATACTTGTAGTTCAGCATTGAATTGTGGAGTCCTTTGTGCTTTCTAAGCTTGGTTGTTTTCTTGCAGACATTGGGTAGCTGGGTGATGAAACACTTGCAAGAAAACAAGCTCAGAGTGCACCAAGAACCCCACCAGCAAATGTTTAGCAGATTTACATTCTAACATTGAAATCCTGTTAATTAGCAATAGCAGACTATAGTATTACTAGATATCACCTTCTCTTTTCCCTAACGTGGAATGTCAGTACATTGCAAACATTTAATTCAATGTTGTATTAATATGCTGTTTTATTTTGCACTGCAGGCAAAAAAAATCTCTTCCTTGTGCTGAGAGATCAAGAAACAGCTTTTATTTTTTTATTCCTCTTGCCAACTGCATTGCAAACTCAAGCCAATATTTTATCTGAAATAATCTGAACAAAACAGCTAAAATTTCTTTTTTAAAAAACCAAACATGTATGTCTTGCTCTTCCCTTTGGTATGGCAGGTTTCTCTTGCAAATGGAAAATGCCAGGAAAGAGCCTTTGGTTTTTATTTTAGTACATGAAGGCAGGTAAATTATCACATTTCTCTGTTGTGCAACAGGTATGTAATATAATACAGTATTGTTCAAAAGCAAGGAAGAGAAAGCCAGCAGATCCTAGATTCTGGAATTCATTCTGATCCGTTAATACAGGGGTCTTCAAACTTGACAGCTTTAGGACTTGTGGACTTCAACTCCCAGAATTCTTCCTCCAGTCATGTTAGCTCAGGAATTCTGGGAGTTGAAGTCCACAAGTCTTAAACTTGCCAAATTTGAAGACCCTTGCCTTAATAGCATCAGAACGCTGGGTCAATTGACTAGGAGGAAGAAAAGCTTAGCATGAGACCATCATCAGCATTCCAAGATAACCACCCAGTTGCCTCTCCTATAGAGATGCCTGGAGAAATTTATTATTTTTCCCCTTCCTTGGTAGCCCTTGACCAGATCTGACCCATTTTTAAATCTGATCCCTGACACACACACAAATATCAAATTTGGTCCTAATCTGTTCTGTGCTGTGAAAATTATCCTGCTGACAAACGGACAGGCAGAGCCCCTTCATCTATTTTTTAAATATTCTGTTGGGTTGGGGTGGAAAAACAACATTGTCCTCCCTGTGAAACAATAATTACAGGAAACGTCTGAAATGGTAATTTTTGCTATTTGTCGAACTAGAAGGAAGCAAGGTAGTAAATATCTACTAAAGTAAATGATGTTCTTTATGCTTTACATCAAAGGGATACAGTGTTACATCCTATTAAATGTACACAATAAAAGGACAGTTTTACTTTGGTTCAGGAAGTTTCTTCTGTTCTTGACTAAATGTGACCCATGTTTATGACAATCTTCAGCTATAGCATTTGTAATATTTCATTATTTCTGGCAGAATAATTTTGCCTCTTATATAGAACATTATTCTTTTCCCATTGCCATGTAGAATAAAGCAATAATTCCATACTGTAGACATATATTTAACTTTAATTGGAATCCCCTACCCCTCTACCTATATCTCTGATAAGAGGATGGTAGAGTTGCCAGCTAATGAATTAAGACAGTAAAAAATGAGCAAAGACACTTGGGCATCCCAGAGGAGGAGGAGAAAATGCAAAGTTGCTAATGCAAAGCTGCTTCACATGTCAAAGCATTGCTTTCTAGTGGCTTCAATGCCTGTTTTCTGCTTGAGCAGTGGGCTGGACTAGAAGACCTCCAAGGTCCCTTCCAGCTCTGTTCTGATTCTGATGCATGTCAACTGATGGTACAACCGTCCACCTGGGCATCCTCTTCCCTAGGCTGCATCTGAAATGTGTGACAAAAAAGAATCACTTAATTCCACCTGATACAGTAGGTTTGGATTTCGGCAGTTGGACTGCTTTGCCCTGGAACTTAAGAACTCAAATACAGTATTAAGATAATTAGATTTATACTTTTAAGTGTTGGTGAATCCAGTTAATTCCAATCTAATCTGCATATTAAGATTAAGAAAACTATTGCTGACATATGTGAAACTGCCATATCACTTGTATAGATAATGTTGTTTTGAAGCTAGAATTTAAAACGGGTGTTTTCCTCTAGCTCATGACATATTGTACTTGCAAATTGGAACCATTTGTCTACTGCAATTTCTTTGCATGTTCAGTGTGAATATACTGGGTTTTTGCCATAGTAAGATGTTGCATCTTATTTTTATTTAGGAGGATTGTTTCGCTGACTGCAGCTTAAATTATCTAGCTTAGATATATGGTTCGGTGTGTGGCTGTCTTAGTAACTTGGTTTTCTTTTAGGAACAGTGTAATTGACCTAAGTTTCTAGCTGAGATGACATCTTACTTTATAGTTCAGGGTGATATTCCTTCTTCCCATACCATCCCAACAGTTTTAAGCAAATTCTCTGGTGTCTGTGTTGTAAATGTATTTTCAGAGACTCTACCAGTAAAAGCTTTTCAAATCTGGATATCCCAGCACAGTCTTTCCAGGGATAAGAATGAGTCACCTTAAATAAGAGTGGAAATTTGGGATATTGGGGGCAGCCAGAATATGTTCCAAAAATCGCATCAGCAGGATTCACTAAATTTCTCATTGTTTTCATGATTTTTTAAAACCACCTATAACAAGCTTGAGGTTTTTCCCCCCCCCTTGTTTCTTCTTCTTGTTGTTTCCATCCACATTCTGGATTCCAAGCATGAAATGCACAGTATCTCAGTAGGCTGTGCAGAGCACATTTACAGGATAAATGTAGGTTTAAAATAATCCTCCCAGCTATCTCTCCCAAAAGCCTGCTTAGAAGTACCTGCCAATATTTTAAAATACAAGAAAAGCTAGATTTAGGGCACTTGCAGATGGAGAATTTGAGAAATGGATACGTCACCTTTCTGATCTCGGCTTCTCTGATTAAATATTAAAGCCACTGATTATCACATAAAACCAATCACGCTGTTTAAAGGTTGCAGCCCTTCTGTCAATAATTTGCAGTCAATACCCACAAAGAATTTTTTTTGTCTTATCCAGGAGAAACTGCATTGCCTCCTTGAGAAAAATGCCATCAGTGTTGTCTCTCTCTTTTTCTACAAATTGTCAGTATTTTCCATTTTTCTAACCATAATGAGGAGGAGTGTTAAGCAAGTATACTCTTTCTCCCTTGTTCTATGAGTGTTTCTGGTCTCAGGTGAACAACCAGTTGAAACAAGGATGAGGACAGCTAAAGAATTAAGAGGCTCTGTGATGGTTTTCCTAGCTGCAGCCTTTTAGTTCCATTGGGACTATAAATATTACCATCCAGTTTGGAGAAGGCATAGAAATTATGGCCAACATCATTTGAAAGGTATCAGGCACCAAACACTTCTCTGTGGAGGAGTTCCCCATAAGAGCCCAAGATGCTGAACTGGGAGGAAAATAAATATTTAAATGTAGTTGTAATACAGTTTTGTCCACATTTAGGCTTCAAGCTGGGATTTTACCCAACATGTATTTAAATGTAAATGCTGTAACATTATTCTTGGCCCCCCCAGAAAAGAAAATGTGGATATTAGAACCTTCAAGACTTCTTAGATGTGCTTGGATACTATCAGCTAACCGTGGCTTTTCCTGTTGCACAGAAAAGCCAAGAGGAGAAATGCAAGGGACATTTGTTATTTCTTTATTTCCTTATTATTTTTACAAATAGTTCAAGACAGCAAACCACTCCAGCACAGCTTCTTCCTCCTATTTTCCCCACAACAGCCACAACCTGTGAGGTGAATTGGGCTGACTGGCCCAACATTACCCAGCTGGTTTTCATGGCCAAGGTGGGACTTGAACTCATGGTCTCTTGCTTTCTAGTCTAGTGTCTAAATTACTAGGCCAAACTGGCTGTCTAAAAATATCTTCACTTGCAATCTAGTATTGCTCTGGTGTTTTGCCTTGTTTCTGACTACATAATGTGTAAATAAATGTGCAACCAATTCTCCTGCTTTATACGCTTCCAAGTTGAAGAACCATTTCTGCATAGTGATAATCTACAATCTGCCTACAGGCCAGATCTTTTAGGATTAGAGAACTAGGACACTGTTAACAGTTTTCCAATGATATATTTCTTACCTATGGTAGAGTAAAGATAAGATTCTCCCTGGGATGCTATCTGGGACAGTTTCATGTCTGACTCATCAGCACTTGTAATTAAACTTGGTAATTATGTTCACCATGAGATTTGGAGTGCTGCAAAACCATCCTCTCCCTCTCTTTTAATTTTGCACATTTTCAATTCTTTGTCACCATCTGCTGTGAAATGGCTGTGGTTTTTGTTGTTGTTTTTCTGCAGTGCACACATAACATTGCCATCTGGGCAAAATTGTTTGTCCCATTAATTGCAGAAATATACGGAGAAGCAAATGAAAATGGTACTCCATGTTAGTGGAACGTCGGCTAAATGAAATCCAGCCCACTTGTGAGCTACAGAACATGCACAGAGCTTGACATTATGAAATGTCTATTTTAATAGCTCTCTTGCTAATTGGTCTCTGCATGGCATCGAAAAAATAGCTCTCTGCTTGACTCTGTCCCACTGGGAGGACCTGAGAAGATCTGAGTTTCTTTGCAAATGATAAATACCTTGGCTTGGATGTTATCCTTCTGTGCCTGGCTTCAGACTTTCCATCATAATTTTTGCATGCAAAGAGAGTCTAAAAGTAACACTTTGATTTGACTTGTTACCACAGCTTTGTGTGATGAACCTTTTTGTAAGGTGGGGATAGGTAATCTTCAAACCCTACCACCACCACCTGAAACTTTCATGTGGAAACTACACCTGCACTTATGCACACATATACTGTAAGTCCCTTGAGATCTTCATACCTTCCAGCAGTTTTTCCCTCTGTGGAAAGGAAATGAGGACATATCTGAATGCTTACCTGACCTTAACGGCAGAATGATTGAAGGCCCTTTACTGCTTTCCTCTCTGTTGATTCTCCCAGTGTCTAGGGAAGGCTAGCTGCTCATCGGTTTCTGAGGGATTCTTATTGTAAAGAGACATCTTTACAATATGCTTTTATTCCCTCCTGGGCCCTGTCTCCCTCCCCCTGCCCCACGCATGTTTCCAATACAATCATTTCTTCTCTAGAAGGAACTTGGAGCTGCAGAATTAATGGCACTCTTACCAAATTATAATTCTGGCTGATCTATACTGAAGCAATTGAATTGATCACCAGGCAGTACTAAATAAATCTAAATAGACTTCGCTCTAGAGTTGCTGGAAGTAGATGCCTATCAACCTTGCTTTTGATTTCATTTGTTTGTTAAATTAAGTACTATACATGCAATTTCATTATCTCTTCCTCGTACATTTAATGATCCTCTCCTTATCATATTAAAGATTGCACTTTGGAGGCAAATTCTGGATTGGCTCTGAGTACCACACATGTACTTTATAGGGTGGCAAATCCTGCTTTGCTGCTGTTCAACAGTACAAGACATGACACTTGGTGAGGAGTTACAAGCTTTTTATGGTGTGAGACAAGCCTTAAAAGCTGCCTCATCTTCCTCAGTCGAAAGGACCTAGTCCATTCTCTTGAGGGACTTTTTATCTTTAGAAGAAAGAAAACAAAGTAGACAACAAAGTGAATTATTTCTAGATTCAAGAGATAGTGTGGGTTTCAGTTTCTTCTATTCATGCTGGATTTCTAAACCAGAATACCATCATCCTCAGACTTTCAAAGATTCCTTCAATTTGGATTCAACTTCTGATGATCCATTACAAAATTATATCCTTATACAGATAGTCCTTGACATACGACTATAACCGAGCCTGCTCATTACAATGATACGTTGCGATGGTCATAACTGACTCCATTTTTGCAGCAGTCGTTAAGCAAATGCAGTGGTCCTAAAGGGAACCCCAGGTTAGTTAAGCGAATGCTGTGGTTGTAAGGGAACAGTTTGCTAAGGGTGTGGTTTTGAGGAACATCTGAAGTTACTGCCAGGTTTTGACAAAACCATCATAAATTATGACCATGAGGTACTATAAATGGCTGCAAATGTTTTGCCAAGTTCAGTCACATGACCACAGAGTGGGCCCAACTGTTGGAATTTTGAATCCGGGTCGTAAGTCACTTTTTCAAACAATCGCAAAATGATCAGTTACAAGTTGCAGTTACCTGAATAATGTAGGTCCACCCTCAAGACTTCATATACTCTGATATACAGGTAGTCTGCGACTTAACAAGTTTGTTTAGTGACTGTTCTAAGTTAAAATTGCACTGAAAATAGTGACTTCTGACCATTTTTCACACGATCATTGCAGCATCCCCATGGTCACATGATTTACATTTGGATGCTTGACAACTGACTCACATTTATGACGGTTGCAGTGTCCTGAAGTCATATGATCCTCTTGTGACTTTCTCACCAGCAAAGTCCATGGGGAAGCCAGATTCACTTAACAAACATGTTACTAATTTAACAACTATAGTGATTCACTGAACAAATGTGGCAAGAAAAATCGTAAAATGGGGCAAAATTCATTAATAATTCATCTGAGTTATTTGTTAATTAGTTTTTAGTGACTAATTAAATTACTCACTTGGGCTCAATTGTGGTTGTAAGTTGAGGACTACCTGTACTACAGGTGAATGCCAGAATTATTTGCCAAGCCAGTGTTAGGCAAGCCAATAAAAGAATGCAGATCAGGACTTTCCATTATAAGCGCAGTGGAAATGCATTAATAGTGTTCTATATCAGGCACAAAGAATCAGGACCACCAGTTAGGTTTTATTCAAGCCTATACACAAGAATCTGGTCAACTAAAGTTCAACAAATTGGCGCCAGATAAGGGTCAACAGAATTCAGGAAGAGTTGGATTTGGAGCACTTTTGGGAATGCAATGATGCTAAGCTTATGACACATTTAACTCCACACCCCCAAACTGCCTGTTCTTCTAAATCCTCTTCCTGTTTGAATATTCTAAGTGGGCAAGTTCTTCAGTTTCTGAGTAAATTCACCTTGTTGTGTATAGGCTTGAATAAATCATCTATCCTGCCACATAACTGGTGGTCCTGATTGATTGATCTTGTGTATCAATGAAAATCCCTAGAAATCACTTGAAGGCACAGCACCACCCCCTTGAAACCGTCAGGCATTTATTTGATATTGTTATTCTTTTTTTTGTAATTTTGGTTTCTTCAGCTTTGGAGGACAAATAAATGATTGCATGCATGGTAATTTTTCATAGGTGAGGTGGCCCAAACTGGTAAAATTATATCTAGGCTTAATAGTAAGTGTAGGGCTGGGTGGGAAGGTAACAGCGTTCCATGCGGCTTTGGCGTTTACTCATGCCGGCCACATGACCACGGAGACGTCTTCGGACAGCGCTGGCTCTTCGGCTTTGTAACGAGATGAGCACCGCCCCCTAAAGCCGGAAATGACTAACACGCATGTGCGAGGGAACCTTTACCTAGGGCTGTCTACCAGTATCTGTGTAGTAAATCTAATTAAAATAAGGACATTGTTCTAAATTAACTAATGGTTTGAATTGTCCTTTCTCGTAAAGCAGAGCTTACAGGATAATTATCCCTGTGCATTAATCTTTTCCCGTCTGAAATCCACTTAAGGAAGATGGCGACACCAAAGAGATATCAAAGGCAGATAAGAGCAAGATGTTTCAGAAATGGAACATAGGAGAAGGGACAGCAAAGATGAAATATAGAGCTGGCATGTGATTTTTTTTTATAGTTTGCCTTGAGGGATTGTAGGTTGGCTTAAGTGAATCTGAAGGGGCTCTGCAGTTTTAATACATTCAAGTTATACATAAAGCTCTCGGCTATATCCCCGTTTTTTTTTTTAAAAAACAGTATGATGTTTTTGTTTCTGCATTATAAGATTTCAAACTGCAGACAGTGGCAGATTTTCTGCACATATAGCATAAGTAGATGGAAGTATATGTGATTGGGAAACAATGAAAATAGCATCTTAGTTGACAAAAAAAACCCATCTGACATTAACTCAGGAAATGACCACAAATCAATCACTGTCTGAAGAATGACCTAACATAACACAAGTCTCGGGGATTTTGGAAAATGGGGGAAACTGAAGCTGGAACTTTTAGAAGTCTTTTGGGATGGTAGCTCTGTTCTCATAAATCTAAGTTAGCATCTCCGTTTCAAATTTTCTCAAGAATTGTGAAAGTTGGAGATTGGAATTTGTGACCTCCTGTGTAAAAAAAAAATTCAATTCCATGCATCAAGGAGTTGAATGCCATCCAGACCAACTAGATAAGTGCATTACAGATACTCCTTATAAAAAATGAATCAAGTCTTCTATAAAAACAATTACCTTTCCACAAGGCAGTAAAGGGACTGTATGTGAGGTTATGAAAACATTTACAATGGAGCTCTCAATCCAAAACAAGTAAACAGATACAGAGCCTGACACAAATAAAAATAATCCAATACCAACAGGCTTTGGAAGAAAAGGTGGATGATGAGAAAGGAGATACTGAGTTGTCTTTCAGGCAGTAACGTGAAGAGTTTAGAATTCTGCAGAAGGATTTGAAGATCAGTTTATATCAATGTTATTCAACCTTGACAACTTTTAAGATATGTGGACTTAAACCCCCATAATTTCCCAGCCAGCATGCTGGCTGGGGAGTTCTGAGAATTAAAGTCCATATATTATAAAATTGCTAAAGTTGAAAAGCAGTGGACTTTGGCTTGCTTTGTTTTTAGTAGTAAAAATAAGTGTAATTAAATATGTACTTTGGATATCAGGAAATTGGTTTGAATAAATCAGGGGGGAAAGGCTAGATAGGGTTCAATAGCTGGATATATTCAGAGGCGAAGAAGCCTTAAGATAAATTAGACTTCCTGAAGAGCAACTTATCCAGGCACAGTCACTGATAAGCAACTGCAGTAGGAGGAAACATTACACAAAAATGCTTTGTGGGCACTAGAATTGTTAAAAGTACATGTTTAAGAAATGGGAAGGCAAGTATGGACAATTGGTTCACACCTGCAGAGACAGAAGGAAAGAAAGTTAAAAACAAGGCAGGACTGGGAACATGAAGCATAACGCCCCCCAAAATATCTGAGTACTAGCTCTATACGTGCTTCGCTACAAAACTACGGTATGTGATTGGGCTTAGTTTTTGGGGAGGAAAATAAGGTGGGGGGGAATTCTGCCTCTGCCTACCAGCATCCATCGGTATTCATCTGGCTTAGCGCCCTGTCAGTGTGTGAGAGAGTTGAGGGCTGTTTGGAAACTGAAGCAGTATTAGCATTTGAGTGTGAGCAAGAAGGAGACAGCAAGGAGCCTGGGTGTGGCTTAGCTGAACTGTTCTGTACTAAAGCTGGTTGCTGCTGTGAAAGTAAAACTGAAACTCCTCTGCTTCTGTTTTGCATTTGGAACAGATATTTTTTCAGGTGGGGAGGGGGAGTAGAACTCCTTAGCGTCAGAGCATGTTAATAATAATATATGAAATACTAATGCTGTGATGGTCATAGAAGCCATCGTAGAAGCCAAGAAGAACATACATGCCAAACTTCAAGTTTGTAGCTTTAAGGTTCTGGAGATTTTGTGATGATGCGTGAGTGGTATTTCACGTTTATATATATAGAAGATTTGAAGAAAGGAATTTAATTGATAGGTCATCCACTCAATGAGGATGGTGTAAATGTTAAAAAATAAAATTGAAAAAGTAAACACAGACAAAAGGAAAAGTATATTGATTAGTAAGTGCTCATGGCTGGTTTGAGATCAGGGCTATGGTACAAAAATGATAAGGAGTTTATCAGGAATTTAAGACTTCTGCGTCAGACAATTATTAAAGCAACTTGCTAGTATGTTCTCAGAAAATCAGTCATTATTTCTGAGATGTTCTGAGGAATGGGTAAGATGCCACAGAAATGGGAAGAAAGGACTCAGACAAGCAGTAAAATATCTAACAGAAAAAGATAAAACTATAAATCAGTTAAAGTGATTCCAGTACAGTATGGGAACTTATCAAAACAGATTATAATATTGACATTTCATGGAATAATTAATAGAAACCAGTGCACCTCTGGCTAGAATAATTCTTGCCAAATGTGTCTTCAATCGGGTTATTATATAATGCATTATGGTAACATAGTGGATGCAATGTATTTTGATTTCAGCAAAACATTGGCTAGGTTCCTAGTGGCAATTTAGCTAATAAACTGGTTAAAGGAGTGATAGATGATCAAGGCTAACAAGCCAATAATAAAACAGCCAGTTTGATGTAGAGGTTAGAAACAGGGAGAGTAACCCTGCCTTAGACATGAAGCCATCTGGCTGACCTTGGGCTAGTCACTTTCTCTCTCAGCCCTAAAAAGCAGGCAGTGGCAAGCCACTTGTGAAAAACCTTGCCAAGAAAACTGCAGGGACTAGTCCAGGCAGTTGCCAGGAGTCAACGCTAAGTTGGAGAGGGAAACAGAGACAGAAGGAGCGTGAGGGGGTGGGGGGAGAGAGACTGTTCTTACAGGATGTATTCATATAACATGTTTAACCTGAATTAATTAAACTGTACAATGGCTGCACAAGGGATCAAATTCATCTTCAGTAGAGATCTTCAGTAGATGGCCCACATGCATCTCTTATGGATGCTCCCATTCTGGATTACCTGTATTATGAAGTGTTTTGAGTTAAGTGACCTACAAAGCGCTTTCGAACTGCTTCATTCCTAGATAACCTATTTGTAGGCCCAAATTCGAGCTATGGCACAAAGGACCTTTGTGTCTCTGTCTTATTTCCTGATCTAAGACACAAGAAAAATCTATTTAAACTCTCCTCCCCAAGATGGTTGCTGAACAGTAAGGGGATATTTCTCTCTTGCTGACAATCTGCCCATTTTGCTGCCAAAGCTGGCTCTCTGATAGTGCTGCTACCTGGATTTGAACAGGAGCACTTAGGAATGACCCAAGATGGCTTTTGGACAGCCGTGGATCCATTTGGGAAGCGGAGTCTTGAAGATTCAAGTTCCTTTGGGAGCAGTCAGAAAGTCACGGGCATCTATCTTCCTGTTGCCATTTCAGGTTTTTATAAGCATGCATGGGCTTTTTGAATTTTTACTTTGCTTTTTATCTTTAAAAGTAGACCAGCTGACTGAATGCTGATTTATTTCAAACCCTGCTGGACTTTAGCTGTTCTCTTTTTTCCCCCCTTTTTTTCTTTGATCTATACCTTTGGTTTTCTGTATAGAAACAGGGCATGCTTGTGGATGGTGAAGTGCTTTCATTTGATTTACATTAACATTGGACTCTCACCGCAGGGTTTTTGCATCTTTTTAATTTGCAAAATACTTGGAGTTTATTTCTTTTTAATTTTAATTTTAATCTCGGATTGAAAGATCCAGAAAATATATGTTCTCCTGTTTCCTTCTGCTTCAGGCTCCTTGTTCTCTGGTTGAGCTTCATAGAGCAACAGTGTTTTAGAGTACAAACAAGCAGTGGCTGAAATCTGAGAAAAATCTTTTGGCAACATGCAGTTTTTAGTTGAAAGCTTTTTTAAAAAAAAAAGGTTGATGATATGATAATGATCATGGAAAATATTCGGAGGCATGCAGCTTTGGAGGAATTTGATTTGAAAGCTGTAGATCAAAGGGATATCAACTGCACAGATGGGGAACTAAGTTGATTCCATACATCTCTTTGAACTTCAAGTTTGCATTTGTTTACAATAGCAGAAGCCTGACATGGAAAAATGACAAATTGGTTTTTCTTAGGATGGGGGAGATTGGGGAATGGATTTATTACTCTTAATTGCACGCCACTTTTATCTGGACTTTGTTGTAGGGATTGAATGTATTATTTTTATTATTTTATTTTATTTTATTTGGACTTGTATGCCGCCCCCTCTCCGAAAGGACTCTGGGCAGCTCACAACTAAAATACAGACAATAAATACTTAAAAAAAGAATTAAACCCAACAAGCCCAATAAATAAAATCAATTCGCCCCCCCAAGTCAGTCCAGCCCGGCCTGCTCAAACAGCCAAGTTTTCAGAGCGTGGCGGAAAGAGCAGAGATCAGGGGCCAAACAGAGCCCCAAGGGTAATTGATTCCACAAGGCAGGCGCCGCTACAGAGTAGGCCCTTCCCAGGGGCACCACCATTATCTTGACAGCACACTTGAAGAAGTCCCAGTCTGTGCGCTTGCACAGGGAGATCGGCATTCCATATCGGCAGGAGAATTTTATATTTAATTAGATAACAACTGATAAAAGTATCAAAAAACAAATGTGGATAATTGATCAAGGATGAATTACTTTTCACTTTTGGAAAGATTTGGGACATGCAGTGGTAAATTTTCTACGGTTGATTACAGTAACATTTTGTTAACTGAGTTTTGAAACTCTGATCTTGTCCTTTTCATTCTTATTCTCCCTGTTACCTGTTTTGTCTTTAATGTAGTATATAAGTGACAGGTCAATATTTTGCATATAGATTTATTTGCTTTTTAAAAATTGCGGGGGGGGCTGTTTTGCAAGGGGTGGGAACTAAAATTGTAGCAATGCATTAATGAGTATTCAACCAGGGGGAATTATATGTGTATATATGTTGGGGTTCTCTCTCTCTTTTTTTTAATGTCTTGTATGCGTTGTATCTTTTCTTTGTTTTTTAAAATTTTTAAATTTAAATTTCTTGGAGTTTTGTATTTTAACCTTTTTTCAATAAAATAAAATTTGCTAAGAAGAAAAATCTCTTTAAACTCTTCCTCTTTCAACAGTGCAGACTCTATCCACCTCTAACCACGATGCACACAAATAATCCTTTCACCTTAACTGCTTCCTTCTAACCATAAACCAAGCTTATCCAGTTTAATTAAAGTCAGCATCTGGAATACAAATAATTATTTGGCAATCTACAATTGTCACAGTGCCAGGGAAAATTTGAAGGATCAAGCAAGGTATATCTTGACAATTAAGAGCTGACATCAAAATCTTGTGTCATGTAGAGGTTGGCCGATTTTTTTGCAATGAGCTGTGGCAGTGTTTCCCAACGTGGACCATTTTGCAATGTGTAGCGTCAACTAGAATTCCCTAGCCAGCATGGTCATTGCTAAGAATTGTGGGAGCTGAAGTCCACACATCTCAAAGTTGTCCAGATTGGGAAATACTGAGTCACAGCATAGCAGCACTGTACAGGGAGAACTGTTGGGCCTATAGCAACCAACAGTTGGCATACTGCTCTTCAATGTCTTCTTAGAAGGACGCATCCAATTCATAGATCTTGGACCAATGGGAACTCAAGTGCTACTTGGGAAAAGGGGGAGGGGTCAACAGTCACTTTCTGTATCACATCTAAGCAGAGGAGTCAGGAGCTTTCCATATCATTCTTCAATAAATAATTTCATATTGCGTATATTTAGCTTTGGTTGAAGGCTATCAAGCACTTTGCAAGAAGCAAGATAATATTGGGAAGTGCCTCAGACAAACACTTCCTTTGATTTACTGGCATATAAGAAACAAGGGAAGAGAAGCACAATCAGGGTTACAAAATTATTTTATTAGTTCAATAAAGTACAATTTTTGTCTTCCTGTGGAGTTAATTTTCTGGTTTGGTTTACCAAGTGGGCTAACATACAAGCAGATAACACAGCCATGTGGAATGAGCATGTCAACAAGAACTACATCAGGGTGCAAGGATCAGAAGTGGATTTCCCTTGTTGGGTTCTTCTATTTTGTTACTATAGAGAGTTCATCCTTTCAAAACATTTTGAGCTTCCTTTAACAGAAATGTTGAGCAGAATCAGAGGGTGATGAAGGAGCCAGATAAAGGAACCAGATAAAAGGGTTTTTAAAAAGCTTTAACAGGGCTGGATAAATTCATAAAGATGAGCTAAAGGTGAGTCTTAACATACAAATATACTACTCTGTTGCTTTTCAGTATGTGACCCATCAGTTGCAGCACCCATTTTTCAGCACTGAATCATGGAGACTGAAACTGTGCCCTCACAGGAAGCTTCCCTGACTGTTAATGAACAGGTATGTGTCTCCCTGACCTTCCAGGGATGTGGAAAAGGAAAAAAAACTGCAGCAAGGCAGGGTACAAAGCAAAGGTATTGATTTGGTTCGTTGTGGCCCTAGTGAGAGATCTCCACATATTATATGGAGAGATTGTGTATAGATGTGCAAAAGGAAGTGAGCATTTAGCCATGTGTTGGATTTGTGGCTGCTGCTAAAAGATTTTACATAAGCACCTTATGTAAAAAAAATGGAAAGTTATCTCTCCTTCCTTCCTTCCTTCCTTCCTTCCTTCCTTCCTTCCTTCCTTCCTTCCTTCCTTCCTTCCTTCCTTCCCTAA
This sequence comes from Naja naja, assembly GCA_009733165.1. Lineage (NCBI taxonomy): Eukaryota > Metazoa > Chordata > Lepidosauria > Squamata > Elapidae > Naja > Naja naja. The sequence continues at coordinate 164,079,957 of CM019149.1, forward strand.
GATTTATATAGCCACCATCTCATGGTGTGTGACTGTAGGCAGTGTACAACAGTCCAATAGTACAGTAGATACATAAAACAATCATTATCTAAAACTATTACATACAAATTATTTTAAAACATATTTAAAACCAGGCCCTGGACCTGCGCTCCTTCCGCCGTGATCTCAAGACTTGGCTGTTTGTACAGGCTGGCCTGGACTGAGCAGGGCTGGGAATTTTAATTTAAGGGTATTTTAATTGATTTTATAATTGGATTGAATTTGATAAAGACGTATTTATTGTTTATATATTATGTAAGCTGCCCGAGTCCCCTCGGAGATGGGGCGGCATATAAATCCAATTAAATGAATAAATAAAACCAGGAAGGAAAAAGTAATACAGAAAAAGAAAATAATAGATGATGGGGTGTTAATAATAAACACCTCATTTATCTAACTTATATCCAGTCTGACAACTCGTCACTATCAACCAAGATCTGCAGCCTGGTTTTCAGGCAGAAAATTTTCCAGACCTCCTGAGGGAGTTTTGGTTTGCATAGTCAGGGTCATCATCGCTGTCCCGCCCCCCACTTCCCTATTTAAGAATCCATTGCATATCTCCCTAGTTGCTTCACTTTGCCTGTTGTATTGATGATTTGGAGCCTTGATGTCCCCATATGCTTTGCTATCTTTTCTCAGGTCATTGTGATGTCGGGACATGAGACAATTAGGGTACTGGAAGTGGGAGTAGATGCTCCAGTCTCAATAAAAAATGAAGGGAAAACGCTGAAAGCAACAGATGCAGCAGCTGGAGGAGAGGATTCTGCAAACTGCCCTCCAGAATCAAGTAAAACAGGACAGGAAAGGGTACAACAAAACCCAGAGAAGGCATGCAGAGAGTCAAGTGGTAAGTGGCACTTCATAGGTTTCCATTTATTTGGTCTTCTCCGTCCTCACCCTGTTACCCAATCAGAAAATCCGAAAAGTAAAGATAGAAGCCATATGGGACAATTTCATAAGAAACATGGAACCAGACTGTGTGAGGCTCTCACAAAGCTTAGAAAGGGTCATTTATGGGGATCTGTATTCAGGGGAAAAAAATCCTCCTTCTCTCTGATTGCTAAAATGGTATGTTGGTACAGGAGAATTTGTAGACCTCAGAAACACATAAGGTGAACCATGGAGGTCTCCTTAGGCCCTGCTTCCACCTACGGAAATTCCCTGTTTTATTCTTTTCCAATAGCTGAGGGGTGCTTCCATACAGAGGGCTCTGGGACTGGCCATCAGCAAACGTTCTGTGCAGCTCTTCTTTTGCAATAAGACAAAAGATGGAAGAAGTAATGAAAAAATGCAGAAGGGCTATAAGGATATCAGGCTATAAGATATCAGGATATCTTCTTCCCCAATCTTAAATTATATAACTGAGGCAGGGAGTTTACAGAATAAAAACTTCCCCTGGAACAATCCAGAGATTCATCATAAGAGGCAGGAAAAAAACACAGATAAGATGAATAGACAATGGTGTACCTAAAGCCTGTGGTCAGGTGTTCCATTTCTGGGCCTTTGCACATATTAAGCGTGCAGAAAATAGTAATGGATGGAGCTGGGTAGCTGCAGTATTGACAGTCCAAATTCCAAACCTCAAATAATAATTTATAGGCAGTGGACCAAGCAACAACAGAGCAGAGAGGTTGAGGAAATGACAGGTGGGCAAATGAAGAAGACAGCTGGTTGGCAGTGAGGCAGGACCAGTTGAGTGACATTTTTGGCATCAAGAAGTCACTCGGATTAGAAAATGGTAATGGAGGATGGTGTGTTTATCTCATGACCCCAAATATTATATTCAAAGTGTTCAGTTACTGGCCTGAATTCTGGTTTTTACTTCTGAAGTCAGATGGATACAAGATGGAGAGTGAGATGTCAAGTTCCTGGACATTGGGTTTGCGTGTAGTGTCAGGATCTGTGGCTCTGTCAAGTGTTACGTTCCTTAATCTGATGCTGGCCTTAAGAAGAGTCTCCTTGCAAATTCTATGATCCATTTTTGTGTGTAAATATTGCACGTTCTTAAAAACCATTTAACACTCTCTGAAGGAGAAACCTCATCAGGTTTATTTGAAGCAACCCATCTAGTCCAGAACTTATCCAGTTTGTAATGGAAAAAAAATCATGAACACAAACAACCAAGAAATTTGATCCCTAAAATTAGGAGTTTCTTTCCTTTTTAACAGGTAAAAAAATTTTTCCAGAGGAAAATCAAGATAGGAAATAGGGAATAGGGAAGGGGCTGGTTGATATAATTTTATTAGTGGAGTCCTTGACACTCTTGGAACCTGGTGGTTTGCTTGCAGACATTTCATTACCCAATTAGGTAACATCATCAGTGTCTCCATTATGCTTGCTTTCTGAAATGTTTGATGCCTATATGTGGTTCCAATTGAAGAGAATATCTGTAGGTCAGAGTTGAACTATTACATTGTTTTTGGTGCTCTCTGAACTTGGTTGTTTGCTTGCAAATGATCGGTAAATCATGAAAGAGCCGTGGTGGCGCAGTGGTTAGAGTGCAGTACTGCAGGCTACTTCTGCTGACTGCTGGCTGCCTGCAATTTGGCAGTTCGAATCTCACCAGGCTCAAGGTTGACTCAGCCTTCCCTCCTTCTGAGGTCAGTAAAATGAGGACTCAGATTATTGGGGGCAAAACCACTTAGAGAGGGCTGTAAAGCACTGTGAAGTGGTATATAAGTCTAAATGCTATTGCTATACATTTTTTTCTTGCTTACAGAAAACAAGATATTCTCTTCTATTGGTCATGTAGTCCTTTTCTTGTGTGTCACTTTCTTTGTTTAAGTAGTTCTTGTGCTAAGAATTTCCCTCTTGAAGGATCGTTCCACACCATGCTTACTAGTTATATATGCTCTTGCTCATGTATACCCATCATGCTGTTCCCTTTTGGAGTATGCAATACTATAAAAGGGACAAAAAATAATAATAAATAGGGGGGGGGAAGAAGAGTGGTGTGGGGGCCTAGAGATGAAAATACTTGCCTCACACTCAGGAGATTGAAAGTTCAATCCTAGGCAGCAACAAATGTTTCTCTATCAGGGCACAAAGAGAACATATCTGCTGCGAACTTTGCAAAGGTGTCAGGCATCCGGCCAGTAAGCACTCAGGTCCATTCAGTCATCCCAATAAAAGGAATTACAGGGTCTTAAAAAGAAAAGAAAAAGAAATTAAAGGTTGGCGGTTCCCCGACGACGAGCCTTCTCTGTCGCGGCCCCTGACCTCTGGAACCAACTCCCCTTGGGGCTCCGCTTGGCCCCTGATCTCCGCACCTTCCACCATGACCTGAAGACCTGGTTATTCGACCAATCCGGGCTGTGACCCTCTTTGGGTGGGGTGGTTTTTATATGTTTATATGTTTATATGTTTTTAGTATTTAACTTTTTGGGCTTGTTAGTTTAATTTTTTCTTAACTATTTATCATTGTATATATTGTTGTTGTTTTTAGTTGTGAGCAGCCCGAGTCTTCGGAGATGGGGCATACAAGTCCCAAAAATAAATAAATAAATAAATAAATAAAATAATAAAATAAAATCCAAATAAATCTAGTCCACAGCTATACCATTATAACTTCCAAACCTTGCCATGAAACAGTGTTGAACTGTTTATTAAACTTTCCCTCTATACTTAAGATTTTATTTCTATCATTTTACTCATTAACCCCCTATTAATTTCATGTTTATATAAAACATATTTCAAGCCTACCCACTTAGCTATATGCGTTTCTCTAAATCAACAAATGCCATAATAGCCACCAAAGGCCAGCTTTGGCTAGATCATGCTCATGCTTTCCTACATATGCATTCTATGGCTCTCTAATCCAGATACCGTGTTTCCCAGAAAATAAGACCTACCCCGAAAGTAAGACCTAGCACTATTTTCTAAACCTGCCCTAATATAAGACCTACCCCGAAAATAAGACCTAGTGTAAATCTCCAGTTCCAGGAAGACTTTTCAGGGAGCAACCGTGCACCCGCAAAACACCCCCCCACACACACTCACACACACTATTTGGCACCATAAATATATAAGACCTACCCCGAAAATAAGACCTAGTGTGTTTTTGGGAGCCAAAAAAAATATAAGACAGTGTCTTATTTTCGGGGAAACATGGTACTACTTACCAGCAGACAATACAGTGACAGTAACAGAATTGGAAGGAATCTTGTAGGTCATCTAACCCCCTGGTCACTCTACTCTACTCTACTCTACTCTACTCTACTCTACTCTACTCTACTTGATAAATGGCTAACCAATCTCTTCTTAAAATCCTCCAGTGATGGGACACCCACAATTTCTCTGGTTAATTGTTCTCATCATTAGGATTTTTCCCCTTAATTCCAGGTTGCTTCCCTCCTTGTTTAGTTTCCATCCATTGTTTCTTGTCCTGCCCTCTGGTGCTTTGGTAAGTAAGTTGGCCCCCTCTTCCTTGTGGCAGCCTTGGAAGACTTCAAGTATTGTAAGATGTAGTAGACTGTTGCCTACAACCCACCAATTTGAGATGCATGTAGTCTATTGGCCCATGTTCAGGATGTCCTCTTCAGTCAATGAAAGTAACTTGGTTTGATATACAATATCCAGGATGATAATTGAAGAGGTTACCAGAATAACAAGTTTCCTCTTTTTTAAGGTGAAGTCAAGGCACTGCCTGAAATAACACCTGTGCCTATCCCAGGAATTGTGCCATTTAGCCAAGTGACAAGCCAACCAACACCAACTTTAACTCCTGTCACAGTGCAAGCGGCACCACAGGTAACTATCCTACCGTTCTTGTTTTCATAAACAGGAGGGAACCTCTTGGTCAATGAACAAAGGAAATACTCCAGTGCATTCAGTTTCTCTAGTGGAGTCAGGAGTTCCCAGAGCCCTGTGGAGCAGCTGAATATGGTCAGGATACTTAGGCAGAAGAATAATCTTTACTAAAAGCCCACAGCAACATTCCCAGAGTGTTAAGGAACTTAGAGGTTCTTGGATTTAAGGTACTTCTTGATGTGATGGATCAGGGGTCTCCAACCTTGGCAAGTCTAAGATCTGTAGACTTCAACTCCAAGAATAATTCAGCCAGACATGCTGGCTAAGGAATTCTGGGAATTGAAGTCCCCAAATCTTAAATGTTGCCACAGTTGGAGAACCCTGTTACAGATAGCTTTGATGCTCTGGAATGTGCTCTCTCTCTCTTTTTCTTTTAAGGATGCAGTTGACAAAAGCTTTGTAGAAATCAAATGCAGCCTTCCAGTGTTTTTCTTGGCAGGCATTTGGGTGGCTTTTTTTTAGAGTGCCGCAAGATACACAAATGCAACTTGACATACGATTAATCCCTTATATGAAAGCCCCACCCAACAAAACTAAGGAGTTAAAAAGAGACTTGCCTTGTTTATCTTCTATAAAGCCTGCATACCTTTTATTCCATACAAGCAAAAGCTGCTTAAGAAAATTAGTGTAAGTTGCCTCACAGTTTAGAAATAAGAGAACCACCTTAGTTCAGTGGTATAAAAAAACACAAAAGAGGAAAATATCCAAATGTGCTGTAGACTATTAGTTTCATTCTCAAAAATAACACATTTAAGAGTGTCAAATACATGAAATAATGCCCCTCTTTAGCTCTTGAAATGGGATGTAGAATTTTTTTTACTTATTTTGCGGTTCTCCAGAAGAACAAAATTATCCCAGAAAAGGGCTGAAAGGTTGAACATATTGAGACACATATAGAGAATAAAACTGATTTTCTATGGTATCTTTTGATTTTTTTCCCTAGCCGTCCTGCATCTTATCCTTGTTATTACATGGAGAACTAGGCAGGTCATTTACATGTTGGGGGTTTTGATACTATTGGTATGGCTTTGGAACTCAAAGGAATGGATAAAATGCCTTTGAGTTCTGATTCATTTAATTGTGATGCAAGTACTGTTGTTTCAACACTTTCATACAAAGTAATCCTTTTCCCTACTCTGGAAAATCTCACCTGTTTAGAAAATAATGTATAGGATATCAACAGTGGGATTAAGAATGAGGACAGAGGCAGTGGGAATGAATGTTTCCTCATTCAGGTGATACATACAGTTTCACAGGTGATACGTTAAAATCACCTATCACTGTTTGCCAAGATGGGGAGATTTCTCCTTCCTCATGCCAAAATATTTTAAGCTGCAGTTGGCAGCTGCAAAAAGAAATTGTGTTTTCATTGTCAAATAAGTTTTATCAGCTTTGCTCTGAAATAGCAGATTGGAATACATCCTAGAACATTTGGCCTTTGAGAAATTGATGAACAACACCCAGTTTTTCTTATCATTGGCCAAGGCTGCTGGGACTTGTAGGTAGGTAGGTAGGTAGGTAGGAAGGAAGGAAGGAAGGAAGGAAGGAAGGAAGGAAGGAAGGAAGGAAGGCTGTAGCTTTTACCATGAAATGATTTCCCAGCAGGAAGATCTGCTGCCCACCTTTATGGAAACTAAGCCAGTACTGTTTTGCACCATGTATTTTAGACATTGCAAGAAAATTATTTCCGCCTCTTTCTTAGTCTACACTGACATGTGGGATGGGCATGCACCCCAGGATGTAGTACAGTAGCACTAATTTTCTGAAGGGGATCCCTGGCTAAATAACTAGTAAACTAAAATAACTAGGGTTTACTGTGCTATGCTTTGGACTTTCCATTTTGAGCCAAAGGGGTTGGGCGAACAGACAGCAGAGGCTAATTGATCAGGGCTGGGAATTAAAAAGAAGAAGAAGAAATGTCCCAGGTTCTTTCATGGCTGACTTTGAATCAGCCTCCCCATTGGAGTGTTACAGAGCTGGGTCACCCAGCTGCTGGCCACGAGGGGGGTGGGGCCAAGCCACACCCAGCACATCTCAGTCAGGCATCTCCTGGCTGGGCTGGGCCTCCGGTGGGCTGGCTGACGTGACTGCTGCACTGATGCTGTCTGCAGTGGCGTTGATTTTGTTTTCCCTTTTTTCTTTTTTACATCTCGTTTGCTTTTGCAGGTCTTGACTCAGGAAAACTTAGCAACAGTTGTGACAGGCGTAATGGTTCCAGCAGGGGCAGTTACTCAACCTCTTCTTATCCCCATCAGTATTGCAGGTCAAGTGGCAAGTCAGCAGGGGCTGGCTGTGTGGACATTTCCTGCAGCAACGGTGGCTGCCCTCCCAGGACTGACGGCTGCCTCTCCTACTGGGGGAATTTTCAAATCACCTATAGCCAATTTGCAAGGTAACCACTGTTTCTTGGAAGGTCACATAGGAGTAGCAAGAGTCTTTTGCTCTCCATCAAAGGCCAAGGTGTTCTGATTCAAAACAGCATGCATCAGACCTCCCCCATTAACTTGAGTGCAGGAATCAGATCCCTTGCTGGAAAAGATCTTCTTCCTTCTCTGAAATGAATGGGGACATTTTTCTAAGTTTCATGCATACATCAAAACCCCCAGCCCCCAGGATGTTCCCTTGCAGACCAGCAGTTTCTTGGCTAAATAATGTCACTAAATTCCTAGCACGTGTGACAGCAGAAAATACAATTTGGATAGGTTTGGTTTCAGGGGCCTGTTATTTACAAAGAAAATCGTAGTTCCAGTCGGCATTCTCTGTAAATAACTTTCATTTTCTGAAGACTGTTAGGACAGCAATGCTTAATTAAAAATGTAGAGCTAGCATTAATTCCCCAGGTGCTACTTCTTGCTAGCAGTTAATTCACAGAAGGAGCCAGTGATGCAAAGGATCCAGGCAGTTGTGATTACTCTGAGTTGCAACAGCTGTTCCAGCAATGATGAAGCCCAGCCATGCTGTTGGCTACTTGTTTAGATGGTCCCTGATTTCATCTTGCATTAGAGAAAGAATTTCTAGCACTAGCAGAGAGAATTCCATGGAACTCAAAAACCTTCCCTGTCTGTTTCAATATAATTGCTTTGTGTGTGGCGTATCTTTTAACTCCAGCTGGTACAACAGTTCCTCTGAATATGAAATACAGGTAGCCCTCAACTTACAACAGTTCATTTAGTGACCGTTCAAAGTAACCTCACTGAATAAAAGTGACTTATGACCGTTTTTCATGCTTATGACCATCGCAGCCTCCCCATGGTCAAAATTCAGCTGCTTGGCAACTGACTCATATTTATGACAGTTGCAGTGTGCAGGGGGTCACCTTTTGCTGACAAGCAAAATCAATGGGGAAACCAGTTTCACTTAACAGCCGGGTTACTAATTTATCAACTGCAGGGATTCGCTTCAACAACTGTGGCAAGAAAAGTTGTAAAATGGAGGCAAAACTCACTTTGCAAATGTTTCGCTTAGCAACAGAAGCCCTGGGCTCCATTGTGGTTGTACGTTGAAGACCACCTGTATCTGTTATCCCATTTTACCTTTAAGGTTTTGTTCATGGCTCATTAGGCTCCATACATGCTGAGAAGTAATTCTTCCCATTGCTTTCCCATGGATCAAACCTAGAAGTTATGTGACAAACCTGGAGACTGTCCCTCCCCTTCAAAAAGTACATTTTGTGACGACCCAATATTTAACGCATCTCTTTCTGTCTTGCTCTCGCAGCCACTGCAGTGCTGAACACAGCAGTACAAGCCCCTTTGCAGCCTGCCCAGCCTTTGCAGGCACAGCCAACAGCCCAGCCTCGGCCATCTATCCAAACACAGACTGTGTTCCAACCACCAGCTCAGACAACTCTATTGTCACAGCCGACCACAACAGCCACTCTACCTGCCGTCAAGCCACTGGAAACTCCGACACAGATCACGGTTCAACCAGCAGGATTTGCAGGAATAGTAAGATGCTGGAAACCCCTTCCCTTGAAGAAGACTTTTGAACTACATGGAAAGCAGGGTTGGGAGCAGACAAGCCTTCTATAAATACATTTCTGACCCAACTCAAGGCCTTCCACATCACTTTGGTCCTTTCTGATTTTGCCAGAGAAGAAAATCTCATGTACATTTCTGTGAGGAATACAATACTGAATAAGTTCAACAAATCTAGTAAATGTATAAATAAACCTCTGCGCCAATAATGAGAAATCTATTTCTTTGATAACCCAAAAATTGATCTCAGTGTCCCTGATATAAAATTTGAATCACAATTTATATTCAGTCTTCATTTCAAATGAGTATATGAAATGATAAGCCCTAGCATGATTTTTCAGGGCACTTGTAATATAAGCCCTATCCCAAAAATAAGCCCCAGTTAAGATTGTCAGCCAGATGTATGCATTTAGTACTGTTTTCCCCCCAAATAAGACCTAACCGGAAAATAAGTCCTAATGCGTCTTTTGCAGCAAAAATGAATATAAGACCCTGTTTTATTTTTGGGGAGACACGAGTATCAACTTTAACACATATATGAATGAGAGCCAGGATGGTATACCACAGTGGTTAAAGTGTTAGACTAGATCAGAGGTCTCCAAACTTTGCAACTTTAAGACTTGTGGACTTCAACTCCCAGAATTCTGGAAGTCCACAGGTCTTAAAAGTTTCCAAGTTTGGGGACCCCTGGACTAGGTTATATTCCAGTTTGCCAAGCCCAAGGCTCTAGTCCTCCCATCAGTATAGGAGTCAGCTGGGTGATCTTCTCAGTTCTAATCAGCATCAGGCTCTACAACATGGCGGCTGAAAAACAAAAACTCTTCTTACATCATGCATTGATAGCTTTGCTGTGTCGACTACAGAGTCTGCTATAAAGCAAGCAGATGCTGCAACGAAGTGAGAGAAATGCTAAAAATAACAAAAACAAGAATTCCGCCGCTCTTTTTTTTATTGAAGAAAGCATTGACCTTTGCAGTAACAAACCACTCGTTAGTCATATTTGAAGATTGTTGCCAAAAATGGCAGTCATTATCCATGTATTAACTTAGAACAAGGTTAGTCAGATTGCAGATTTTCAAAGGTAATTTGATTATTTAGATCATGGAACAGGGCAAACTGACCTCCTCAGGAGTGATCAGGCTCCTTAATACAATAAATGCCTCATAATCTACAGAGAGTGACAAATGTATATATAATTCTGCCTTGTGGAAGAGAGTATAGAAGCAGTGGAGGCAGAGAAGATCTCACTTTGCATGAAAATGAAGACTCCTAACCTTTGATCTTTGTTTTTATTTATTGTTTTTTTTATATCTCTTGCAGATCAGTGCAGCTTCTCTTGGAGCCCCAACCCAGCTGCTTAGCTCACTAGCTGCCACGCCTGTCATTGCAAACACCATTCCTAGTGTGCAAGGAATAACTGGACAAATCCTGACTAATGCTCAAGGACAGGTAAGTGCTGTACCACTCCAGAAACGGAATTAATGTATTAGTAGGCCGCATTTAAAGGACACAAGAATTTTTCTTTTTTAGTTGCCAAACAAAACATCTATGCAATGTATTCATAGCCTGCCTTTCCTCTAAAGTTTAAGGTGCACTAGAAAGCATTTTTCTTCTCCTGTTTGAATATACATTGGGCATAGAGATAATTATTAAGCCAAAGTCATCCAGTGAATTTTCATAGCCATGGATTGGACTCTAATGGGACTCTGCCTGGTCCCAGTCCTATACCCTAAACATTATACTATCTTGGCTCTACTACAGAAATCTTAATGGGAAAACTAAATCTGTATGGTTTTGATAGGAAAATGTCAGAAGATTAACATGCTGCAACCTTGTAAAAATGCCGCTTAGTAATAAGCAGGCATATACAATGGAATGAAGGCTATTGCTGAGCACACTGGGTTGCATCCCAAAAATTGTAAGCCGCCCTGAGTCTCTGGAGAAGGGCGGCATATAAATGTAATTAATTTAAAAATTAAATTAATTAATTAATTGGTGCTTTCCCTTGCCTTTGTCCTCCAGGTTATTGGAACTCTTCCATGGGTAGTGAACCCAACCGGAATTGCAACGGCAACTCCTGCCCCTGCTACGTTGCCAGCACAAAATCTACAAGTACAGGCGGTGACACCCCAGTTGCTTTTAAATGCCCAAGGTCAGGTCATCGCCACCTTGGCTAGCACCATCCAGGCAGCAACCACTGTCAGGAAGTCAACCCCCCCAGAATCTCCTGCCAAGAGTGAGGTGAGTCCAACTAGCAAAGCTGCTGAGAAAATCACCAGAGGATCTTAACAGAAAAATTACCAAAATGCCCAAAGAGGCACCTATAGAGAGAGAGGAAAGTGGATTAAATAGAAATGGGGAGCCTACTGCTTTTGATAGATTGTTGAACTAGGAGAAGTCATGAAAGAGCTCCAAATTATTTATTTAACAGAATAACAGAGGTGGATGGGACCTTGGAGGTCTTCTAGTCCAACCCCCCTGCTCAAGCAAAAAACCCTATACCATTTCAGACAAATGGTTGTCCAATCTCTTATTTAAAATCTCCAGTGTTGGAGCACCCACGTGTGAAGATAAGCCGTTCTACTGGTTAATTGTTCTGTCAGAAAATTTCTCCTTAGTTCTAAGTTGCTTCTCTCCTTGATTAGTTTCCACCCACTGTTTCTTGTTCTACCCTCAGGTGCTTTGGAGAATAGCTTGACTCCCTCTTCTTTGTGGCAGCCCCTGAGATATTGGAACACTGCTATCATATCTCCCCTAGTCCTTCTTTTCATTAAACTAGACATACCCAGTTCCTTCAACCATTCTTCATATGCTTTAGATTAATGAACCAGTTTATCAAACACATTTATACAGCCGCCTATCTCACAAAAGCCACTCTGGGTGGCATACCTCAGTAAGAATAACAATTATATAAATACAATCCTTATAAAAATATAAAACAAACATTATGAAAAATTAAAATATATTAAAAAGGCACAGTTTGAGGCACTTTATTATTTTTACTGCTGAGGAAGAGGAGGCAGGCCAGTGGGGTTTTGCATTTCACCTGTCAAATTAGTTAATCAAGCCTGAGGTGTCACAAAATAAGCTGGAAGCAGGAATAGCATTTCCTGTTTTGCCTCAGGCTGCAAAACATCTTCGCTTGGCCCTGACCCTTGATGACTTGGTAGCTGAATGTGTAAAATACTCTTGTCAAATGTTGCTTGAGGCACAAAATATGCTTTATCTGTGTCAGGGTGATCAGTGGGATTTATATAGCAATAGCACTTAGACTTATATACCACTTTATAGTGCTTTACAGCCCTCTCAAAGCGGTTTACAGAGTCAGCAAATTGCCCCCAGTTTGGGTCCTCATTTTACCCACCTCAGAAGGATGGAAGGCTGAGTCAAACATGAGCCTGGTGGGATTATATATATATATTTCGTAGATTTTCACGGGTAAAGGTATGCAGGTCTTGGTGTATTCGGGTCTTATCTTTGCTTTGCTGGCACAAGCACAAAACCGAAAACACCAGCCTGAAGATGGCGAGTAGGATCTCATCGAAACGTCGCCAAGATACTCTCAATCTTACACGGGATAAGACCCGAATACACCAAGACCTGTATATATATATACACGCATACGCATACACACACACACACACACACACACACACATACACATACATACACACTACATATAGCAACACTGATGCTCAGATTAGCAACTAAGGTCCATGTGTAGAGAGTCCTGGCTGAAATAATATCATCCTGGATTGAGATGAAAACAGAAGCAGTGTTTTGAGAGCCAGCAGACCTAAAATGTCCTCCCTCCAATCCATTTTCATTTCCAGCACTAAGCTCTGGAAAACCTGATCCTATTCCTTTTGTAGCTGAAGTTAGTGATGCCTAGCAAAGACTAGCTAATACCTATGGACCATTACTTTATAAGGCTGACAGGCGTGTCCTGCAGCTGAGCTACAATCTAATTGGCTAATCTGATGACTCGTATTTCAGTTGGGAAGTGAGAAGGCTGGGCACTGACACTTCAAGTAAGAGTTCTTGTAGCATGCACTTGAGAATCAAGATATGTTAACTTAATTCAAACAGTATAAATCACATAAAGTAAACAAAGGTAAATGTATTTCCTACCTGGCACAATTCTCATTGGCTAATGTGCCTTCTTTGACCCCGATTACAACCAGCATAATGGCTCATTAGGCCGTTCTTCATTCATAGTCACTTCATTTTTTATTCATTCATTCAATTTATCTCAGTTCACCTCAAACAGGTATCTCTGGGAGGCTTGCAACAATTTGAAAACTCGTAAAAAAGCTACAAACAATGCAAAATAAATACAGGTAGTCCTTGATTTAAGACAACTGAGCCCAACATTTCTGTTGCTAAGTGAGACAGCTGTTAAGCGAATTTTGCCCCATTTTACAACCTTCCTTGCCATAGTTGTTAAGTGGACCATTGCAGCTGTTAAGTTAGTAACACCGGTTGTAAAGTGAATCCGATTTCCCCATTGACTTTGCTTGTCAGAAGATCGCAAAAGGTGATCCCATGACTCCAGGACACTGCAACCGTCATAAATATGAGCCAGTTGCCAAGCCTCTGAATTTTGATCATGTGACCATGGGGATGCTGCAATGGTCGTGTGAAAAACAAAGTCCCTTTTTTTCAGTGCCGTTGTAATGTTGAATGGTCACTAAATGAACTGTTGTAAGTAAAGGGCTACCTGTAGAAATGGGCAGCCAAGCTAAATCAACAAAAGCAGTATTGAACTGTTTTGGTCTGAATATTGCTTTCTTCTGCTCCGTTGCCAGGTCCAGCCAATTCAGCCCGCCCCAGCTCTCTCACAGCCAGCTGTGGTTATTGCAAGTCCTCCCCCAGCATCCAAACTAGCTTCCACTCCTGTCCCCATCACCTGCTCAGAAACACCAACTGTCAGCCAGCTGGTTTCAAGTAAGCATGTTGGTATCCCTCTGATTCTTGTAGCAGGCAGAGAAAGAAGCTGCCAGTAATGGAGGCTGGTTCATGGAACATTTATGGTAAAAAAACCATGAAGGGGGTTGCCTGATTTTTGTGTTAAAGGGGCATTGTTATATACCCTACAGCTGCTGAGAAAAAGGCTGTCAGTGGGGACGCCTGCGAGTGTTAATCCAAACCAAAAAAGCACATACAGTATTACTTTTTTTAAAACATGTCACTCTACTCCTAATAATGAACAGCAGCATACACAGAAAAACAGAGGATTAGAACAACACAACAGTAATAAACAATATAGGCTGTAATGACCCTGACCAACAGAGTGTCAGAGTGAATACCAAAATCTAACATCTTGCAAATTCTCCCTCCCAGAGCCAGGTTTTATTGCTTTACTCATTATTTATGAAGTCAACCTGCTCGGTAAGATATCTGGACACCCCTCAGCAGCTTCATATAGATATTAAATAAAAAGTGGGAAAGAGCCGAGCCCTATGGCACTCTGACATGGAGTAATTGTAGGCTGAACCTCTTCAACTGACTGGAACCAACCACTCAGTCAGGAAAGAGAACTACCAGCACCTAATCCAAGGAGACCAGAGTGTGACCTAAAGGGATTGATGGAAATGTCCCCCATTTTCAGATCACAACTCAACTGCTGTGAAATGAAAACTGCTTCCTGCCAGTGGCATGAAAGATGCATGTGGCTGCAGGAAGAAAGGATTTATAGTGCAATTTAGTCAGAAACTGCAAAATGGAACAAGGGTATCTTTTTCATTCTTTCTCCTACCAGAGCCTCAACCTTCAAATAGTGGAAGTGATGAAGATGGCATAAACCTGGAGGAGATCAGAGAGTTTGCCAAGAACTTTAAGATTCGACGTCTCTCTCTGGGTCTCACCCAAACCCAGGTGGGGCAGGCATTAACTGCCACTGAAGGACCTGCATACAGCCAGTCTGCTATATGCAGGTAAGCCAGTCTGTTTCCCTGTGCAGTTGATTCTGGGTGGAATGCAGCCCCGACAGAAAAACAAGTTGCCCACCATGAGTGTCAAACTCGATCATGTCACATGACATACTGTGACGTATCGCAACATTTTTTGCCTTTGCAGAGCTGGGGTGGGCATGGCCTGCATGTGACGCATCCAGTCCATGGGCTGCCAGATTGATAGGCCCGTTTAAACCAACACTAGGCCTTTCTCCTTCCCAGTTCTTTAAAATAGCTCAATACCATCAAAACAATAAGATGGGGCTATCGTATTTAGGATGCAAAATCCAGATGACCACTACGTGGCAGCAAAAGTGATAGAGTTGTTTGTATCTTTTGATTATCATCTAGTGGATATCTAAATAATTGCAGCCCAAATGGAATACTATAGCCCTAAATATGTGTTAGGCCCAAGCCCAGAGATGAGACAGTGAGTCCAATTGAATTCAATCCTTCACTTGCTTATACCCGATGGACAGAACCTTGCCAAACTAAAGCTATAACTCTCTGACTACTAGATATTTCTTGACAGATTCTAGGTGGCTACACTGAATCTCTTCCCACTTCCCACATCTACCTCAGAACTCTCTTAGTCTGGGACTTTCTAGGAGAGCTCTGCGTTGTCAAATCTCTCCCCCTCTGCTCCTCCTGGTGCATGTTTCATCACAGTAGGATTTCATATTGGTTTCTAATCCTGAATTAAGTGGATTGTTGTTATGATGGCAGTTACTTCTCAGGGATCATGTGGAGCCCACCCATTTAGAGCTCTGCCCTACCTTAAATGACTAATGAATCAAACCTGAACATTGAGATATTTATTTCCTCAGGGCTGGGTAGCAAACAGTAGTGACAAGAAGTCCGCCCTGCCTTCCTCAATGGTTCCTGCTGATTTTGCAGATTCGAAAAGTTGGACATCACCCCCAAGAGTGCCCAGAAGCTAAAGCCTGTGCTGGAGAAGTGGCTGAGTGAAGCTGAGCTTCGGAATCAGGAAGGACAGCAGAACCTGATGGAGTTTGTGGGCGGGGAGCCTTCCAAGAAGCGGAAACGCCGTACTTCTTTCACCCCGCAGGCCATTGAGGCCCTCAACGCCTATTTTGAGAAAAACACCCTCCCCACCGGCCACGAAATCACCGAGATCGCCAAGGAGCTCAATTATGACCGGGAAGTGGTCCGGGTTTGGTTCTGCAACCGGCGACAGACACTCAAAAACACCAGCAAACTCAACGTCTTTCAGATCCCTTGAGGGCTGCAGCTCTAAAGCGAGAATCTCCCTTTCCCTACCTGGCTGCCGTGAGCACTTTGTGGCTAAGTCTCCCCTGCCCCTGCCACCTGTTTATAGTGATGACTGAAGTGAAAGAGGGGAGATCTCCTCGTGTTTTATTGTGCCCCAGCCTACTCATCAGCTGCTGCCTTCCTCCCTGGCATTGCACCGAGCTGTGAAGGCTTAGGAGTCCGTTGACGTTTAGCTTCCTTCTGTGTCAGACAAATCATGGTCAGTTAAAGGAAAAAGGTTCTCCTTGCCTAGTTTGTGTAAATTTTTCTTTTTTCTTTCTTTTTGAAGGTGGCATTAGGATTGCCACCAGCATAGTATCCACCAGGAATAATGGGGAAAATCCTTTTTTATTTGAGCCACTTTTCATAGCCACCTATCATTTCCTATCCAGCAACAAGATCTGCTAATCATATCTAAGAACTGTGGCATAATTTATATCTCCCTTTCCATATGGATATTACTGTGATGACAGAGCACTATTACACTGAAAAGTTTTTTTTTTACCCACCAGGATTTTGAAGTTTAGTATCCTGGTTCCCTGTTGGTTCTTTTATTTTAAGACTGATTTGCCAGCTAAAGTTTCCCTTCCAGAAGAATGCTGAGAAGGAGGAGGAGGCAGGTACAATTGTCTATATCTTGGGATATTTTATGTCTGGGCAATCTCATGCCAGCAGAGCAGCAGTACAAGTAACAAGTAGTCTTAGGCCTAGCTTACTACAGGGGCAAGGAGGACCTAGCTAAGCAATAACATAAGACGAATACAGAAAACTGCCTTACACTGGTCCATCTGTTGTATTAATGTCAGCCTTGCCTGGCTTCAACTCAACCTAGAATTTTTAAGCAGTTTGTCCAACCACATCTGGCAATATAGGTAGTCCTCATTTAGTGACTGTTTGCACTTACAACAGTGATGAAAAAGAAGCTTTATGACCAATCCTCACACTTACCACCTTTACAACAATCATCATTTCACTAAGCAAGTGGTTTGCTTAACAATTGGTTCCAAAATGGTTCTAGTCATTACTAAATAAGGACTACCTGTACCAGGGATTCAGCTGGGAGCCCTCCTGTGTATGGGTAGTTCTCCATTTAGGATCACAATTGAGGCCAAAATTTATGTTGCTGAGCGAGACAGTGACTTTTGCCCCCATTTTATGGCCTTTCTTGCCACAATTGTTAAGTGAATCGCTTATTAAAGTTAGTACACGGTTGTTAGGTGGATCTGACTTCCTCATTGATGCGGCTTGTCAGGTCGCAAAAGGTGATCACATGACCTTGGAACACAGCAACAGTCATAGCTATGAACTAGATGCGAAGCTCCTCGGTTTTGACCACATAATCATAGGGAGGGTGGAAGGAATATGGCTGTGTCCATGAAATGGGGTTATGTCAGCCTCAGTTGGTAGACCAGATGAGGAAATCAACTCTATAGGACAGTGATGGCTAACCTTTTCGTCGTCGTGTGCGCAAAGTGCGCGGCAGATACCTGACAATCGGCTGGCAGGAGACGCGTGCGCATGCGCAGTGGATCTGTTCCGGGCGACGGCTCGCATGCTGGCAGAAATGGCTCTGTGTGCCACTTCCGGCCATAGGTTCGCCATCACAGCTATAAGAAGACCAGAATTAACTTTATTGAGATTGGCTATTATAAAAAGAATCTTGCAAGTCTGATTGTATTGTACCTTCCTCCCCACCGTACTATTTATACTCCAGTACATCATAGGTTATTTCCTAATATTTCTCAGATCTTAAAAGAAATTTCAGCCCCCTCTGCCTAGGCAAGATTTTTTACTTACTTCTTTCAAGGTAATCGTCCCAATTCTCTACAGCAGAGGGGTCAAACACAAGGCCCACGGGCCGGATGTGGCCTGCGAGGTGCTTAGATCTAGCCTGTGGGCCACCCTGGACTGGCCTGCGGTGCCTCTGCCAGTGAAAATGGAGCTCAGGAGGGCCACACAAAGCCCTCTGGAGCCCAGTTTTCATCAGCAGAGCGCTTGGGCCACCACAGAGACCCTGACAAGAGTAACGTCAAGCTGGTTATGCCCACCTAGGCCACGCCCACCCCTCTGAGGTCACAGGCACAACCCTGAAGTGGCTCTCTATGAAATCAAGTTTGACACCCTTGCTCTACAGGTATCGACAAAAATTAAATCGGCATTTAAGTTAATCTTGCCCTGTTGAATCCCTTAGCCTGGTTCCTCTTCTAGCCTCACCAATGTTTTTGAGGCAATTCAACACATTTCTCCTTTAATTTTTAAAAATACATGAACAGAATTGCACACTAGCACAGAGCTCATTCATTAGGGAGAAACCATCACTTTCTTTCTTTTTTAGTAGTGAACTTGCATCAAGAAAGAAGACTGCTGATGGGTAATTCATGACATAATGCCCTTCCAGTACATGCACATTGATGATGGCATTACAAATAATGCAAAAATTGTATTATTACTTATTGTGCATGTAAAAAGTAAGTGTCTCCGGGGGTCTGTTAAAGCAACCAAGGAAAAACAAAAATGATTCTTCTATTCAACATTGCATTAAATAAAGTCATTTTTTTTCCTACCAGAACGGAAGTTATTTTTTTTTCTGAAAGGGGCATGTGTTCTCTATGTCGCTCTTCCAAATTTTTTTTTTTTTTGCAAAACACCTCTTTTTTGTTTTTAATTTAAATCATTCAATTTGGGAATGTTACAGTGAGGGAAGGGATGTAAAAAGTTGCATTTTAGCAAGCTGCGGTTTTGATTGCCTTACCTTAAGTTTACATTAAAAAGGATTGTCAAAATCAGATTTTGAAAGCAAGATTTTAAAATTTTCTCAAATTCGTTTACCTCCTGCAGATTTTTGAAATTTTCACCTCTAGTACATCTTGGCCAAGTTTTAAATTTCTTTGGTATGTGTAAATTGCATGGCAGCTTTATTGTGTGGAAGGACATTCTGGGGGAAAAAATGGACCTGGAACTCCTCCAATGAATTTGATCAATATGCCGACTTTCAATTACTATCTAAGCATATGTTGACAAACCACCATCTTTATTTCACCTCTGCAGCCATTTTTCTACATTTCCATCTACAAGGATTTCCCTTCCTAAAATTGCATGTAAAAATGTGTGGGTTACCAATAACTAAATTCCAGGACTGTGATGTGATGGTAAAGAGTAAGATGGAAGAAGGAAAAACTGAGGAGGGTTTGAACTTTAAAAAATAATTGAGAGGAGGCACGTAAAGTTTGCATCTCAATCATGCTTGTCTTTAAACATTTCAAATGCCATATAAACAGAAAGCATAATATAAGCATAATATTATAAGCATAATACAAATGCAATATTCCTCCCTCTTCACCTGGTATACTTCACTCATTAGCCTTCTCTAATGGTTCCTAGCACACAGATTATTGTATTGGTGTAAAGGTTAATAATAATTGTACATACTACAAGGTATGCATCTTTTACAAGGCATAAATTCTAGTCTAGACTAACATGTAGCTCATTTTTCTGGATGGAAATTGGAAGAAAATGAAATCTATTCATTTAGAGGAATGTGTGAACCCCACTATCCAAGAAAATCTATTCATTTAGAGGAATGTGTGAACCCCTCTATCCAAGAAAACTAGATTATCACAACTTTTTTTAGTGAGATACTTTTCAAGGACAAATAATAATAGAATCTTGGAAACAGAATGTAAACATGTATTAATGAACTTTGTGTCAGTAGTTACATTATGACAGGTCCTCCTTGATGCTGTTCCCCCTAACTTTCTTTTGACTTCAGGAACCACTCACTGTCCATTCTTGTTCTGCAATATTTGGCAAACATCCATTCTTGTTCCCACATTCAGCGAATTGCATTGCCTGATAGTAGAAGGTAATTGTTCCCTCCCTCAGTTCCTCATGCCAACACCAAGACTGGCATAACGTATGATGACCCTGAATGCACACTGAGACAATGGTTGGATTCATAACTGCCTCAGCCCAACTCCTTTTAGTCTTCTTTGATATTGCCAACTTTGGAAAGAGCTGTGCTCTGAAGCTCTTGGGAGGATTGGTAGGAACAGATTTTCAGTGATGCATTGCCTGTATCTGGATCTGAACTCATTAGGTTCTGAAAGAAAATTCATAAAAATTCTGAGTCGTTGGGACATCTGCCTGGAGACTATAGAACTACAGCCATTCTATACACTGAGAGTATATAACAGATGATCAAGAAACCAAACACAAGCATACAAAGATCCCTTCACAGACATGCACACCTTAAGTAAAATTCTTCATCTTTCTCTCTCCATTCCCCCAGATACCAATGATCTGATATAGATGTCTGGGTTCCTATCGTCAATTGCAAAGAGACAGCAGTATTACAGTCTCCTCCAGGCAACAAACAAGCTGGTCTTTAATGGCAGCAGGAATCTAGTGATCCATATCCTTTTCGATCCATCCACTACGGTGATCAGTGGGAAAAGGATTGCATCTATGGATCTGAAGCTCATACGTTTTATACTTAAGATTCCTGTGAGGTGAAGTTGTCTGCTCAGTCACACCACAGTTCCCTGGGAATAAATTCCACTGGACTGAGTACTGCTCATTTTTAAATGGACAGATTTCAGATTGAGCTATTTGGAGCAATTTGGGTAGAAGAGAGATGACAGATTACTATCAACCCTCAAAATAGGTCATGTCAGTAAATGTGCTGCATAAAAAATACTGGAATTCTACTTCATTGACGAAGGTTATAATACCAGAATCTTGAAACCCTTCCCTCAGTTTTATATCAAAATGAGTCAGAGCAGGGTCACTTGTAAGTTTCTTCACTCTATCTTGTTTTCTGGGCTGAGTTTCATGTTTTGCTAACTGACTTTGCATGCCTTCTCCAAGGTCATCTCTGCAATTCTCTACCACTGTAGTCTTCAGTCCTGTTCCCTGTGAGAACACACACACAAAAATTTCCCTTTTCTTTGTAATAGTAATTCCAATATTTACAACTAATTGGCAATATTCTGAGGTCATCAAAAAGTACATTTTTGTAATTAATAGAAAGCATTCACCACTACTACAAGAAATGTTCGTGGAGACTATTGCATTGGGGGGGAAAACGGGTTGGCTGCTGGGGGTTCCCAGGGGTTCGGGAGAGCCTCTAGCTAAGATTCTGTGCAGTTCAGAGAACCCCCAAACCCTACTCCTGGCTGGCCCCACCCACCACCCCTCCCAGCAGTCTCCACTCAGCCCATTTTGGATGCAGGTAAGTGCAGGGCGCACACAGAGGCTCAGGGAGGGTGAAAAACAGGCCTCCTGGAAGTTTGGGAAGGCTGGAAATGGCCCAGGGAGCCCCACTGTGATGCAGGAGGCCGACTAGGCCACGCCCACCATGGCCACACCCACCTAGCAACCAGGCAGAGAACCTTTTGCTAAAATGTTTAAAGCCCACCCCTGGAAAAAACACTCAGCCTTTTCACAGGATACTCTCTGATTAATTAGAAATTAATAAAAACTAGTCAAGCGTTGTAACTTAAAAGCAATAGCAAAATGAAAGCAGCAGAAACAAAGTTCAGCATAGGAAAGAAATATAAAAGGAAGTTCAACTGCTATTCTCATAGAAGCTGGGGATCGGGTCGGGTGGAACAAAAGGAAAAAAGAAATGCTTAAAAAGTGTAAAGGTTAGGTTTCCCAAAGAGCATTCTAGGAATGCGAAGAAGAAAATAAAGCAGAAAAGTTATTCTTAGTCACACCTTATCTAACCTCGTGCATTTTTTATCAGATTGGATAAATTATATATAGGGTATCAGCTATGTAGTATATTTGAGTAGATTAGTCTATATTCAGTAGAGCTACAAATACAGGTAGTCCTTGACTTATGACCACAATCGAGCCCAAAATTTATGTTGCTAAGTGAGACATTTGTTAAGTGAGTTTTGCCCCCATTTTGCGACCTTCCTTGCAACAGTTGTTAAGTGAATCACTGCAGTTGTTAAGCTAGCAACACGTGTCATGCCCCTGGTGGAGACTGACTCTGAGGGAGAGGAGGAACAGCCAACAGGGAGTGGAAGTGTGGCTCCAGAGGTTGTACAGGACGCTGGGGAAGGGCAGAGGCCGGCTGAGCAGGCAGAGGAGGACCCAGGCCCATCCCATCTCCATCCTAGGGCACACAGGGAAGAGAGGATAAGGGAGAGACATGGACTTCTCGGGAGGAGGAGGGCCTTGATCCTCTTCATGGACTGCAGGAGTGAGAACTGCATAAGAGTTTGGACCTGCGTGCTAGCAAACGCTAGAAACAAAGAGTGTTTTTTTCCTGGATGAGGTTTATCTTCCAATAGACTATAACTGGTTATCTTCTTGAAGTTTGTAATTAGTTATCCTGGTCTGTTGTGGAACTTTCTTCAGTGCAGTTTGTTTTTGGTTTTTTATTGCTTTGTTATCTGCTCTTTGAACTTGGATTGTATTTCTTTCATTTGGAATGTTATTTTGGAAAGAGTTTAATCTCCAACTGTGAACAATTGAACAGTGAAGCCAAGTTGAAGGCATTAAAGATTTATTTACGTTTTGGTTTTTGCTACATTTGTGGTACACTCCGGGTCATCACAACACGGTTGTTAAGTGAATCTGGCTTCCCCATTGACTTTGCTTCTCAGAAGGTTGTAAAAGGGGATCACATGACCCCGGGACTACAGCCGTCAGAAGTATAAATCAGATGCCAAGTGTCTTAATTTTGATCACTGACCAAACTGATGCTGCAACGGTCATAAGTATGAAAAGTTGTCATAAATACTTTTTTCAGTGGTGTTGTAACTTCCAATGCTCACTAAATGAACTGTTGTAAGTCAAGGACTACCTGTATTAGATATTTATTTATTTAATTCATTTGTCAATCGCTTACAAGATAATAGTATAAACATGAGTAAGAATACAGGAAATAGATATGAATAAATGGGGACTGTCAAGGCTTAGAAAAAACATTTTGTCAGGGAGTAAAAATCTTCCAAACATCCCTGCTAATTAGAGATGATAGACCGTGCTTTTCTTTGCTGTCAATGCTGATAGAATTAGACCTGGAAAGTAATCTAAGAAACATTTTTTATTTATAAAAATAAGAAGACCTAACGAAGCTCCATACCGGCAGCTTAATCTCATACAGGCATATAGGAAAAGAAAAAATACAAAGGAAGTGAAGTAAAAACTTTTTACACATGTGCAGTAAACTCAGACGTCACAAGACTTTCTTATCTCATTACTATGGAGACAAGATAATAAATGCTGCTGGCTAGCAGACACCTGTCTGCTATAATATTATCTTAGGAGCTTGGCAGACAAGCCAAAAAAATGCAGTGACAGGGACAACAGGACAGGGACGGGAGGCATGATGGTGCACTTATGCACGCCCCTTACAGACCTCTTAGGAATAGGGTGAGGTCAATAGTGGATAGTCTGAAGTTAAAGGAGTGGGGGTTTGAGGATGTAACCACAGAGTCAGGTAGTGCATTCCAGGCATTGACCAGTCTGTTGCTGAAGTCGTACTTTCTGCAATCAAGTTTGGAGTGGTTAACATTGAGTCTGTATCTGTTGTGTGCTCTTGTATTGTTGCGGTTGAAGCTGAAGTAGTCATTGACTGGTAGGACATTGTAGCAAATAATTTTTGTGTACTATGCTTAAGTCCAACCATAGGTGGCATAGTTCAAGATTGTCCAAGCCCAAAATTTCAAGTCTGGTGGTATAGGGTATTCCGTTGCGAGCAGAGGAGTGTAGTACTCTTCTCATGAAATACTTCTGGACTCGCTCAATTGTATTAATGTTCGATATATAGTGCGGATTCCAGACAGATGAGCTGTATTCAAGTATTGGTCTAGCAAAGGTTTTGAATGCCTTAGTTAGAAATTCAATATTTCCAAAGGAGAAGTTTTAAGCCGCAGCTGTTTTTGTTGGGTATTATTACAGATTGTACTGTTTTGGAAACTAAATTAATGTTACACTTAATAACAGCAGCAAGATTGTTAGTGGTGCAACACTGGAAGAAAGAAGATGTACCTACTATAGAAGATTGGATATTAAAAGTATGGAATTTAGCAGAAATGGCAAAGATATCAGCTTAACTGAAAGAACAATCACAAGAAAGATATATTCAGGACTGGAGAAAATGGATTGATTATATTCAAAATAGATATGGGACTAAAAAGTTTCAAATAGCCTATGAATGAAGATTAGAAGCTAAGAAGATATGTTAAGAAGATATGTTATTATTATTATTTTAGTCTGTAGTAAGGGAGTTAAAGTGCAGAAGGGGGTATAAGTGTTTATAGTTTGTTAGCGTATGTTTGAATAAGATTGTAAGATATAACACCCTGTATTTTACTCTGGGAAGTCCGGGGGGGAGGGGAAGGGCGAGGGAGGGGGGAGGGGGGCTTATTGTTTTAAAAAAATGTCCTTTTTGTAAAACTTTTCAATAAAAAAAAAAGAAATTCAATATTTCCAAAGGAGAAGCTTCGTAAGATTAGATTTACAACTCTTAATGCCTTTTTGGCGATGCTGTTACAGTGAGCTCTAGCGCTTAGATCATTAGATGTGAGTACTCCGAGGTCCTTGACAGAGTGAGGGTCATCAACGAGATCATATCTGCCTAGCTTGTATTTGGTGAACTGATTTTTTTTTTACCAATGTGTAGGCCAGAGCATTTGTTGGTCGAGATTTGTTGCCAAATGTTTGACCATTCAGGCACATAATCAAGGTCACTTTGAAGAACAGTAGCATTGTCAGTGGTGTTGAATAGTTTTATATCATCCGCAAAGAAGATGCAGTTGCTAATAAGGTGATCGCATATTAATGCCTCTGGACTACTCTTTTTGCTAGTCACTATTAAAAAACAATATTGTTTACTCTGATCTAATAATGTATTTTTTCGACATGCTATTTGTTGCTTTTCTGACGCTCTTATTGATTTTTGATTATATCTGGCATAATCAATATGAGTGACATATAGGGGTGGGATGCTACCGGTCCTGCCCGGCTCTATAGAGTCGGTAGCTCTGAAGAGCAGCAGACACCGAACTGGTTTTGTGTTTGCTGCTGTTTGGCCCACCCGCTCACACGGGCTCTTACCTGTCCTTTATCTCCTGCTTTTTCAACCTCAGCTGCTTTGGCAGCACAGCTGAAGTTGAAAAAGCAGGAAAAAAATGGCTTTTCAAATGCTGTGTACCTGCGCACAATGCTTTTCAGCTGTCCAAGCGGCACAGCCTAAGATAGTTTTACATGTGTGCACAGCGCGCGTCAAGTGCGCAAAACGTAGTTACCGAACCGGTAGTAACACCGGTTGAATCCCACCCCTGGTGACATAGGGGTGTATAACTAGTTGGGAGGGGAAAAACCCCAAAGAAGGCTAATAAATGAGCTGTATTGGGTGAAGAGGGAAGAAGTGAAGTTTTAAATTTTATTTATTTATTTGATTTGTCAATTGCTTACAAGATGATAGGTATTAGAATAAACATGAGTGTGAATACAGGAAATAGGTACGGATAAATGGGGACAATAGGACAGGGACGGTAGGCATGATTGTGCACCTATGCACACCCCTTACAGACCTAGGGTGAGGTCAATAGTGGATAGCTTGAGGTTAAAGGAGTGGGGGTTTGAGGATGTAACAACAGAATCGGGTAGTGCATTCCAGGCATTGACCACTCTGTTGCTGAAGTCAATTTTCTGCAAAATTGTCCCTACCGAAACATTGCACAAAGCACCATGTGTTCTCACAACTGGGAAGAATAAAGGATTGTAAGTGCTTATCCTGAATATCTGATTTGGAACATTTTGAAACCAGTTCTCAATGTTTTTCCCAATACCGTATATATATGTCTCCTTTTGCCTTCACTAAGTACTAATGAAGATGGGACCACACTACAACCTGTTGGTGGCAGCATTGTGTCAATGACCATGGAAGAACAAGCTTAAGATTGATCAAGATGCCAAACACTAAAAAGACTCACATTTGGAAACAAGCTACTTATCTCTCATTTCATCTCACTGACTGACGTTATCAATATAATAGTATACTGTAATTGGTGTAACATAAAATTGAGAAGAGCGTCTTGCCATAAACTCCATGCCCTCAAGCAAGCAATCCTCTCCGTTTCGGTTCTCTGACTCAAGGAATTGTTGTAAGGACAAACTTATCTGATGTGTGGAAAATGCTTTGAGCACCTGAAAGCAGCAGTGCCGTTAGGAATGCACAAGTCCAGGGGTGTGTTTAGAGACAACTTTCTTATACATAAGAGCCAGGGGTGGGATTCTACTGGTTCTGTCCACTTCTGTACAACAGAGAGCATACATAGAACCGGTTCTATGCTTGCTGCTGTTTTGGCCCACCTGCCCACCCGGGATGCGACACAGCTGTAGTTGAAAAAGCAGGAAAAAAGTGCTTTCTCAACTGCTGCGCACCTGTGTGCAGCGCTCCTCAGCTGTCCAGGCAGCTAGATGACGACGATATACACACGCAGCGCACGTCAGGTGCAAAATGTAAAATCACTGAACCGGTAGTTACACCGGTCGGATCCCACCCCGATAAGAACCAGTGGTAGGATTCAAAAACTTTCACTGCCGGTTCTGAGGGTGTGGCTTGGTGGGCGTGGCAGGGGAAGGAAGCTGCAAAATCTCCATTCCCTCCCCACCCCACTAACCTGCTTTCCAGCTCCATTCTCCTGTGCAGGGCAACAAAAGAAGACCCAGCCGATCAGCTGGGACTCGGGAGGCAGAGAATAGATGGGGGCAGGCCCAGTCAGAGGTATTTGCCAGCTCTCCGGACTACTCAAAATTTCTGCTAACGGTTCTCCAGAACTGGTCAGAACCTGCTGAATAAGATAAGAACAGCACAAAAACAACACTTTTTGATAAACATTTCAGAATTCTACCTGTGCTTAGCTCACACACTTACATATGAGCTGAATGTCTCTCTAACCATCCTTTAGTCAGTTGAAAGCTATGCTGTTATGAAATCCACTGTCCTATTGCTGATCTATGTCCTCTTTTCTAAAACAAGATTTAAGGAACCTCCTTCCAAAATAAGGGGCGACAAAATCTAACAGATTTCATAGTCTGGAGAGTGCTGGTGGATGTTGTCAAAACAAGCATAAAAATACAATTTTACACTGGTACAGCTAAACACGACCTAAGGCTGTTTCATTCTATAGCATGGGTGTGTGTGACAAAGGCACTGTCATGGGGATATGGCAGAAGAGATTTTATCAGAGCATAAATGCTTTGGTTAAGCATAAACGTGAGTTAAAGACCTGGTTATTTGACCAACCTGGGCTGTGACCTCTCCTTGGGGGGGGGATAGTTTTTAATGTTAATTATTGCAAATTTGTTTTTAGGATTTGGACTTGTAATTTAGTTTAATCGTTTTTTAAGTATTTATTGTCTCTGTTTTTAGCTGTGAGCCCCCCCCCGAGTCTTCCGAGATGGGGCAGCATACAAGTTCAAATAATAAATAAATAAATAAATGGGGAAGGGCTCTTCAATAGCTTTGAAAACAACAAAAGTTAGGACATGACTTTCTGAAAACTGCACCTCACAAAACTGTATGCCTTTTTCCTCACTTTTTTTTACATTACAGAATGAAATAACATATTCAAACGGGAACCAAACCAACCAATGAATATGCCAAACAAGCAAGATACACGTGAATGGACGTAACCCATGAGTTGTGCTTGCCAAAAACAAACTTCTCCCTAATTTAAATAAGACTTCCTCTAAAATAAATGTGCCTAAAATTGTAAGGCTTAAGCCTAAGGATGAGCTTTAATTCGGGAGAGGGGAGGGCGGGTGCCTAGTCAAGTCGCTGCCTTTTTCTAGGCGAGGTTTCAAAAGTAGTTCGCCACTGTCTCCTTCCCAAGGGGCTGAAAAAGTGACTGGCCCAAGATCACCCAGCTGGCTTCATGCCTCGGGCAGAAGTTAGAAGTCAAGTCTCCTGGTCTCTAGGCCAGTGCCTTTAATCACTACACCACACTTGGGTTGCGAGTTTTCTTTGGATCGCGTAATTAAACATACTTAAGATCCACTGTACTTGAGGCTCCATAACCCTATGCTAAGTTTAGGGAACTATTCCCACCGAACCCTCTCTGTCCGTCTACTTTGATTGACTTTCGCTTCATGCAGAACGCCGCTGCCCCACCAATCTCGCCTATTCCGGCTCCAGACTAAACACAACCAGGCACTAAGGAACCAACCTCATCAAGCCCCGCCCCTTCTCCTTACTTCATCCCCGCAAGGCTCTGCCTCTGCTTGGCAAACGGGGCGGGGGGAGGGAGGGAGGGAGAGAGAGAGAGAGAGAAGACGGTGCTTCACTCTCACGATTCGATTGGTCAAGCGGAAGAAGGGGCGGGAGGGAGAGCCCCGATTGGCTTCGGCAGCCGAGGGAGGGGGCGGGGACCGGCGCGGTAGCCCGGCTGGGCTGCTGCATGTAGCGGCGTCTTTTTCTACTTCTTTTTTTTTTCCGCCTGCCTCCATGTTGAGTGGATCTCGGGGCTCGGGGAGAGAAGGTGCCTAGTTTGCTTTGGGGGCTGCCGGGCTGGAGGGAGGCCGTTCCCGCGCTCCTTTGGAGCGGGACCTTGCTGCGCCGGGGGTGGGTGGGGGTGGGGGGTTGCTGGACTGGAACACTAGAGGAAAGAGCCGGAACAGAATAGGTGGTGCATGCAGAGGCAAGTGGTCGGATGGATAGCAATGGTGCTGCCCGGAAGCGTGGGTGGTTTTGGGGCCTCGGGAGTAGGAAGGGTCTGTTTGCGGGAGTCGTGGCGCTTCGGCGTGGCTGGTAATCGAGATCGCCGGGCTGGCTGTGGAGGGTGGGGGTGGGGGGCGGCGTGTGATCGATGGGACGCCCTCCTCGGTTTTGCGTGGTTCCTCTTGAGTAGAACCGGACAAGATCCGCCAGGGTGGCCGACCGACTTGGGAGGGAGAGTTGTCAGAAGAGACCCTTTGCTTACTTGGGGTGGGGGTGTCTCTCTTTACGGAGAGCTGCGGCCGCTTTGCAAGCCAAAAGAAGCGGAAATCTGGAGGAGGGCGACTGGAGAGGAAACCTGGCTCAACGCCCTTATTGGAAGTAGATCGAGCCCTTGCAAAAACTTAAAGAAGAGTTTATGCGGAGTAAGGGGGTGTTGTTAGTAGGGCTTGTCTACAAACACCGCGATAAGGGGCAGCTGCACCTAAGGGAACTGCATGTGTCGGTGAAGGAAGAGAGAGGTCTCCCATGCCTTCTGCATCTAATCTGGTTTTTTTTTTGGTCTTATCTTAAAAGAGGTGACTCTGGAGTGGGTATGGTGGCTGGAGACCCGACGGCGGCATCCTAGTGTGCCTTGGAAGTTCCTGGAAGAGTTGTTTCTCTATCCTTAGCTAGCCAGCTGCTGAAACCGGTTCAAAAATGGCTTGGGCTCTGAAGCTGCCCTTAGCGGATGAAGTCATCGAGTCAGGCCTAGTTCAGGATTTTGATGCCAGCCTTTCTGGCATTGGCCAAGAGCTAGGTGCTGGTGCGTACAGTATGAGGTAAGTCAAGGAGGTGCTTTTGACCATTTTTTCCCCAGAGAGCTTTTGACGATGCACCCAAACAAATTGAGCTGGGAATGTTCTGAGTGAAGTCAAAAGGAGGAGGAGTGGTTAGAGCAAATATGTTCTTACATCCACCAATCACTACATGATGCAAATAAGGAATGCCACGGATTCTACATCCTATAACCAACTGGATCAGATACTTCGCCCTTGGCTATACAAAGTGTGAAGTATCTGATCTAGTTGGTTATAAGATGTAGAACCCATGGCATTCCCTATTTGCACCATGTAGCAATTGGAGGATGTGTGGAAAGTGATGGTTGCATGCCCTTTAAAACGGTTGGTGAGTTGCACATTGCGTTCACTGGTGTGCCTCAAAGTTGACCCTGCCAAAATGTTTGTAGCACAGTAGGGCTTGTAGTAAAGTGGTTCCCAGCCCTTCCAGCTTGTGGACCGATGGGGGGGAGGGAGATGTTAGAGGAAATGATTCCGTGCAAGCAGCAGGTGTGGATGCATGCAGCTCCATTTGTGCAAGTGGAGGCCAGATGGAGCTGCTTGCGCGGCCCTGTTCCCAATGAGCCAGGGCCCATTACTAGGGGGATTGAGGACCCCTTTTGTATAGATTTGTAATACGGTATTCTATGCAATGAAAAAATTACCATGTTGTATGATGAATAAACTTGGAAGTTTTAGTCTTGATTCGAGTTTATCCTCATATTTGAAGTAATTAACATATTGGCAATAAATCTGGTTGGAAAACAGATATTTTTTCTTAATTTTGAATGGTTACCTTGTACTTCTTTTCCCAAGATGTCTTAATACACTCGTAACATACTGCATCGGGAAAAAAAACACTTGCTTTAAAAGAGTATTGGTGAAAGTTTTATGGAGCATGTAACAAAGTAAACCTGCTGTTTTCTACATACTTTTATTGCATAAATAACCGGATTAAAATGCTACGTAACTAGAGGAGTTATTTAATTTAATATATGGCTTCCTAACTTTTTTGTAAATAGAGGAAACCTGCAGTCCTGCAGGCTATCAGTTTGAACAAAACTATTTAAAGAAGGGAGAGCATGCCAGCTGTTTTTTGATTATGAAGTAATATCCACATTTAAACCTCGTGTAAGTCAGGGTTTTTTTGTTCACTTAATCTATATTTATAGAATTTGTTTCCTTTCCACTGATAAAACAATCTCAGAGTGCATAAGAATGTTAATATAAAAATGTTAACAGTTAAAAATAAAGAAGTGAAACCATAAACTGTAAATATAGAAGGAAAAACATAATAAAAAATATAGTCTTAATATTGAATGGTATACTAATATATTGCACAAAAACAAAAGCTTAATGTCCCTTTGCTTGGTGGTGTGTTGGTAATAAAACTGTTGTGAACCCAACTATCTCTTAGTTGGATGAATATGTTGTTCTGAGCCATAATATGGTTTGTTAGGTTAAATAAGCCATTTATTTTAGGTAAGTAACAATACTGGTGTACAATTCTAAAGTCAATAGGATAACAAAACATTATTTTAAATTTTGCTTTATTGTCCTAAAATTATAATTCAATTAGTGAATGGGAATGGATGTTCTGTATTTATTCCTAGATTTAACTGAACATGTTTGTGCCTTTTTCAAACTCTGTTTTTGCTTTAGGCAAAACTTCATTTAAATAAATCCATTATTGTCCAAGAAAAAATAGCTGCAGACTTAGAACTGTGTAAACCTGACATTTCATGTCACAGGATTTTTTTTTTTCATATCTACAAGGTCAAGTCTTAGATCATTGTCATTATCTTCCCTGGCTGATTAGATAATTCATGCCATGTACTTGCACTGAATCCAGGAAAAATAAAGTTTAAAGTTCTACTCACATAACCTAAGGAAAGTGTGAGCATTGTGGTATCTACAAATGCCATCCTGGACTTGCATATCTGCAGTTTAACAGCAGAAATCAGGCTGCTTTCAAAATACCATAAAAGTTCCTGTGTAACTGGTTTATGCCATGTGATATATATGACTCTGCCAAGAAGGACATAGACTTTGAAAAAGTCTGATTTTATTACAGTATATGTCCGTGTAAGAATTTGCGTGTACAGGCTGGTCTTTAGACTAATAACTGTAAAAGAAAATCTTTCAAAATGTATTCCCTTGGAAAAGCTAAGCTGTCATGGAGTCAGTCTGAAGGAGTACAACATTGAGAAGATCCATGTTTATTGCAACCGTCATTGAACGTCTGCTTTACAAGAAAGAGGGACCCTGCGCAGTGGAAAAACAAAGATCTTTATAGGGCTACAAGGTGGGAAATCCCTGGGACCTGGCTTGCTAGCTAATTTGGAGTAGCTAGGCAGATTTTTGTTAGGGTATTTGGGAGGAGTTCTGTTGTTTGGCAAAATGGGACTTTCAGGAGGGCAGCAGCAGTTCATTGTGAAGGAGATGGAATTTTGAAGTCATCGGTTGATAGAAGATGGAATGATTGCTATGTTGCAGTTTCCTTGTAAGGGCTGCCCTAGGGCTATACATGAGCTGGTGAGGAAGCTTTTGTTCTTTATTTTGATGGGATTGCAGGGAACAGAGTCAAATCAGGCCTGATGGGATTAAGCAAAAAGATGAACTGGGGTTGATCTTGATCATGTCCAAATACAGGGAAGAAAAGGGTGCAACTTCATTTTTGTTTGTTAGATTTATTTTCTCCATACTAACTTTAAAAAGAATAGATAGGCATCCATAGGACATGCAAACAGAGGTTTCTTCTTTGCTCATTTTTCTTCAACAAAAGTATTAGGGCAACAAAAATGTTAAAATCAAATGCAGTAGTGCTCAAAGGTTTGTATACCTTTTTGAATTCTCAATATTTTCTGCATAAATATAATCTAAAACATGATCTGCTCTTGACATAAGTCCTAAAACTACCATAAATAAGCTGAACTGAATAAAAACAAATGAGTCAAAAAGGTTTATTTCTTTATTGAGGAAAATGATCCAAGGCTATATATTTTTAAGTGTTATGACCTGTGTGGAAAATAAATTACCTTTAGGTCATATTTATGCAGAAACATTAAAAATTCAAAAAGGTTCATAAACTTTTAAGTACTACTCTGTATCTCAATGCCACATTATGCATAGCTATAGAAGAAATAACCAGCAATTTCAGTTAAATCTAGAAGGCAGCTAATAGTGCAATGACTTCAAAATGACTATTGTTCTACAAGAATAAGAGAATTAGAACAAAAACATAAAAACCAACAGACAAACAATTAATTGTAAGAAACTAAACTGCAATTAAATCTAATAGAAAAAGTTACAGAGGAGGATAAAATTTGCCAAATAGAAGTATTTTGAACAAGTAAATAAAATCTGGGAAATTATTAGCTTATTAACAAAGAATATTAGTAATTGAAAAAGGATCCAAATTGTTACACTGAAGATCAGAAGTAGGAGAATTAGCAGCTTTGTAATAGTGGCAAATATCTGTAGCTCGGGTGTAGGATGAGGGTGAAGGTTTGTTTTCCAAGCTTGTGGGTTGGTTTCCAAATGTTTCGTTACCAGGCTAGGTAATACCTTAAGTGGAGTTTAAGGGTATCCTAACCCTCACCCTCAGCAGCTTTCTTTGAAGAATTATGCTCTTAAGATGGAATTGCTATAAATAAATACAGTATATCAAGAAATTGTTCATCAAATAATACAATGACCAATGTAGGCAAATATTAAGTACACCTATAGCTGTTCAGAAAACAAAAACTGCAAGGAAACAAATTGCAAAAAACACCAGATTCATGGGCTAATAGTTCTCTGAATTCTTTCTAATACTGAGCTATCAGAATATTTGCAAATACAATAAAATTAAAGAAACAAAGGTAATACCTCCAATATGGGGTTGGGGGTGTTCATATAGTTCTGATTTATAAAGAAGGAAATTGCCCTGAAATTACCACAATCATATTCAGTAGACCAATTTTCTTGTTGCATAAAAATACTGACAGAAAAAAGATCTGAGATTACAAACAAATAACAGGCCTCAAAATCCATGGAGAGAAATATAAGCTTAAATATTTATATAGATGATGTAATACTAATTACTAAGGGGACCAGGTTGTCCCCTTGCGGCCTCTTCCCCGCCGTAGACCCTGATGGGCTCCCTGGTTCTCTGAGGAGCTCCGGGGGATGAAACGGCGGAGAAGATGCCTGGAGAGCAGGTGGAGGACTAGCCGCTCCAAATTTGACCATGTCCAGTTGCGAGCCTATATTAGGACCTATCTGGAAGCGATCAGGGCGGCGAGGCGTGCTTCTCTGCTCTGATTGCGTCCGCCGATGACCGCCCTGTGGCCCTGTTTCGGGTGACCCGCTCCCTCCTCCAATTGAGGGAGGGGGATGACCCTTTGCAGGGCAGAGCAGAGGAATTTAGTTTACATCTGGCGGATAAGGTCGCTCGAATTCGTGGACTCTGATTGGCAGTGGTCTGAATTCGTGGACTCTGATTGGCAGTGGTCTGATGATGGGGTGGCGACAGGTCTGGTGGATTCTATCTGGGTTGAGTTTGACCTGGTCTCCCTTGATGAGGTGGACAGGATCATGCGGAGGCTGTCTTCCACCACGTGTTTATTGGACCCGTGTCCTTCCTGGTTGGTGTATGCCTCCAGGGAGGTTACCCACGCTGGCTCCAGGCAATTGTCAACGCCTCCTTGAGTGAGGGAGTCTTTCCGCGCCTTGAAAGAGGCGGTGGTGAGGCCCCTCCTCAAGAAGCCTGCCTTGGACCCGGCCGTTTTGAACAACTATCGTCCAGTCTCCAACCTTCGCTTTTAGCGAAGGTTGTTGAGAGCTGGTGGTTCAGCAGCTTCCCTTGTTCCTGGAGGAAGCTGATTATTTAGTCCCGTATCAATCGGGCTTCAGGGCCGGACACAGCACAGAGACAGCATTGGTCGCACTGATGGATGATCTCTGGAGGGCTCGGGACAGGGGTTTTTCCTCTGTCCTAGTCCTGTTAGATCTCTCAGCGGCTTTCGATACCATCGACCATGGTATCCTTCTGCAGCGGCTCAGAGGATTGTGGGTGGGGGCCACCGTTCTGCGGTGGTTCTCCTTCCTCTCGGGCCGTTCGCAGTCGGTGTTGGCAGGGGGGGCAGAGGTTGGTCCCGAGGCCCCTCACTTGTGGGGTGCCCCAGGGGTCCATTCTCTCGCCTCTCCTGTTTAATATCTACATGAAACCGCTGGGCAAGATCTTCCGAGGTTTTGGGGTGAGGTATCATCAGTATGCTGATGATACCCAGCTTTATATCTCCACCCCAGACGAGATCAGTGATGCTCTCTCTGTGATGTCCCAGTGCCTGGAGGCGGTACGGGTCTGGATGGGGAGTAATAGGCTTCAGCTCAACCCCACCAAGACTGAGTGCCTGTTCTTACCGACATCTCGGTTTCCAGTGGATGTGCCACCTTTGGTCATGGGGGGAGAGGTGTTGCCCCCCGTGGATAGGGCGAGGAACCTGGGTGTCCTCCTGGATTCACAGCTCGGTTTGGAGGAGCATGTGGGAGCTGTGGCCAGGGGGGCTTTTGCCCAGGTTCGGCTGGTTCGCCAGCTCCGCCCTTATTTGGACCGAGATGCCCTTCGAACGGTTACTCATGCGCTCGTCACCTCCAGAATCGACTACTGCAGTGCTCTTTACCTGGGGCTCCCCTTGCGGATGACCCGGAGGTTACAGCTGGTGCAGAATGCGGCCGCACAGGCTGTGATGGGGGTATCCCGATACTCCCATGTT
The DNA here is from genome assembly GCA_009733165.1 of Naja naja. NCBI lineage: Eukaryota > Metazoa > Chordata > Lepidosauria > Squamata > Elapidae > Naja > Naja naja. The sequence continues at coordinate 164,115,267 of CM019149.1, forward strand.
ACACCCCTCCTGCGCGGCTTGCATTGGTTGCCGGTTGCCTCTCGGGTCGCCTTCAAGGTGTTAGTAACAACTTATAAAGCCCTAAATGGCTTGGGTTCAGGGTACTTGCAGGAACGCTCCTGCCAGCATCACTTTCCGTCGCCCTGTTCGCTCTCATAGGAGGGGCCTCCTTGGTATACCGTCAGTCAGGCATTGTCGGCTGGCGGTTCCCAGGGCTAGGGCCTTCTCCGTGGGAGCACCTGCCCTCTGGAATCAGCTCCCGTGGATCTCCGTTGGCCCCTGACCTCCGCTCCTTCCGCCGAGACCTGAAGACTTGGTTGTTTCAACAGGCCGGCCTGGAATGAATGACCGGGGGTGAGGGTTTTTAATTTTCTTAACCTTTTAAATTGTATTCGGCTTGTTTTATTTAATTCTCTTTTATTGTAAATTTGTTCTGTTTTAATGTTCGCTGCCCTAAGTCCTTAGGGAGTAGGGCGGCATACAAGTCAAATAAATAAATAAATAAATCTTACAGAACCACAAATAGTTAAAAAAAGCAGCTAATGATCATAATCCATAAATAGGGAGGGTATTTGGAATATAAAATTGGTGTTCAGAAAACAAAAATAATTTAAAGATTTTGAACACAAGAAATTTTCTGCAAAAAAAAATCTAGTTGTTAGCCCTCTCAGCAAAATAACTTACTTTGCACTTAATAGGAAACAATCAAGAAACGATGTCAGAATAACTGTGTCAGATTACGGCAATAGATTAAAAAAGATATTGAAAGGTGGAAGAACCTTAAACTGTCTTGGTTAAGATCAATTGCAATCATTCAAATGAATGTTTTTTACCCAAGATAAATCTATTTCAAATGCCCTCGTCAGAATTTCCAAGAGAACTTTAGAAGAACGGCAAGACAGTGTCAGTAAATTCATATGGAGTGGGGAAAGTTCTAAACAAAAGAATTCTGTAAGACTCTAAACTTTCAAAGCAAAATCCACGGGGAAGCCAGATTCATTAACAACATGCTACTAATTTAACAACTGCAGTGATTCACTTAGCAACTGTGGCAAGAAAGGTCATACAATGGGGCAAAATTCACTTAACAATTGTCTCTTAGCAACAGAAATTTTGGGCTCAGTTGTAAGTCGAGGGCTACCGATATAGTCTACTTAGATTCAATGAATTTAAAAACACAAGAATTCAAAATTATGAAAAGAACCTGGAATCTATAGTGGTGAGAGAAAGTTGTGAACTCTGTAAAACTATCTCTAATCCATAATTTAGACTGAATGAGTTGACAACATATTAATTTAGATTACAATACAAAATATGATACATTGAACCCCACTTCAAGAATCCAGTTTATATTTATGTATTACTATATAATGTACTAACACATTACTACCATGGGACAGTAACAAAGAATAATGTTACAACGAAAGGACTTATTTTCATGTATTTCATTATAATGACCTTAAAGGCAATGCAATATGCATTGTCCTGAGAATAATACCATTAAAAGTAGTGGGACATTTGAGAGAAGATGCATATAGAACCTCATGGTCAGGCTCCAGAAATGCAGCTCATTGGGATAGTGAGAGATAAGCAAAAGGTTTTGATGAAATGAGGCCTTCTATTCAGATTTTTTTTTTTCGTATCAAGGAAAAAAACATGTACTTAGTTTGAACTTCATTTCTATGAAGTTTTATTATCTTGGAAATAATTTTTATGTCATTTATTTTACAGCAAGTGGTATTGCTTATTGCTTTGAAACATATATACCCTGTCCTTCATAATTCTTGTCCTAGCCATAACCAGTCATCCATCTAATTTTTACTGACAGAAAATAATATGTTTAAAAAATAGTAAGAAAATTTTGGCGATTCCATGAAAACATGCTACATGACTTCTCGTTTTGCATAATCATGGAAATTTTACCATTCCTACAAATTATTCTGCTGCTGCTTGCCATGCAGGGGCTGGGCTGGGAAACTTACATTTATAGAAACTGGTTTTACATTTATAACTTTTGATACCATTTACTGGCATTATAGCAATAGCAATAGCACTTAGACTTATATACTGCTTCATAGTGCTTTACAGCCCTCTCTAAGTGGTTTACAGAGTCAGCGTATTTCCCCCAACAATTTGGGTCCTCATTTTAGCCACCTCGGAAGGATGGAAGGCTGAATCAACCTTGAGCCTGGTGGGATTTGAACTGCCAAATTGCAGGCAGCCAGCAGTCAGCAGAAGTAGGTGGCAGTACTGCATTCTAACCACTGCACCACTTGATTATTGTCAGTCAGGTTAATTTTTAATTCACATTTTATAGTAAATATGCATCTGGGGAAAAAGTTGAGGGTTGCAGAAGTTTAGCTAGTAGGAATACCTACATGTTTGGCCATAGCAAAATATATAATAGAATATGAGATGTATGTATTTTGTATAAATAACTTAGTTACAATTCCTAATTTATTCTTAAAAATGAAATTAAGATGTGCATCAAGCAGAGCTGTAATATAGTTCTGGCCTCCTGCTAACTTAATTATTGATATTCATGGAAAGCCATCATTACTGTATGATGTGGCTGGTGTCCAATGTAAATTCAACTACATCCAGAAATAAGTGTCATGTAGTTTATAGTATCATTTTTGTTATTGAAAGAATGGTAGATTGTGATTATTGGATATGCCATTTTCATTCTTCAAGAAAATCAATATTTCTTTTTAAAACAGCATTCCTTTTAAGATAGGAAAGTTGGTGGCAACAGCCAAGATTCAATCCTTAAAGCTCCATGTGAAAGGGTTGAGACATGTTGTTTGTTAGCTTTGGATTAGATCAGGTGACAAGCAGCCTCACAGTTGACCTTGAATCTTGTTTTGACAACTTCCAAGGTTTCTTCAAATACACCCTCAAACTTTGATTTACAAGTGTTTCAAAAAGTTGTAATGTAAGGCTTAACATAGTTAAAACTAAATAAAGAAGTTCCCAGAAAGAAGAGAAATTGTTTGCATGGTAGGGTCTTAACTACTTAGTATCATTGTCCCACCTGAAGTGAGCTTTACTATGCTCAAAAGATTAAATATGGACACCTAACATTGTGTGGTCCAACCATTGTGTTGTAGGGAATGTATTTACTTAGTGGCTTTGCTTTAATACAGTCACTGTGATCTATTTGTAAACTATGAGTAAATTATGGTTTAGCCTAATATGCCATCTCAAACTTCAAGCATCTGGGCATTTTAAATAGTAACCTAGAAGATACCTATATACCACTCAATCATGATTAATGGGAAAATATGCACCTGCATATTTAGCTTAGAAATTAGACTTAACAAAAATAGGCCCTACTCCTACCAGAAGAATAGTAGAGGGAACTACTTTTCTTCCAGGAGAACCTGTCCCTCAAAATAGCATTTGAGAGAGTAACAGATTTGTATGTGTTTGTATTTGGCTTGAATGGCAAAGCCCAGAGAGGAAGTATCCTGCTTTTGTGTGTACTGAGCCAAGATCTCTTGCATGCCAGCAAGGAAAGAGAGTGTTCTGTGAAAAAAACAGTAACTCTTAATGAAGGTTTAGATACTAGGAAGCATTAGTGTTTTGCATTAGATCTCAAAATTGCCTTCTCCTACAGAAATAAATGAAAATGTTTCTAAATAAAGTCTCTTGTGAGACTACCCATTTTTCAGAACTTTTTTTTATTTGATTTTGAGAAGGAATAAAAAACAGGAAAAAATAATTTCGTTAGTTTTAAATTCAACCTCATCCCTTTTAGCTTTCCAGTAGGGTACATGTCCTATTTTTCCTGTGTGTTGATTCCTAGCTTGTGTGGAAGTTGTCCCAGACATTTTTATACTAAATATGCACGTGTGCTTGCTTTTTTCCAGTTCATTGTTTCAGTATAACTTGAGCATCCATAAATATTATAAGTACTTTTGAATTCAGATTGTTCATACATGTATGTGTGGAAATGGTTCTGCTTTCTTGATCCCTTACTTTTTGTAGTGGATGCTGATACTTGGAACAAAGTGTAGTATTATGCTGCGATTCTAAAGGCAAATGGCAGAGTACCATTTTGAAAAATTGAGATTTCTTTTACTATTAGTAGTAGGGAAATTGTGGATGGGACTGCTTCAAAGTATATTTGGGACACAAGCATCCATAATTACTATGGTGAAGAAATATGAGTCTTAACAAATTCCTAGTAATCCGAATTAATTTCCTGAAAGGGGAAGGATTTTACATTATGTTTTTTAGCAGCATCAACATTGGGCATCATTCTTAGGTCATAGAAGTTTTATGCCTTACTCAGAATAAAGACATAAATGTTCATGAACATGCAGGATTTAGTTGGGTTATGAAAATACGTCTTTTGACTAATGACTTTATCCTGAGAGGTTGTCAAATCTATTGTTTAATTGAAATGAAATCTCAACATGTCTGTAGCATTAAAATCTAGTAGGTTAAAAAAATGAGTCCTTGTTTGAATGCCTCCTCTGGAGCCAAAAGTGCTGTGCCATCTTATAAAACCACATTTGCCTTTTGTGGGGATGGTAGATTGCCAACCTACCTACCATTGCCTGTTTTCTCTAAATATATTGGACTTAGGCTCCCAAAAATGCTGGCTGGAGGTTATAGAAGTTGAAAGTCTGATGTAGAAGTAGTGCATCAACGTGGGAATAGTGGATAAGAGTGCTCTCAAAGTTGTTTAAGAAATTCAAACATCTAACCAAGTGCCATGCCCCTGCTGGAGTCTGACTGGGGGTGGGGGAAGAGATGGAACAGCTGACAGGGAGTGGGAATGTGGTTGGTTGTGGAGGAAACTGGGGAAGGGCACAGGCCAGATGGGCATTCAGAGGAAGACCCAGGCCCATCCCCTCTTCATTCTAGGGCATGCAGGGAGGAGCGGATAAGGAAGAAACGGATAAGGAAGAAACGTGAGTGGTGTGGTCTACGGGGGAGGAAGGAGCCCTGCCTGATCCCCTTCATGAGTTGCAGCTGGGAGGACTGTTTAAAAGGACAAACTGCACATGACAAAGTTGCTGGAAGCAAAGCATGCATGCATTCTTGTCGGAGCTTATCTGTGTTTTGGCTTCCTCCCAACTGTGGTTGCTGCGTTATCTGGTAGAAGTCTGCAATTAATCATCCTTGCCTGCCGTAGTAATTCCTTCAGTGTGGTTTGTGTTGGGTTTTTTATTTCGAATTAACTTTACTTTGGGTGCGGACTGCATTTATACCCTCCGTAAACTGTTTTCTTTAAGAGTTTGATATCCAGCTGAGGATAATTGGACATTGGGCCCAAGTTGGAGGCATTAAAGGGACTTTCTTCTATTTTTGTGACTTGGTTATTTTTGTGTCACGCCCCAGGTCATGTCATCACACCCAGAGAGCCTTCTCTCTGAAGTCTAAGAAAGGTTTAGCCTTAACATTGGCTAGTAATATGTTCATCCTTCCGTTTAGCCATTCTAAAGCAAGTATGGTTTCTCAATTTCCAACTAACATTATTTTAATTTTAAATCCCATTTATCCTTCCTGAAAGGATTTTTTTGATAGGGAAATTGTCCATCGTAAATGTAGATATGTAACAGCACACAGCGCTCCTTTTGTTCTCTTACTCTGCGTAGGAAATTCTTATTTTAATGTGCTAAATCATTTTTAAATTGTCAAATATGGAGACTTACTGTAATTTTGAAAGCTTTCAGTAAAACGAACAAAAATAATTAGTCTAACCCACACGTTTGCTTTGTAGCGATGTCCTTGCCTTGCCCATCTTTAAGCAAGAAGAATCCAGCTTGCCTACTGACAATGAGAACAAAATTCTGCCCTTTCAGTATGTATTGTGTGCTGCCACTTCTCCTGCTGTAAAACTTCATGATGAAACACTCACCTATCTCAATCAAGGTAAGCTACATTTCTCTTTTGCTAGAATACAAGGTGGGCAAAAGCTGCTTTATAGTTCTGGGTTCATATCAGTGTAAGTTGGCTGCTCAAACTAACTTTAATAAAAGGTAAAATTCCAACAGGAAGGGTAAGAGCAAGCAGTAGGTTTTTTTTTAAATTGAATTGAAATTCTTACATGCTGTTGTCCCATAAAACTCTCAAAGCATTCAGTAAAGCTTAAAAAAATAGTTGGAAATACAAGAACCCTAGGCATGACTGTTTTATATGATTCATGGGCTTGGAAATACCTGACAAAGCAGTGCAATTGCCTAACAATGTGCAATTTAAATATGAATAAATATGAATTTAAAAAAATTATAATCTCTCAGCTAGTTTAGCCTTGGTTACTGTCAGATGAATGCCAACTTTGATAAACCTTAATTTATGTGATACTTTCTGTATTCATGTAACTTTTGACACTCCTCACATATTTATGCAGCTAATTTGAAAAAGGTTGGTAATAATTCTGGTAGGTGAAAATGTCATTGGCATATTAAATAGCTGTATACAGACGTTATTAGAAGTGTTATTCCGTTATTCAGTTAACATGACTTGGAACTGCATCAATCTATAGTATCTTGTAATTGGATCAGTGTAACTGGAGAGGTAAAAGGAGATTAGTTGATATCCCTGTTTTTACATTTCTCATAGTTTAATACACTTCAGTGTAACATAACTAACCACCATATTTCAAGTCATTTCTGGTTTAATCAAGTTCAGACCTAATGAAACGTAGATTATTCTAAAAAGAGTATATAGTGATACAGATATACTTTCACACAAAATGCCCTTTTTCATTGCTTCCTATACATTCTGGGGACAGTTAGTTGCTTACTTTTTCTTACTGACTGAGACAGCCAATCCTTTTTTTTTGTTTAAAGCATAACTGCAAATATATTTTCTTTTTCAGGTCAGTCTTATGAAATCAGAATGCTGGATAACAGGAAAATGGGGGAATTGCCTGAACTAAATGGGAAGCTTGTAAAGGTATGTAATAATCTGTCTTCTCCCAAAAGATGTGAGAGAACTTAATCAGATTTCCATAAACATGTTTGCCAGGTAGTAAATGACAATGCTGGTAAATTATGCAAAGTGATGCAGTCACTTACACCATTCCAACAAATCTTAGAAATGGCAATTTACTGAGCAGCAAAATGAAAGATTAGCGGGTGATAAATTATGTGCAGAGGCCACTGATGAATGAGAAGTCCTCGCTACTCAAAACATAAATATTGGAAAGTTAATAAATAAGGCAGAGGAAATTTGTATCTCTTAGAATGTTAGATTTCACCAAGTCTTCCAAAGACATATCAGTAAAAAGATTGTCAGATGATCTTGAATCAAGATTGTGAATGTGTGGTATGCCACAGTTTAGTAATATAGTAAGTATAATAGTATAATAAAAGATGATTTTTAAGAGGGAAGGCAAAATAGCATAAAACACAAGTGGGACACTTTTTTTTCACTATCTCACTATTTTTGCTTTGCATGAAGCTCAGGAGGCAGTAGAAGATTCAGCATCTAAGTAAGGTAGAAGAATAACTTCAGTGCAATCTTGCTTTACAGTATGTTTACCCAAACATATGCAGGAAAATTTAGTAATGTTTAGACAGCAGACAGGAACAAATATTCTTTTTTATCTACTTCTGGAAGACAAACTGAAGTAATATGCAAAGTAGGAAAATCTCCCCATTGCAAGCCCCCTTGTTTTAGATTCAGGTTCTTTGAGCTAAAACATACACTACCTTAGATAGCAAAAGTATTTATTTAACTAAGTAAACTTTTGACTTTTGAAGTCTCTTGGCGGTTAAGAATTAAAATAGCTTTAAAATCAATATATTAAAACAGTTAAAATAGCAATGCAAATTTATCATTCTTATAAAAATAATGATAAATAAAATTTGTTGTAAAGGTTTTTAAAAGCTAATGAAGTTGACAGGCCCCTGGACCTTTTGAGAAGTACACTTGAAAGAACTGAAATGGCAATAGAGAAGGCTTTGACCCCAGGGCCTCCAAATCAGCTTGCAGCAACTCCAGAGGAAGTTCAATAAGGTTACTATAGAAAAAAAAAAGATTTCCCAGATAGCTTGTACCCAGGAGTAGGCTTCAAAAATGTTAGCAACAGGTTCTCTGCCTGGTTGCTCAATGGATGTGGCCATGGCGGCATGGCCTAGTCAGCCTCCTGCACCATGGAGGGGATGTGTTTTTGCCTTCCCCCGGCTCCAGAGGCTCTCTGGAAGCCAGAAATGGGCCCGTTTCCAGCCTTCCCGAACTTCCGGGAGGCCCATTTTTTGCCCTCTCCAGCCTCCGCCTGCGCCCTGCACTACCTGCATCCAAAAAGGGCCGCGTGGGGACTCCGGGGAGGGGAGGGGTGGGCGGGGCCAACCAAGAGTGGGATATGGAGGTTTTCCGAACTGCACAGAATCTTAGCTAGAGGCTCTCCTGACCCCTCCAAACCCCCCGCAGCCCACCCCTGCTTATACCTAATCTACATAAGGCTTTAAAAATTAATGTCCACCACATAATTTTTTCTGGGTATCAACAGGCAGCCACTTCAATACTTTTCAACCCAAGTGTAATATGGTCTCTGCATTTTTACTAACGGCAACCTGGATATTGGTTATTCCATGTTATGGAATTTATAACATTAGCTTGGAAATTTTCCTAAAACAGAATGATATTCTGGACAAAATGTACTAACATGGAAGGTACATGAACATTTTCGACGAGCTGTTAAACGATTTCTTAGATAATCATGGCTTTGTTTTAGATTTATATAAGTAACTGTCTTTTTCTATCTGGCTATAGCTTATACTTGAATATGTTTATTAGTATAAAAATCTGGGGACGTATAAAATGTTACTGCCATGAAAAATGTTTTATTCAAAGATTCCTGTTTAGTAACTCCTTATGTAAATTAAACAGAGCCAATTTGGTTTAATAGTTAAAGGCATCAGACTAGAAACTAAGAGATTAAGGATCAGTCCTGCCTTAGGCCCAAAACCAGCTGGTTGACTTCGGGGCAGTCACTGTCTGTCAGCTCTAGGAAGACAAACTACTTCCTAAAATATTGCCAAGAAAACTGCAGGGATTTTGTCCAGATTGTCGCCAGGAGTCAAGACTGACTTGAAGGCATACACACAAAGATTAATTAAGCAGTAGCTAAAATAGGTGACAACAGATGAGTGCTACATGTAGCATTTTTCTTGTGTGTATGTGTACTTCAGCCAAATATATTACCTATGTTACAGATAATGAGTGTTGCTAACAGTTGATTTCTTATACTAATGCATTTTTAAAAACCTGGAAATCTAAGCTTTTTGAGTTGTCACATTTTGGGCCCTGATATAGAATGTGAATTCATTATATCATCTACTATTGAATAATAACAATAGTTTCCCTCCTCTGAATACCATGATAGTCTCTAGCCCTTTGGCCTCTGGAGTGCTTAGAAAACATGGAAGTATTCAATCAGGGCTGGGATGCTACTGGTTCTGCCTGGCTCTATAGAACTGGTAGCTCTGAAGAGTAGCAGACACAGAATCGGTTCTATGTCTGCTGCTGTTTGGCCCACCCGCCCACCTGGGCTGTTATCTAACTTTTATTTCCTGCTTTTTCAACCTCAGCTGCTTTGCGTGGCATAGCTAAGGTTGAAAAAGCAGTAAAAAAGTGGTTTTTCAAACATTGCACACCCGCGCGCAGCGCTTATCAGCTGTCTGGGTGGCACAGCTTTAGGTGTATTACACGCGCATGCAGCAAAACGTAATCACCGAACTGGTAGTAACACCGGTTGAATCCCACCCCTGTATTCAGTGGCTTGGGGATGCTCCCTATAAGAATAACCTTAATCTTACTTTGTTGTCATTGCTGGTGCTGAATTACAAGGCACATCCAAATGGATCACATGATACACATCTCTCCATGGGAATGCTAAATAGTTACAATTAATCATGAAAGTACAGGTAGTTCTTGGGTTACATTGGCGATTGGCACCAGAATTTCTTTTGCTAAGCAATGCAATCATAAAGAGCAATGTCACATGACTTCATTGCTTAGTGACAGCAATCCCGACCGTCTCCGTTACTATCATAATCACAGGACTATGAGTGTTGTCAAGCAAGCAAGAGGTGGAAGTCCCAGGCATGATGAAAGCTGTAGGTGGGTAGGAGGGGTACTGCAAGTGCAGCTGGGGATGGGGTGCTGTATGCAGCAGCTATGGGGGAGCAGGGGTTGCTGTGCCAGACACTACAGGCAAAAGGACGGCTGGAGCGAGAGTAATTTCCAACTTCCTGCTGGCTTCCCCATTGACTTTCATTGTGTGAAGCTGACAGAGAATATCAGAAATGGCCTCGTGGCTTATGGCAGTGTTTTAATTGTGAGCTAGGCACAGGGTGCCTAGATTGCTAACACATAACCACGGGACCTGCCACAGCTAGAATTCTGAGGACTGATTGTAAGGACTCTTGTTCAGCACTGTCATAATTTTTTTATTTTTATTTATTTTTTATATTCTTTGGAAAGCCAGACAGTGCCCGTGGGACTTGAACTGCTAGGAACTAGAGTTGAACACGAATAAGCAAATTGTGAAGGAACCGCTAGGCTAAGCTGGCTCTATACTGTCATAATTTTGAATGGCCAATTTTGAGTGGTTGTAACCTGAGGACTACCTGTGAACTGTAATTCAAATGTCTTGGATAGAACATCCACTCCAAAGCAAAAACTTTTTACTGGAACCTGTTCATGCATTCCCTTGGCTCACGTTTAGCAGTTGATTTATAATCATATTTGAACTAATCCTTGGAGAAATTTGGAATCTTTTCACATGTTACTCTAGTACTCTAGAGTGCAATGCTGTGTGGGTGTGAATCTTGGCTTTTATGTCTTGCCATAAATAGAAACATGAATCTGAATTGATGATTGACGCTAGTGTTAAACAAAATATTTTCCATCTATATAATTCATGAGTGTTATGGTAGAGGGACCTTGTGAGGGCATATTTTTGGAAAATGCTTCCAAGAATCATCTTGTTTCCAATCATTGATTGATTTTCTTTTCAACCTACTTGCATTTCAACTTGTTGATTATACTCAATGAGTTCTTTTGTTTCTTAGAGTATATTTAGAGTGGTGTTCCATGATCGGCGGCTGCAGTACACAGAGCATCAACAGTTGGAGGGCTGGAGGTGGAACAGGCCAGGGGACAGGATACTGGATATTGGTGAGTTTTTTTCAGTAAATCTGGGCTACTATTATGTTACAGCTTTTGGAAAGCATTACTTTCCATTATTGCTTTTGGAAAGTAGTTTTCCTCCTTGGTTTACATCACTTGAACCTATATTACTTTCCAATGGAAGATTTATTTTTGATTGCTTGGACAGACCACCTTGAGTGGTTTGCCCTGTAAACAATTTTATGTCACAATTCTGTGCTCTGTTCTGGCTGCATTATTGCTTGGATTGCATTGTTTAGCCACTTGGGGTTAAAATCCCCTTCTCACAGAATCAGAGAACATTTTAGAATTTTCTGGCTTCATATTCCTTACTATTAATCAGTTGAAAGCTGCTTTAAATTAGGAAAACATATCTTCTTTCATTTGTGTACTGTATTCCCCTAATAGTTTAGTTCATCAGCGTATTCTATATAGGTAAGGAATTATAGCAGCAATCCTGGTTTTTTGGCCTAGAAACAAAGTGGATTGAATTTCTGAGTAAAGGATTCCAGTGTTTCTAGTGAAAGTTAAGACCTGTGTAAAATTCTTAAAGAGTTTCACCCTGTCTCTTTTTTTTACACAGTTGTGTTATGTGTAATCAATAGCTTTTGTTTTTATTTGAGAGTGACTTGATGAAAATGTCCTTACGAGTCCTCTGTATACTAGAAATGCTGAATCTTTGCTAGCTCTCAATTAAGAAAGAAAGAAAAATACTAACTCGTACTTATAGATAGAAATCAGAGAGTTGAAATGTGAGAAAGCCTTGCTAAGTTGGAGGAAGCAGATCATGGCCATTTAAAATACAAGGATTTTTATTCAAACGATTGAAGGATTTTCTATTCCTTCTTAACTTGGAACATCTCATATATTGATAGTCTTTGCACATGCACATTTTTCAGGTTATTTCCCAATTTATAAACCCCTTTTTTCTCTTACTATTAATTTATACTATAGTTATCCTATATCATAAATTTATGTGCCTTCAATTCAGCTTTGATTCTTGACAATTATCTGTACTAGTCCCTGCAGTTTTCTTGGCAGGATTTCTTGGAAGTGGTTTGCCCTTGTTTCTTTCCTAGGGCTGAGAGAAAATGACTGGCCTAAGGAGATCCAGATGGCTTCATGCCTAAGGCAGGTCTAGAACTCATGGTCTTCCAATTTTAGCCTGATACCTTAACCACCAAACTTGTTCTCTGATACCTTTGGTCACTCACAAAAGTCTTCACTTGAACTGAATGGCCAAAGAAATGATGCGTATAGTTCAAGTTAAATCATAGATACATTAGCTTGGTAAACTACTTTGCTTTTAGTTTTTCCCTTGGACTGCATTCTGAAAACTTGCTAATTCCAACATACTTAATTGTTTTACTTGTACATGAATATCATAGGTAGTTCCGATTCAGCAAGATTTTTGCTTGTGGGTACAGTTCATATTTTGATTGTAGAATCTTGACATTAGTTGTTATATTATTTTGCTTGAACTGGAATTATCTGTTAAGTATTATCTTCTGTGCTAAAGTGTGTCTAATTTTTGTTGTCTTTAGATATTCCAATGTCTGTGGGTATAATAGATCCCAGAGCAAATCCAACACAGTTGAATACAGTAGAGTTTCTTTGGGATCCTTCAAAGAGAACTTCCGTATTTATTCAGGTAAATCAAGAAGAGTCATGTTTTGTGAGATGGATAGCTATATAAATATTGATTGATTGATTGATTGATTGATTGATTTAGATAGATAGATAGATAGATAGATAGATAGATAGATAGATTACATACCACAAGCAAAGTATTGGTTGCCTTATTCTTTTAAATTTATGTATTTTTTAATAAGAACATCATGTTCTGCTACCATGTATATAGTGTGACAGCATCTCTTTAAGTGTACATAGTGAAGGAACATGATAACTTTTAAATGCTTATCATGTATTGATGCTTGGAGTACAAGAAAACAGAACTTAGAAAAGTGCTACAGAGCATGGGTGATTAAATTTGATTTGTGCTTTGACTGAAATATTGTAACATAGTTACCATGTAAATTCACCATCTCTTATTTTTCCCATTTTGGGGATTAGATTTTCTATTATTGTATTTAAATGTAAGTATTTAAGTTAGAGATTCTGCTGGGCTATTGTTTGTTTAATTAGGATTTGTAGAATATTTATTCTGGGGATACAACTGGGGAAACACAAGTCAAACACAAGCCGCACTCACTGTAATGCAATGTGTAAACACAGCCTGTCCATTGACCTTCTCCAATCCTTCTTTGCTTTGATGTAATTTTGGACAATGAATGATTAAATATAATTTAGGATTCATAGTTACCATGCTTCAATTCAAGACAGCATTGCTTTTGTTTTAAGATCAACTTCATCAGAAATGGTGAAGGTCTCTGGAAATTCTTAGAGTTTTAGCAAATGTTGATAAGAAGTTCATAAATTAAACAATAATGCTACCCAGCTATCAAAACTGGTAAAGCTACCATTCATTTTATGACATTTTGAGAGAGTAGCCTATTTACTATAATTTAATCCAATCTACAGGACAAATATTAGAAAGGGAGAAGAATATATCAGACCTTTTCAGAAGGACAGACATACTACATTTAGGCAATTGAGAAATTTAGAACTGACATACGGTATATAATATCTGATCTGTCTGATCCTTAAACTCTAAGGAATATTGCAGACTCCCTTAGCTTTACACCTTGTTGACATAGGTAACAATTAGAAGCATGGTATCAAACCTGTGAATTGCTGAACTTTCCTGCAAAGTTCATAGGTGAACTGTGAAATGAATTTATTTCTGAATCAGAAGTTAATATTCATCATGCAAACTCCCACTCCTAATAATGTGCCTAGCCTAGAGCAACTTCCTTGATCATATTCCTGAAATTATGCAGCGTTACTTTTACTGCTACTTCTGTCTCTTTTTTTCATCTTAGAACTTCTCGTTATACATCCCTTATGGTTCTCAAAGGTAAAAATAACTAAGGGAAAAGTTAAAAAAAGAAGTGTAGATTTCACACACACACAAAATGCCTTCCAGTGTCCTAAATGATTTGTGTTTTCTTTATTTTACACCGTTCACATATCCTTATGTCAGAGAAAAATGTTTCACTTTCCATTCCAACATAAATGCATACCATTTTTACAAAATAAAGCTTTATACATACTGATCAGAATTATTATTTGTTTAAAAAAGATTAGAAGCTTCTAAGCAAAGCAAGAACCCGGTTTATTTTCCTTGGACTTTAAAACAATTTTTCAATGTTGTGGATTTCATATATGCATTCCATTTCCTTATTTCTGTATCACGGTTAAAATATTAACTTGGTTCATACATATAGAATTTTAAACCAAGGTGTGTTATTGTGATCTGGACCACACATATTTCTTAGCCACAATAGTGAATTGGAACATCCCATTAAGCCAAAAACTAAAAATCATCATTATAGCTTAGCACAATGTCTAAATCACTCAGTAAAAGAACTCTTTATCTTTTTTTCTTTGGATTGGCTGCTGCTTTCTTTTCTTATTCAATTTCTTTTTTTTTCCCCAGTCAAAATAGTGCTCTGTCCAGGTTCCAGTCATGGCTTCATATCATTGTTAGCATTAACTTGGTGCTAGCATTAATAGAAATCATTGTGTCTGTAAGGCTGAGGATAGGAAGTACATCTCTGCTTGATATCTTCCTGATTTTTTAAGAGATTATGGAGCTTCAAATTGGATATACCTGATTGAAGCACAGGTAGTCCTCAATGTACGACCACAAAATTTATGTTGCCAAGTGAGTCAATTGTTCAGTGAGTTTTGCCCCATTTATGACCTTTCTTGCCTCGCTTTTTAAGTGAGCCACTTCTGTTGTTAAATCAGTAGCACAGTTACTAAATGAATCTGGCTTCCCTGTTGACTTTGCTTGTCAGAGGGTCACAAAAGATTATCATGTGATCCCGGGACACTGCAAATGTCATAAATATGAACCCGTTGCTAAGCTTCTGAATTTTGATCGTGTGACCATGGGGATACTTCAATGGTTGTCAGTGTAAAAACCTGTCATAAATCACTTTTTCAGATGCCGTTGTTAATTTTGAGCGGTCATTAAAGGAACTGTTGTAGGTCAAGGACTACCTGTACTGCATAGTTTACTAAAAAAATAACTTGGGCTGCACTTAAGTTTTAGAAGAGAAATAAGTGACATGTTTTGATGTACCCCAGGTCTGATTCCTATTCTTCATTCTCCTTGAGGGACATGCACAGATGGTTTCTGCCTAGATGTGAAATATGCTGTATTAAGCACATTTTTATTTTTATTTTATTTTTTGTTGCTCAGGCCTAGTATTTTGCCTGGTTGGTTTAAAGAGAGAAAGCAACTATTAATACTTTGCAGAAATTGCCTTTCCCCCAGTGGTGGGATTCAAATTTTTTTACTACTGGTTCTGTGGGCATGGCTTGGTGGGCGTGGCATAGCTTGGTGGGCGTGACAGGGGAAGGTTACTGCAAAATCCCCATTCCCTCCCCACCCCACTAACCTGCTTTCCAGCTCTGTTCTCCTATTCAGGGCAACAGAAGAAAACCCAGCTGATCAGCTGGGACTTGGGAGGCAGAGAATAGATGGGGGCGGGACCAGTCAGAAGTGGGATTTGCCAGTTCTCTGAACTACTCAAAATTTCCGCTACTGGTTCTCCAGAACTGGTCAGAACCTGCTGAATACCACTTCTGCTTCCCCCCTCCCCCAAATGACTTCTTCATGTGCCTTTTGGTTTGCTATGCAGATAGAATCTCAGGCTTTGTTAGAACTGACTTGGACATACACCGAAAGTTTAATTGTTACTCTGCATTGTACGAGCATCACTATTGCACTGTAGCAGTTCGGAGCATATTTTTTGCCTCTCTTTTACAGGTACATTGCATCAGTACAGAGTTCACTATGAGGAAGCACGGTGGTGAGAAAGGTGTGCCCTTCAGAGTCCAGATCGACACCTTCAAAGAAAATGAAAATGGGGAATACACAGAGCATTTGCATTCTGCCAGTTGCCAAATCAAAGTCTTCAAGGTATTGCCTGTGTTTTGAGATACATAATGCAGGAACAAGAGCTGGAAAGCACAGTTCCTGGTTTTATTTTATTTATTTATTTATTTATTGGACTTATATGCCGCCCCATCTCCGAAGACTTGGGGTGGCTCACAACTAAAACCAAACAATCAATAAATAATTAAAAGAAAATTAAATAATCACAAGCCCAATATTCTTATTCTTTTCTTAGCATCCTGCTGATAAAAAAAAGCCTGTGGGAGTTAAATTATTTTGTAAGAAGGCAAAACAGAATTGTAGCATAACCTTTGTTTATCGTCATTCAACCTGGTGTCCTGGCACCCCTTTATCCTTAATATAGTCCACTATTCTGGCATGATTTAATATTCAAATACCTTTCTGTAGTTTAAAGTTAAGCAAAGGGGAAACTTCATTAAATTCTCCTGCTTGCTCTATTGTTGACTTTATGTTGGCTATCTGATCTCATATCCTTCGGCCTTTTTTAAAACCTGCCTATTCATTTGGCATTTCTTTCTTTATATATGGCTTCATTCTTCATTAGAAGATCTTAATCAAAACTTACTTACATTAGTGTTGCTAAAGTTACAACACTGAAGAGTAACTTTGCTTAAATTACCGTTTGATATTGGAAAGATTTCAGATTTATCACATTAGATTGTCAGAGTGTGCTCATTTGGTTTTAATTAATTCTCTGTATTGGAAAGCCTCTGTTAAGATTTAATGAAGGATTTTAAAATTGGGTTGAATAATTTGTTATATGAAATGTGCTTTTGGTATTTTTTTAATCTGTTGGTTTTCTAATTTCTTTTTTCTTCTCTTTTATATCCTTTTATGTATGCTAATAAAACTAGTACATTTATCCAATCCAGATAATCCTGTATTTGCAAGTTCTTCTATTTTTCCAACTTTTGCATTCTAAATATCTATTGATAGTACAGGTAGTCCTTGAATTCTAACACTAGCACTTAGACTTCACAGTGCTCTACAACCCTCTCTAAGCGGTTTAGAGTCAGCATATTGCCCCCAACAATCTGGGTTCTCATGTGTCATTTAACAACTCTTCAAAGTTACAAAGTTACACAGAAACGCCCCGTAAAGTGCTTCTGGCCATCTTATCTTATTATGCTTCATCTATAATGCTTTAATATTGCTTTGATAGTTTCAATTTGATTTGTGGTTTTAACCTTCCATGTACCTATTGTATGTGTCCTTGTAAAAAGTAGCCCTCTTTCAGTACGATGGCATCATCAATGACCAGAGGTTCTTGTGGTTTTGATTTGATCACATCATGCCATTTCTATTGAGAAAGTTCGGTGTTCTTCCTCAATAACTCAAACCATGTTTTTCAATGTGGTGCTCTTATCCTATGACAACCAAATTTATAAATGTTTTAGTTATCCCAAAGGCGCTTTCTTCCAAGAGGCAACTGGACTTTCTGGTTTTTCTTTGAAGACGTTTCACTTCTCATCCAAGAAGCTTCTTCAGCTCTGGAGTGATGAGAAATGAAACGTCTTCAAAGAAAAAACAGAAAATCCAGTTGCCTCTTGAAAAAAGCGCCTTTGGGACAACCATAACTTGGATGACTGAGAACCTCCATAGACAGGATTCAGTGATGGCTACACAGTTTCTTGGCAACAATATAGAAAGGATTTGCCTTCTAGCTTTAATTTTGGAATTCCTTCTTTTAAATGGCACCTTCCTCGTGACTGCTCTGACTCTCATTGTGGATACCTTCCCATTTACTTTCACCTTTTCAACTTTATCATCAAGGGAAGTCATACCAGCAGCTTCCACTCTAATCAGCATCACTCTTACAATAGCTGAAATTACTGAATCTTCCTATCACTCTTATCAGCAATGGCGAAGCAGTATGAATCAGCCTAAGTGCTTAGGAGGGAGAAGCTAGGATTCTAATATTCCTAGTTTTTAGATGTAAACGTAATGAGATACAAGGCTGAATTATATGTGTGTGCAGTATTGGATTACCTCCTGCAATGGAACTTGGCACTCTTAATTTGATAAGAATTGTAAAATGGAGAAGTGTGATGCTTTTAATCTAATTCAGAACACAAGCTTTGTGTGCTACATCACATTAGGCAGTGGGGAAGTCACATTTGCTGTATATCTGAGGCAGTATTACACAACACAGAATTTTGAGAGCAAAAGGTTTCATGAAGCGGTAAGCAATCTCTCACCTTCACCACTTTTATTCCAGCACTTGCTACCAAGACATTTCTTTTATTAGAAATTATTGTATACCTGAAGAGAAAACTCCCAGTGGGCAGAGGATTTGTATTTGTTTGCTCTAAAAACAACACCCCATTAGTTTGTGTGCATCTGGGACAGGCCTGGTTAAGCAAATTGTTCCTCTGTGGTCACGTTTTGTCATGCACCTGGTGGAGACTGACTCTGAGCAATCAGAGGAGGACCCAGGCCCATCCCCTATCCATCCTAGGGCACGCAGGGAGGAGAGGATCAGGGTGAAACGTGGTCTACTGGGGAGGAGAGAATCAAGATAAAATGTGGTCTACTCGGGAGGAGAGGACCATGATCCTCTTCATGGGTTGCAGATATGAGATCTGCATAAGAGTTTGGACCTGCGTGCTAACAGACGCTGGAGACAAATTAGTGTTTTATTCCTGGATGAGGTTTATCTTGGTTGGCGTTCTTCCAACCAACGGCTGTACCTGATTATCTTCCTGAAGTTGGCAATTATCTATCCTGGTCTGTTGTGGAACTTTATTCAGTGTGGTTTCTTTTTGGTTTTTGCTTCGTTATCAGCTCTTTGAATTTGAACTGTGTTTCTTTCCTTTGAAATGTTATTTTGAAAATAGTTTATTCCCCCACTGTGAACAATTAAACAGTGAAGCCAAGTTGAAGGCATTAAAAGACTTTTAGTTACGTTTTGGGTTTTGTTACATTTCTGGTATACTCTGAGTCATCACATGTTTGGTTTAACCTGATAATCCTGCAGGTAGTACCCACACTTCTTGGGATGTAAAAAAAAGTCCTTGTGCGTAATCTTGTACAAGGTGAGCACTTCTGTTATAATTATTCAAACAGATTCCACAATGCTTGCATAGATAAACATCTACAGTACAGGACCTCAGCAAGTGCGGGGAGGCAGTGGAACTGGTTTTTCACATTTGCATTAATTTTCAGAGTGAACTTTTACACCCAATAGGGGAAGTGAATCTTACCATCTCTTTTGGACAGTGCTATATCCTTGTGGAGATTAATGCAAAATGTTTCACTTTCTTATATTAAACAGACACATCAGCTTTCTCATATCTATGCCATTGAAATACTTGTTTTCTTAATAACTCGGAAAGAGTTCACAGCCTTTTCCAGCAGGTGCAGCGGGAAACAAAAACTGAATAACTTAACAGCCACTTAGGCAGAATTCTACCATGGCAAAGACCCAGAATTATATAACCAATACTGCTTGTTCTTCCCTGGCTTTACACTTTGGAATAAGTTATAAACTTGATTTACAAACCAAAGTGGCTGAGCCAATATCAAATAAACTACATGATGGTTTGTCGAAAGATGTGAATCTAACTTTTGTCAGCTCTGATTCTGAGATGAAAGCAGGATCTTGAATAAGCCCGAGCATTGCTTAGTTTTGCTTTCTACTGACTCTCAAATGCAGCAGTTTATTTTTATTTATTTATTTATTTATTTATTTATTTAGCATATGGCATGAAGTGTCTGTGTTTGTGTGTGTGTGTGTGTGAGAGAGAGAGAGAGAGAGAGAGAGAGGTGAACAATACAATATAGAAGATAATATATTTTTTTAAAAACATAAATTAAGTATGGACTACCTCCATGATAATATACCCTGGCCAATGTTCTGTCTTAACAGAACAGCTAAATACACACACAGCGACCAAACTAAATATTGCATCCCTCATGGTCAAAACCTACAGAGGCACCAATGCAACAATCAATGGCAGAGGAATCACAACTCCTTATTACTGCCAAGTGTCATAGTGTATTTATATAAATACGTTTCAGCTTGTGTATCACAAATGGACACTGTGATGTCCTCACCAGCAGAAAACATTTGCAGAGTGCTCTTTTTCCTATATCCTACACATTAGTTTAATAAACATGTTTAATTTCCAGCCCAAAGGAGCAGATAGAAAACAAAAGACTGACAGAGAGAAAATGGAAAAGCGAACTCCTCATGAAAAGGAAAAATACCAACCTTCATATGAAACGACAATACTTACAGAGGTAAAAGAAGAAATCTGTGAACAAAACACTTTGGCAAGAAAGATGGTTGTTCATATGCTCACAGTGCTGTATTAATAACCAAATGCTAATTTAGAGCAGATAGAACATTAGAACATTATAAATCAGGCTTTCCCAGTCTAATGCCCTTAGACAGTGTTCAGTTACAACACCCTTAAACAATAAGCATAGTTAATTATTTTGAAGATAAGATGTTTGGAAAGGATGAAAGTTGAGTTAAATTAGAATATGAGGGCTATAGTAAACAGATACCAGTGTTATAAGCAAATAAAATAATGCCAATGGCCAAAAAGTAATAATGTCTCTCTAGGAATCAAGCTTGGTTCCTAGTGATTTTACAGATGCATCCATATGGCTTTCTGAGCAACCATACATATTACTTTGCCATTGTCATTTTCTGGAATTATTTTATTTTATTTCCCTAGTCTAGCTAAAAGCCTGAGATTTGGGATTTCCTGGGATTTTTCCATTCAAGTATTAAGCAAATCTGATTGTGCTTACCATTCAAGGCTCAAGCAGATGTTGCAACACAGATAAGCAGCTGAGGAGTATGCTCTTTCACACAGAGAAAATTATTGTGCCAGGCTGTTAATATCTCCTCAGGCCTGTTATACGATATATTCTATAGATGCATGACAAACAATAATAATAAAAAAAAATCCCTAAAGTGGGGCTATTCAGTCTTTGTGTGCTCCATGTTGTTTTCAAGCAAGATTGCTGGCAGCCATTCATTCTGTGTTAATACATCATTGCATCAGATTCCCAAATCATAAATCACTGGTGCAACTGTTGTACTCATAAATAACGAAAGATCTTAACCTGATCACAATTTGGTTAAAATCCATACCTTATACATAAGAATAATATGACCACGTTCAGCATTACTTTATCCCTTCCAGCCAGCATGAGGATTGAGTGCAAAAAAATGCTTTTTCAAATACTCTAGTATTACAGATTGCATGAAAATAAATGAACATTTTTTCATAGTTTTTCTTGAGAAGCAATGTTGCTTAAAAGCAACATGAAGCACACAAAGACTGCATAGCAAACTTTAGGGATTCCTTTTGAAAAAGGTCAGTTGTACCTTTAACCTCAAAATAAGCCTTGTTTGCTATAGCATTTCCGAAATGAAAGCTTTAAATTGTGCCTGTAGCTTAGAATGAACAAAACGATTCGAATAAATGTATAGTTTTCCTCAGATAAATTGGATGTGCTTTTTTCCCCCTTTATTAAGAGCTGGGAAAGGGAAAAGCCATAGAAGCAAAAGGCGGGGAAGGCTGGATCCATTCGCATTCATCACTAGAAAATCTGGCGTGCAGACAGAAACATTGTAGAATATTCACATTAGAAGGGTATTTTTTTTCCTTTTCTTCCAGTGCTCTCCATGGCCTGAAATCACATATGTCAACAATGTGCCATCACCTGGCTTTAGCAGCTCTCACAGCAGTTTCTCTATCAGTGAAGGGTAAGTATAGGCCTTTTGTCTGTTTTTTTTTTTCAAAGGCCTCTCTATTTATTGGTTTCTTTAACCTAAGGGTTAGCAATTTTTGGAAGCCCTGGTCATCTTCTCATGCCTTAGTACACCTCTTCCTCAAAAAACATAACAACAAACACAACAACAATGGGACAAAAAGAGTGAATGTTCTAGAGAATGGATATTTTTCACTTAGAAAAAAACTATTTGTGAGGAGAAGGTATATTAGTTTGCAGGGATAGAGGTGCTGCTGAAACTAACCTGCTCCTTATTAAAATTCTTTTCCCAGATGTCTCTCAGACAGCCTGACTTATATAAATCAGGTAGAAGATGAGGGTATTAATCTTGGGCAGAAGCAGCAAACACAAAAGAGCTTTTTACTCTTGTCTTTGTATAAAAATAGAAGAAAGGAAAGTGGTTACTCTTTCTGCTTTTGAGCAAAGGTCTAGCTTTCCTTGTTGGCTGGAGGTTTTTGAGCCAAGACTCAGTGGCTATTCAGGGATCTTCCTGCTTAAGATTTCCTGCATCCAGCAGGGAGTTGGACTAAATAGCCTGAAAAGAACTACTTCAAAACCAAAACACAAAAAAATTTGAAATGTTAACATTCACACTACCTTTAATAGTTGTATAGGCTACCATTACCTTCCATCTTAATAATTGTTATTAGGATTAATTCTGATAAAAGCTTGAACCTCAGTGATGGTTAAAGGAAAGGCCGTGGAAAAGTCATGGTTTTTTAGTTGTTCTTTTTAACTATGATTCCGTTAAACGCCCGTCAATCTTTTGGCAGGATATGGAATATTTAAATAAGGTGCCAAGAAGAGAAAAGCAAAACTCAGGTGCCTTTTCTGTTTTGTTTTTCTAAAACTAGGAACGGGTCTCCAAACCACCAACCTGAACCTCCAGCACCAATTACAGATGTACGTTTTAATTCACATTTCCTGCTTCTTTCTCTTCTCTACCCCACTGCTGATTACAGGTGGGCATGAGATGGTCTGATCTAGCTGACCAAAGGGTTCTTTCCCCTGAATTATCTCTTCCTGATGCAAAATGATGCAACGTAATTCACAGTGAGTCGTGCCATGAAGGTGGACAAATGATTAGCCTGAGGTTACAATGGAACCCACCCACCATTCCTACATGGGTAGCCAAAATGTGGGAAGATTTAAGGGGAAAATGGATGCCCTACAGTGTGCAGATGCTCATGGCATCTATTTTGCCTCTTTAAACTCCCAAACCTCCTTCCTGGAATGGGTTCTGCCTCCATACACCTTTGGAGTGCTACCCCCAAACTGCTGTTCAAACCAATAGAAGTTGCAAATTGATACTACTCCATGGCATTAAATGTAGCAAAAACATTGCAGATTTCGTTGGAGGCTTCAGGTTATATTTGGAGATGTTGGGAGAAAATTGCATATGAATTCCCAGTTTCAAATTTTAAACGTTTTAATAGTTACCTAGTTCTGTAATCGATCTGCATTCTTCTTGTAGAGAAGCAATTGAGTTTCTTTTTTGCCCTAGAACCTCTTGCCAACATCCACACCTCAGGAAGCTCAGCAGTGGCTGCACCGGAATCGCTTCTCAACTTTCTCACGGCTTTTCACAAACTTCTCAGGTAAAACCAAAGCTTCCCCCAACCCCTTTGATAATCAGGAGAGGCCTTCTAAATTGGCCTCCCTTAATTTACTGCCTTCTCTAAACCCTCTTCCCTTCATGACGTCCTCTCTGAATTCCTTTCTACACCTCTTCAGGCTAATGCATCCGAATAGTTTTCTACCTTGAGGATTATCCCGCCTTCCCTGTCAAAATGATGCAGGAAGCACCATTTTGTAACTCAGTTTGCTTTTGATTATTGCAGTACAAATGAGCTGCCAGTTCTGAGCAGATGTTAAGCAGTGCTGTTTAAATGATTGGAGGGAGAAGGTTTAAATGAAACCTTATAACCCCCACCACTTATTCTGCTCAGATTTTTTTTAAAAAAATATGCCCTATCTCTTCATATCAGAAACAGGCAAAGGATCTGGGTCTCTCCTGTTTCATCCCCGTGCCAAAAAAGCAGTGATAGTTCATTTATGACCTGGGTAATAATCTCCCTGTTAGACATCATGTATCTTTTTACTTAATACTCAGATGCACTGGGCTCTGAAGCAGAAATCCTTTCTGTAGATTAGTGCATGTTGTTATTTTCTTAAGTGCTGTAGATGGTGAGGAGCTGAAATAGGGGGATTGCTGGAGGGGGAAGGGCCACATTTTTCATGGGGCTGGGGGGAGGGGAGATTGGCAGGACTTTTTAAAAAAAACCCTGAAATAGCCTGCAACTCAGTACGCTCATTTTGACCTTTGTTTGAGTGGAAAAGCAATGAATAATTGAATTGAGGAAAAATAAGCAACTGCTGGAAATAAAGGGAACAAAAATGTGGTTTGCACTGTGGATTGTTAAATCCCCCCCCCATTAATAGAGAAAATTGGGTGAAATAAGCTGTTATGCTGTGTTAAAACTTTTAAAAATTACTTTCATCTTATGTACCTGTTGTGCCCTTCCCTTGATAAGGAGGCCCTTCAGATAGTCAGTCAGCCCTGGTTCCCTCAGATTGGATTATTGCAATGCTCTCTACACAGGGCTGCCCTTAAAGACCACACAAAAGTTGCAGCTGGCTCAAAATGCAATGGTGTGAGCAGCAATGGATGTGTCTCAGTGTGTCCATGTATTACTGCTTCTGTGCGAGCCGCATTGGCTGCCAGTTGGCTTCTGAGTGCAATTCAAGGTGCAGGTCATTACCTATGAAGCCCCCTATGACACAGAGCTTGGATATCAAAAAGAGCTTGTCTCTAATTATTTCTTCCAACCCAGTATTTTCCAGCAGAGTGGGATCACTCTATGTCCCCTCCACTATTTATTAAATTTATACGCCGCCCTTCTTACTAGTGAAGTAAATATTACCGTCCTGTGTAACCTTCTCTGTTGTGGCTCCCACTCTCTGGAAAAGCACCCCTCCGTCCCCCATAAATAAGGCTTCCTCTCTCCTAGGATTCTGGAAAACTTTGAAAATTTGATTTTCAGGCCTGGAGTTGATGTTTGTTATTTGTTTCATGGCCTCTGTTTTGTTTTGTGAATTTTGTCTTTTTAGAGGTTTTTTTAGTCTAGACTGCCTATGGATTTAATATCGTTAGCTGTTTTTTATGTCTTTTTTAAAAATTTTGTGTGCAGCCCAGAGTTTATTAAATGTTTGTTTTGTTTGTTTGTTTTATTTGGACTTAGAAACCGCCCTCTCTCCCAAAGGACTCAGGGCGGCGTATATAAAAGACAGAAAGTACAAAAGTTAAAAGAAATTAAAAAGATATTAAATTATGCCAAATAAACAATCAAATTAAAACCCCCAATCCCCTGTCAGTCCAGGCCGGATTGCAAAAATAGCCATATTTTGAGGTCGCGGCGGAAGGAGCGGAAATCAGGGACCAGGCGCAACTCAAGGGGTAGTTGATTCCAGAAGGTGGGCACCCCCACAGAGAAGGCCCTATCCCTAGGGGCCGCCAGCCTACACTGTTTAGCTGACGGTATCCCCAGGAGGCCCCGTCTGTGGGAGTGCACAGGGCGATTGGTATTTGTCAGCGGAAGGAGACTTGCAAGTACCCCGGACCCAAGCCATACAGGGCTTTATAAGTTGTTACCAAAACCTTGAATCTCACATGGAGGGCAACCGGCAACCAATGCAGGTCGCACAGGAGGGGAGTAATATGGGAGAATTGGGACACTCCCATCACTACCTGCGCGGCTGCATTTTGCACCAGCTGAAGTCTCCGTATGAGATTCAGGGGCAGCCCCATATAGAGAGCATTGCAGTAGTCAAGTCTTTGCAGTAGTTGAGCATTGCAGTAGTCGAGTAGTTGAGTAAATGGACTATAAATGTCAACAAATAACATAATAATGCTTCTTATTCCTTTTCACTTTAAAAAAAAAATCTTAGGGGCAGACTTACTGAAATTAACCAGAGAAGATGTCATACAAATATGCGGTCCTGCAGATGGCATCAGACTCTTCAACGCATTGAAAGGACGGTGTGTATCAGCCAAATAGACTTTACACAGTTGAAGTTTTATGTGTGCTGGACAATACTGAAACAAACATGTCTTTCCCCCACAATTGTCTTTTAATCACTTTTTGGCACTTGACTGTGACACTTCATTTATTTATAATCAATATTTATATATTACTCCAGAAGACCATCTCTTCTAGCTAGTGTCCCTGTGAAACAGGAGAGAATAGAATAGAATTCTTTATTGGTCAAGTGTGATTGGACACACAAGGAATTTGTCTCTGGTGCATAAGCTGTCAGTGTACATACAAGCAGCAAGGGATAAGAATCATGGTCATCGTAAAAAGACATTCACCATAAATCATAAGATACAACACTGAGTGATGGTCATTGGATACCAAATAAGAAATCAACACATGTCATCCTGGTGTACTAAATAAACTTGATTGTTACAGGATGTCTTGCAATACAGTCAGATAGGATGAGACAAATTAGAGAAAACCACCAATTTTGGCATTTTAGAATTTTAGAATTCAGTTGTGTAGCTTTTCATTTCCTTCCTTTGGGTAGCCAAGTATGGGCAAATGTGAGCATATATGCCTTCTTCATTAAAGAAGGGCTTGCTTCTTAATTTCCCTTAGTTTTAGAATACATTTTGGATCTCCCCCCACCACTCCCTGCCGGCCATGTTTGAGGTGTGACCAGAGCAGGCTTTAATACTGTGCTGTTTCTTGGATTGTTAGTTGTCCTTCAGGTGAAGAAAAAGCAGATATTCCCAGGTGAATAGCAGCTTCTGGCCAAAAAAAAAGTTTTCCTAATATCACACCATACCACTAAGTTAATGTACCAGTTCAGATTGTTCAGATTGGTATGGTATAGGGGGTGGGGAAAGTGCTTTAGGCTTTGTTGGTTTCATGCAGCGAATGCTCCAGAAAAAGAGAATTGCAAGGGTGATGTTTCCCTCCCCACCCCCATGTATACGCTTTTCACTGGATTGATTTACTGTGTGCTTTGCATCAGAAAGCTCACTGCCCTCAGCTGTTAAGGGAATGTGTGCAAAACCCATGCAGGAGAGGAATAATGGGGAAGAGGCAAGAAAATGGGGGTAAAGGATTCAGTCAAGAACACCGGGTGAAAGTTTTGGGGAAGATTTTTTTTTAAATTCATATTTATATGCTGCCTTTCTCCAAAGACTCAGGGCAGCTTACAACGTTTGGAGCACAACCCAATGCGCTCAGCAATAGCCTTCATTCTATTGGATATGCCTGCTTATTACTAAGCGGCATTTTTATAAAGTCAGCTTATTGCCCCCAACAATCTTGGGTCCTCACTTTACCTACCCCGAGAGGATGGAAGGCTGAGTCAACCTTGAGCCTGGTGGGATTTGAGCCTGCACTAATTGCAGGCAGCTGGAGCTAAGTGCTAGGAGTTTAACAGCCTTCACCACCAAGATCAAGAAAAGGTGCAAAGAAAGTAGGCATTCCCCACTGCTGTGATAAAGTAAGAGAGGAGATAGATCTGCCTTATCAAATAGTCCAAATGTGAGCAAGAAAACCTGGAGACCTCTGACCATGTCATGTACCGCAGCCTTCTTTAAATCTTGCAACAGACTTGCGGTTGATGGTACATGTTTCATGATGCCAACTTCATTGTTTTTGTTATATAAAATCAAAGTGAAAGAAAGTTATAGAAAAATAAGCACAGGTAGCCCTCGACTTACAGAAGTCTGTTTAGTGACCGTTCAAAGTTACAGTGGAATTGAAAAAAAGTGACTTACGACCGTTTTTCACAGTTAACGAGCTTTTCAGCATCCCCATGATCATATGATCAAAATTCAAATGCTTGCCAACTGGTTCATGTTGATGACGGTTGCAGTGTCCCTGGGTCATGTGATCCCCTTTTGCCACCTTCTGACAAGCAAAGTCAATGGGGAAGCCAGATTCACGTAACAACCGGGTTACTAAGTTATCAACTGCAGGGATTCACTTAACAACAGAGGTTGTCAAATGTCATAAAATGGAACAAAAGTTGCTTAACAAATGTCTCACTTAACAACAGAAATTTTGGTCTCTGCTGTGGTTGCAAGTCGAGGACTACCTTGTACAGGTGCATGGCTGGCCATAAAAGCATATAAAGGGGGATTAGCAAAACAACTTCCAAATGAAGGAGGGAATTAACCTGTTAATTCTTCTTTTTGGAATAGAGGTGGAGAAATCCATTCATTCATTTATTCATTCTATATGGCCACCTATCTCAAATTCTTGTCTTAAATTGTTTTTAACACCATAAAACGTATAATAGGATGAGTTTGAGCAGGTGACTCCTGAGGAAGTGGACAGGGCAATCTGTTATCAGCTTGGCCATCTGTTTACTGGATCCAAGTCCCTCCTTGATTGTGAAAATGGGTCCATGCTGTAGCGTTAGCCTCTTTGAGAAAAGGGTGGGATCCTCAGCCTTGAAAAAGGCTGTGTTGCACCCCGTCCTCAAGAGGCTGTCCTTGGACTCAAAGATCAGTCTCCAACCTTCCCTTTCTCCAAATGGTTGTTGAAGAAGATGGTTGGTCTGCAGCTGACATGAATCCTAGAAGAAATAGATTATCTAGTCCTGTTTCAGTCGGGTTTCAGGCTGGGATTTAATACTGAGATAGATCTGGTCCCTCTTGTAGATAACCTGTGGTGGAGCTGGGATGTTATGCATCCATCCATGTATGCTTTGAGCTCTTGACAGCTTCACTACCATTGGCCACGTATCCTGAGTCAGTTCCATGGATTGGGAATTGGTACCACTGTAACATAGTTCTCTTCCTTTCTCTGGAGTTGGTTCTAGTCAATATTACGTGGTGGTGGGGAGACACTTCCTAGGCCCCTCCCATGTTGGATATTGCAGGTTTCTATTATGTCTTCCTTCTTTTCACCATCTACATGGAACCTCTGGGTGAAGTCATTGCCAGTTTGGGATTCGAGATCATCAGTGTGCTGATGATACACAATTACGTCTTTCAAGCCTGATCCAGCCAAGTGAAGCCATTGAGGTTTTGTCCCAGTATCAAGAGTTTGTGTGGGTTTGGATGGGGGAAAACTCCAATTCAGTCCTACCAAGATAAAGTGGCTATGGGTATTTGGGCTACCTGAATCTGGGATATTTCACCTCTGACTTTGGATGGAATGGCATTTCCTCATTTAAGGGTGGTGTTCAATTTAGGGGTCTTCTGAGGCTCAGTGAGCGAATGGCAACCATGGCCAGAAGGTCTTTAGAGTAGAATAGAATAACAGAGTTGGAAGGGACCTTGGGAGGTCTTCTAGTCCAACCCACTGCCTAGGCAGGAAACCTTACACCACTTCAGAGAAATGGTTATTCAACATCTTTTTAAAAGCTTCCAGTGTTGGAGCATTCACAATTTCTGGAGGCAAGTTGTTCCATTGATTAATTGTTCTGACTGTCAGGAAATTTCTCCTTTTCACCCATTGCTTCTTGTCCTGCCCTCAGGTACTTTGCAAAGCTTCATCTGTGCATTAGTTGCAGCCTTTCCTGGCTGCACGACTGTATGCCAGCTGTATCTTCTGGATGCTCCAAGTAAAGTGTATTGCAGTAATTCATTTGGGAGGTCACCAAGGTATGGGTGAATGGGAGTAGAGACTCCCTGATCTAGGAATGGGTACAATTGGCACACAAAAGGCCATCTTGGCCATGGTTACCACATGCTCCTGAAAGATTGCCCTTTTATTCTGATTAGGAAAGGTCATGAGTTCAGTTGTAGAGCAAACATTTTGCTAAGTTGAATTGCATATCATTTGAATAGACTTCTGAATAAACAAGAAAGAATGAACACTGTTGGCTACTTGTTCCTCTGTATGTGTTTCCATTTCCTCATTTGTGAAAGGGAAATTAATGTTCTGCTTTGGCATGTAAACAAAATTCTGTCAGGCAGATTTTTAAAAGGTAACTGTTGTAGTTGAATCAGTATTAAATCTTCTCTCAGCTGTCAAAAATTTGTGGTGCAAACTTCCCAGGGTTATGCTGACTTCAGAATGCAAATTGGGGATTGCAGATATTTCCGAGTTGGTTTTCCACCAGCTTTTGTGACACTGAGCAACATGAATAATACACAGAGTTAGTCCTCACTTAAGGATGGCAGTTGAGTTGGGCAACTCTGTCATTAAGTGATACCATCGTATAGTACAACTTCATTTAGCCTGTGAGCTTACAATAGCAGTTATGACAGTTCCGGTTGTCTTTGTCAGGCAAATCACACATGATTGAGAGACATGACTTCCTGCAATCATTATTCGCAACTTCCTACCAGCTTCCCTGTTAATTTTGCTTGTCAGAAGCTGGCAGTGAAGGTTTCAAATGGTGACCATGAGACCACGGGCATGCTGCAACAACCACACCTTCGAAGAGCAGTCTTAGATCTCCTCATTCAATGCCATCATAACAACTTTTGCAGCTTTGTGGAAAAATTTAAGGAAAGACTACTTGTATTAAATACTCCACTCTACAAATACATCTTATTAACAGCACCTTCAATACGGTTTAAATATGGGCCAGTTTTGTACAGTATGTAAGAGTTTGCATCACTATGTTAAGAACACACAGGCATTTTTTTCAACCCTTTTTATTTTATAAAAAGTTTTGTATCTTGTTAACTCCTTTTTTCTTTGTTCTCTGTAGTATATTTATAATGCCTTTATTTTCCTTTCACTTCATAATATGCCTATTTCCTGTCTACTGCTAAAGATTTGCACTAGCTGATCTTTCCTCTTTCTCTTTCCTCTGTACAGTATACAATATTTTCCCTTCTTTTTCTTTTTATTCAGTGGAAGTACTGTGTGACCACTACCAGTCTTTCTGCATCTCATTTCAGTATCCCTTTTTTTTCTTTGCATTCCTTGGATTTGTTTTTCCCTGCCTCTCCCCATTTACTTCTATTTCTCTTCACTGAATTTAGTACAATATGGTAGTAAACACTGCAACTCAATTGGGCTTCAGCAGAATGGAAAAAATGGATTTTGCCATCATAGCCACCCAATTTTATGCATAATCCCACTGCTTACATTCTGGTGTGATTGGAGCTGTTATAAGACAAAAATGCTTTTTATACCTCTGGGATAATTCTAATGTTGAGAGTTCTTCCATAGATTTCATCACCATGGTAAATGTTTCTGCATAGAACAGAAAAGGCCCTCAAACATGCAATGTTTATATGAGGGAGGGAGTGCCTGCAGTGAAACATTATCTTCGATAATATTTACTCCACAATAATTCAAGGTGATGTGGATCTTCTGAGTGACTACATGACTTCATTTGCATATAAGATTAAATCAAGATATCTCTACATCATAGTTTACTGCGGGGGAACTTGGCTAGACTTACAGATTGAACTAAGCCATCATTTGGTTTCTGTGATTTTGGCTTAGTGTAATGTGGGAACTCTGGTATTATGGCTTGTTTAGTGATCCATAGAGAAAAATGCCTAAGTACAAAGTACACATCTATTTTATATGCATGCAGGTGCTCATATGTAATACATTAAAGCATTGGTACTTATCTTTCTGGGTTCCCATGAACTTTGAACAGCCTCTATAGATAAATTCTGCAAATGAAGGGTAAGAGGTCAGGCAGAGAAATATAGTAGGAAATTATCTGTTGATTTTGCCTAACCCTTCTTTTTTATGTATTTACATTTGCATTCTTCTTACCAGCATCCTGAACACAAAACAATCCTAGGAAAAATCTTGTATCTTATTTTTTGAATGTATGAACTAACCAAATTGTGATGAAAATTTTGCCTGATGCCAGTCTTACTGATCTTTCACTGGGCATTTATGAATGATTGAATTGATTGTAAGGAATGTGGTGTGCTTCATGTTGTTTCCTTTGTTGCTATTGATGTTAATGTTTTTTAAAATGATGTCTTATTAAACTTTTGGCAGTTAACTAACAGTATTACTTCCTGTGAAATGTTTTTGTGAAAGATGAGGTCCAAATGAAGCTAAACAAATAGTTAATTGGTGACACATCAATTTTCTTTCTCTTATTCCTACTGATCCTGGAGAGCTCATGTCTTCTTTTCTCCATAGAATGGTACGACCAAGGTTGACTATCTATGTTTGTCAAGAGTCTCAACA
This sequence comes from Naja naja, assembly GCA_009733165.1. NCBI lineage: Eukaryota > Metazoa > Chordata > Lepidosauria > Squamata > Elapidae > Naja > Naja naja. The sequence continues at coordinate 164,147,346 of CM019149.1, forward strand.
GTTGAGAGATCAGCAGAAACATGAAGATGGGGATGCAGCCAATGGTACTTTTTTCGGTAAGGGCATTGGGAAGGTAAAGTCTGCATTCTATGTAGCAGATGGAACTGTAGTATTTTTCAATGGGATGATCACTTCAAGGAGATATTGGACCTGTGGTGATGGGAATGATGGTATAAGATATACCAGGCATCAGTGTTGCAGTTTAGTTGTAGTTTGTTTTTTATTTTGTTGCTCCAAAATTTCCCACTTCCATTCATCTGCTTAATTCTACTATGAGCCCACCGCCTTTAAAGTATCACTGCTATTGTATAGATCTGATAACAATTTTCTATCATCTGTATATTGTAGAGATTACAATGCCTGTTGAAAGTGATGAGATATATTCAAACAGTTGTTTATTTGTCAGGGAACGTGTACATTTATTTTGAATAATAGAATAAGATTATAGTAAAATTTGTTGCAGAATCTAAGGAAAATGATAAATAAAAGGAAGACAGTACTGCCATTTGCTTTTTTTAAAGCACTTTCTCCCTCCATCCTAGTTAAGGTCAATTTGAAACTACTACTACTACTACTACTTATTCATTCTTATTGATTCTGCAGTTTACCATGCAATCTACTTAGAAGAATTGACTGCTGTAGAGCTGACAGAAAAAATAGCCCAACTCTTCAGCATTTCCTCTCAACAAATCAGCCAAATCTACAAACAAGGGCCTACAGGGATTCATGTACTCATCAGTGATGAGGTAAGAGTAAAGTGATGGTCACGATGGGCGCATGTACTAAAATTGATGCCATGGAAAATTTTGTCTATTCACTAAATAACTCACATGATTGCCATTCACAAACACTTGTTTATTAGAAGGCAAGCTAGTCACCAGAATCCTCTCTGTTGTCCCAATAAGACATTTGTGAGATCTGGGGGCATCTCTGTGAACAGGTATGATATTCAAAGCTATAAAACAATCATTCATTTCAATTTCCAGGATGGCCCTGTAAATGATCCAAGTTGGCATAAAAAGACTTTGAAAAAAAAATCAAGCTAATAAAACAGCCAGGCTAGGAAAGACAAAATTCGAAATACATAATATTAGAGCAAGTTTTCAGGTCATCTTTTGTAGGAAGACCCAGGTTTTTAAGACCCTTCTAAATGGATGGACGGAGTCAGATGGATCATATGATCATATCAATCTGAGGAGCATGCAACATACTAGCTTCTTACTTAACTTTTTTTTTTAAACACATACAAGTCAAATACACAGAGGAGCCTGGTGGACATTAAAAGAGATATCTGAGATTGGCATTGGTATCCACAGGAGCTTCATTGGCAACCTCTAGCACAGTATATTGTATTATGACAAATAGGGCTTTCTTAAGCAAACGATGATGTTAATCAAATGCATGGATTCAGCTCTTGAGCTGAATTCAAGGACCCTGTTGAGAGGGTTAGAATTTCAGTGAGCTGATTTGGAGTGTGTCTGTTGATTCTCCTGGGACATTATTGAGGAAATAGTACCTGAATCTAAGCCATCTATCTGGTTAAGTTAGACCAGGGCTGTCAAATGGCCCTCAGGCCACATGCATCACGCGCTGGCCACACCCCCACCCAGTTTAGTGAATGGGGGAAAAAGTCCCGGTACATTATGTGATGCTGCCGTGACGACGCAAGTTTGACACCCCTAAGTTAGACTGAAAAATAAAACGAACCATTTTAGAGCACGTGCTTTGTAAAAAATTAATCATATGCAGGTAGTCCTCTCTTACCAACTGCTTGTTCAGCAGCCATTTGAACTTACAATGGTGTTTAAAAAAAGGGAGAGGTATGATCTGTCTATGGACTTTCAGCTACTGCAGCATCCCTGCAGTCACATGATTCCAATCCGGGCACTTGGTAATTGGCAACCATAGTCATGTGATCACTTTTGCAACCTTCACAGCTGGTTTCTGGTCAGCAAGAAGCCAGGCAGTCACAAGTCATAGTCATGCAATGTCACACTTGCTGCTGTAAATCGAGTGTGGTCAACTGATTTTTCACTTTAAGGCTGAATTGCTTAGCAATGGAGTGGCTGGTCCCAATTGTTGTTGGTAAGTCAGTCCTTGATATAGCTTCCTCTCTGAGGAATCCAAGAGTTTGCTCTGCATATATTTGGTTTGTAAAAATCATATGCATTTTTCTCTTATTTATTGGACTTTCGTACTAATTATTTCCCTAATTTTAAAGGTAATCTGGAATATTGCAATGCAAACACTTCCACTGAAATGTATGGATTAAGCATGTTCTGAATTTTCATTCTCAATTCTACCTAGGCTTGCAAGATCTACATTGTGTTTTTATTATAACCTGTAGTCCACCAGGCTAGAATACTGTGTACAAAGCACAAACTTTTAAAATTCACGTTTCCTAATTCATAATTAGGTATGTAGGGATTATGCAGATCTGCAACATTTAGAAATGGATCCAAAGATCAGCATTTTACAAATTACCATTTTTGTGAGTCACTGCTTGCTCAGTACAATAAAAGCCATTTTCCTGGCTTAATGATTGTTAAGAATTAAAGAAGTATGGACAATATTTGGAACTTGAACATGAAAAAAAAGCAAACTTTTTTTCCATGTTCTGTAGTTTCTTGTGTCTAAAAAAACCTCAGTGCAATATAAGCAGATATTTTACACAGTGCTGCTTTCTTGGTCCAAGAAACATGCTTCCCTGCCTAATCATTATTTGCTTCTGTTTATGCTCTTTGTCCTAACTTTTTAAGTAAATGCTTTTCCCCCAATATTTTTTACTATGAGACAGTTCAAACTGCATATTCAGAATAGGATTACGATTTTTAAAACAGCTTTGTAATCCTGTGTTTTTTTATGCTTTAATTTAATTAATCAGAGGAAAGAAATTCACGGTAGATATAAGATGCCAGAGTGGTTTGGAGTCCTAGATCATTCTAGAGTAAAAGTGAACTGTGTCAGTTTAGTAAAATACAGATCATCTCTTTGAAAAAACCCTTGAACTTTAGACAGTGGTAACTAGATGGAGGTTTCCTGCCCTGGAAATAACCAAGCTGTTCTGCAAAAGAATCAGTATATAGTTCTGGGTACATACTTCCTTTCCTTATACCGTGTTTTCCTGAAAATAAGACACTGTCTTATATATTTTTTGGCTCCCAAAAACACACTAGGTCTTATTTTCGGGGTAGGTCTTATATATTTATGGTGCCAAATAGTGGGTGTGAGTGTGTAGGGGGGGGTGTTTCGCGGGTGCACGGTTGCTCCCTGAAAAGTCTTCCTGGAACTGGAGATTTACACTAGGTCTTACTTTCGGGGTAGGTCTTATTTTCGGGGAAACACGGTACTTCATCTACAAGGGATGTGTGTCAGCTGAATGTCAGCTGTTGACAAAGTACATAAATATATGTGCTGCTTAAGACAGAGACAATGAATAGTGGCTTGATTTCTCCAGGCTCTTAACATTTTATTCCTATTTTAGATGATACAGAACTTTCAAGATGAATCATGTTTCGTCTTGGACACAATGAAAGGTACCCATTTATTCAGTGCACAGTAGTGCATGTTACTCTGTTCTTTATTTCTTTTGAAAAACCTACAAATCCTATCCCCACCCACACACCCACCCATCCCATAAACCCAAATCAAATCAGCATGGAGATTAATGTACTGTGTGTAAAGCTTCTTTCTTTCGGATGGAAGATGGGTGAGGAACAATAATGGGATTCTACTCCTGTTCATCCAGAGTCTAATGATGTGCTTTCTTTGCAGCTGAAACCAATGATAGCTACCACATCATCTTAAAATAGATGAGGACTTGACCTTCTTGCATCTACTCTGCATCTACAGCTTCGTTATACGTTTTGGCAACAGAACACCAGCAGTGACCCATCTTGCTACCACAACATGTTGTCGCCTATTAGGCAAACAACGTGGAATTTACCACTACTGGCTTGTAGTAGATACCAGTCATAAGCACAGAGCTGCTTATTTGTAGTTCAGTAATATTGCTACACTTGTTTGCTAGTTAAAACTGCCAGACTATCCAGTGATGGAACTTTGTAAATTATATGTAATAGAAAGAGGGTTGCGTCTGCGGAAAACAACCCTATTCCTTTAATAGATGAAACGTTGTTGTGATGGATATCTGGCCACCCTAGGAATTGTGCATCCCTTCTAGGGAAACTCTTGAAGGCCTATATCATTCAGTTGATAATGGCAAGCCTATTTTTAGCAAATTCTGGACTGAAAAAAATGTTCCTGTTCTGACTTTTTCAGAACTTGCTAGAGATAAAGATCTGTGTATCAAAAGGTGCTCATATACATAAGTATGTGAATGATTTCTTGTACTTGTACACTTTAGGAGAAAGCCGTGAGTTCATGACTCTACCTACTTGGGGCTTCACCTAATATTCCTGTTAAAGAGGATTCAGAGGCAAAATAAAAATAAAAAAAAATGATGAACTAAATATACAGGGCTATCTGCTGTTTACGTAAAGAACACAACTCGCAAGGAAGAGAGAAAAGACCAGGGGTGGGATTCTACCAGTTTGCACCTATTTGCTAGAACTGGTTGTTAACATTCTAAGCAGTTCGGAGAACCGGTTGTTAGAAGAAATTACTGGCCTAATCCTGTAAGGAAGGCAGGAAGGAAACATTCTGGTGTTGCTTACAGAAACTGTCTCTCCATTAACCCTTATTACATTCTTGGCAGAACTAGACTTCCTGTCTCTGGAACTTCTCTGGAGTTTTTTTCCCCTCCTTTGCTGGTACTTTGCTTGTGTGGAGTGACCATTCAAAGTTACAATTGGCACTGAAAAAAGTGACTTATGATCATTTTTCACACAACTGTTGCAGCATCCCCACAGTCACGAGAGGCCATGCGAGGAGATGCGTGCCTCAATGTGAGTGATATTGAGTTGGCCATGCCCAACCAATAACATGACCACCAAGCCACACCCACCAACTAAGCCATGCCCACAGAACCGGTTGTTAAAAAAATTGAATCCCACCCCTGGAAAAGACCATGTTAAAAAAACAGCAACAAGGCATTGGAATGATTTATTTGAGATTATGTTGGACTGATACAGACTTTGAAATGAAATTCTACAGGAATTTTCTGTCCAAGAATAGGCTCATACAGCAAGAATGTTACGCTTTTTTGAAAAGTTTTGAACACTCCGTGGTGACAAAGTCCCTGAGTGTTTGTTTCCAGGGTAGCAACTAGTCACTTACTAAAAGGTTTCCACATTTTGAAATGAATGCGTTTTATTGAGTCTTGCAGGGAAAGAAGGGGAAACTATTTTAGCTACTGGAAATATTGTCTTCAAATTTGGACAGCAAGTCTAATGAACGAAGCCAGATTTTCTGTAAACTTTTCAGTCCCCCTAGCAAAATGAAAAATCTCTGCAAGCTGTAAGTTTCACATACCAGAGTGTAATGTGTTCTTGCAAAAGCTAGATTCTCTTTCTAGTCAGTAGACAAGAGACCAGGAAGCTGATATAGGCTGACATTAACATAATGCTGAGAGTCTGATATCCTATTGATATCAGATTATTTGAGAAGTTTTTCATTTTAAATGTGTTTCATAAAAACTATTGGGTTAAGAAAAGAGAAATACACTTTAAAAAGAAATCTGTAGCTTTACCATTTTTAAGTAGAATCTGATGCATTGATTTTAAAAAAATCAGCTTTTTCAGATTGTCTTTGAAGCTCTTATTTATATTATGACGGACTCCTGTTCCATCTCTCAGGATGATCACCAACCTAAATTAGGTTGTTGTTTGCTTTAACTCTGTACCAGAAACTCATGTGGTCCATCAAGACACTTGAGCAAACTGGATATAGTGATAAAAGTAAATTGATGGTGACCTACAGATTTTCATTATTCCTAATAATGGATTGTGTGCATAGGTGTAGTGGTAGCAGAGTTAACAGTTGATTGATAGAGTCCCCTGATCAGTCTTTAAGGACATGCCTTGCACTGTGACAAGGCTTGTAGTATTCCTAGTTGTATGGTATGTGTTTATAAGACAGCAACCTGGCTTTGTGATTTGAGTACAGTAAAATGTCACTTATTAGAACACGAGCAAACCTGGTCACTTGTTATTGTCCCTCCTTTTCTCCATTGTGTATCCACCTTCAGAGGAATTAGCTTTGCATCTTAAGCCAAAGTTTCCCACTTCAGAGGTCATAGGAAACTGTCTCTCAATCCTTTTTGTATCAAGCTGTAAAACTAGAATCAAATTGACATGATTTTTGAATCAACCATCATCCTTCATACTCAGTCTGTCAAGCAGTACATACACTCCATAAATGACACCTTGTTTTTTTCCTTCCTTTCTCAAACCTGTGTTGAATCACTTGGGGATTTTTTGTTTGTTGGTTTATTTGTCCTAAAAGTATGTATGAGAGTGTTTGCCATTCTTCTTGGAACTGTAATGATTTGTCATGTGTTTTGTTTTTTGTAAACCACTGAATGAAACAATGAGCTATAAAACATGGCTGTGGAATTCTTTATTTTTAATTCGGTTGTGGAACCTTTTATTGAAATTGTAGATAATTGTAGACCAGTAAAAAAGAAGAAGCTGCACAGTAGACTGAATGAAATTGTATCTAAGTGCCCTATTGGGGGAAGATAGTGAGATAGTGCATGAGAATGAGACCCAGTGTAGTGTATAGGTATTGGGAAACCATGTGTTTTAGTCCTCACTTAGGCATTGAAATGGGCTGCCTGGCCAATCATTCTCTCTCAGTCTTTGGATTGGAAAGTCAATATCTCTCAACCCGCCACTGGACCAGGATGGTGAACTACATACACTCCATAAGTGAACAGACTTCAGCCTTCCATCCTGCAGTGAACTACTTCATGCTAAATACACACACGGGGTGTGTGGGGTGTTTACCAAAAAATACAAAAAAAACCTTGTATTTTTATTGTTTTCTCTAACCAATACACATTGAGACAAACGTGTCATCCCTGTTTTACACTTTTACTTCATTCTATTTTTAGTTTCTCGTGTGCAAGAACACACCTCTAATGTGCTTCCATGGCCACAGGATTATATTATACCCACATTCAACTGGGACTGTTCAATATGTGAGGAATAAATACAGGCAATCATTTCCAGAACTATTAAGCACCAAACACATTTCTTTTAAAAAAAGAAGTGGATAAAGACAAGGAGTTCCATTTTCCTTTTTTGTTGCTGTTTTGCCAGATGCTTAGTAAATAAATAACCCAGTTTGCTTGCCTAGTAGCAACCCAGCTGCTTGTTAATACCCTTCAGAGTCACTGCTTTGCTGATCCATCAGAAGATTTTTTTGGAAGTACGTTAATACTGTTCAGAACGCATTCACAAAGCAAAAGAAAACTATGTCCGGTTGCTCTGATTTATTTTGAAGTAAATGAAAAAGTGAGGAAAAATATTTTCTGAAGAAAGGAATTTTTGACTTCGCATGTGCTTTGTACTTGACAGTTAATGTTCTACCCATCAATTAACGTACTTCCAAAAAAATCTTCTGATGGATCAGCAAAGCAGTGACTCTGAAGGGTATTAACAAGCAGCTGGGTTGCTACTAGGCAAGCAAACTGGGTTATTTATTTACTAAGCATCTGGCAAAACAGCAACAAAAAAGGAAAATGGAACTCCTTGTCTTTATCCACTTCTTTTTTTAAAAGAAATGTGTTTGGTGCTTAATAGTTCTGGAAATGATTGCCTGTATTTATTCCTCACATATTGAAGTATTTTTTTGACAGGCACAGAAATTATTCTTTGATCCAGGACTGTAGGAAAAGTGGAGAGAAGCTGTTTTCTTTGCCCACATTAGAAAACTACAAAATAGTTATGTAGTAGCAGAATAAAGGAACTTTCCTTCAAGGTTTTAAGAGGGAGTGAGAACCTTGAGTCCTCTTGAGAGCTCCCAGAAAACCTTAAGATTACATCATGAATCTTCATAACCAAATGGCAATTTTCTTCAACTTAATTTAGGGACCGTTTTAAGAGTTGAGATGGAAATTTAAGCATTATTGAGGCAAACTGTTCCCAAATGCTGGTTTTTTGACCTATAAAGCCCTTCATGGCTTAGGACCGGGATATTTATGGGAGACCCTGCTGCCAGCGACTGTTTCCCATCGTCCTGTGCGCTCTCACAGACAGGGCCTCCTCAGGGTTCTGTCAACAATGTTGGCTGATGACCCCTAGGGGTAGGGCCTTCTCTGTGGGAGCACCCACCCTTTGGAACCAGCTGCCCCTGGAGCTCTGGGTGGCCCCTGACCTCCGCTCCTTCTGCCGGGGCCTAAAAACCTGGTTATTCCAACTCGCTGACCTGGACTGAAGATGGGCTATATGGGGAGTTTTAAGGATTGTTTTTAGTGTGTTAACTACATTTTGGGTTTCTATTAGATTTAATTTCTTTTTAATTGTATATTTGTATCATTTTTATTATATGTCGCCCCGAGTCCTTAGGGAGATGGGGCAGCCTAGAAATCCAATAAATAAATAAATAAATAAATAAAATCAAAAATAAATGGAAAAATAGGCTGAAAGGATTTGGTCTTCCCCCACTTGAAACTTTATCAGGAAGTCTGGTTTTCCAGAAGGTAGGATTGTAGTAGCTACTGAGTCACCAGATATTGCTTGCTGTCTATTAAGCCAATGAAAGAATTACATACCAGTTTAACATTTCTAAATTTTAGTTACAATTTAATACATTCCAGAATTGTGCCTTTGATTTTAATAGGCACTACATTCACACTCCAGTCCAGAGTACTCTTTGGAATCAAAATTCAAGAACTGCACAGCTGTGATAATTTAGTTTTTTACTGGTTCATTTCACTTTTATCCCCAGAGTACTCTTAGATTTCTTTAATATTGCTTTTGGCTACAAGCTTAATTAAGCTGTTTAGAAATTAGAGGAAAGGTAACTCCCAAGTATTTCAACTATTGTGTTTTCTGAAGGATAAAGCTTTTGTGTGTATGTGCAATGTTAGAAACACAATGAAGGTTTACCTAAATCATTGGAACAAGTTAAAATCCATTGAGTATAGGGATGAAAAGAAAAGCAAGGAAGAACAAGCAGAGCAAAGAGGTACTAGCTGAATTTTGTGATATTCCATTTTTACCATGCACAACTCATCTTAAGTATTTTTCATATATTGGTGCTTCATTTTGGATGCATAATGGTTTTAGCAAGGCAAATACAATTCTAGCAATTTTAGCAAAAACCTATTTTTGCATGATTGATTTAAAACATTTTTAACATCAGGGAAGACATTTTGTGCAGGAGAGTACTTGGAGTAGAAATGAGGGATCAGCTGTTGCAAAATTAAAAGCAAGAGATAAAAGGGTCAGCAGTAGTAATCTCTAACATGAAAATAACCCCTGCAGCATTTGTGGAAATACAGGCATTTAACTGTACTGTAGTAAATAACTATGGCCCAGAATGCGTTTGTCACTGTGAAAACATTCTGAATTAAGAGTATAGATGAGACCAGCAGGAGATCTGCCTACTAGAAGACAATGTCTACATGGTCATTACACTACGTTTATGTTATGTGACTGAGCAATTGTAGGAGGCTGAAGAAAATATCTGTACATCTTAAAATCTGATTTACTTACATGGGTTACATGGGTTTACATGGGTTTCAGTTAAAAAAATATGAGGTTTGTGTCAGATGTCAATGTGCATTGTAGTGGTAACAGGTAATTAGTTACACAATATAAAGTGGTCCTTCCCATAGATATTTGCCCAGGCTGGTTTGGAGTGAGAAGAGATGTATTCTGGCATCTCTGGAAAGCATAGATTGGGGGAGGATGGTATACTATACTGTAAATGGTAATTGAGAACTCTATTAATGGTGCTACCTAAAGTTTGACCCTAGCTTATAGTTATTTTGTTTAAACATTAAGCATCCCAACTTGTTGTGGTTAGCTGGCAGCAGGTGCAGATGGCTGAGGAGAGCGAGGACTCAGATGACAGGCCAGGACCGTTAGGGAGTGGACTGCTGCCTTCAGAGATTGTGCGGTCTGGCAGCAGTGACGAGGAGGAGCCTGTGCCAAGTGCACGTGCACGAAGGATTACTCGGAGGAAAGAACAATTACAGCAGCACAGGTGACTCGGGAGTAAGGCTGCAAGGTAATGGCCCCTCCCTCAAGAGGATAAAAGCCAGGTTTGGAAAAGCGTTCTTTGCAGACAGCAAAGAAGCTCTTAAACTCAACTGGTGAACATCTTAGTTCGTGTTTGGAGAATTTTGTAAATTAGTTCTTATCTCTGGGTTTTTGGCAGCCTTGACAAACAACTTGGCAAGGCTCTTTCTTGTTGGAGTTAATTAGTGGAAAGCAGCCTTCAGAACAGAATTCGTTATTGAACCTTAAAAGGTGGGTGCTGCTGCCTTTGTCTGTGTTTGCTCTTTGGGAACCCGGTTGGGTCAGAACACAACTATAGACTCTTCATAATTGTAATCGTAAGGGCAAACCTATGGAGAGGCATTAAGATGGCAAAACAAACATACAAACAAAAGGTGGAGAACCATTTAGTAGACAACAACCTAAAGCAAGTGTGGCAAGGACTGCAGCACCAATTATAAGGGCAGCTCAAGGAAGACATTCAACTCTGATGCCTCATTGGTAGAGGAGTTGAACACCTTTGCCTGCTACAAGGTGAAAAGACCTGACCCTGTAGCCCCTGCCCATTGGCCCTCTAACTCCCAGCCACTCACCTTGTATGAACACTAAGTGAGAGGTGTATTGAAGGCCGTGAACCCCAGCAAAGCTGCAGGTCCAGATGGGGTGCTGAGGATAGTGGTAAAGACTTGTGCTGACCAATTAGCAGAGGTCCTGACAAGGATCTTTAACATCTCCTTGCAAATGGCCAGTGTTCCCTCATGTTTGAAAGCAGCCACTATCATCCCAGCCCTGAAGAAAACAGCAATTAACTGTCGTATTAACGTCTGTAGTGATGAAGTGCTTCAAATTCTTCAACACCTTAGGTCATGCCTTCCACCAAATTTTGACCAATATCCGTTTGCCTACAGGGGAAATAGGTCGACAGATGATGCCATAGCTACTGCTTTACATTCTGTAGTGAGTCATCTAGAGAAACCCGGAAACTATGTAAGAATGCTTTCATAGACTACAGTTTGGCCTTCAACACCATTCTGCTGACAATCCTCATCAATAAGCTGACTGACTTCAATTTTCCTCTTCCATATGTGACTGGATTAAGGACTTTCTGATGGACCGGCCACAAACAGAGAGGGCTGGGTCTTTCATATCCTCTTCCCTGAAGCTTAGCACAGGCTCTCCTCAGGGCTGTGTGCTCAGTTCCTACTGGTACTCATTGTACACATACGACTGTGTATCTTCTGACCCATCCACTGTGATTATCAAGTTTCCAGATGATACCACCATATTGGGTGTCATTACAGGTGGAGATGAATCAGCATATGAGGGGGGGGTTCAAAAATTATCCACATGGTGCTCAGAAAACAACTTGCACCTGAACATCAGCAAGACAAAGGAGATGGTGCCAGAAGAAGAGAGAGGAATCTTTCTCACTTTATATCGAGGGGGGCTGTGTGGAGAGAGTATCCTCCTTCAAATTTGTGGGAGTCCATCTTAGTGAAGATCTCACCTGGAAAAACAACATGATCCAGGTGGCCAAGAAGGCCCAACAGAGACTCCACTTCCTCAGGGTCTTGTGGGAAAACAAGGTGGAACAACAACTGATAACCTCCTTTTACCGGTCCACAATAGAAAGCATCCTCACTTACTGTATTACGGTACGGCATGCTGGCTTAACAGCCGTGGATTGAAAGACATTACAGATGGTGATGAGCACAGCACAAAGCATCATGGGCTGTCTCCTGACACTAGATGAAATTGCCAGGATTCACTGCCTTAGGAAAGTGAGGAAAATCCTTAGGGATGACTCACACCCTGGTCAGCACTTCTTTACTCTCCTTAATGCAACATAACATCATAACCATGTAGTATGATATACTTGCAGGGCCGGTGCAATGTGCAACATGTTCACACTGGTGCAATATAATATAATGTTATGTTAAGTACATATATATATAGAGGATTGTGTGTTTGTTAGTATGATTTACTGGTTTCGGGATTTTCTTTCTTTCACTGTGAGTTAATGAGATGTATTGTGTCTAGGGGGTGCACTAAGGGAGGCTCAGCCAATCTCTTTGTACACATGTTATGCATTGACAATAATGAATTGAATTGAAGATGCATATTTCTGCTTCTAGACCTTCTGACAATCTTCTGAAAGTTAATTTCTGACTTTCCCAGAGAGATTCTTAATGTATTCACATCTAAACTCTTGGGCTGAATCAATTTAATTTACATAGTAGAAATTATAAAAGAGCCTTCCAAAAGAGCCTCAAGAATTGGGCCCCTGATGCAAGCATGTTATACTGGAAATGGTTAATGGACTGAAATAAGATCCCACCTTCTCTCCATGTGCATCCTGCTCACTTCCTTGCATCTTTCTTAATTCTTAAGTCAGTTTTAGAGTTGATATTTATTGTTTTAATATTTTATCCTGTTGTTTTTATTGGTTGTAAGCCACTTAGAATTGCCTCAAGGTGAAACGGGTGGTATATAAATTTAATAAATAAGTTAAATATATAAGGGGCATTTAAAAAGAAAAAAGAAAACAGACTGTGGTTTACTTTGCCATCTAGCCTAAGCTACTTAATACTAAGCCTATCATGAATTTGGCATTTAATATCTATGTCACATTTCATGAATTTGGATTTAATATCTATGTCACAGTTAAGTACATATGCACTTATTGTTGGATGGCATTATCCTACAGTCTGGTAATGTACAAAAGAGTTGGTTACTAAGTAAAAGCAATTTGTGACTCAGATTATTAAGGCCAAAATGGATCTTTCCTACCATATGGAAATTGACTATGGTATTTCTCCTTCAAGTAACTTTTCTATTAGGTAGATAGGACTGAATTTTGTACTTGTTCAATTTGCCAGTAGGCATGCTTCCCCAAATGTATTTTCCTTTCTTATCACTCCATCCAGTGGTGAGCAAAAGTGTTGCAGTATTTAAGATCTGGGCACTGACTGCATACAATGAAAATGTAATCAGACCAAGAGTATAATCAGGGCAATATGGCTTGACAAAACAAAACCTGGTTCACTGTAACATATAAATCCAACCTGTGTTTAAATGACTGTAACTTTATCATCACCCAAGTGTCATGTTGCAATGAATGGCTTGAGAATGACTCTAAATGACAGACTTCATGGTTCAATACAGCCTTCTGATTTTTTTTATTAATTTGGAGAACATCTTGGAGGTCTAGAACTTTGCATATTTTATAAAGAATCAGTACAATCTAAATAGTTGTTCTATTTTCACAATGACAATTTTGATTTTATTTTTAAACAGTACAATTAGTTTTATAACAAAATTGATCTCTCTCACTTTCACCATCTCTCACACATTTTTTTGTAAGCTTATGCATATGGTGTCTACATTTTGTGCTCAGATTCTTATCTGATCCTGTCAAAAGTCTGATCCTTCTAAATAGTTGCAGCACAGTGACTGAATCTATTATCACTGAAAATCAAAATCAAGTTAACTAAACTTGTTTTTAAATTAAGACTACAATTACAGGCACATATAATTAGCATAGTGGAGCTATTAAATCCTGAAACAGTCCTGCAGTTGTTTACTTGGTATAATGTTTCTCATCCAAATCCTATCCGACATTCACGTTTTTATTTTCCTGGGTTTTTGTTTCCAAAAAGAAACTGGCCCAGCTCTGCAGATGTGTCACAACTGCAGAGTGTGATAAAATAGCACTCTTCACACCCACAAATATCCTAACCTCAAGCAGTCCTGGAAAAAGTGCTCCTCCAGTATCTGGAATACAAGATTATCTCGTTTTTAAAATTAGACTCACTCAGAATAAGATGGCAACTTGAAGTTATAGGCTGGTAACCTCTCCAGATTTTTTTAATCGCCAGGCTTGTTCGCCGTTTTATTTCTTTATTTCTTTTTTTTAAGGAATACTTTTAGCGAAAACTAGCGAACAGCCAGGCTGCATTTAGCAGTCGCTGGAAGAAGACGATGGGTTCCATTTCCCAGGGTTCCAAGCGCTACGTGGTTCTTTTCATCCTCACCTCAGATGCCGCCGTTACCTGGACAAACTGTCACCCACAGCATACCCCACTACCCCCGCCCCCCACCGCCCCCGGAACGTTCTATTGCGCAAGCACCGCCCTTCTGAGGGCGACTACGTTTCCCATGTTGCCGCGCGAGCGGCGCGCGCCGCGTACGGGGGCGGGAGAGGCGGGGTGCGCTCTGTCACGTGGCCGCCTCCCTATAAAAGGCGACGCTGCGCCGGCAGTCCTATTGTTATCACCGACGGAGTTGGGGGCTGGTGGTCTGCCCGGTCTGGGCCGCCGCCGCCGCCGCCTGCCAGAGCCGCCCGCTGCCGCCCTTTGCTGCCTATTTCCCACTCCCTCCCCTCCGAAGGCACGGAGCTGCTACCTCCGCATCATCCCCTCTTTAGGGGATCTTGGGCTTCGCCCTGCAGCCCCGGCCTGTGTAGAGGGAAGGGAGGAGGGACCGGCGGGCGGGAGGAACCCCTACCCGGTGAGTGGCTGGATTCAGCTGTGCTGGCTGGCTGGCTGGCTAGCGTGAAGAGGAGGGCGTGCCTTGCGTGGGGCAGGGCTACACGGGGTCTTTTCGCGGTTGAGGGCGGGAGGGAAGAAGCGGGCAGGGGACCCTTCCCTGGGGAAAAAGACCTGAAGGTGGGGGTGGGTTTCCTTCGGTTGGGGTGATCCTCGCCGACCCTTCCTTAGAAGGCTTTTCCCTACAAGGAGAGCGGAGAAGCGCCCCTCGTTCAGGCAAGGATGGGTTTTGAGGAGGGGGCGAGGGGAGGGGAAACGTGCCTCACCCTTTTACGTTGCAGGATGGGAAGGAGACGGACTTCCCTTTGGCGTTTGCATTTTGAATCCCTGGGCCAGGCTCCGAGGTCTTGTTTTGTCGCAGCCCTTCAAGTCGCTGACTTGAAACAGATTCCGGGATCGGACACGGGGTGTCTCTAGGGTGATTTCGGAGATGGTTACCCTCCTCTCTTGAGCCTGATCGGAGGGCTTCTGTGTGTCTCCACGTTGGAAAGAGAAAGGGGCTTTTGGTACCCCCTGTCAACTGGAGTTAAGGGTTTGCGTAAATGGGAGGTTGCAGTTAACCACAATAGGAATTCCCTTCCTCCCTTGACGTTTAAAGTGTGTAGCTACCTGAAGGTGAGGTCAGTAATTATCTCTTGCTTGCGATTATTAAAATCGGCCTGGTTGGGGAGAAGAAAAGGATATTTTTTTCCAAAGTGACACTTGCACCTTGGGCAAATAATCTGGATGTGGAACTGAAGGGGGTGGTGGGTGCAGGGGAAAGATTCATTATCTTTCAGTTCACTGAGCCAAAAGTATCCCTCCAAAAGCCTATGGATAAATCTATATAGTTGTTTTGAGTTTGTGGGAATTTTTGATGTCTAGGTTTTGAGCATTCCCTCCCCCCCCCTGTAGGCAAAACACTATATTGCCAGTTTTCATTCTTCAGTGTGAAATTGAGGGGGGGGGATGACACATGAGATTCATTAAACAGATATATGTTATGGGTGGCATTTGTGGGGCATTGCCCACTACCTTAATGTTGGATTTTAGAACAAGCCACTCAAAGTGAGGTTTATTATACATGCATCAGGGATCATCTTGTATGACAGAAGATATCCTGAAAAATAGGCAGAAAGTGATGCCTTGGGATAAGAGTGGGCTCTGGTGTTTTAAGGTAAGGATTGCTTATTTTCAATTGACTTTGGCCTTGAGGTTAATTCCTAATGTTGGGTTTAAGGGAGTCTTAACAAACATCTAAATACTACTGAAAGCTCTTTTTGGAAGATTCTAGAAAAACTTTTGACTAGTACTCCTACTTCCTTATATCTAGGTAGGCCTTGGGATTAGAGTGCACATATAAGTTAATCATAGTAAATATTAAGGTGATGAATGTTTTGTCTTACTGATTTATTAATGCTAAATAATTTCTCTTTTCATTCTGAAAATATTAAATGAAATATAAAAACTGGCCTGAAAAAGGATACCTTAAATAGTAATTATGTTTGGTAAGACAGATTTTTAATATGAAATTGTTAATGTTTTCATTTTATGAAAAATGTGACATAGGCTTGGAAATAGGTTGTGTATATATACAATTTGAGATTTTCCAAATTAAGGATGGTGAAAACAAAAATTGAAAGATACAAACCATAACTTTCTCATTAAAATATTCATATATGTAAACCAAATCCTAAATGCAGATGCTTATTTGGATATCCAGTTTGGCCATATATATAAATATCCAGTTTGGCCATATACATAGTGTTATTAGTGGTGGAGGGATGGAGTCAAATATATCTCTATCTATCTATCTATCTATCTATCTATGTCTTAAAATCCTGCACCCTAGGAGTCATTCAGTTCAGGATTTCAGGATACTGGAAGATCTGATAATTTGTCAAACTGAGTCAAAACGTGAAAATTGTCCAGAATTTATAATAGGAGCCATGGTGTTTATATTGTGGAAACAGAAATAATATCACTGTCAAATAATGTAAAGAACTTGAAGGAATGGTGATAAGGGAGTTGGAAGATTTAAAGTAAGTTAAGCTTCATTCTTCATACTCATAATAATTGCATGTGGAGAACTGTGGGAGAGATTCATTTCATATTTTTGCATAAAGGAAGTTGTTGGACTAGTTCCCCTTGATAATCAACTTTTTAAACAATTTCATTACTTAAAAATTATTTAACCCAGCTCAAAATTTTGTTTCAAAATCCAGCAGTCATACCTTAGAGGAAAAATATGGTTGGTAAGATTTATAGTGTGCTTGTTAGGTAATTTGGTGTATAATCATAATTTAAGCAATGGTATTAGTTTATTTTTATAAACTTGTCATATATGTATAACAATAAGAAGCATTAGATTATTTGTTAAATTGCCCCAGATAAGTAACAATGCAACTTCTTTTGCCATTTGTCCAAAGGTATAGTCTCTATTGATCAATAGCAGTGATGTCACAATAGCTGTTTTAGAATGCTATCTTTCAAGATATTACTAATAGGGAGCATCTGAATTATGGTCAGATGTGAATGATACCCAAAAAATTATTTTATTACCAAAATATTTTATACAATTATAAGATACATTTCTTCAATGAAAACAAAATAGAACAGACATTAGGTTGTAAATTTAAATCTTGTTTTTCTTTCAGTTACTATTAAGTGGAGGTTACACATCTTTTTCAAAAAAGTGAACAGACAAAAATATTGTGTATATTTATTTAAAATACGTACATGAAATTATATAAAGCTGTTTTTTTCCAGGCATGGTACAGTAGCTTTCATGTCCACCTTTCTTTCCCAGTTTATTTTCATGATAATTCTGTAAATTAGTTATGCCCATGGTCACCCAGTAAATCAGTATCTAAGTTCCAGCCACCCAAAGCCTAGTTGGTTCCCTTCCTTAACCAGCACTTGCATAAATACTAACAAGAACATTGGAGTTTGTTTTTTGATTTCATTGATGGACTCGGCAAACTCATTCTCTGTGTGTGTGTGTGTGTGTAGAGCTCACCTAGAATATGATGACACAAGAGTCCAGTGATTGACATTTTTGGCTTTTACCTGACAAGTAATCTGTTACGATCTAAATGACTTAGTTTGGCAGGAGACTGGTCCTGCTATTCATACATTGTTTCTATATAGACTGATTCTCAGGGGATTGGAACCTGCCGAGAAGGGAAGTACATCTGGTTTGGAAAAAAAACACTCCTGAGTGCAAACCTTTGTGTCTGCTTAGGGGAGAATAGCTAGGAAATAAATATAATCCATCAAGAAAATCACAAGGATAAAGTTGTATGGCATAGAAAATTCGAGTCTGCATATGTGCTTATTTGTATATGCTAGAAATCTCTAAGCCACAAAAGAACAGTTTGAGTGTTGATGCATAATAGGGAACAATTATCTAGCTATACATTCAGGAAGGGTATACTAGCAACACAGTTGCCATGTGTGTCGAAGTCATGGAATTCCATAAAGTTTAGAAGACATAAATGAGACAGACTTTTCTATCGAACAACAGAGGATTCCCTATCCATGTAAAAAGCAAGTTAATAGGAGTATTCTATCGCCCTATCCTCTTGAACCAGGAAACTAAAACTGAACTATAGATGAAAAATGAAATTAGAGAGGCATATGAAAAAGAAACTGATTTAACAGACTAATTTACTTCGGTAGATGCAGCAGATCAGAGACAGTCCGTAGAACAGGGGTGTTAAACTGGCGGCCCATGGGCCGGATGTGTCACTTACAGGCCACACCCATCCCAGTTCCACCAAGGGGAAAACGTCACATGACGCAGCAAGTTTGACACCCATGCCTCAGAATAATGGATGTCAGTTGGGTCTAAAGTAATCTTGATGAGGCAATTAACTCAGCATCTATGATGATTTACATGATATTCTTACTAACATCCTTACGCAAATGATATAAATTGCCACAACAATATACTTTCATATTTAACAGATCTTTTAACTGCAACTAACACCTCCCCCAAATCTTCTGTTAAATCAAGGTTTCACTACAATAGTACTAAACTTCAGTCATTCTCACTTTGACTTTAAAATCTTGTTTTAGACACGAGAAATGTAATTTCTAGAAACCCTAAATGATTGGAATAGCTAGTCAAGGAAGCTGTGATACTGAACTTAACATTAAATAGCACCCACAATCTTGTTATTAAGCTAGTCACAATGTAATTATTTTGCTGAAGCCTTCAATGTGGGATATAAACAGATACTTGCTGGGAAAGGGCACATAGTCATGTTTGTTTCTGAAAAATATATAGAAGTTGGGGGAGCTATTAAAAGTTAATAGGGGAATAAAGACAGCCAAATTCTCCACAATGTTTGGAGATAGAAAACTATAATAGAGAATGTCAGGTAGAATGTATATCTTAGATCAGTGGTTCTGAACCTTTTCCTTCACCATGGAGCCCCTTTAAATATACTTTGTGGCCATAAACCACCAAGATTTAACTCATAACATTTCTCCAAGCCTTCGCAGGACCCTCTGTGACGACATTGGGACCGCCAGGAGTCTGCAGACCACAGGTTGAGAACCACTGCCTTAGGTCATAGCACCTAGATCAGCATCTGTGGAGTCCAGAAGGGAATCAGTTCTTATCCAAGTGAGGGGAATAATCAAAGAAGCAGTGAAAGAAAGAAAAATTGTGGAATGCATAGCGAAGTACCATATTTTTTGGATTATAAGACGCTCCGAAGTATAAGATGCACCTAGCTTTTGGGGAGGAAAACAAGAAAAAAAAATCTGCCTCTGCCTCCCAGCAATTTGCCTCCTGGCAGCAAACAAACAGCCTGTTCAGCTTCAGCACAGCCTGATTAGCACAAGCAACTGATTGTCGGTTGGATCGGCCTCCTGACGACTAGCTGTTTCAGGCTGCAGGGATTGCCATCACCTATTGCTACATCTGTGCGCCCTGTTTTCGACTCGTTCCACTCAGGGATCTTATACACTGAAAAATATGGTATATTAATGTGAAAGCGGGAGCTTTAAAGTGCTGAAGTGGTAATAAAGTGCTGAATATGGTAATATAGAGATGGAACTAATCTTGAGTCTGTACGATAGGTTCTTGTATGCAGTTTGGAATATTGGTTTAAACTAAGAGAAACACAAGTAGTCCTTGATTAACAATGATAACCTGGACTAGAATGCCTGTCACTAAGTGACCTGATTGTAAAGTGCAACATCACATGACCTTGTTGCTTAGTGACAGTATTTCCCTGTTGCTGTCATTAAGTGAAGACTACAGTACCTGTAGACACAATGAGAGGTCATGTTGTAAGACAACCTGACCAACTAAAAACAATAATTGTATACAATAATTGTATACAGATGATACCTACTCAAGAGCTCTTAAGTTCAATGTGAAAGAATAAATTAATATATCTTTTAATACCTGCATCTATTCAGAGTACTAGAAAAAAGCCAATATGACTACAATCTTTTAAAAATGACTGAGGGGCTAGTAACAAGTCATTGATCAGATTTTCCTCTATTAAAAGAGAGCATGGCTTCTTCAAATGTAAGGCACGCTATTTTGATAGTATGGGCAAAGCTTGTGGACAAGAATGATCTAATAAATACTACATAATTGGGTTTTCAAAAAACTATAACAAAAGTCATTCACCAAAAGTTCTTGAGCAGATTCATCTGCCGTGGATAAGAGGACATATACTCTCATAAATTGGCAGTAAGCTAAAAACCAGGAACTGGAAAATAAGAATAAATTGGCAATTCCCACGCTGATATTGTGCAAAACAGAGTCCTCTGGATACCAGAGTAGTGTTTTGCTTATATATCCATGAGCAGTGTGATGGGCATATTTACAGATTATATATCAAATTATTCAGGATAGTAAAATAAAGGATTGTGCAAATCACTAAAATGTTCTCTTCAAATAGGATGCATGGGTTTCAGAATAGTAAATGCAGTTGAAAATAAATGTCAAGTGATCAATTTTGGTATGCAAAAAAAAAAAAAGACATGACCTATACATTAAATGAAATTTCAGATGCCCGTAACTGATCAGAAATTGTGGTGAACTATTCAACGAAAACATTGTCACTTGTTCAGCTCTTATATAGAAAACAAACTGAATGCTTGGGATCACAAAGGATATTGAAAAAAAAACTGCCCATATTAAGAATACTTTGTGCAAGGATATGCTGTCTATATTATATATCAGGGCTGTCAAACTCCCAGCTGACAGGCCGGATGCATCATGCACTGGCCATGCCCATACCTTGTTTAACGAAGGGGGAAAAAGTCCCGATATGTCATGTGATATGCGCCATGATGACATGAGTTTGACACCCCTGTTATATACCCCTTAGGCAAATCTAGAATGCGCCATTGGAGTATTGTGTACATTTCTAATCACAGCATCTTAATATTGACCTAGGAGAGGTGCAAAAAAGTGCAAGGAAAGAATAGTAACTGTCTCTTTAGCTTGAAATGAAAGAGAAGACATGTCAGAGGTGTATAAAATCCTGCATTGCCAAGAGTTTCTCATCCTTTCACAGTGGTAAAACTTGATTTTTTTTCCCCATTGAAATGAATACTGGCAGGCAGCACAATTCTTTGGTTGCATTTATTGGCTATTTATTGATAGTTAACTTTGATAATTTGATCAGATAAACTTTTTGCTTTGGATTATATTATTTCTTGCCAATACAGTCCATAAGTAATATACGTATTTTGTATTTCCGGTTTGTATAAAAATTCTAATACAAAACTAAAGTGCTTAAAATATTTTTGATGCTAATTTACAGTCCTGGTGGCCTAACTCAAATTCTGCACTAAAAACATTGTAGTATATATTGCTTTGGAATATGTCCTGTGTTTTATACTAGATGTAACAGCTGTGAACTTTTTATAAACAAGATAAGGCTTGGATTATTTGCATCTATTTTGTCATCTGATGTTTAAGTCTTCTAATGATGTCATCTTATTCAAGGACAGTTTGCTTCTCTGCAGTGAAGGTGCCATGTCATTCAGGATGCACTGCTTGCAAGTATGTGGTAACAATGAAATTAGGTACTCCAGAATTCCAAAAGAAGAGTTCTTATCACAGAGGGATGTGACAAAAGTCTATGGCCTGTTCTCTCTTCCTCCAAATTAGTTTTTCTTGGATACATAAAAACAGTCTTTAAAAATCTCCCCTATTTCCAAGTTTAAGATGACTTTCAGTGCTTAATGGTTCTCTATTTTTTGCCTAAGTTAAATTATTTTCTTCAATAATTCTGTAGCCTGATTCTTTTGCTACATTGGAGATGTATTGGACTTGCGTCTAGGGAATTTCTGATCTTTATTTGGAACAATGTTATATCTATCTGCCTTTACCTTCCCTTCAGTGATAGGAAGAATATAGAAGCAAAGGTTTTCAGCATGCATTTCCTCTGGTTGATTGGCTAGTTTATTTGCAATTTGATTCTCTTGAAGCTTCAGAAAAAAATACTTATTCAAGTAGATACAGAAATATGTGCTGGCCCTTATATGCCTGAACTGAGCAATTTTGTTCTAGTTCATGAAATAAAATTGGCAGCATACAGGTTTGATTAATAAAATAAATGACTGCAAGAGATGGACTTTGAATTAATAGTGCTTGACCACACTGATATCATGATTTGAGCTAGGAATGTTTCAGCTTATGGTTTTAGCTGTAGTGAACTAGTTTTTTGGGAAGGCTGTGTTGCTAACTCATCCTTCAAGAAACTCAAGATAGCATGTAATTCTCTTTTTCCACCTGCTCATTTATTTTTACTTCATCACTGAGCCTAACTGCAAAAGAAGAAGAGATCATAATTAGCCAAAAGAACATGAGTTAAATATCTTGCCCTAGTACTGTATAATATTATCCTAATATGGTACTCTTACCTCTGCATCATATTAGCTGAATAGCCTAACCACTTATCTATCTGTATTGATTTGAAAAAGAATAGCAGTCCAAGAAATGAAAACAGATTGCAAACCTGATGTGTAGATCCAGTGTGCCTACTGTGATATAGTCTGTTATTTGCACTTTAACAGATAAGGTAGCAATCTGTACTTGACAGGTAATGTAAGAATTATCAATAGTTTCAGCTTTGTTTCCCTACCCAAAGGCATTAAAGATGTCTCATAGCCCCAAATCAAACCTTATTATCACATTGCTGTGATATTTTTTGGGAAGGCAGGCATACCTGTGGCTGTGCCTTTAGTGATTTTGCTGATGAAGGTATGGCTTCCATGCAGCAGAATGAAGTGTTTCCCAAACATCAAGATCACTGTGGTAGCCATCTTTTTCTGAATTAAAATTGAAGGAACATTACATTCCGATAGTTTTAAAGATTTCTGTTTAGAATTTATAAGCATACTTGCCTTCAGAGTAAAGCTCACCTCCATTTACATTGACTTACTGTTTTAAATAAAGTGTCTTGTTTGGCAAGATATTCTAAATATTCTAGATATCTAAGTGCAATGTATATCATTGCTTTTTAACAATAAAATCATACTAAGTAAAGTCATTAGTTGCAGCTACTATTCTAGTGCAGAGTGAAATGGAATAGTGAAGCCAATAGAGATATAGTAGGTAGCCCTCCACATAATTTAAATGCATTTTATTTCTCTTGATAAATCAATTATTAAAGGATTGAGCAACACATTTGTTTTTATTTGTTTCTTACTTTTAATGTTGTCAAATTTGGTGAGAAAATGTTTCTTTTAAAAGTTGTCACCTTTTTCCCTCCTTTTTAAGTGTTTTGTTAAGATATTGTCCCCAAAAGTTTGTCTCTTTATCTAACAACTTTTCGTGTCACCAAATAGGGAGAGTTCAAGCACAATGATTTCAGTGTCTTCTAGTACAGGCAGTTCTAGGTTAGCAATTGGAAACAGCTACCCTGTTGCTAAGTGCAATGGTTGCTAAGGAAAACATCAGGTAACCTTGACGAACAATTTTGTTTCTGTTTTCACAATTAACTCTGCTTGGTGCAAGCCAGTTGTGAAGCACATCAACTGTGTGTGACTATGGGACATTGTAATGGTTCTTGCAAATGTGATTGCAAAGCTGTTTTTATACTATTGTAGCTTTGAATAGTCTCTAAACAAGGCACTCGGAAAGCAAAGAACTAGCTCTATCAACATTTGTGGAAATTATTCAAGGACATTTAACAGAAAAGTTACACTTTTGGGGAATTATTTTGAAATGTCTAAAAACAATAGAAGAGATGAAGCATTATATTTTATACAGGTAGTATGTTTAGTTGATCTTATTCATATATTTTTCTTTCATTTTAGATGAATGCAAGTATAGTAATCCAAAGAATTTGAATGGAATACGCTATCTACATAACTATTTTCAAGATGGTCACCTGATTTATAATTCTATCTTAGAGACTAAGTTATTTTGGAATTCAGATTGCTTTATCTTGAGAGAACCATTCTTAAATGTTTCAAAGTTGATAGAATAGTATAAGAAATAGTAATGTAAATTTAGAATTGTTTACACATACCCCTGAAACACTGGTGAAGATTAGATTTGCCAGCCTATGTTGAAAAATAATACAATATTAAAACCCTGTCAAACTATTGTGTGAAGCAGTAATAGCAGCCAATATTAATTTTAATTCTTTAATATAGTAAATATTGATAAATATAATCTATTTAAACAAAAGCTGTTCTGAGGTCCTCTGTCATTTTTAAATGTGGTGTGAGTCCTGAGAGAAAAATGTTTTAAGGAACGCTGATTCAACACATAAAAATTGTAATAAAAGAGACAAAGCCATGATAATTACAATTCCACAATTACTACATAAAGTTACTATTAATCTAAACAATTTTAAAAATTCCTTCATATGATTTCTTTTTAGTTTAAGATTTAACTATTGGTTTAGATAGATTCCAGTGAGCTTGCTTAAGGAAAAATAAATAAATGCAAACAAAAGTTTGTGCAAACCAAACTCTGAAAGGGAGGGAAGAAATGTCCTAGTGGAGGAGAAGGAACAGCATAAAGAGTGTGGGGCACTCTGGTAGGAGTTCTTTTGATTATGTACCTCACCATAGTTTAGATTCAAAGCCATGTCATACCTGTTTTAAGTTTTCAGAGGCAAGGAAACAGCCTTGAGAATCAGTTGTTAAACTGGGACCAGGTCAGCCGGATATGGGTGAACCTAGAGCAGGCTTTGAATTTCATATAGGTAACCTCTTCATTTGGTATAGACCTTCTGGGAAAGCATGCCTTCCTTTATTTTAAGTATGATATTGGTTAAAATTACATTTTCTTCAAAACAAAGCAGTGAGCAACCTGCAGATGTTACAGTTTGATTGCTTGAAACAACAGGTGTTGCAGGGAATATCTGGAATGAATTTTATTTAAAGATGTAGGACTAAAAACCACCATGTGAGGACTGTTGCCTGCTCCCATTTCCTACTTCTTGCCATTGCTATCATCTGTACTTCTTAAGGAAAAAAATTGCCCAATGATAGATTCCCCCAGTATCCATTATGAAAGGGAGATGCAGAGCTCTACCAGGTGTGATAGGGATCATTAATTACACCTTGTATATTGCACCACTTGTTTAAATGCATAGCTATAGTTAACCATTTGATTTAAATGCTTGTCTAGGGTCTTTTCATACTTGGCTATCTGTTGTATGGTATATAAGTGGCAGATAGCTCATATCTATATCTGGTTTATTAGTGCCTATTAGTGTATAGAAAAATCTCAACTGGAAAAATTGCTGGTTCAAGATTGGTAACTTCTGTGTGATAAATTTTTAATACAGAGATTAAATTTAAACCACAGACCTGCCAAACAGTTTTTAATTCCTGAAGCTATATCAGAAGATGCATTGATAGTGTTCTTGATGGATCACCACATGTACAGCTTTATCGTCTAGAAGTTAAAGGGAGCCAGTCAAGTATGACTCAGTTTCCAGATAATCAACTTTAAAAGACTTGGTGGAAATAGCCTTCCACAAGGTTCTGAAGGCCTGGCTTTCCCCCCAGTAAACAAGTATGTTATGCAAAGCCTTGATTATTGCATTGTGATTAACTCTGTATTTTGTCATAGACAGATAGACTGAAAGGTAGAGAGACAGAAAACATTTGTGTGGATTGATGTTAGCTGCTGAGAAGAATTATTGCTTCTGGAATATTTCCCATTCTTTTACTGTTATACAGGTGAAACTCAAAAAATTAGAATATCGTGCAAAAGTTCATTTATTTCAGTAATGCAACTTAAAAGGTGAAACTAATATATGAGATAGACTCATTACATGCAAAGCAAGATAGTTCAAGCCGTGATTTGTCATAATTGTGATGATTACAGCTCATGAAAACCCCAAATTCACAATCTCAGAAAATTAGAATATGACATGCAAGCAATAAAACAACGATTGTACATAGACCAATATCGGACCTCTGAAAAGTATAAGCATGCATATGTACTCAGTACTTGATTTGGGCCCCTTTTGCAGCAATTACTGCCTCAATGCGGCGTGGCATGGAAGCTATCAGCCTGTGGCACTGCTGAGTGTTATGGAAGACCAGGATGCTTCAAGCTCTTCTGCATTATTTGGTCTCATGTCTCTCATCTTTCTCTTGGCAATGCCCCATAGATTCTCTATGGGGTTCAGGTCAGGCGAGTTTGCTGGCCAATCAAGCACAGTAATCCCACGGTCATTGAACAAGGTTTTGGTGCTTTGGGCAATGTGGGCAGGTGCCAAGTCCTGCTGGAAAATGAAGTCAGCATCCCCATAAAGCTCGTCTGCAGAAGGAAGCATGAAGTGCTCCAAAATATCCTGGTAGATGACTGTGTTGACCCTGGACTTAATGAAGCACAGTGGACCAACACCAGCAGATGACATGGCTCCCTAAATCAACACAGACTGTGAAAACTTCACACTGGACTTCAAGCATCTTGCAGTGTGTGCCTCTCCATTCTTCCTCCAGACTCTGGGTCCTTAGTTTCCAAATGAGATGCAAAAGTTGCTGTCATCAGATAAGAGGACTTTGGACCACTGAACAACAGACCAGGTCTGTTTTTCTTTAGCCCAGGTAAGACGCTTCTGACGTTGTTTGTTGTTCAGGAGCAGCTTGACAAGAGGAATACAACATTTGAAGCCCTTGTCCAGGATCCGTCTGCGTGTGGTGGCTCTTGATGCACTGACTCCAGCCTCAGTCCACTCCTTGTGAAGGTCCCCAACACTTTTGAATGGCCTTTTACTGACAGTCCTCTCCAGGCTGTCATCATCCCTGCTGCTTGTGCATCTTTTTCTTCCACACTTTTCCCTTCCACAGAACTTTCTATTAATTTGCTTTGATATAGCACTTTGGGAACATCCAACTTCTTTTGCAATTACCTTTTGAGGCTTTCCCTCCTTATGGAGGGTGTCAATGATGGTTTTCTGCACAACTGTCAGGTCAGCAGTCTTTCCCATGTTTGTGATTCCTACTGAACCAGTCTGAGAGACCATTTAAAGGCTCATGAACCCTTTGCAGGTGTTATGGCTTAATTAGCTGATTAGAGTGGGACACTTTGAGCCTAGAATATTGCACCTTTTCACAATATCCTAATTTTCTGAGATTGTGGATTTGGGGTTTTCATGAGCTGTAAATCATAATCATCACAATTATGACAAATCACGGCTTGAACTATCTTGCTTTGCATGTAATGAGTCTATCTCATATATTAGTTTCACCTTTTAAGTTGCATTACTGAAATAAATGAACTTTTGCATGATA
This sequence comes from Naja naja, assembly GCA_009733165.1. NCBI lineage: Eukaryota > Metazoa > Chordata > Lepidosauria > Squamata > Elapidae > Naja > Naja naja. The sequence continues at coordinate 164,174,749 of CM019149.1, forward strand.
TTCTAATTTTTTGAGTTTCGCCTGTATTTGTAAAATTGCTAAAGAGGCAAGAGCTTGAAGGCTGTAAGTAAGGATAAAAGAGAATGAAGTTACTTGGCAGAGTGTAGTGGTCAAGCTGCAGTGGACAAAGGTACAAAAGCAGCAAAAATGAGTATGGTTTGTGCAAAAATGAGAGAGCAAGAGAGAGAGAGATCCTTAAATATAATTACAAAGTGTTCTTATTGAATTGCACACCACCAAACTTTACTTAGCCAGAAACAAAGACAGCTGTGTTACCATCTAGAAATTGTGTCCCTTATACTGATTGGCATCTGTATAGTGTGCATAAAAGATTAATTGTATGAAGTTCTTTTGAATACCAGTGTTAGACGTAACGTATCTACTGTTTGTCTGAGGATCAGGGTCATAGATATTCAATGTGCATGTGCCCCTAGCATCAGTTTGTCAAAAATGGAGGTCTTAAGGTCTTTCAAAAGTGACTGAAATTCATCATAAACTTAGGAAAAGCTGAACTTAAATCCCTTTTGACAGCCAAACTTCCTTTATTATGCCTATTTCTCTATAGAGAAGAGCATTTGTCACTTGCCCGAAAGAAGGACCAGATAATTGTCAGAAGGAATGTAAAATCAGATCATGGCTACATCCCTGCAATACCCCAAAGTATCTAGGCAGATAGGAGTTCTTGCCTAAAGGAAGCCTCTAATGAAAAGGCAGTAAGTATTTTTCTCTCTGCAGCTTCTGCCTTCTTGTGGTTGCTTTTAATCATTGGCTGAAACTTGCTGCTCGATCCTTTCAGCTACATTCCTGTCTACTCCTACATGGATATCTGTGCTGTTGCCACTTTACCCATGCCACTTAATTGCCTTTTCCCTACCATCTGTGTGTGAATGGAGTTGTGACATGGGAAGAAAAATTGGAGTTTCTTTCATATTCAATTTCAGTCTTTATTACAGTCACGGACCGCCACAATATTTCATATAGATTATGAACATGTTACATGGGAAATGGAGAATTTAAAAACATGTTCACCCCCCCTCCTTATTTCTGCTTTTGGATGTCATGTGTCACTTGAGTACTTCTTAGAGAGCAAGTAAGATACTAATCCATAAGATCCAAATAATGCATGAGATTTGGACTTGTTTTGGACCAAAGAACCAGGGTGTGATGTTTTGATGTGTTTCTCACTTCTAACTGAGCTTTGTTTCTACACATTTTGAATACTTATTACAGTTGTAATTTTTTTATCTTTGGAAGATTGAGTGAGTATAAAGACGTCCTTAATTCAAACTCACTTCTGGAGAGCTAGCCTATGCAGTTTTCTTGGCAGAGATACAGAATCAGTTTGACTTCTTCAAGCATTTTTCCCCACTTCCCAAGTTAGTCAACAGTTCAGGATTTCCCAGGTTATCCCCCATCTAAATGCAAACTCTGGACTAACATTACTTTCAACAATAATCAAGTTTGGCTATAGGTGCTACAAATTGCTGGCACATAAGCAATTATGTGTAGAACAGTCTGTTGGAAAGAATGCTGATGTTTATCACATCTTTTTTTTAAGCCAAATTTGGACTAAAAGTTTTTGAGTTTATACAAGGTTATGCAAACTGCCTTTGCACTGCAGTGCTTTGATGATTATATATAGTCATACAATATTGGATGTGAAAAAGCTTTCAAGAGAAAGAATCCTACTTCTCTCATCAAAGCTGCTATGTTGGCTGCTCAGCCTAAGTATTTTATTGCATGTATTGTCCTTAACAAGCCATTTCTTAGAATATCTAATAAGAAAACAAAAGTTAAATGTGTCATTATTGTAGTGTAGGTGACACACAATAGTTATGAATATAGCTTTTGAAAAAATAGCATAAAGAAAGGAGGGTAACCTGTTTGTCTACTTGGGAGAAGCCTCCATAAATCTAGAGGACTTCCTGTGAAGAAGGAAAATTCCAAACTGCTCAAGTTTGTAAGTTGTTCAAAATCAGACATGATTGGAGCAAAATATAAGCTGAATTAATTGTTTCCTTGTGCTGGAGCTGACATGTAATGTAATTGCAGCCAGGCTCACCAACATACATGCCCAGCCAGCTTTCTTCATTTGATATGTGGCTCTTTCCATTAGGGAATCCTTGAGGGTAATGCAAATTTTTTGTAGCTTTCCATTTAATTCTGCCTTAATAAAATGCAAATTGGAACATACCAAATATTGGGCATTTGGGGTGGCTAGAGAGAAAAACGGGAGGAAACAAGTTAATGATAGGAGATTAAAAATACAATTTCATTCAAGTTGAACTTGAACCCTGGTAACATGAAATGCATCAATGCAGCTCTTAACAATATAAAAATGGTTTGCTATTGCCTTCATACAAGAATTTTTTGTTTGATTTCCCAGTCTAGAGTGGAGATGGCCAGCAAAATTATATCTCTATTTATTATTCATGCTTATCCTTGCTTAGGTTTTTTTGCAAGAAAATCAAGATTGAGTAAATGTTGCTATCTGGCTGGATGATAAGACTAAGTATATTACAATAGAGTTTAAGCAGACTGTGGTTAGATTTGACTGATCTAGAAAACCAATCATCAGTCCTGGTTAGCACATAATGTAAATAGGGGACCACCTTGATGAGTAGTGAGGTATCTTAGATTTGGATTTTGTTTCAAGAATGTTAGATTCCATGTTTGTATTCTTCTGCACTCGAAAAAGTGATAAGTCACAACAGGCAGTCCTCAAATTACAACCATTCGTTTAGTAACCATTCAAAGTTACAACAGCACTGAAAAAAAGTGACCTACGACTGCTTTTCACATGACCATTGCAACATCTGCATGGTCATACAATCAAAATTAAGACACTTGGCAACTGACTCATATTTATGATAGTTGCAGTGCCCTGAGGCGATGTGCCCACCTTTCGTGGCCTTCTGACTGTGGGGAAGCCAGATTCACTTTACAACTGTAGTTACCAATTTAACAACTGCATTGATTCACATAACAACCATGGAAGAAAGGTCACAAAATGGAGCAAGAACTCACTTAACAGCTGTCTCAGCAAATGAGACAGTTGGGCTCAATTGTGGTTGTAACACTAGGGCTACTTGTACTTTTTTTTCTTTATTTCCTCTTTATCTTCTCCTGCACCTTTTTTCTTTTCAGTTTTCTTAGATTTTGTTTGTATTTGCATTTTAACTCACAATAACCTCTATTTTTTGAAAAAAACATTGTGTTCCCTTCCCAAAACCAAGTATATTTTTGCTACCTACAACTATGCTAATGCTTAGCAGTAAAGTAGAATTCTTCTTGCACCAAACACCAGGGCATGAAAAAAAAGCTAATTAAAAAGCTGGCTGCATTTCCCTACTTTTTAGTTAAATAAGGCATTATTAAGCCTCTTCAGTATTCCTTTTCTCTTTAGCATATTTCTTTTCTCTTGTGTCTCTGCTTCTTGTGGGTCACATCTTTTAGTTTTTGTGTTCTCCTAGGAGGAGGAAACCTTTTGACAGTTGTAAGCTGATTTGGTGTTTTGAGCACATTGTAGCCATTATTCTAAAATGGTTTCCATGGGAAAGCTTGCCAGTTCAGAAAATGCTTAGGCTGATTAGTCTGGCCAGTTGCAGACGGCCGTTTATCTGAAGACAAGTTGATTGACATTGCTCTCCGTTAATCCGTTTAGCCATCCTCCGATCATGTTTGATCTGATCTTGGTTCTGGGTGTTTTCCTGGACACCTGGCATAGTAACAGATAAAAGCCCTAGGATGCACCCGGTTACCATTTCTATTTCCTAAGAACGCCTTTGTGGGGCCCAGAGACATTCTTTTACACAAAGCCAATATTTGCAATTGGTACTTCGCTTTGTGGCATGCCAGATAACCCATTTAATATTTTTCTTAAAAGGGTCTAAAAATAAAGTAATGTCAAGGGGGAAGGAAGCCTGATGGGTACCAAAGGTCCACACTCAGATTGTTTCCCAGCCTTGAATAGAATTCCCATACAATCCCTTGATTGAGAGCAAAATGGCAGTGAGGGTGGAAGGGGAGGAGAGACAATAGACAGAAAGCGCTTGTGAAGTTTGTAAGGGAATTCCAACGGGGAAATATGATTTTTTCCCCCCACCAGAGATTGGTTAATCACATCAAAGCCTTGCTTTTTACTGATTCTTTTTTTGTCTAAGAAACAGGGTAGCATTAGTGAGATTACAGTATGGTGCATGCGGTCTATAAAGAGATATAAGTGACAGGCAGCTGAGGCAAAGCACATAAAACTCTGAAAATAGCGTCCCCAAGAAACCATTCCAGTTTCCAAGAAACAAAATTGTATGGGTACTGGATTTGGGTTATATAACTCTTACAACAAACTCATATGAAGTTACCAGAAGAGCCATGGTGGTGCAGTGGTTAGAATGCAGTATTGCATGCAAACTCCTCCCACTGTCAACAGTTCAATTCTCACTGGCTCAATTAACTCAGCCTTCCATCCTTCTGAGATTGGTAAAATAAGAACCCAAATCGTTGGGAGCAATATGCTGACTCTGTAAACCTCTTAGGGAGGGCTGTAAAGCACTGTGAAGTGGTATATAAGTCAAAGTGCTATTGCTACGTGCTATCATAGGCCCCAGCACTCCAATCCTGTCATAAGGGCCTGGGGACCTGGCTCTGCCACATGGCCTGGGGCCCCAATGGAGGAACAGCACAGGGAAGGTGGTTGATTAACAATTGATTTCCCCCTCCCTCCATTCCACCCCCTCCCCCACATATCTTTGATTTAAATCTTGATTTTAATTTATTCTTGTTTTAATGTAAATGTACTTTTATATCTGCAAGCCACCCAGAGTTACCTTATGGTAAGATGGGCGGTCAATGAATTTTACAAACAAACAAATAAATAATCTGTTTCCTATGGTATTTTCCCCATCCTATTAATGACCAAGTTTTATTCAAAAATATTCATTTTCACTAAATCTTTTGTACATAGGGTATGTTACAGTTCACTTATTAGTGGCAAAATCTGCTCAGAATTTTCTCATGTGACCCTTATATTTATTTTAAATAGATTTTGGTATCAGTGCATTCCGGTAAATAAAATTATTGAAATAATCAAAAGTATGCTAGAATCTGCTGAGTGATGTAGATTTAATTAGCTATATGGCTTCATTTTGAAACTGTCCCCATTCCTTAAAAATACCACAGCTACAAGCATGATCTCTAATGCTCCTATGAGTCTACTGAATATTAGGACTATGTCATAAGGCATTAGTAGCCATGCCATATCCTATATTTTCTACTACTTTTTAGTGAGACGTACTGCAGCAAATAAGTTCTTATGACTGGATGTCTTTTCAACTGTGAAAACCCATTAAATTTCCATTTAGTATTTGAGGCCAGAAGAGGGTGGCTAGGTTCACATATCACAACAAACCATGGTTTAGTGTAGATACAAAATCAACTATGCAAGCAAACCCTAGTAAAATATAGCATAAGGTCAGGTATGCACCCAATTTTTAGCTTACATAAGGCTCAGTTTGCACAGTGTTACTGAGAGGATTGAACATTTATCAAGCCATCTGAGCATAAAACATATTCGGCACTGCAGTCCTAAGCATTAGAAAACCTTGTTCAATCAGCAGAGCCTGCCTAGTCATATGAAACTTACGTTTTGTGAATCTGGGGAATGAATTAAATCGTATCCTCTCCCGCTCTCTGGCAAATAGGACCCTACTTGCAGACCTGCAAAACTGATTTTGGGCTTAGTGCCCACAGTTGAAGTTTGCCTTTTTGAAGCTGTGCTCCCCTTTGTGAATTTCTCCTTTCAGATTCCTTGTTACTTTTCTAAGCTAAATCATTCCCTTGAAGGTTTTCCTTCTCCACCCTTCCCTTCATTTCCCTACCCCCTTCCTTTGCAATTGATTTGTTAGTGGTTTTTTTCACCAAGGGGATCCTACTGCCTTTCCCATCGGTTCCCAAAGTCTGTAAGATGTCTTCAAGATGTTTGGAATTCCTTGCCATAATGAAAAGCAGGTGATGCTCCTTTTGATCAATGAAGCTCTTCTCACTTGCACGTAGCAGGTTTCATGTTGCTGCTCTCTGGGTGGTTCTGTGGCCAAATGGGGAGGAGAAACATGAGTCTGATGCTTTGGTCTCTTGAGGTTTTTTTCTGATGTTACATTTTTTATATAAAGAGTTCTAATGATTGTTTTAGTGAGGACATCAAAACCTTTTAAGTTATTGTAAGACTTTTGTGGAATCCAGAAAACAGCAGTTTTAAGCTTCTGTCAGGTATCAGTGTATAGGATGTTTCTGATCTTTTGATTTTAAAAAAAGTTTGGTGGAATGCTTGTAGAGTGAAGTGCAATAGGTTCTTTCAAGGGTGAGGCCAGCCCCATTAAACGTGTGTGGCTGAGAAGAATTAACCACAAGTTTTGAGATTTCCTGATACTGTGAACTTTTAAAAAGAGAACCTGGTTTTCTCTAGAAGTGTGCACTCCAACAATAGTTCCTTTTAAACTTTGAAAGAAATCTGCAATGAATTCTGAGAAACATATTAATCTGATACCCAATACAAGGTTCCACTACAGGACAAGAATACAATCAGTCCAAAATGGTTTTCAGACAAAACAGAACAAGAAGGAGGTTGCCAGGAGTTTCATTAAGTGTAAGATCTCTTGTTGTACAGGGCAGACACCCAAAAATATGCTTACTGTCTGCTTTCTTGATTTTTCATCCTGTCCTTCATACAGGGCAGTGTCCATAACATTCTGCCTTCCTTCTTTTCCCCACAATATCAGCCCTGTGAAGTAGGTTGAGTATGTGTGTTCAAAGTACCCAATGAACTTCCTCATTCCTAATCCAACACCTTAGCTTAACTACACCACTCTGGCTCTTTATACAACACTTGTTTTTTCACATGCTTACTATACACAGTAGAAGGAAGTAATTTAGGAAGCTAATAATGTGTGAAACGAGAGAGAGGGGGGGAGGGGTGATGTTGGAGTTAACAGAAGTTGGTAACAGCACAAAATGAGATGTGCAACTTTTGAACCTAATGGCACATGCAGTTGCAAAGACATGAGGCTGTTCTCTTTTCATTAGTGTTGCCTGTTCAAAGAAAATGAATGCATTTCAACTAGGACTAGATTTTATGGATGGCAAACTTAGTCCCAGGGGAATTTGTGAACCAGGAACCTTTTCACTTCATTATTGGTTTACACCAAAGGTCACAGCATCTTTTCATTTTGGCCATCCACTTAACACCATTAGAAGAAACTATAAAAACACGGCTGCAAAAGTGCTGACCTACCTAAAGTGGAGAAATCAGTGACAAGTAATTAATGACTTGCCAAGTTGACACTATTATGCTTGGCTTCCTGATTTGCCTCAGTTGCCAGGATCGGTCTCCTTTCTTTAGCAGATGCAGAAATCAAGCTGTTATATTCCCTCCTGCTTCTTAGAAATGTTTCTCAATTAAAGGGAATATAAAACCTTGATTTTAAAGAGAGCTGATGATTCAGCAGTGGAGAATGGATGTTGTTTGTTCTCTCCCCCCCACCCCGTGTGTGTGTGTGTGTGTGTGTGTGTGTGTGACTGTCTGTCTGTCTGTCTGTCTGTCTGTCTGTCTGACACAATCTGCTAGCTCCTTTCTTCCAATGAAGCTGAAACTGGCAGTCAGGATCATCTTGCTGCTGCATGCCACATCTGGCTGGCATGTTTCTTTCACAAGCCCATTTGTTCAGCTTTGTTGCCATGGAGACAGTTGCTAGGATGTGGAAGGGAACAGACAAGTGCAAGGAAGAAATGGGAAGGGCTACTCTGGGTGGGTGGTGATGGAGTTGCACCAACATGCATGCAGTTTGTGGGAAGTAGATTCATGAGATCTGCTGACCAAATTCTTCTTCTGCAGAGTCTTTTATTTTATGAAAGGCTGGAGTTTTATTCCACAAAAGACAGTGGGTTAGAGTTGCAGAGTGGCATTTCTCTTAAACTTTCAAAGCCTGATTTTTTTATGGATGAGGTTTGTGTTTCTACAGCGCATTACTAGGTTGCTGTTGTGTTAACACCCCCCAGATTTCACTTCTCATGGCTGAGAAGTTCTCTTTGATACGTTGCAGTGCTCTTATTTTGTGAACCTTTCTCGTTTCCCTTGACGTGCATGTCATTTGAGGGTGACCCGTGATTCTTTCAAGAGCTGGTTCCTTTTTCTTGTACTCCTTCACCCACAGCATTTTGTGCAGGGAAAGGGCAGCTTTTAAAAAGTTGTTTCTCTCTTGGAAATGACATTATTTCTCTCTTGTTCCCAGTCGTCAGGCACATTTAAAAACAAAACAAAAACCAAGGCCTGTGCTCCTGACTAATCTGTCTCCCAGCTGAATAAAGGAAAGGACATTGTTCTGTAATGAATGTGTTGCGGCAGAAAAGTGGAGATAGGAAAAGAAACTCACAGCATGATTCAGGATTCCCTCCTCTCCCTTTCTTTCATATCCCTTCTGTTTTTGGAAATGTTGTAAATATATTAGGTGGTTTTTTTGTCAGTTCTGACCAACTATAGAATTGTTTAGATATTATCTTTACTTAATATGGTAGGTTTTACATATTATTATGACGAATATGATTATTTTCAAGATGATGTAGACCAGATATTTTACTGTAAGAAATATAGGCAATACTTTTTATCTATTCCCTTTTTAATTTTTTTATAATGTTACATATATGTATTTATCCACCTTTCCAAGCATCTAATAATCCAACCCTGATCTTATTTAACTTTTTGACATCAGCCAACCTTTATAATTTCAACATTTTTATTAGTTTATCAAAACATAAACATAAAATACAAAGAAAATAAGGGAGGGAAAGGGGGAAATGTGTAGGGTAGAGAGGGGAAAAGAATGAAAAAGCATTGACTTCCAACTCCTTTTGGTGCAATAGAATAAGATAATAGCATTAAACTTTTTACTTTTAAATAATAATACATACTATCCATTTCTATAACAACAAACGTATGACATATAGGTGATACTTGAGCATTCCTGTTTTTTTTAGATGCAAATATCCTGGAGAAGCTAGAGGCAAAATACTCTAAATCTTAGGTGCTTTTCTTGCATATTTCTAGTTGTGGTAATGTGGTGTTCTAGCTATCTTCTGAAACAGAGCTGCATTTCCTTTGCCTTCTCTACCATTAAAATTAGTTTTCTTTAGAAAGATACATTAGTCAAGAATCATAAGGTACAACACTTAATAATAGTCACAGGGTACAATAAGCAAACAAATCATACTAGGAAACAGTCAATATAGATCGGAAGGATACAAGCGACAAAGTTACAGTCATACAGTCACAAGTGGGAGGGGATGGGTGATAAGGAGTGATGAAAAGGGTAATAGTAATGTAGACTTTGTAAATAGTTGGACAGTGTTGAGGGAATTATTTGTTTAGCAGAGTGATGGCGTTTGGGAAAAAACTGTCCTTGTGTCTAGTTGTTCTGGTGTGCAGTGCTCTATAGGGTCGTTTTGAGGGAAGGAGTTGAAACAGTTTATGTCTAGGATGTGAGGGGTCTGTAAATATTTTCACAGCCCTCTTTTTGACTCGTGCAGTATACAGGTCCTCGATGGAGGGAGGTTGGTAGTAATTGTTTTTTTCTGCAGTCCTAATTATCCTCTGAAGTCTGTGTCTGTCCTGTTGGGTTGCAGAACCAAACCAGACAGTTATAGAGGTGCAGATGACAGACTCAATAATTCCTCTGTAGAATTGCATCAGCAGCTCCTTGGGCAGTTTGAGTTTTCTGAGTTGGCGCAGAAAGAACATTCTTTGTTTTGCTTTTTTGATGACGTTTTTGATGTTAGGTGTCCATTTTAGGTCATGTGATATAATAGAACCTAGAAATTTGAAGATCTCTACTGTTGATACTGTGTTGTCTAGTATTGTAAGAGGTGGTAGTATGGGAGGGTTTCTTCTAAAGTCTACTATCATTTCTATGGTTTTGAGTGTGTTCAGTTCCAGATTGTTCCGGTTACACCACGAGGCAAGCTGTACAACGTCCTGTCTGTATGTTGATTTGTTGTTGTCTCGAATGAGACCAATCACTGTTGTGTCATCTGCAAACTTCAGTATTTTAACAGATGGATCGTTTGAGATGCAGTCATTGGTATAAAGGGAGAAGTGGAGAAAGCGCACAGCCTTGGGGGGCCCTGTGCTAATTGTACAGGTATCATGTGATTCTGCCTAGCTTCACCTGCTGCTTCCTGTCTGTTAGGAAGCTTATGATCCACTTACAAGTGTGTTCAGGTACCACTAGCTGGTTTAATTTAGTTAGAAGAATGTCTGGAATGATGGTATTGAATGCTGAACTGAGGACCCTACAAAGAGGACCCTTGCATAGGTATTTGAAGATTCAAGGTGTTGTAGGATGTAGTGAAGACCCCTGCTTTAGAAGTACATAATACCATGAAGCTGGTCAGGTATATGGTTAATGAATCAGGCTAGAAACCAGGAGATTGTGAGTTCTAGTCCCTCTTTAGGCATGAAGCTAGTTGGGTGACCTGGGACCAGCCAATTTCTCTCAGCCCTAGGAAGGAGGCAAGGGAAACCACTTTTGAAATCTTGACAGGAAAATTGCAGGGACTTGTCAGGTAGTTGCCAGGAGTCAAGACTGACTTGAAGGCACACACACACAAGTACAAACAGCATAATATTACAACCGTGTGTGGTAAATTTAGCTATACATTCTTTTCCTTAATTTCTGGCAAACAGGGCTTTACAGGAGCAGGCAATCACCATTTGTGAGCATTTCTCTTCTGGCCTTCAGCCAAGTCTTTTCTGCCAATGGGTAAGTCAGAAGCTTACCTGCAGGAGAACAAACTGAAGCAGTCCTGTTAGTAGCTGTTACCCTCTCAAGAGAACTAGGTGTTTCAAAGAAGGAACACTTGGCATCCAGTGAACCCAAGTACTTGGAAGGGCTGCCTGTGCTCCAGGTGGAGGGATTTCTTCGCTTTTTGGCTATTGGTTGCTGCTTTCTGGGGAGGAGTCTTGCTTTCCTCCCCCCTCAAATTCTTTTTCTATCAGGGTCCTGACTGTTAATGTGAAAAAGGCCAGGTTGCAGAGAAATGAGAAACAGTGCTCTCTGTGTGTGTTTTAAATAGTGTATGTTACTAATTTTGGAGTTACAGCCTGTATTCAGAGCACACACAGCCTACCCTTCCTCCAACTGAAATGTTTGTTTTCTGCATGGCTTTGCATCATAAGTTAATGTGGGGACAGAAATGCTAACAGAAGGACAATTTTTGATGGTAAAGCAGGCCTCTTATCAGAGATACAGAGAGAGACAGAGACAGAGAGAGAGAGAGAGAGAGAGAGAGAGAGCAGGGGATGGGGATTTGGCAGATGCCTCTTAGGGGCATCCCATAAACATCTGAAGTCCATTATGTGGAAAAGGCAGGCCTCTCTGGTTTAACGCAGCTCTTGTTATACATGAGAGATAATAGCGGGGTCCTAGCAGAGCAGGTATAAGCTTGCTTCGTGTCTATTGCAGCTTACAACTCTGTAAAAAAAAACTACAATAGGGAAAAATACCTAGATTCTTGCAAGATAGGGCCAAGTGCAACATAGACAATATATAACATTGCCTAGTGTATATATTGTAACACATATTTATATTTAAAATACATAAACCATCCTTTATCCAAAGAGTGTCTCAAATTGTGGTATCATTCTAAATAAGGTGAGTGTAATACAATTGCAATAACACACATTTTAAAAATATATTATGTTCTGTCTTGTTTGAGTTTTGAAGCTTAAACTCGTAGTATTCTTTTGGAACTCATAATTTCACACTTAAGCCAGGAACTGGATTTGGGGACAATTGGTGGATTATGGTTTTTCCATACCATACATTGTACTAGAAGTGCTACCTTGTTTCTGAACCTACCGCAATTTCTCTTTTTCCTTCTAATCCTCCAGATTAACTTGAAATTCCCCTATTCCTCATTTGAATAACATTTGGAAATTTTTTTGTTGAGACCTTGTTGCCCACTTTTCTATTGTGACTTTCATTCTGCACTGAGGTTGGCAAGATTCCCAGCTTATCTTGTTGCCATTAACTGTTTTTAAAGTATGTAAAAGCAATATTACCATGGAACCTCAGTTTCCGTTGCCCTCATGCAGGCTAAGCCTTGCTGAAGTAGGTCATCAGGTCTGTTGCATCTAAATTAAACCCCTTTTGCGCATGTCTCCTAAGGCTTAACTTCATCTCTCACTGTTGGAGATAAGGATTTGACGGCCACAGGATAGGATTATCAGGCTCCTGACTAACGTTGGGTTTCTGATATACCTTCCTTTGAAACATCTGTGGTTGGCCATTGGCCATGACTTAGCCAGACAACAGATCACACCAAAATAGGTCTGAGCCACAGTCATACCTTTATAAAAAAATAAAAATCAGTGACTACATCTAAAAGATATCAGTGTCGATATTTATATTATTGAATAATAGCTGGGTAACTTTCCCCAGTATAATTGGCATAAACAAGTATGTATATCCCTTGGTGCATCGTGTGGTAAAATGGTTGCATTTCCCTACTGGCTGCTACTGTATTGAAGTCAATTCAGATTATCTTGTTGCTTTTTACCAGGAGTGTTTATGCACCTTCCAATGACGTATTTTCATTCCATAAAAATAAATATGGATTTAACTACGTAGAAGGCACAGCACACATGTCTGAGTTGTAAACATGGTCAGGAATTCAAAAACAACTGGTATCTTCAGAGCCTTCCATTTTAATTGTAGAATGCGTAGCACTTCATAAGCAACAAGTGGGCATTTATGTCTAAAAAAAATAACAGAAATAGCAAGGAGTCCACGCTCTTGGCATTAGGTCCCTCTCTAAGGTTCAAACAGCCTAGCCTTTAGCTGCTAGTAAACAATGCTAGGGACAGAAAAACAGAATTTCAGAATTCAACACTTGCCATTTTTTCCCTGGCAAACCAATCTGCTTTTTTTTTTAGAAGGAAAAAAAAAGACTGAGGTTGATCCTAGCAGATAGAAGCAAATCTTTTCTGTAGTTATGGGAAAGTAGATATAGATAGTCCTTGCTTACCAGCTTGTTTAGCAACTGTTCAAAGCTACAACAGTGTAAAAAAAGAAATAGTTTTGCAACAAATCCTCTCATTGTAACCATTGCAGCATCCCATGGTTGTAAGTGCCACTTGGGCGTTTCACAACTGTAAAAACAAATAAAAATCACAACTTGCAGTCACATGATGTTTCATGTAGCCAAATGACTAAAGGGCAAGTGAGGTTGTAAGACCATTGTGTGGTCACATTATTTTCTATTTAGCGACCACAGCATTTAGAAGTAGAGTTACTGGCCCCAATTGTGGTTGCTAAGCGAAGACTACCTTTATGGATGTTGCAGGGTAACCCCGTTTCCATTTTTTAAAAAAATCTGAACTTTATGTTAAAACTAAAACCTTGAATCTCACCCAGAGTGCAACTGGCAGCCAATGAAGGCAGCGCAGGAGGGGGGTAACATGGGAGAACGGAAACTCCATCACCACCCAGCGCCGCCGCATTCTGCACCAGCTGCAATCTCCGGATGGTATGCAAGGGCAGTCCTAAATAGAGAGCGTTGCAGTAGTCGAGTCTGGAGGTAACAAGGGCATGAGTAACCATGCGGCGTCTCGGTCCAGAAAGGGCGTAGCTGGCAAACCAGTCAGAGCTGGGCAAAGGCCCCCCTGGCGATGGCCCCCACCTGCTCCTCCAACTGGAGTCGAACGTCCAGGAGGACCCCCAGGTTCCGCTTATGGAATCAACTGCCTCTGGACCTCCGCCTGGCCCCTGACCTCCACACCTTCTGCTGCAATTTGAAGACCTAGCTATTTGACCAAGTCGGGCTGTGATTACCTCACCGGGGGTATGGGATAGTTTTAACTTTAATTCGGCTTTATTGGACTTCACAATGGTTTAATTCTTTTTAATCTATTTATTGTATTTGTATGTTTTAATTGTGAGCCGCCCCGAGTCTTGAGATGGGGCGGCATATAAGTCCAATAAAATAAATAAATAAATATTTATTTATTTCCTGGGCCACTTTCCTGAGAGCCAGTTTGGTATAAATGATTAAGGCATCAGGTTAGAAACTAACAGATTGAGCAGCTCCAGGAAGGAAGCCTTGGCAAACCCATTCTGAAAATCTTGCCAAGAAAACTGCAGGAACTTGTCCAGGCAGTTTATTTTATTTCATTTATTTTTATTCATATTTATATGCCCTTCTCTGGAGACTCAGGGCGGCTTACAATTTTTGGGATACAACCCAATGCGCTCAGCAATAGCCTTCCTTCCATTGTATATGCCTGCTTATAACTAAGCAGCATTTTTACAAAGTCAGCTTATTGCCCCCAACAATCTTGGGTCCTCAATTTACCTACCCCAAGAGGATGGAAGGCTGAGTCAACCTTGAGCCTGGTGGGATTAGAGCCTGCACTAATTGCAGGCAGCTGGAGCTAAGTGCAAGGCGTTTAACAGCCTGCACCACCAAGGCCCTGATAAGAAGGTAGACATGCCTTTGGTGTGAGGAAGACACGAAGACTTTGCGTATATATTTATTCCAGTTGCCAGGAATCAACACTGACTTGAAACCGCCCCCCCCCCAAGAAAGTCACTTTTAGTGCATTATGCTCACTGGGGAGGGAGGAGTTGTGTTTGATTGTTGGATGCCAAGAAGGCGTCTACAGAAAGCAGCCTGGTCTGAGTTTTGCATTCATGCATGAATATACCAGATAAAAATGTGTACACATAGTCCTCAATTTAGGACCACAATTGAGCTCAACATTTCTGTTATTAAGCGAGACATTTGTTAAGTTTTGCCCCACTTTACGACCTTTCTTGCCACAGTTAAGTCAATTTTTGGTTGCTAAGTGAAGCTGGCTTCCCCATTGATTTTGCTCATCAGAAGGTCGCAAGGGATGGTACAGAGCAATCGTCACAAATATGAACCATTGGCCAAGCATCTGAATTTTGATCGTATGATCATGGGGATGCTGCATGGGTCATAAGTATGAAAAACTTGTCCTTAGTCACTTTTTTCCCAGTGCTGTTGTAACTTTGAATGGTCACTAAATGAAGTGTTGTAAGTCAAGGACTACCTGTAGAGGTTGACTCATGACCACAACTGAGGCCAACTGCTAAGCAAGGCAGTTGTTAAATGAGTGTTTTCCTGTTTTGCAATCTTTTTTTGCTGCAGTTTTTTTTTTTTAAATTACATTTATATCCTGCCCTTCTCCGAAGACTCAAGGCACAATTTTGGAGCACAACCCAATGCGCTCAGCAATAGCCTTCATTCCATTGTATATGCCTGCTTATTACTAAGCGGCATTTTTTACAAGGTCAGCTAATTGCCCCCAACAATCTTGGGTCCTCAATTTACCTACCCCGAGAGGATGGAAGGCTGAGTCAACCTTGAGCCTGGTGGGATTCGAGCCTGCAGTAATTGCAGGCAGCTGGAACTTAAGTGCTAGGCATTTAACAGCCTGAGCCACCAAGGACAGTTAAGCAAATAATTGCAGTTGTTAAGTGAATCATGTGGTCACTAAGCGAATCTGGCTTCCCTCATTGACCCTGCTTGTCGGAAGCAGGCTGGGAAGGTTACGAAGGGTGATCATGTGACCTCAGGACAGAGCAACTGCCATAAGTACATGCCAATTGTCCAGAGCCCGAATTTTGGCATGTGACTATGGGGGTGCCGCAATGGTCGTATGTGGGGAAACTGGTCATGTCACTTTTTTCAGGGCCTTTGTCACTTTGAATGGTTGCTAAACAAATGGCTGTAAGGAGTACCTATGGAAACCTGAAAATGTTTGTTGAGTATGCAGCTGTTTAAACCAGACTCACTACATCCAAAGCTCCTGCATCCAAACTCATAATAAAAAGGTGGCAATTCCTCAGGTATCAACTTTTGGCCACTCCTGGAGCTGCAGGTGGGCATCTCATGCTCTGATTCCCAGCAGTATTGTCTGTTTGCTGGTGCCAGCCAATAAGTAATAGGCAGCTTTGAATGGATGAAAAGCAGCTCATGCAACTGTATGAAGAGTGACTAACGCCTGTGAATATATGAAAGGGAATCAGTCTGACATACGTAGCTCTTCTTAGAAAAATAATAGTGGGGATTAGTATTATTATAGTATTATTTTTCTGGAAAAAAATAGTGGGGAGCAGCTAGAGAAGAAAGAAATGCAGGGCACCTGCACGAGCTGACTTGCTACAATGCCCAAACATCCTGTGTGTTGCAGGTGTGTGACACCAGGTAGTTATTCATCCTTTCCTCTCTTTGTCCTTACTAGGTACCTGGTAAATCCCATCAATAGGCCTGGAGTCAGAATCCTTCAGCTGATACAAATCTCTCTTCTGCTCTTTGGCTCTCCATGCGAGCCAGAGACAAATGGATGCCATCACAAGTGCCGGCCTCAAGAGGAAGTTTGACGATGTGGACGTGGGCTCGCCCATTTCCAATTCCGACGATGAGATCTCCAACAGCGACAGTGCAGACAGCTGCGACAGCGTCAATCCTCCAAGCTCCTCAGGCTTCATTCGTAAGTGTTGGCATTAGAGAGGTTTTGAAACACGGTTAACTCTATACAGGTGGAATTAATTTATGGCTCAACTTTCAGCCACAATTGGGCCTGGAACTTCTGTTGCTAAATAAGGTGGTTGTTAAGTCATCCCGTGATCATGCCTAATTTTTTGCTGCAATCATTAAGTGAACCACACGGTCTCCCTTATTGATTTTGCTTGTGGGAAGCAGGCAGGGACAATTGCAAATGGTGATCGCATCACACACACACACACACACAATGCTGTAGCTGTCATAAGTGTGAACCAGTTGCCAAGTGCCTAGAAGTGAGACGACTGGTCGTAAGTCAATTTTTTCAGCAGCACTGTAATTTTAAACAGTCGCTAAACAAATGGTTGTAAGACAAAAACTAACTTTGTTACCAGCATTAATTCTGGCAGTACTTATAGAAGAATTTACTGTTCCATCTGTTAATCACTGAAGCCTTGCTTCATCAAGGAAAGTCTTCCACGGTGTCAGATTTTTGCAAGAATGAGATGACTTCTGAGGTGAAGCAAGGGTAGTAAGTATGGACTTCTGCCTAGCTGCTTCTGTGTTGCCAACCAACAAAAGCTTATCAAAGAACAGCCTGAAGATAGCCTGTAATTTATTTCAGTCAGCCTTCTTTGAGCCAGATCCATCCAATAAGTTGGGCTGGTCTGACCAAAATTGGTCATATAATGAATGTGCAGTTACTATGAGGCTGTTCAGTCTTATGGAGTTAATAATTCTAATAAAAGTGTGCATTTGGGGGGGTGTTCCCCCCCCAAATCTGATCCTAGTAGAATATACTGTATATCCCCACTTTTGCCTTTTTTTTTGGTGTGTTTATTGGGTGTAATAGAAGCAAATCATGTGAAAAGTTGCTATTGTTCTTGGATGCTCCATATAGGGTTGATTAGTTCAGGGGTCCCCAACCCTTGGGCCACGTCCCGTTTGGAACTGGGCCACAGAAATGGTGGGCGAGCACATGCGTATCCCTCCGCTTGCACGAGCATTGGGTGCGAGCATACATGCACGAAACTCCATTTGTGTGAGTGGCGAGCACACCATTACTCCACTTGCACAAATGCAGCTGCTCATGCGCGCTCCTGCTGCTTGTACAGAACCATCCTCTTCTCCTCCCCCAGCACTGGGCCACCAAGCCAGAAAGGTTGAGGACTGCTGGATTAGTAGTTCATAAATACCTTGATTAGCACCACTGTGTAGCCGTTAGGATTCAAGGCAGAATAATGCTTTTGTGTGAGTTGCAGGGTGAATGATCCACTATGTTCCTCTGGTGTTCTCTACCCCTCCCCAAGCCCATTTGGGTGAGATGTGGAAGAGAAGGCTGCTCTCTTTTCTGTCCATATCTCCCCTTTTCTAAAGCAGTGCTCCCCTGATATCAGATAGCTGCCAACCCCATAAGCTTTTTACAAGACCTGGCTAATTTCAGCAAGTCTTGAGGGAACCACTTCAGTCTCTCCTGACTGAATGCATTTGGCAGGACCCAGGAGAGGGGCCTTTTCTGCCATGGTGCCTGCCCTGTGGAATATCACCCCTCTGAGTTGAGACTGGTCCTGTCCTGATATCCTTCCAGAAGGCCCTCAAAACATTGCTACATCAGCAGGCTTGGGGAATCTCACCGAAATAGTGATATAAGGAGATGGCTGCATTATTTTTAACATCTGTCTAGCTCTATTGTCTTGATATTAATGTTGATTTTTTTTTTAAAAAATTATACTTCTTTTAATATTGTCCCTGTGAGATGGGTGACTAAAGAAATATAAATACACACACACTTTTATGGTTGTTCCTCAGTGCTGGATGTTATTTGTTGGTTACATTTTTCTGTTTAGCTTTTAACCTTATTACTGTTCTGGATCTCAGTAAGCTGCTCAGAGTCAGACATGATTAGAATAGTGAAGGAGCCTAGTACAATAAGTAAATTCCCTAAAGCAGCTGTGCTTTTTCCTAGGATCATGTGTCTGCCCTCATGTTCTGCCTAGCCATATTGATTACCCTCTTTTATCCACTCTTGGAGCATAAAGAGTTATAAGAAATTAATCCGGCTATTCGTTCCAGGACTTTAGTCTTAGTTCAGTAGAATTAGACAATAGTTCAAGCAGCTTACATTCTTCCCCAATGATTGTTACTCAGATAGACTTGCCTACGTTTACTTCATTGCTGGTTATGATTGGAGGTTAGATGTGAAAAGATGATTTGCTGGATAAGGACCTGGCTTGACAAAATACTGCCATGCCTGTTGTTTTTACATTAGATTGCATTTGAAAAACCTTTTGCAATGCCGCATTGATTCTACAGAACCTAAAGATTTCTCAGTATTTGCCAGATTTCTGGAAAGAGAGCTTTCCTGTCACTACTAATACGCCTGTGTAGTGTGCAGCCAGAATTTTAAATAGCTTACAGACTTCACTCTTGGTTGTTCAGAGCTGCAATAAAACCCTGTGGGCTTCGGCCAGTGCTCTTTATATCCTGGAACATGCTCAGAATTCTGTCCAGTGCTTAGGAATTCAGTGGCAGGTATGTGTCAATGCGGAAGAGTTTGAAAGCTTCTGTGTGGAGGACACATTCTTCAAACAACATTTGCCACGGGTGCTCTGTAACAGTGAAGAAAATATTAAATGGGGTGTGTGAAGGGAACCTTTGCCCAGCTCCACCTTGTTCGACAGCTCCGCCCATTTCTGGACCGAGATGCCCTGCGCACAGTCACTCATGCCCTTGTCACCTCCAGACTCGACTACTGCAACGCTCTCTATTTAGGACTGCCCTTGCATACCATCCAGAGATTGCAGCTGGTGCAGAATGCGACAGCGGTGGTGATGGGAGTCTCCCGATTTTCCCATATTACCCCCCTCCTGCACGACCTGCATTGGCTGCCGGTCGCACTCCGGGTGAGATTCAAGGTTTTGGTTTTAACATACAAAGTCCTACACGACATGGGTCCTCAATACTTGTGCGAGCACACAGGCAAGGACTCCTTCAGGGTCTTGTCGGCAAGTCAATGTCGGCTGGCGGTTCCCCGGCAACGAGCCTATTCTGTTGCGGCCCCTGACCTTTGGAACCAACTACCCCTGGGGCTGCGCCTGGCCCCTGACCTTCGTACCTTCCGCCACGATCTGAAGACCTGGTTGTTCGACCAGTCCGGGCTGTGACCCTTCCCTGGGGGGGGTTCTTAAATTATTTTAAATTTTAACTTTGTTTAGTTATTATTGGGCTTGTGATTGGTTTAATTCTTTTTAATTATTTATAGTTGTTACTGTTTTTAGCTGTGAGCCGCCCCGAGTCTTCGGAGATGGGGCGGCATACAAGTCCAAATAATAAATAAATAAATAAATAAATAAATAAATAAATAAATAAATAATCCTTGCTTCAATTTTCAAGCGGGTATTTCTGTTTTGCTTTCTTACATCTCAGCAACCTCCATCTTAAAAAGGCAGAAACAGCTGCGTAGAAAGAACGTGCGCTTCGACCAGGTGACTGTGTACTACTTTGCAAGGCGTCAGGGATTTACCAGCGTTCCTAGCCAAGGGGGCAGTTCCCTGGGCATGGCCCAGCGGCATAACTCTGTCCGCAGGTATACCCTTGGTGAATTTGCCCAAGAGCAGGAAGTGAATCACCGTGAGATCCTCCGAGAACACCTGAAGGAGGAGAAACTACATGCCAAGAAAATGAAGGTAGGCTTTTGGCAGGCAGAAAAGTCCTTTTTGGTCATTCATTTGCAGAGTTTTTGGTGCTGTAGCTTGACCCTATGCATATATAGGGAATATAGCAAGGTTGGGAATTGACTTTGAATGCCTGTAATCCTTTTCCCAGTTGGATATGTTGAGTTCATATCAGCCCTGCCTGTGGGAAGTGGTGGCGCAGTCATTTAGAGTGCAGTGCTGCAAGCTACTTCTGCTAAATGCCGGCTGCCTGCAATTTGGCAGTTCAAATCTCACCAGGCTGAAGGTTGACTCAGCCTTCCATCCTTCCGAGGGGGGTAAAATGAGGATCCAGATTGTTGGGGGCAATAGGCTGACTCTGTAAACCACTTAGAGAGGGCTGTAAAGCACTGTGAAGCAGTTGCGATGCATGGTTCTTTGGTGCATTTGCCTGGACTCTTATTTATTAAGAAATAGTATTCCAAATGTTCACTTCTGATTGTTTTGCATTTTGGTTTTCTTTTCTGTCTACTCCATTATGCTAATTCTGAGCCCCAAATCAAAGCCCGTTTTACCCTGGATTGCCCCATATTTCATAGACTACATACAGCCCTCCATCTGGATTGGAATTTGAGAAATGCTGCTGGTAATGTGAAAATGAACGTTGAAGAACTTCTTGAACTGAATGAATGTGAAGTTGACAAGAGCTTTCCCTGTAGGGCTTGGAGAGGAAGGGTCAGAGATGAGCTTTCTGAGGAAAAGCTAAGGATTCCCCGCCATCCAGCAGCAGGGGAGCCCTCGCAGCCAAGAGACAAGTACCGCCAGTGATGCCAACCAGGTTTCTAGCCTCTGTTTTGTGTCAACTTGATTCATGGGAAGGCTCAACAATTGCAATGAAAGCCTCTCCCTTTTAGCCTCCTCCAGCAAGCTTCTTGTTCAGTCCATCTCCTTATCATGCCTCCTGGCGTCCTGGTTGGTGTGTCCTGTAGGTTGCCTAGCAACTGGGTTTCCCTTACTGAATCGAATGCTTCTGTCAAAAAACAGACGTTCCAATCATTCTCTTGCTACCATGACAACCAGTTTAGCCAAAAGGACAAATATTCACTCTGTGGTCCTGCAACTCTGGCCTACTTATAGTTGGTAAAGGAAACCCGTTTCTGAACTGAACTGCTTCAGGGTCCGGATTTGTCCTTATACAATCCATCCTTGTTTATGCATTTGCCACCTTCTCCAGACGGTGAATATAGGGAACCTGCACATCAAAGAGTAGGATCTAGGTTGTGACTTGCTAACTAGCTTGCTAGCTTTCTGTGGTGGCTGTTTCTGGCGTGTTTTTAGTTGTATGAATGAGTATCCTCTCCTGGATACCGCCCCAATCCCCCATCCTTGTAGATTGAGATAGAATATGTCTGAAAAAAAGCCTGATTATTTATTTTATGTGTTTATTTCCCATCTTTATTATTTTTACAAATAACTCAAGGCAGCAGACATATCCAACACACTTTCCTCCTCCTGTTTTCCCCACTACAATAACCCTATGAGGTGGATTGGGATGAGAGAGAGAGAGTAATTGGCCCAAAGTCACCCAGCTGGCTTTCCAAAACAGTAATTGCAGCTTTGGTAATATGACTATGGGGTTCAACACGAGTTGTTTGATATATTCCACAGAGAATTTTGTATTTGAAGGCCTTATCAGCTACATTCTAAAGATTTCATTTCTATATTTGTCATGCAACTCCTTGTCATTTTTAATGTCAGTTCTGTTTTCTCACGTATCTGATCCTTATTTTCCCACCTTCCGGAGTTTATTATCTTCCAACAATCTACAGCATTTTTTCCCTCTAGCTGCCATGTCTCTGCCAAAAAAAACCCCTCACACAAGTCTTCTCCCTTCCAAAGATTGGAGGTGAAACAAATTTGTACTCTGTTCAGCAGACGATGAGGGTTTTTTTGTTTTTTGTTTCTGTATGAAGCACAAATCAGCCAAGTGTACCTTCTGCTTTGCCCTTGAGGACAGGCTGTGTCTGCCAGTAGAAAGATTACTGTGCTTTCCACATGGCCAGCAATGCGAATGGTAGTGCCTGTCATGTTTAGTGTAAGAAACATCAAGCTGCAAATGTGTCTAGTGTCTCAGCAAAGTTGTGATGTAATGATTGGATCAAGGTCACCCTCAGACTCCTCCGTGCAAGGTTCTAGAATTCCCAAATCCAAGCTCCACCTGCCACACTGATTGCTTCCCTCAGAAGATGGAGGAGACTGGAATGAAATTGAGTTTAGCTCTCATTTCAGCGCTCGGCTATGTTGCATCATGTCTCTCAGGAATGGTTCTTTGTAATACCATGGCTACTCTGATGAAACACTACTAGCTTTGTTTTTGCCATCAAGCTTCTTTTTTTAATTTTGAGCTTTTATTGCATTTTACAAATGGTATAAAAACCAAATGAATACATTTTAAAAACAGGGGGAAAGGGTGGGGGGGAAGGAAAAATGGAAAAAACACCACCACCAAAATTCGGGTTGCAGTCAGTGAGGGAAATATCTACAAAAAGAATAACTTCTTACTTTTTTCGGGGAAGATGTGAATACTGCTTCCATATGTTGCCCATGGTTCAAATCTTTTTTTGCTTCCCATTTAAAACAGACACTGTATATTTTCTTTTTAAAATATTTTCTTTCTTAAAATATACCCGGAGCCCTTGACTAGAAACTAACAAGTGGGAGTAGAATTACTATTCCTAAACATAGTGGATGTTACCTGATTTGACTACCTGTTGTTTCCACTGCAGTGAATCACTGTTGTTGTTAACTGAAACTGGCTGTCATTAAGCGAAGCTGTTTCCCCTTATCGATTTTTTTTCTTTTTTTAATTTTAAAGTTTATTAGACAAACACAAAAACAGAAAAGAACATTAAAAACAATGAACATGGAACAAACCACCTAACCCACATAGTTGTCTTACATTGCTGTCACATATAAAAATAGTGCATATTTACATTCTATATACATAGTATATAATATATACATTTAATCATTTCTTATCTTGATCCTCTCTCTTTTCTAACCAACCATAAACTTATCCCATACTTTGTAATAATCCAATTCATCCTTATTTTTTAATTCTTTTGTCAATTTGTCCATTTCTGCACATCCAAATTTTCCTAATTATTTCTATTTCACTTGGAGTTTCTTTACATTTCCACCTGACTTGTCAGAAGTTGGCTGAGAAGGTCGCAAATGGGGATCACGTGACCTTGGGATGCTGCAACTGCCATAAACACATGCCATTTGCCCAAGTCATGAGATCACATAACTATGGGATGTTTCAGCAGTCATAAATGTGAGGACTGTTCATAAGTCACTTTTTTCCATGCCATTTGTAACTTTGAATGGTAGCCAACAGAATGGTTGTAAGTCAAGGACCAGTTATGTATATACATTGGGGTAAATAATATAACACAAAGTTTGTCAAAGTGAAAAACATAGCGTATCCTGGCAAACACTGATGAGAAAGAATCCTTTGTGCTTTTAGACACCACTATCTAGAAATGTCAAATTCAAATGCAGGATTTTGGCTTGGAAAATGTGCCACTCTGTATGTATCTTCTCTGAGTCTTGGGAAAAAATGAGGTCTACAGGGTTGTATGGAGGTTACCATTGTCCAAACCATGTTTTGAAATTTCCCACCTCAAATAAGCTAAATGAAATACATATCTCTGATATCATTCTGAAGGTGCAGATTCTAAGGACTGAATGGGTTGGATAAAGTTTCAGAAGGGGTGGACAGGGAGCTGGGAATGAGCAAAGAACTAAACTACCATCTCTTAATTGGTCATGATCTGCCTGCACAAGCCAACAGCTGGTTTGATCAAACAAAGCCCATAATCTTTTTTAACAAGGCTATGGCTTGTGTGGTGAGCTTGAAGGCTTGCATGTGCAAAGGCAAGTCACTGTCAGAATTTAAACAACCCGCCCCCGCCCCGATTCTCTCTGAATGTTGGGTTGTGCAAGCAAAGGAGAAAGAAAAACCCAGAATATGATCTAACGGTGCTTTGGCTTATGCACGTAAAGCTGGATCACTGTTAGAACCTCTCTATCCAGCAAGCTTTTGGGGTTCCTTCAGCTTTGTCAGTGCAGAAAACTGCCTCACTGTCAAAACTCACAGCCTGGGAGGAATCGGTATTTGGAGGAAACGGGTGACCCTTGCAGCCCAGCTAAACTCAGGGAAATCATTTGTCTTTTTTTTTCCAGACTGAAAACTGATGATGGGATTTCAATTTCAAGATTAACTTTGCTGGTGTCTGTGTCTGTTGTGTTCTCTGTTCTTTCCCACACCCTTCCCTAAGCTGACCAAGAATGGTACTGTGGAGTCCGAAGAGGCTGATGGCTTGACGCTTGAAGATGTCTCTGATGATGACCTCGATGTAGAGAACGTGGAGGTGGATGACTACTTCTTCTTACAGCCGCTGCCTACCAAGCGGCGGCGAGCTCTACTTCGAGCCTCTGGTGTTCATCGCATCGATGCAGAAGAAAAACAAGAACTTCGGGCCATCCGCCTCTCACGAGAAGAATGTGGGTGTGACTGCCGGCTGTACTGTGACCCTGAGGCTTGTGCCTGTAGCCAGGCTGGAATTAAATGCCAGGTCAGTGGGGAAGAAACCGCTAGGCTTTGGCCTGAACTATATCTCCTGTTGCCCGTGTGTCTTTTTGATGTGGAGAGGGGTCCACTCATGTTTTCATGTGTTGAGTCTGAGCTTATAAGAGATGATTTTTAAAGAGAATTTCTCTCTGCCCACCTACAAAGGACTTAAGGGGTGATAGGGTTATTGTCCCCTTAGATCAGGGGTATCAAACTCAAGGCCCGCTGACTGCATCTGGCCTGCATGGTGCTTAGAACTGGCTCATGGGGCTGACCTGGAAGCAGCAAAGGACCAGTCTGCTGTGCCGCTGCCAGCAAAAACGGAGCTCGGGAGGCCTGCATGTGGAGAGCTGTTTTCACTGGCAGAGGGTTGCAGGAGGCTGTCGCAGCTGAAAACGGAGCTTGGGAGTCTGTTTTTGCTGGCAGAGACTTTGGGCCACCATAGGCACCCCTGACACAAGTGATGTCGAGCTGGCCACACCCACCCTGGCCATGCCCACCCCGGCTCCCTGAGGTCAAACACAATCCTGATGCGACCTTCAATGAAATCGAGTTTGATACCCCTGCCTTAAATGCTCCAAGACTGAAGTTAAAAAAAAAAAGAAGTGAATAATTCAGGAGGGAAGATCCTGCTTGAGTTTGTGGAGAAAAACAAACGACAAGATGCAGCCAGCCTCTGGGGTGGGGAGCTAAAATAGGATGAGAAGTTCTTGAGGAAATAGGACTAGCTTTCCAGGATGATGTGAAGTCACTGTGGTTATGCATGTGGGAATCTGCTATTCTTCTGCTTCCCTCTTTTGGCTGCCATATGAAACGAGCGCTTGAAAGAATCTGATCAGATGTTTAACTTAAATTACGCAGCGTTTGTGCAACTGTAACCACATTTTCCTAGCATTTGATTTACAGTGTTATGCTTCTTGGACAAAACGAAGAGACAAAGGGATGTTCAGAATCCAGAAGTCTTAAACACAAGCAGTCTTAAGTTACTTCATTTTTGATTCCCAACATCTAAGGTGCTGGGTAATATCTCGAGGACCAAATTTCATACTCTGCATTGTTCTCATCTGTAGCATTTTGCTTTTTTTTTTTCCGCTATGGAATGTGTGCATTGGTATTTCTGCTCTTAATATTTTCTTGGCAAAGTCATTCACTCTCGCTGTCTCTTTTGCACCACATCTTTTACACACTAAATGGCAAAGCTCTGGTAAAGGATTTCAGGTCCTCTTTCCTGAAAGTGCTTTTATCGTAAAAGAACATTTGATGGTTTGATAAATGAAGTGTCAAAGAGCACAGTCTTTCTTTCACAATAGATCGCATCAGACATACTCCAGGACATTCTTTATTTCCTTTGATTTCTCCTTGAAATACAAGATTTATAGGTAGGTTATCTGGGGGAAAGAATTGAATGTGGGGGCGGAGGGCACGGGTTGCTTGAGGCCTATCTAGCTGGTTGCTTTTTTATAACAGCTTACATGGATTTTACATTTTTTTCACCTGACTTTAATTCCCTATCTGTTCACTTGCTCTCCTTTTAGCCAAGCTTTCATCCTTCCAAGTCACTTCCTCGGTTCTCACACAGGCCCAGTTTTCACTGTCCTTCGCTTCCCCCACCCAGGTGGACCGAATGTCCTTCCCATGCGGCTGTTCCAGAGATGGTTGTGGGAACATGGCTGGGAGAATTGAATTCAATCCCATCCGGGTGAGGACTCACTACCTGCACACCATTATGAAACTAGAGTTAGAGAATAAACGGCAGGTGAGCCGGGCCCAGGTTCTGGATGAAGAGACCCCTCATAGCTCCGGCAGTGACTGGCTGGGAAGCCAGTCCCCAGAGACCCAGGATTTCCAGGAGTTCATGGCGGAGAATGAAACGGCAGTCATGCATCTTCAGACAGCTGAGGAGCTGGAGCGGCTGAAGGCTGAGGAAGACTCTAGCAGCGGCTCCAGCATGGAAAGCTTGGGGGTGTGCATTTTGGAGGAGCCGCTTTCTGTCTCTGAGGGCATGTGCCCAAGTCTCGCCACACCAATCCTCATTCAAGCTCAGCTGCCACCAGGTTCTTCTGTTCTGTGTTTCACGGACAGTTCTGAGCAAGCCAGCTCAGCTGAGGGCAGCCAACCCTACTTGAACAATGGGCCTGTTGTGTACTATCAGGTTGACCAAAGGTCAGTGCTGGGGGTGAAGGGGGAAAATAGAGCAGAGGAGCCTGAGGGGCCCCCTCGTTACACAGAGGAGAAGGAGCTAAGCATCTACTCTGTCCCTGTGACTTCACTGGTGTCTTGCGGCAGAGCCACAGCCACCAGCAGTGTAGAAACAGAGAAGGCTGCTGTATCTTTTGAGGCCCTGTCTTCTGAGAGCTGTCAGCCTGAAGTTCCTCTGCCAAGCCTGCCCCTCCACACAGACGTGCCACAAGACAGTTTGCGGCCCCAGAACGTGGTGCCACAATCGCCAGACAGGGCCTGCGAGCTCCCTTCTTCTGAGGAATGCTCTTTGGGCCCTTCTCTGACCGTGTGACAGTTCCCAGCCCATCGTCTTGATGTTTATTTATTGACAAAAAGTTTTTATCAAATGGCCGCAGCCATTTGGAATTAATATTGGGGTGGGGGAGGGAAAGGAGAAGGGGCTGCTTTGTGTGGGCTCCACCATATAAGGACCTAACGACGAGCACTTATCATAGCTGCCTCAGAGTAGGAGGATCTGTCTACTAGTTGGGCGGTCTCCTGTTCCTGAAGAGGTTGGACCCATAGGCAATGGAACTTTGTAGGGGAGGCCTTGACTTCATCCTGCAAGGACCAAATGTGAATGTGTCTCATGGAAGCAATAGAGCTAAAGCTGCCTTTTCTAAAGCGCTGGATGGGTTGGAGGGCAAGCGGAAGAGAACACTTGTTGCTACTTCATGACGTCAATCGGTCTCTATGCGTGGTGGAATCTCTCCCTCCAGTTGCTGATCCCAAGCGAAGCTGCTGCCGCCGCTGCCACCCGTCCCTTTCTGTCACTTTCAGTGCTGTGTCTTGGTAACGGTGACCTTACTTGCTTGAACTGCTCTAACCAGTTACACAGCTTAAGCTCTGCAACCTCTTATTTATGTGACATTTACTGCCCTTCGTTCCCTGGAAGAATCCCATATATTTTTTAAATTCACTATGAATTAACTTTGATCATGACTAGCTTACACCTACAGTTTGGCATGCAACTGTCGTAAAAAATAATTTTAATCCTGGAGCCTCTGCCCCTGCCCTGCCCCTGCCAATAGCTTCACCCAAACATGTTCACGGCCCATTTTGCTGGCTGGCCTTTGCTGGACTGGGACTGATTTAAGTTTAAATTAACTTTTTTTAAAAAAAGCTGAATGTTTACGGACATGATGTGACTCAAGACTTGTCACTGACTCGCTGATCCTGAGCTGTCACCTCTGACTAGATCCCCTTCAGGGATCTGATTCTGTAAACAATGAACACTAGGATCCCACCCTAGGATGGGGTGGGATCCAACTTCTTTCTGAAAAGAACTGCCGGTTTGGGTGGGCAGAGAATTTGACACTTAGCCTTTCACCTCATACTTTTATGAATCAATTTTCCCTTTTACTGTCTGTCTTTTCCATTCTAGTTGCACAAGAAGTTGGAGGCGATATTGAAAGCTTTCTGACCCCTTGCTCCTTGCTTAGCAACCTAGCATTCTGGATGACTTGAAAGGGCACGGAGTATGTGTGCAGTAAAACTGCAACCTGCTGGGTCCCAAGCATTTAGGGGTCAGTAAATGTGCAATAAGGTGGCACCTGCAATTCCCCTCCCAGTGAAGTGTGTACATTGTTCCAGTTGGTCTTGGAATAAAGGGGGAAAGGACGCCCTTCTAAGCTGCCACTCACCCCTATGACCACTCTAGGATAACAAAAGCACTTTTCTCTTCCAGCTTACCGGGCATCCTTTTCTTCTTCATCTACCTTGTAGTAAACAGCAGATAATCATTGCCTTTCTGTCGTCACCTGTTCTGACCCAGCTCACGTTGCAGCCCTGTGATGTATGGCCTGGGGCTTAGCAAGAACTGTTTTCCCTGTATTTAGGAATCTTTTCTTTTTTCAGACTGCTCAGGACTTACAATGAAAGCTAGTCTGGGTAATTCGGTTGCCCATAACTCCTTATGCGTAAGAGAGGGTGGGATTTAAGTAGCCTTTGCAGGGATATATATCCTCATCAAAACCTACCTCCCAGCTGAAAAAATACTACAGGCACCATCAGAACCTAAATAGGTGTTTTGTGTTTTTCAGGCATATCCCTAGATCTACGTAAATGCTGGGCCATGTAAGTTTCCAGATGCTGAATCCCTTAATTGCAGAGCTGCTTGGGAGTAGGCAGAGCAAGAAAACTCTGGCGGTAGCCAAGTCTAACTTAATTCTTGGCTGTTAACGATCAGCGATGAGCAATCAGTGCTGCCAGTGCATCCAGAAAAGCCTATTCTCCTGAAAGAGACTCTCTGTAAGAGAAACACAAGCAAATGCTGCGTAGGCGGCATTGACATGTAACATCATTCCAGGCTTCAGAATAGATGCAAAGACTCTAGTACTAAATCCCTGCCTGATTTTCACCTTATTTCGCCCAAGCTCTCCTTGTGCCGATTAGCATATAGTAAGTATACAGCCAGGGCTCCTATACTTTGCCAGACTACTTAATTGCTTTCACATCACTACCTCTTTCGGTGGATTGTTTAGAAGCAATGCTATGTTTAGTGGGCAAATGTCTCCTTTGTACATTTTAAAACGTGAGAGGATGAATGTGCAGCCTTAAAAATGTCCACTGTCCTCCTTTGCCCTTTAAAAAGCCACACAAGTCATCGCATGAGACACACACAAACATAAACACTCCTTCCTATACACTGGTCTCGTTCCTGAGGGGTTGTTTTAGGCTTTTATTCCATGCCGTTTAAGCCCAGGCTACCGTTGGGTTTGAGGGTCTGTTGGTATCTTTAGGAGGAGTCTTTCCTAATTCTCACATTTGTAGTTTACAAAACAAGTGGTGCTATAACAAGCTAAAT
The DNA here is from genome assembly GCA_009733165.1 of Naja naja. Taxonomy (NCBI): domain Eukaryota; kingdom Metazoa; phylum Chordata; class Lepidosauria; order Squamata; family Elapidae; genus Naja; species Naja naja. The sequence continues at coordinate 164,204,636 of CM019149.1, forward strand.
TTATTTTCAAGGCAGCTGGTCCCAGATGCAACTGTCACTTGTAGCAAATGTATTTAGTGCTCTTCACATCTGAATCAAACAGAATAAAAAGAATTTCCTCCTACATCGAATACGTAGCTTTGTAGGTATCTGGGTCAAAGAGAAGGCATCTTATAAAATTCTCAACATTTGAAAGCACCTTGGCTATTTATAATACTGACCCTGTAATTGCTTTTTTACACAACTACAGTAACATTGTTACAGGCAGCTGTAGGTTTGTTTCAGGACAAGATGCACTTGTCTTTTTCCCATATTATTCCTCCATTGTTCCAGCTATACTCCTTGTAGCCCTGACTTAGGAATCTTTGTACTGTAGATCTGCTCTAAAGTAGTGGCTAAAACCAGAGGCTTTGCTCCCTTTAACGGCATGGTGTTTGTTCTGGAGATTTGGCACGATCAGCCCTGGAATCAAGTTTTTAAATGGGGCTTACCTCAATTCTTGCGGATCTGGCAGTATCAGAATCTCCTCCTGTTGAGTGCTTAAGCTGTTGCACCCCTTGGCCACCTGCCAATACTGACAGATGGTTTGGTGGAATACACTTTCTGAAAATGGCAGCAGCTTCACACTTAAAATACCAGGATTCCATTTTTATAATGCAGAAACAATTCTCGTGACTGACATTCCGGAATGCAATGATTAATTTGATGGCTTGATAGAAACCCAAGTACTAAAATACAACATTCTTACACAGAGATAACAGGGAAGAAAACAGAAACTCGACATAGCATCTGAACTATTAAATATTGCGCTGGCTTTTTCATTTCCACGAGAGTGCTTGGTTATGACAGAAAAAGGCAACCTTAAATAGCTATTTGTAGAAAAATAGCCAGAAAAATAAAACACTCCTTCCTGAGCATTATGAAAAAAGAAAGGGCGCTGATCTCAAACGACAGAATTTTATTTCTAAATCTAGTAGTAGAGGCTGGGCTTCTTAGAAAGCTTTTGTTTTAAAGAATGTTCTTTAATGCAAAAAGGCCTACTCTCTTGCCTGTCTCCCTTTTGTTATTAACAACAAAACTATCTTTCTTACTCTAATGTGGTGGTACATTCGCCTCTTCTCCCTTGCCCTTCCCTTCTTTTGGTGCTACTGAACTGTTTACAGGACAGTCCTTTTACTACCTGGAAGAGACTTCTATTAACAGAAGCCCTGGTCTGACATTGGTATTAGCCCTGTCCTCTTGTCACTTGCAACCAATAACTTCATAACTCTGCTTTCCTGCAGGAAATACACAGGTGGCATTTTCAATGTGAATCCAAAGCTTGTCAGGTCCTTTACATTTTTGTTTTGCCTTTTATGTTCTTTTCATTGTGATAATGCTGTATTTAAAGAGGATATTTAAGTGTAAAAACAAATAAATGCGTAAACTTACATGAAGCGAATTTTGTTCTCAAAACTGATGCTGCCTTCTATTCAGTTACAGACCCAGTGTGCATGCACGTTTTTTTCTGGTATTTTTCACAGCTGCTTTTAACCAAAGTGCAACATACGATTAATACTTGCAGAGTCTGCATTTGTGAAACAATCCTGTCTAAAAGAACTAAACAGCATTGAAGTATATACAATGTTTCATCATAATGGGGGAGATTCTGCATTGGACCATTGTAGACATTACCTTCCAAGTAGCAGCTTTTACAGCTTGGCTTAATTTTGATTTGTGACAGGTCTATAAATTTATCCCATAGTGAAACCTAATGGAAAAATCTTTTCATGCATCCAGCGTTTATTCCCTTGCATAGATTTTATTTCAAAAAGACTGATCATATTACTTGGATTAAGGTGCACACAACAAAGACTTGGGTCATGAACTTAGTAGTCACTGGTTATTTTATAGGGAGAAAACAACTATTCATAGCTTCAGTGTTTCCAGTAATTTATGACTCAAGCTCAGATACTCGAGGGGAGTCACAATAGTGATATGTTAACAGAATCACTTCAAAACTCCACAATTAACAAGATTGATGCACGTTTTTAATGTTAGCCATCTTGCCATCTTTAATGGTAAACATTGATCCTTCAAGTAAAATACATGTAATATACACATTTCTCACACATTTTATGATTAGCTCAAATACAGACTTCCTCAACTTACATATGCCACCCAGAATTCCAGCTTCTGGTATACTACATGCAGTCTTAATTTATTTTTAACCCCCTTCCTCTTCCCCCACCCCCAGACACTAAAGGATTTTTTCAAGTCTGCTATACTTCATAATAAGAAAAAAAAATCCTGTAATCTTACGACTCCTGAGAGACCAAGATTGAGTCTTCCCTTTTGATAGGAATGAGCAATGCTATTTCAGCTATGCCTTCCCAGTCTTTTGCTGCCTTGGGTCTTTGCCACTAAGTCTTGCAAAATCAGCATCAAAAAGGAGACTCTGTGTGTGTGTGTGTAATACAGATGAAGAGAGACTTTAGCTTCAATACTGACCTAACATTTCCATCCTAGTCCCCCTAAATGATTGCAACTGTAAAGAAATAGAGTCCCTGAAACATTTCAAGACAGAAGGGATGGAAGGAACAAACATTAAGACATGTGGATCTCTTCCCCCGTCCCCTTTAGCTGGCAAGACTGAAATCACAAAGTGGTATGTGACTCTGACAGTGTACGTTTAGCAAAAAAAGGTGCATTGTACCAATGTGTATTTTGCAATTGTTCATTTTTTAAAATATATTTATACAGGTTCCTGGCCAATATGAAACAAACTTCATTGTAGCCATTTGAGGGAGTTGATGTGTCTTCCCAGCAGAAGAATTTGCCTCAAGCATTATTAGCAAGATTTTGGACTGACAAGTCTGAACAGTCATATATTTTGACAATCCAGGAAAGAGGCCTGTGAGATCATAACTGAACCAGGCTTAAATGCAAAGTTACTGAAATATACAGCAGAGGTATTTTGTTGCGCTATCTTAGCAATTGTCTTCACTCAAAACAGTCAGTGGGAGAATTTTATTCGTATTGCAATGTTTCTTCTAGTGTCACCTCTACACTAACAAATTCACTGGAGTGTCTTCTGCTGGATTCTTGCCTACCAATCCATCCACACACACCCTCTTTTTCTGAGTCAATGAAAATAAAATGTATCCCCCTTTCTGGTTCAGCCAACAGACAATATACAGCATATATTCAATAATCCAGAAGGGGCTGTTTCCGGTTAGCTCTTAGAGAAGGAGTGAAGTTGATAGAAAGTAAGACCATCGCGTGTGCCAAGAGTGAAGTCTCAGAGTCTGAAAAGATAATAGCTTTCTATTTCACCGGATTATATTCATAAACATTTTTAACACTAATTTTGATTGCAAAGAGAAATTAAGACATATAGAAATAGGAAGGAGACAATTCTCAATCCCTTCTGAAAGGTTAGGAAGAACAAGACTTACCTGCTTCACTTACTGTCTCCTCAATAAACCATTCATTTCAAAAATAAATTATTTCGGTTTAGAAGGTTAAACACAATTTGATTTTTGCTATGTTTCTATAGCTAAGAACTTCATTATTTTTACGGATAGAATACTAATCTTTCCTAGTATTGCAGTCTAAGCATTTTTCTATTTACAATCATCTTCCTGTGGCCCCTTCCTTGCAATGCATCAGTCGGCTTGTTTCTGTTAATTTTTTTGTAGCAGCATCACAACTTCCAACATGACAAATTCCCACCACGATTTGATACTCGTTACACAGAGAAATGTCCCATGTTGCCCCAAGGTAGCTGTGAACTGTGTATTTCAAGAAATAAAACGTGACGTGTTTTTATCTTCTGCATAACTAAGCCTGCAGAAGTATTAGTTAATGTATTTTTCAGCCAACTTTTGTTTGTTGTTTTGTATACTTCTCCCCTTTAACAACCTTAAAATTGTAAATGACTGGAATCTTTTTTTGAGTTTGTATTGCCATATGAAGTTATCACATATTCAAAAGCTTAGGACAAACTGTCAATTGAACATATATTTTCCCTTTTTAAACGAATAACTATTTTAAGTTTAAATAAGACGTGGAGAAAAATGAAGATCAGGGACAAATGATCAGAGAATATATTAGAAGGAGAAAGGAGGGCATAAAAGACACTGGAATAAGCTCAAACTCTGCTTAACTGGATCCTTCGCTTGGGATTTTGATCTTTGAAGACTTTTATCTGGCCAAGAAGCCTTAAAATTTTATTAAAAATTGAAACAGATTTTCATTTTGTGTCATTTATTAAACTAAAGCAGCAAGAGCACTCAAAAGTGCAGGACATCATCTAGCCAGAGCTAAATGTTACAATGATCCATCCTAAAATACACACACAAAATTGAAACAGTTAAATGGAGACAAGATGAGATAAAGCATTCCAAGAACTCAGCTGACAACATATATGGATGCAAGCAGTCCTCAAACTTACAGCCATTCATTCAGTTATGATTTGAAGTTACAACAACACTGAAACAGTGATTTATGAGAGGTTTTCACATGACTGTTGTAGCATCCTCATGGACACAACATCGCAATTCAAGCACTTGACAACTGTGCTTGACAGTTATATTGTCCTGAAGTCATGTGATCATTTGTAACCTTCCCAGCTGGCTTCTGACAAGTCAATGGAGGAAGCCAGATTCACTTAACAATTGCACTTAACTATGGCAAAAATATTATAAAACATGGCACAACTCAACTTTCTTGCTTAGCAACTGAAATTTTGGACTCCATGGTGATTGTAAGTCAAGGACTACTTGTATTACCTATATAATGGTATATTTGTGGCTTGTTAGAGGAGAATCCCCATTTTCCACCACTATTTTCCAACTTCTTTTGGAATTGCTTGGTCAATGCCTGACGTTTACCACTACAGAGAAATTTCCCTGATTTGAACTCCAGGAAATTAAGATTTTTACCCCAGATAATACCAAGCTAATATCCCAAAGAAATTCTCTTCTGCTGTGTAGTATACAACACTACTTACCTGACTTTCCGAATACTTTTTCTATAGGTAATCCTGGGTTAAAAACCACTAATTCACCATTCAAAGTTACGACAGCACTGAAATGAGTCAGCTTATGACCAGTCAGTATTTTGGATGTCCCCGCACCACTGTACCATCTCGCTATAAACTTAGCGTTTGGTAACCGTCTCGCGTTAATGATAGCTGCAGCATCCATGGTCACATGATCATTTGCAACCTTTCCTGTGGCTTTCCAAAAGCAAAGTCAATGGCAAAGCCATCAAGAAGATTGCAAGTTGCTAGGGTAAGTCTCCTCCATTCGGCAGCAGCCAGCCCCACTGGGTTGGCACTATACTGGCAATCTGTGTGCACACTCCCCCGTATGGCAGCAGCCATTTTTGCCACCCATGCAACCTTCCCCAGCTGCCACTTAGCTGCCCACTGACCTGTTTATGAGCTACCTGGAGCTTGCAACTTCCTGTCAGCTTCCCCACTGACTGGTTGCTGGAAACCTGCATGAAGTTGTGAGGAGGTCCTTTCTTAACAATGGCCACAGGCTTGCTGGGATTGCCTTTGTTAAGCAATGCGGTCACATGACATTGCTATATGACATCACTTAGTGATGGAAATTCCGATCTCAAATATCATCGTTGAGGACTACTATCATATGTCACTATGGTATGGCTTATGATCAGTACAGTTTGTGACACAATAACTCAGCAATAATATTTTTAATTATTACGAGATTCTGCTTTTAATGTTCTTGACTTATTTATGGTTAGCTCCCTTTTATTTCCACAGACACCTAGTTATGCAGAGAGGGGTAGGTGAGAGAGTGGGTGTGAGTTGATGTGAGAAATTTTCCAGAACAGTTATAATACTAATCCTCCTTCCAATGGTTCAGCCAGTCTTACCTCTTAGTGAACAGGAGAGTGATAGCCACTGGTTCAACCAGAGCCTACAATCTTCTGGATCCAGATGAACGGAATTCAAGCCACGGGTATAGCATGCCTGCAAAAATCAGAAGGACCCCTTGGAATGCAGCGAGATGCCTTCATGTCACAAAGAACCATCAAATCCAAGAAACAGCTGTGTTGGTGTTACATATAAGAGTCACATAACCCTCAGCTGCATACGGCCTCAAATATTTGGAGCATGGCCTATGGCCTTTGGAATTGTACTGATATTTTTGACAGGAGCTAAAAATCAATACATTTAGGGCCATTGGGAGAAGGAGCTAATCCCTCTAGAATCTAGATGTATTTATTTGCCTAGAGCAAATCTCTCAGCTGCGAAGACAGGGAGACATCCCCCTCCATAGCATTCCTGTACAACTAAAAGCATGGTAAGATAGTGCTCACGGTTGCCCTTCTTTGCCCACAATATGCTAAACTAATTTATACCCGGTTTGTTGAATAAGCCATCACATTATAAGTCATAGAAAGTCCATATTGGTTCTCAGACTGGTAATTTTGACTATTACTTGTTTGTAAACTGCCCAGCACTTATGAGGATTAAAGCAGAAGATTAATAATAATTAGTCCACAGTCAACCACAAGGCTCAATCATCCACCTCATACAAATTTATCTTACCACTTGCGCTTCCTCATCCGTCAGTTGGCTTACTCCTAGTTTCACCATTGCTTGGTCCAGATAATGCACCTCAGAGAGATGGCTCCTCAAGCGATTTCTCAGGAAGAAAGATGGCAAGCGAGTCGTCAGGAACAAAACACGACTGAGAACTTTCTGAGGAAAACAAGGCAAAGATAACATTTCAGGTAAAAATGCTTTACTGTGAATCTCCATTTCGGAAACATTTTAGCCTGTGGACAAGGCAGTAGGATGAACAATGATGGCAGATGCAATTGCATCCTGCTTTAAATCCAACCCACTGCTGAATATGGAGTTTTAAGATTTGGAAGTAGGCAAAAAAAATTTGGATTTTTCAAGACTTTCAGGCAAAGCACATGAGCAGAAAGAGGAAATGGCAGTTAACAGATTCATCATAAAGAGACAATGAAGGCTTTTAAGCAGTTATCCAGTTTCATTCCATGTTTATAATTTTATTAAAGTTATAAAAATATACAAGTGAAAATAAATATAGGAAAATGGGGAAAGGGAAAAAGGGAGAGAAAAAAGTGGGGGTAAGGAACAAAAACAAATAAAAATTATTAACTTCCAACTCTTTTCAGTGCAGTACAATAAAAACATTAAAGCCTCTACTAGCCATTTCTTTGACAAGAAATTTATCCACCGGTAATTAGCAAATCTCAAAGTCAAAGTTTCATTTTTTTTTCTGTCTCAAGCACAAAAATTAGAAACGGTTCTAAGTACAAAGTTAGATGTATTCTTTTCTTTGATTAAAGTCATCTTCATTCCTTAAAAGGCACCTACCACATGCTGAACCGTGAGCTGTTGGATACCAAAAGGATGCCCCACAAATAAACTCCTCACAGCTTTAAGCTCTGTTATATCTGGATGTAATCCTTCCTGAACCTTGAAGATTAAGAAACAGAAAAGCAAGTTTTCCCAAGTAAAAGTAGGACCTGATCCCGTGCACAACTAAACCAACTACCACAAGTGTTTAATACATCCTCCCACCAGGCTTTTCTTTACCAGATGCCAAATTCTACCTTACTGCATCAGAAAATGTGAATATTAAAGTCTTCCCAACATCTTTTTTTTTTAATTACATTTATATGCCGCTGGTACCTCCCTATAATTGTGGCATGTAAGGCTACATGCTACCAGAATTTGCTTATTTGTTTCTTTCCACTATAATGTATGCTGACATTATTTTATAAAACATTATGAGTGCATCTGCACACAGTCTTTTCAACAGTGTGAAACCATTAAAAAACTGAAACATTCTTACACTTTTGCCTACATGAGATGAACTATATAGGATGGTCTATGCACTTGACCATAGACTCGCCTGCATACATATTAGTGGAAAAATGTATCTTTTGTAAGGCCAAATTCTAGAAGTGTTTCATTATGCTATAGAAAAAATGCCGGGCAGTGGTCCTCCGGTTTTGTTCACATATTGTACAAGATGTGGTCTACATATTCCTAATTTAGCACAATTTCTGAACCCAACTATTACAAGAATGTACAGGTAGTCCTCAATTTACAATTGTTTCGTTAGTGACCGTTTTAAGTTACAATGGCACTGAAACAAGTGATCGGTTTTTATACTTACAACCATTGCAGAATCCTTAGGGTCACATGATCAAAATCAGGGCACTTGGCAATTGGAATGTATTTCATGAGAGTTGCACTGTCTGGGGGTCATGTGATCACCACTTCTAACCTTCCCAACCAGCTTCCGACAAACAAAGTCAATGGAGAAGCCAGATTCTATTAATGACCAATGATTCACTTAACACCTGCAGTGATTCACTTAACAACTGTGGCAAAATGGTAGTAGAAAGGGGCAAAACTCACTTAACAGCCTCACTTAGCAAGGGAAATTTTGGGCTGAAATGTGGCTGTAAGTTGAGGACTACCTGTATTTCACTGTAAAATAGGAGTAATTTAGTAAAACACAATTAAGCAAACAGTGGCTTAGTGTATGTGAACTATGCTGTGGCAAGAAAAAGAATTTAAAAGTTAAACTTCTTTTAAAAGGCAGCTCACAAAAAAGCAAAAGTCTTTTTTTTAAGATTTTTTTTTAAATATCCAGGATTGCTTCTTTGTCAATGGAGAAAGAGGTACCTTTTTGCAGAGGTATAGCATCCATTGGCGAAGCTGAGGATCATCTGGGACGTGAGATAGATGTGTTAGACCATCAATCACTTCAGTATATGCCTCCCTCCTCATATTGTGGTAAGTGTTCAGAAACTCAGCTTGTTGTTTAGGAGTCCAGAAGTGGCGTATTAAGAGCTGTCTTGGGAATAAATACCTTGGGAAGGAGAAATTGTTTGGAAGAAGTGACTTACTTCTAAACCAAGACGACTTAACAAATACAAATTTAGGAATACGTGTGTTATACATTTGCAATCAAATTTAGGCCAAGGAAATCCAAATGTTGCAATAGGAAATTGATTTTACAGCTTCCACCCACAGTGAAAGCTGTTATTTAAGATATTTTCCATTAAGAGAAGAAGAAAACAGCAATCTGGCAACTGTAACCATGGCCCTGACAACCTGAAATCCTATGGAATTCTTCTTTTGGAAATTTAGCCAGGTTTTGCTAAAGGCCAACTTTTAAGTTATCTTCATAGGACTGCTGAAAATGGACTTGAGAAAAAGAAACATGATATCTTATGTTGCCAATATATCCAATAAAACTACTTCTGTCATATAGTAACTGACCTGGCAATACATATAACCTTCTGAGATCTGGTTCCTCAGTCTTGGAAAATCCCAGTCTTTGGAATTCTCTTCCCAGATGCCATAATTTAGGTGCCAGGCCAGATTTGCCTTGATGATTCCATTAATAATAAATGTGATTCTTATTTGCCTCTTGTTCTACTTTGCGGTTTTATTACTGTTTGTTTTCCAATTTATTTCTTTTAATATTTTTTACAAGCCATCTTGCACTCATGAAAAGTGGGTGGAAGGTTTAATAAATAAACCTGTTCTGTTCTTGTGCAATATAGAGTCCTTGGTGGCTCAGGCTGTTAAATGCCTGCTCTTAAGATCCAGCTGTCTACAATTACTGTAGGCTCGAATCCCACCAGGCTCAAGGTTGACTCAGCCTTCCATCCTCTCGGGGTAGGTCAATTGAGGACCCAAGATTGTTGGGGGCAATTAGCTGACCTTGTAAAAATGCCGCTTAGTAATAAGCAGGCATATACAATGGAATGAAGGCTATTGCTGAGCGCATTGGGTTGTGCTCCAAAAATTGTAAGCCGCCCTGAGTCTTCGGAGAAGGGCGGCATATAAATGTAATTAAAATATATATATATATATATTCCATATTCTATGCTGGCAGTAACAGGCTTTATCAGTAGACAGAGTGGCCTTCAATCATATTTTAATCCAAATCTGCTAGAGCTAATTGTCATGTCCTGTTTCCTTTACTGAAAAGAAAACCTACAACGTTTTTGCAAGGCCAAGCTGCCCTGCCATCCAGGCATATTGGGCTGGTAAAAGTGAGAACAACTTCACCCTATTTGTGCTTCTTTTTCCTTCTTTTATTATGAAGAAACAGGGCAGCAGAAATGCCAATTGAAATAGCATTTTTGCCCACTCAATTTTTTCCCGTTAAACAATTCCCAATCTTTAGGCTTGTCCTTTTTTAAAAAGTGAGCATTTTAAAGCATTTAGCAATTATATTGGAAGACAGGAGAGAGGGCAAAAAGGCTGCATCTCAGTAAATCTTAAGGATCTAGAGACAAAATTCTACTTACATAAGCAAAAGAACAAAATAGTTGGCAAAGGGTGGAAGAGAGAGAATCCCGACAGGAATGGCTTTAATAAGGTCCCTGCGAAACTAGAGGAACAATGCATAGTTACTATTATTGTTGATTGCCAGAGACCCCCTTAATAATGCAGAAAACCAGTTTTACAATTGATCGTTTTGGTTCTTTAGCCTTTTGAAGTTATTATAATCCCTTTACAAACTTTATACTACACTTATAGTTGCAATGCAGTGGAACCTCAGGTTGCGAACGCTTCTGTTCGCAACCAAATTGGGTGGCGAACAAAAAATGTCCACCCGATTTTTCAATCAGGTCATGATTCAAAAATCGGGTGGTGAACAAAATTGGTGCAGAAAGATTCCCTTTCTGTGCCTATTTCCCCTTTGGTGCCAATTTTTTTTTACTGCGCGCATGCACAGTCATGCTTCTGGACACAACCAAATCGGATAGCGACCGGAGTCCGGGAACGAATTACAGTTCCACTGTAGTTACAATATTGATATTAGTTTACCTTTAGATTTTAGTGATAGTAATTTTGTATTTCATGATAGCTACTTTAACTTCATACATTCTACAATTTTACCCAAATTATCTCTCTTATATTCACTTTTGTCTTTCAAAACATACCCTAGTAGTCTTGATATCATGTTGTTATATAGTTTGTGCTGGAGATCTAAATTTTAGTCAATTCTTTTAGCATATAGGCCAGGAATTGTCTATCAATCATCTTAAAGCTATTAGAGACTACTATATATGACTATTGTCCATGGCACATAATTATTCACTCATTATTCTAAATCATGATTGATTTAACCAAGATTTATTAAAAAGCCATAACTGTTTGGATTCACGCAATACTGGAAGTCCATGACAATTGAGGCTTAAATCTCGATTAACGATGACGACATTGAGCTGCTGACATGACTGTTTCACTCAATGCCTGCAATCACAGCATTCCCTGTTATGGTCACTAAGCAATCTCCTGGGTTGTTAAGCCCATGGAGTGAAAGAGTTGCCCACTAAGCTCAACTCCTCTCCATTTGCATATGAGCCTTGGTGGCTCAGGCTGTTAAATGCTTGCACTTAAGTTCCAGCTGCCTACAACTGCTGTAGGCTCGAATCCCACCAGGCTCAAGGTTGACTCAGCCTTCCATCCTCTTGGGGTAGGTAAATTGAGGACCCAAGATTGTTGGGGGCAATTAGCTGACCTTGTAAAAATGCCGCTTAGTAATAAGCAGGCATATACAATGGAATGAAGGCTATTGCTGAGCACACTGGGTTGTATCCCAAAAATTGTAAGCCACCCTGAGTCTTCGGAGAAGGGCGGCATATAAATGTAATTAAAAAAAAAAGTGTAAACAGGCTGCCAAGCACCCAGATCACAATAATGTTACAATGGGGGATGGGAGGGAATGTTGTTGCACATTTTATGACAGATAGAAATGCTTTACAACAAGGGTGTCGAACTCGCAGCAGCATCATGTTGTCCTCACGTAACTTATCGTGACTTTCCCCCTCTTCACTAAACCAGAGGTGGGCGTGGCCAGCGTGTGACACATCTGGCCCGCAGGCCGTGAGTTTGTCACCCCTGTTTTACAGGGTATAAAACACAAAAAACAGGTTAAGTCAAGGAATGTCTGTATTGTAAATTATGACGAGAACATTCTAAATTGCCTGATTCAAATTTTCTGCTCCACTATATATAATCTGAATGGTGATTAGGACACAAGATTATATGGTAGGCCAGATTTTCACTTGGTGCATTGTGAACATAAGTCAGTGTGGTTTTAAGTCACGGTTTTGCTTGATGGTTATGCCAGGAATCTAGGTCAACCCTGAGGCCGTATGTCACAAATTACTTGCCCTAATTTCAAAATTCTGTGCAAAAATCAGTCCAGGCCTCTGATAAGAATTGTCAGTTGTTTTCCTCCAGCTTTGGAAAAATGTAAGATAGTGTGAGGAAATAACTATTAGAAAAATGTGTAGCTTTACATTTGTTTTAACTCTAGCCCCATCTGCTGCTTGCTTTATCCCTAATTACAAGACAGACTCCAGATTATTACTGAACAAATGGAGCCTTAGAAAGGGGGGGAATGCTCATTTCTGATTATTTCAAAAGAGGATCATCTGTAAAACAACACTATATCAAACTAAAGTAAACATGTTTCCAGCATAGATATATTTCTCATTACCTCAAGTAGATCATTTTTTGTTAAAATCATTGAACATAAAAGCAAAACAGTGTACTAGATATGTACTATATAAGGTAATTCCTCATGTATGAATAAAGACGATTCTTGAAGTGCAGGAACTAGAGACTGCTTAAAATTAACTTGTTAATTCCAACATCTAGTGCAATTTAAGCATCAGAAAGTCAACAGGAAGGAAAGAACATGGAATATAAACCCACCTGTCTTAGTCTCTCCATTTCCCTGTATGGAAGTTGATGGAACTGGATATTTTTATTTGACATGTCTGCCTTTATTCTTCTTATTTCTTTTGCTTCTGAAAAGAAAATCTGTAAGCCTGAACATAACATATAATTATTTTCAGATTTCACTTCCACTTTCTTGTTGTTTATTTCATATATTTATTTTAATCTGAAAATATCACTACCCATTTCCTTCTAGGTTACAGTTCCTTATCTCAAAGGTGCTTTTTCAAAAGGCAACTGGACTGTTTTTTTTTTCCTTGAGGAAGAAGAAGAAAACATTTTGCTTCTCATCCAAGAAGCGTCATCAGTTTGAAACACTTTCTTTCTCTTCAAGGAAGAAAACAGTCCAGTTGCCTTTTGAAAAAGCACTTTTGAGACAACTACATGACCTGGATGACTGAGAATCTCCAAAGACGTACAGTTCCTTGTGTTTATTGATTTCAGGGCCCACTTGGACTGTTTTGTTCAATTTTTGGCCATGTAATTGTTTCCCTCCTGATTTAATAGTATTAGGGCATGCCACAGAAATACAGAATCGTAACATTGATAATAGTCTTCATAATGTAAGCTTCTTTAGCCTGGTTGTATTTATACTATGCATATAGCTATTTTCTTACAAGGAATGAGAGAAAACTGTTGAGAAATAAGGAGACATTCAGTTATGCTGGCTAATCTTATACGTGTTCTTTCAGCTCAAGACTTCTTCCTTTCCTTGTCCTTCTGCAAAACCCACTGCTTTCATAAAAGAAAATTTACACACACACACAGTTTCATTCAGAATGTCAGCATATTGCTCATATGTTCATCTCTTCCTCCTCAGATCAAACTCTGGACTAATTCAGATTTAATGGAAAACACTTCTTTATTAAAAAGAACAAAGTGTTGAAAGCCTGAAGCTGACATTCTTTCTTCTCTATTTCCCTCTTCCTTTAGGAATTAACGAACAATTACCTAAGACTTCTGAGCTTAAAGATGTTCTGAGAACATGTCAGGATCAAACCGTAATTTCAAATAAGACTCTTGAAACATTATAATGAACTGTTCCACTTAAATTGGAAGGATGCATTTTTAGTATTTTCCTTGTAAATCTAAAAGAACTGGGAAGGGGCGGAGCAAGCATGAGAATCTTTCATTATACCGGAATTGGATACATTTATCATTAATATAAGCATTTATTTCCCAAACTTTAGTGTACAGAATAGTATGCAGAAACACTCCCATTTCCAGTTTGAAATGGTTGTTTTACATATAAAAAGCTATTTCAATTAAGTTTTGAGATTGTTCAAAAAAGCTTAAAAAGAGGGCTATTTCATTTATTATTAAATTTATTTGCCGTCCATCTCGTTTCAAAGCAATTCTATTAGACACACTTCCATCAGTGCAATTCATTTCAAACCTGATGCAGGATATTTTCAATTTATAACATTTTGCATACTACCAAAATGAAGACATATGTTCCTGGGTTGCCTTTTCACTGAAATTACAAACTATACTTTTAAATGAAAACCCACCTTTTAAAAATGTTGAATACAGCTGATAGAAACGTGGGAATTTCCTTTCCAAATATCTTTCATACAGATGATTCAGGTATTTGATTTTTGAAACCAAAGCAGAGGTAAGCTTGTTTGAATTTGCTTTTGAAGAAAAATGGCACACTGGAAGTCTGAAAGGACATCCAAGTTCAGCGCTTGTATTGTCATGTATCTCTTTTATGCCGTTTAGCTCACACAGAAACATATTGTAGTTATAACAGAATAATGGACAACAGCTATCTCTGACTGATGTTTTAAATAATACAGCTTAATATTAGTATTTTATGCCCACAATGAAATAAGGTTGGAACACGTTTTCATACAACTTATACATAATTATAAGTGGAGTACCTAGTTTTACTACTAAAGCAAAATAACACTGCAGTCTAGTCACAAAGGTTAAGACCTATGCTCAACAAAACTGCAAAATGTGTATCTTGTTAATCAGATACTGTGGCTCATTAAATATAGTTTAAATATTTTGCTATCAGGAAAATATCCAAATTTCAAAAAATCATTCTAAACCACCCCAGCTACAGAAGAAAAAAACCCTGGCTAGGGTTTACTAGTGGCTTACTTTCATCAGCTAGTGTGGTAAAACTCCTTTTTTGAAAAATGTTGTGACAAGTGCTAGAACAATGAGAGAATCAATGCTAATCATTCTACCTTCCGCTAACCTTGAAACAAGACAGACATTTTGGATTTAAAGCAATCTTGGCAGGAGGAACAGATTTTCTTCCAAGTAAGAGATCAAGGATTCTTTCCAAAGCCAAATTGTAAATATGTGTTGATGTTTTGTGTACTGTGCAAAATGACATGAAATGCACCACTTTAGATTGCTAGCTCATGAGGCAAATTTAAAACATCATCTTCTTTTGCCTTAAATCTCTGAACATAGAAAACCTATCATGTTATCACGAAACAAATGTGAGAATATCCTTAGTTATAAGTAATATTTTGGTTTCAGAAGTGTTTTCCTTGTGCTGGAAGTAATCACATCAGTGAAATGAAGCATTCAAAAATGACATTCTCTCCATCTGAAATATCCCCAGATAAAGCCTTATTTTTGGTTAACCGTTACTAAAGAAGTAATCAGAGTCCTGAAGTGTAAGGCAGAGACTGTGTTTACTTGGCTTGGTCTGAAAATAGCATGTTGTAAAAATCCAGTCATTCCAATATATTCCATAAACAAGTGTTAAAGAAAACGTGACGTAACAAAATGTATAGCCCACCCAGGGTGTATTTTACTTCAGACTGTTTGAGTTCATACAGTTCAAACATCTTTCCTTGATCACTTGTCATCCATGTGGACTACATCTACCATTATCTCACACCACATTCATAGAATTCAGGACTTGAAAGGCACTGTTTAGGTCACTGATCCCCAACTGACTATTGACTGGAGAACTCCAAATTAAAATATACCAAAATAGCTGCCTAAGAACCAGCTTGATGTATAGTGATTAAGGCATCAGGCTAGAGATGGGAAGACTGAGTTTTAGTTCTGCCTAGGCACAAAGCCAGCTGAAGGACCTTGGGCCAGTTACTATCTCTCAGTCCTAGGAAGCAAGCAATGGCAAACTCCTTCGAAAACTACCCAAGCTGTCTAGCCTTTGTTTTGAACACATCCAACAAAAGAGAGCCCATCTGCCCTCTAAGAATTGGTTCCCCTGTTGAATATTAATTATCATCAGAACGTTCTAACGTTCAAGCAGAATCTCCCTTGCTCTAACTTAACCCCTTTAATTCTGTATGTTGTGTAGCAGGGCTGTCAAACCCATGGGCCGGATGCATCACGCACTGGCCACACCCAGGCCCAGTTTAGCGAAGGGGGGGGGAAGTCGCAATACGTCACGTGACGACGCCATGACAACGCGGGTTTGACACCCCTGTTGCATAGGTAGTCCTTGACTTACGATTACAGTTGAGCCCAAAATTTATGTTGCTAAACGAGACATCTCTTAAGTGAGGTTTGTCCCTTTTTATGACCTTTCTTGCCACAGCCGTTTAAGTGAGTCACTGCAGTTGATAAGTTAGTAACCTTGTTGTTAAGTGAATCTGGCTTTCCCATTGACTATGCTTCTCAGAAAGTCACAAAGGGGGATCACATGACCTGGGACACAGCAATGGCCATAAGTATGACCCAGTTGCCAAGAATCTGACCTTCGACCATGTGATCACGAGGATGCTGCAAAGGTGGCAACTGCGAAACAGGGTCACAAGTCACATTTTCTCAGTGCCATTCTAACTTTGAAGGGTCACTAAATGAACTGTTGCAAGTCAAGGACTACCTGTACTTCGGAACCAGAGAAAACAAATCACCGAGACCTCCTGCTCAGACCTCTGAAGGATGCGATGGCCTGCCGCTTTAGCCACCTTTCCTCCAGGTGGCACATGCCCAGCAACTCTCACTCTTCATAGGATCACCCTGGCTTGCCCTCCTCTAAGCCTCCGCCTTTTTCCTTGAAACCCTTAAAAGGATAATCGGGGCAGAATTTCTTCGGGTGGAGATTAACCGGTACGGAGCAGACCCATTTCCACCCACCGTCTCTGGCTGAGAACTTAATCAGGTTACTTTTGCAACGGGGCACTGACTCAAAGTGCTATTATCTTCCCTCGCCTCCAGCACGAAGGGGGCCAGGCATTCCCTGTTGCATGGAAGTCCGAGAAGAGACACTGAGACCTACAAGGAAGGGAATGCAAACGGCGGCTGCAGCCATGCCTCTCCCTGTCTCCGGTACCAGAAGCCGGCTTGCCTCCCAGCCCAGATTCTCACCTTAGGGCCAGCCACGGGGGAGGCTCTGGTGGGCGTAAAGCCCGGTGAAGGGAAGCAGAGGGTACGGGAGGTCGGCGAAGTCCTAAACGCCAGCCGCAGCCGCCAGGGCGGCAGCAACAACGCCGGCCGGGCAACAGCAGCAGCAGCAGCGCCATGCCCGCCGAAAGAGGCAAAAAGAGCCCTCTAGGTCTTCCGGGGCGGCTGCGCTCAGCTGCCCGGGTAGCTCACGTGAGAACTGCGGGCGGAAGAAGCGGCTACGGAAGGAGAGAGAAAAACCATGCGGCCCCTTGGCATCACGAATACGTGACGTCTGTCTATCTGTCTCTCTCTCTCTCTCCCTCTCTGGAACTTCGGCGCTAGCTAGGCAATGTAGGACGTAAGAGGGGAAAGTGAGTAGTTTCTTTCCTAGGAAAAGTACGGTAAGTGAAATAGAGTGGTCCGTTTCTCAAAAGAAGGTAGCGAAAGGAAGGAAAGGAAGAGGTGGTTGAAATGAAAAAGGTTGGCGGGACAGGAAAACAATCGTAGCATTATTTTCTAATTAATTTTTGAATCATTTTTTACAACATAAAAAACACTGCACATTTTTAACAAAGGAAAGGGAAAGAAAAGGGAAAGTCATAAGTAAGAAATAAATAAATAAAGGAATAAATAAAGGAATAGGGGGGGGAAATTAAACCATGAAGTAGTGGCTTCCGATCTTTTTTTTACAGCAGTTAGGGGCGCATTTATATTTTTACCCTCTCTGCTTACAGAACTGTAAGACTGAATGCCGCAAAAAGGTAAAAACTGAAGAAATATCAAAAAGCAGTTCTAATTGTGGAAGTTCTTCTGGCTGTCAAAAAGGGCTGAAATTTCCACAGTTCCAATTGGGAAAACAACTGATGGACATACAGATAATTTCAATCTTGTTAGGGGGAAAAAAAGAGGAAATCAGGAGAGGAAATTCAGCAGGAAGATAAGAAAATGAAGAAGTCTGAATTGGAACCTTAAGCAAAGTTGCCTCAAAGTTTAAAAAAGGAGAAAAAGCAGCTAGGACTATAGAACGCACTGCATGCCTGTAAAGAAAAGAACTCTTTAATTATTGGTTTTTTAACCAAAGAAATTATAAATAGAATGTATTGATTTCAAGGCAGAAAAAATATTTTTGTTTAGAATCTGTAACCCAGATTGATAACTGTTAAACCTGAAGGGAAAGGTGAGATATGTGATATATCAGAATACTCATTCTTTAGTCCTATGGTACTAAATGTGAGTAATTAAGTGAGACTCTCCAAAAGTTCTAAAACTTTAAACAACCAATCTGAGAAGAGGAGATGAAGTTTAGAGTAAAAAAAGGGACAGAAAAGAAGAGGTAATCGATATATATAAAAAATCTATATAGAAAACAAGCAACTATCTTTCTACAAATAGAGAGATTACCATTTATCTGCTCAAGGAATGCTATTATTAAATAATGTTTTACAGTGCTCTGTTTATAAGCAGCTGGTGCTCTGAATAAATGAGATATTACACTATGCTACTTCTGCAGATTTTTATGGGACTATGTGCTATTAAATGGGGTGGAACTTATTTCTGATCCTGTACTCATTATTAGGGTGAGGTGAATAAAAGTCCATTCAAGTAACCATATGGTATGAAATTTCAGATATTTTTATCAAATAGCCACAAAGATATCCCTGCACAAGATACTTAAAGGAAGAAGATAATGTTGTTACTATGGCCCAGAGAACTTACGGAATGACTTCAGAATGTATCCATTAATTTTGATTACTATACTCTTGACAACATCTAGATCTTGCTATCCACAGGATAGCTTTCCAAAATAATGGTTAAAGTAACAATCTACATCTGGGAAATTTGATTCTTCATACAGCTCTTAGAAATGTCATTTGTGTACCTTAAGTGCCTCTATACCATTTCAGACAAATGACTATCCAGTCTCTTCTTGAAAGCCTCCAGTACTGGGTCACCCACAACTTCTGAAGGCAAGCCATTTCATTGATTGAAGACCTGTATACTGCACGAGTCAAAAAGAGGGCTGTGAAAATATTTACAGACCCCTCACATCCCGGACATAAACTGTTTCAACTCCTTCCCTCAAATTGATGCTATAGAGCACTGCACACCAGAACAACTAGACACAAGGACAGATTTTTCTTGAACGCCATCACTCTGCTAAACAAATAATTCCCTCAACACGGTTCAACTATTACAAAGTCTGCACTACTATTACTATTAATCTTATTACTCCTTATCACCCATCCCCTCTCATTTGTGACTATGACTGTAACTTTGTCGCTTGTATCCTTATGATCTATATTGACTTTCCTAGTATGATTTATTGTACCCTATGACTATCGTTAAGTGATGTACCTTATGATTCTTGACTCTTGACAAATTTATCTTTTCTTTTATATACACTGAGAGCATATGCACCAAGACAAATTCCTTGTATGTCCAATCATACTTGGCCAATAAAGAATTCTATTCTATTCTATTCTATTCTATTCTATTCTATTGTTCTCACTGTTAGGAAATTTCTCCTTAGTTCTAAGTTGCTTCTCTCCTTGACTAATTTCCATTCATTGTTTCTTGTCTTCAGGTGGATTGGAAAATAGTTTGACCCCCTTATCTTTGTGGTAGCCCCTCAAGTGAATCAAGCTTGTCATTCTCAGCTATTCCAGTATTAAAATTGTATTTTCTTTCTTATTCTAACACCATTCAAGGGCAGCCTCTAGGTATGGTAATGAATGGGAACAGGGACAATAAAGACAAGATAATAGAATCCATCTTCACTTAATTGTTCAGAACAAAAAACATATTTTGTGAAGTTCATGATTTTGGCTGGAGGGTGGGAGTTGGGATGGCACTCTGCAATTTCCACACATTCCTCAAGGGCCTACTAAGAGCACATTACTATAATCCAACCATAGGTTGCCAGCGTACAAGTCATGGCACGTTCAGCACCCCTCCCAAGACATCTGTCCTATTCTTTATGACAAAATGGTTGCACTAAACCTAGTTAAATGAACCTAAACTGCAGGCTCAAATGATAACATTCTGCAGCCTTTAGTCTGCTTTCTCACAGAGCACAAACTCATGCTCATGTAAAGGTATGTAGGGAGCCCTTGACTTAAAGCCATTTGTTTGAAGACCATTCGAAGTTACATGGCACTGAAGAAAGTGACTTAAGACCATTTTTCATCCTTGTGACTGTTGCAGCATCCCCATGGTCATATGGTCAAAATTCGGGTGCTTGGCAACTGGAACTTATTTTTGACTGTTGCAGTGTCCTGGGGTCACATGATCCCATTCTGCAACCTTCTGACAAGCAAAGTCAATTGGGAAGCCAGATTCACTTAACCGTGTTACTAAACAACTGCAGTGATTCAGTTAATAATTGTGGCAAAGTAGGTTGCAAAATGGGGTAAAACTCACTTAACAACTGTCTTGCTTAGCCACAGAAACTTTGGGCTCAATTGTGATCATCAGTTGAGGACTACCTATGATTTTTTTTTTCATTTTACAAAAAACCAAAATGATTCTGGCCGTAAGAGATCCAAAATTAACATTAACATATGTTTATCAAGCCAATTCAAAGTCTAAGATCTCTTTATCACGTAAGACGTTACAAAAGGAAGATATGTGTAAATGATGGAGGAATGCCTCAGTAACACATTCTGGTTTCATGATTTTGCTGAAATTCAGGAATTGCTGAGTCAAAGACTGAATAAAAATTTTACTTCCCTGTTTCGGTGTTATCACCTTTCTAATATTAATTTTTAGCTTAGCTGTAAAAAAAATCATGTCATTAGTGAGGTAACAAGCATGAAGAAGAAATATTGCAGTTTAAGGTTCAATTCAAAGATACTGCTACTCCTAAGGACATTTATTCCTTGGTAACATCTCCACCCTAATTCAGTAAAGTTAATTTTTGATTCAGCTGTGCCATGCAAATCAAGGCCATTGTATTGATTCAGTCAATGAGGATTCAGTTAAGTATTGATTACAGCATGGTCTACCCACACAGTTTTTTGATTGGGGCTATGGTATCTGTTTTATTATTTTATGCCTATAATTTCTTTAATAATAGTGTTACATTTAGGGTTAAAAATTAATAAAGATAAGACAAAAAATTTAACAAAAAATTGTACAAAGGAACAGAAGGAAGAATTAGCAAATACGTTAGGTATCCAGATAGTAAAGCAAAATATCTAGGGATCTGGTTGACAGCTAGGTGTTCGTCGATTAAGAAAGATAATTATGATAAATTAATATTGCAAATAGTCAAAGATTTAGATAATTGGGTAAAATTGCAGCTATCACTATTGGGACGCATCTCGATAGGAAAAATGAATATCTTACCAAAACTGTTGTTCTTGTTTCAGACAGTGCCAGTCAAGTTGGAGAAGAAATTTTTTGCAGAACTAAATAAATATGTATCTAAATTTATATGGCAGAAGAAAAAATCTAGAGTGAAATTTAAATTATTGCAGGATGCCAGAAAAAAAGGAGGATTTGGCCTTCCAGATTTGAACTATATTATGAGGCTGCTATAGTTGGCTTAGGGATTGGGCTAAATTAGAAAATAGGGAACTATTAATATTAGAGGGTTTTGATCTTCAACTTGGCTGGCACGCTTTTATGTGGGATGGGAAATTTAAACATCATTCATATTTTCAAAAGACACCATGTAAGAAATGTATTGTTTAACGTTTGGGAAAAGATTTAAAAAAACCCATTACTTAAAGGTTCCATTGTGGTTATCCACATTAGAAGCAGTTACGCACCCAAATGTAATGGACTATGAAAATATTGTCAGGTATCAAGATTTATTGTACGATACAGGAGAGCTTAAAAATAGGAACCAAATAAAAGTACAAGGAAAGGAGATAGCATGGTGGCCCTTTCTACAAATCCAAACCCACTATAAAAAAGACAGAACAGTTTGGCTTCAATACGACTCTACAAGAATTTGACAAAATATGGTTAGGGGAGGAAAAGAAAGCAATTAGTAAAATATATAAATATTTTTTGGATTACAAATTAAAAGAAGAAACGGTTACAGACTCTATGATAATATGGGCTAGAAACGTGGGCCATAGTATTGAATTAGATCAATGGGAACACATCTGGCAAATAAATTATAAATTAACTCTGTCGCATATAAAGAAAATCTATATAAAATGGTTCATCGTTGGCACTTACCCCCTGCAAGATTGGCTAAGATGTTCCCCAACTTACTACCTAACTGTTGGAAATGTAACTATGTACAAGGAACATATTTCCATATGTGGTGGACCTGCCCATGTGCCCAGAAATTCTGGAGGAACATAAATTGAATTTTAAATATGACAAAAGTTAAAACTTGAACCTGAAACCTTTCTTTTAAGCATGATAAATTTAAAGATGGAAAAAAAATCAATACTAATATAATATAATATAATATATAATATAATATATATATAATACTGCATATTATAACTGTGGCCAGGATAACTTATGCACAAAATTGGAAATTGACGTCTATCCCTTCAGACGATATGGTAATTAAAAAAATTCATGAATGTGCTGCAATGGATAGTCTAACTAAATTGTTAAAAAATAAACAAGATAGTGATTACTATGAAATATGGAATATTTGGTATGAGTGGATAAAGAAAACGTAACATTTGACACTTCGATAAGTCACAGAATAGTTAGAAGACGTGTAGTTAATATTAAATGATATAGAGAAACTAAAATGTTAAAAGAACGAAGGAGTTATTTTAACAAGGTAGATCACGTTAATGAAAAGGATAAAGATTTTAACCATTGCTCAAGATATGTTGTAAAATGTATATATGTATATATGTGTGTGTGTTGGTTGGTTTGTATGTTTTAAATTTATGTTAAATAAAATTTTTATAAATAAAAAAAATAGTGTTACAGTTTACATATAAACACTAAGGTAAAACTTCCTAGCAGTGAGGACAATTAACCAGTGGGACGGCTTGCCTTCAGAAGTTGTGGGAGCTTCATCACTGGAGGTTTTTAAGAAGAGACTGAAGACCCACCTGTCTGAAATGGTACAGGGTCTCCTACTTCCAGCTCTATTCTGATTGATTGATTAAACATGCACCAAACTGCTACTTGACTTATAACCACACTTGAGCCCAAAATTTTGGTTCCTACATAAGACATTTGTTAAATGAGTTTTGTTCACTTTTATGACCTTTTTTGCCACAGTTGTTAAGTGAATCACTGCAGTAATTAAGTTAGCAACATGGTTGTTTAATGAGTCTGGCTTCCCCGTTGATTTTGCTTGTCAGAATGTTGCAAGAAATGTTCACATGATCCCAAGGCACTGCAACCATTATAAATATGAGTCAGTTGCCATATGTCTGAATTTTGACCACATGAATACTGCAACAATCCTGTAAAAAAAAAGATACTCTTTTCAGTGCTGTTATAACTTTGAACGGCCACTAAACGAACTGTAGTAAGTCAAGAACAACATGTACACAGTTGAACAAAATGGCTACTCTACACCAAGGCTGTCAAACTCACGGCCCACGGTCCAGATACATCACACACTGGCCACGCCCACACCCGGTTTAGCGCAGGGTAAAAAGTCACGATGTGACACCATCATGACAACGCGAGTTTGACACCCCTGCTCTATGCTATCAAAATCTTCTATTTTATAAAGGACACAACCTGATCAGAAACAACATTGCAATGGTACATAGCATTGAAGTAAACAATTGCCTTTCACGTGAAGGCTGAGTTTGCCCCGTCTCACAAAATAAGCTAAAGGGTTTACGGCATCATGTTGCTGAAGTTAAGCAGACCTTAGAATGATCGTCAGAGACAACATACAAAGTATGCCAAGTAATTAATTCCTTGGGTGAGAAAGACGAACGCATAACAAAAGCAAAATACCAAAGCCCAGTCAAAACTATAATCACAGGATTGGGAAGAGAATGAATGAAGCTCGGAATGAGGTAAGGATTAAAATATATGCCAGAAATAATAAGAGTTTTTGCATCACAAGAGAAAGTTAAGGAAGCCCAATAGTTGCAGAAGTTTGTGAGATGGTAATGGGAACAAAGAGGAGGCTAAACTACTTAATTTCTGCTTTGTATATGTCTTTGAGCAGAAGGAAAAGGTGGTTCAATCTGTCAGCAGCTGCATCAAACATGGGGCAGTAGAAGAAAAATGCAGATCAAAAGAGGCGAAGAATTGGTAAGGGAATACCTGGCTGCTTTATGTTTCTGAAATTGGATGGATTACATTCCAGGATGTTAAAGGAACTGGAAATGTGATCTCAGAACCTGATTGTAATATTTGAGAAGTCCCAGAGTAAAGGGAAAGTATTGTAGTGGCAAAGAAGAATTTGATCAGTGACTGGTATTCCCATTTCTAGCACCCAGGAGTAGCAAATTGTTATTGTGTTTGTATAATTCACCCATTTCTCCATTTTTGTTCAACTTATTAGGGTGAATATGCTTCTATGGGGATTCTGAAAAAAAAATACTTTTAAGCTCACCTCTTTGTTTTTCATTAAAGTAGTTTGATCTGTTGAAATCTGGGGGGAAATGCTGTTTTTTTAAAGGATTTCACTCATTAGAGTTAAAATGATTCCTAAAAGTACGATACCTTTTTCAGACTTGCACAAAGCTTGGGAGAAAGTTTAGGCTATTGACTCAACAAAGAAAATAAAGCACAAAATCTCAAGACAGTGACATGCAGAATAGTGCTGAAGGATCCTCCTGGCCAAGGATTCCAAGGGGGATACACTGCAGAGTATTGTGTATGTTTGCAAATGTAAGTCTTCTCCCATATGTACGCATCATGTGTACACTATTTTAAAAGGATATGCATAAGACATGATCATGTAGAAAATTGAAGTGACTTGCAGGTAGGATAGTTGTGCTTGGGCTGTCATATCTGAAAATAGATGAAAGCCAGAAAACAGTAAAGAATTGGAATTTTGTTTCTCTTTGCTGCTATCCACCAGATGTCCAGATTTCTGAAATCCTGAGGGACCATTTGTCTCCCATATGAGCAGCTGCCCATCCTATGCAACCAGGCAGGGTCACATTCATGGTCCCATCAGTTAAACAATGGCATCTGATAGGACCCAGGAAGTGGTTTTGTCTGACCTCTAGAATGATATCTTCCCCAGATATTCCTATGGTCCCCATCCTGAACTTACTCAAATGACCCATTAAAACCTGTTTTCTCCCCCAGGTTTTGTTCCAATACAGGTGGTCCTCGACTTACAACCACAATCAAGTCCAACATTTTTGTTGTTAAATGAGACATTTGTTAAATGAGTTTTGCCCCAGTTTATGACCTTCCTTACCACCGTTGCTCATGGGGAGGCTGCAAAGGTTGTAACTGTGAAAAACGGTCCTAAGTTACATTTTTAAGTGCTATTGTAACTTTGAATGGTTACTGAATGAACTGTTGCAAGTCGAAGACTAGCTGTAATTGTTTTGTGAGAATTCTGTTATTTTCCTGGATGTTTGCTTTTTGCATTGTTTGTGTTTATATTGCTTTAAATGTATATTATATACTACAAGAAGTATGGTGGAGTCAGACTCAGGCACCCTATAATTTATAGTTCTGCCTGAATATGACACATGTGCATACAGACACTTCATTGTTCTGTGATAGTTTATAGTGGTATTGTATACTAAGACCCTTTTTATCATGAATTAACACATAGAAAGTGTTCATGTCAGTTTACTGATAAATCTAATCTTCATGGATCATTCAAATCAGTATTGATTTGTCATATATATTAAGGTGCTAATCTAAGCTGCACATATCAATGGAATGGAAAATGTTGTGACATTGGAAAATATGCCAACCGTGGAAAGTATGCCAGGGTGCTATGCTTTGATATCTCACTGGAAAAAAAAAATCCATCCTCAAACATATCTAGTTTAGGCCAGAGTTCATAACAGATTATGCATGATACTTTGAAAAGCTACTGTACTTTAATTTTCACAAGTGATGGTTTAAACTCTTTCACATCACTAATTTGCCCTAAGCCAGGATCCTTAATCAGTGAAAAGACTTAAGATCAAGGTTGCATGTTCCTAATTAATTCTCCATTAATTGTGAGTCACCGGAATAATTATTTTCAGGATTACTTGTCCCTACTAGCAATTGTGATGCTATATCTTTAAAAAAAAGAGCAAAAGCAAAAGCTAAGGTATAATTGGTTCCTTTGAAATCATTATAATGAACTTGCACATTTTTTGAGAAAGCCAACCCTAAAAAGTCATTACCAAGTGTGGATATTTATATATATATATGGTGGATTAGGTGTGAGATTTTTCATTCTCAGAGCTGTCGTTTAAGAGCTAATATCCTTTGGGCATAATGACTCTAAAATATTGCCCAGAGAACTGTGAATTGGGTATGTATTAATAGTTGCTTGGATTGCAAACAAATAGGAGCTCCAAGTGAAATAGTACTTGCATTCTGGTAGCAAGTGAGCCATAGTTATTAGTTTTGCTTGGTTGATCTGCTTTTGCTATGATATTTAGCTTAGTTCAATTGCTCTAATCAGCCTGTGAGTTGCTTGCAGAAAAATACTTAAGGAACAGGGGTCTCTTGGTAAACTGTGATCTGGTGGGAAATTGGGCTTGATGTGTTTTGACTTCACAAGATACTAATAGAATAAGAATATTTAAAAATTGTTCACTTCTGCATGACATTCTTTTGAAATTTTCTCTTAGGTATGTTGATCCATGTTTCTTTGGATTTAACAGCTCCTGCCTCTTGGCTCCTCTGACCCAGAGTTAGATATTAGGATATGTCCTTTTGGTACTGTGCTTCTGGTATTTCACTAGTTGGAGGTAATGTATAGAATATAACAAAGCCAATTTTCTAAAGTTTAATCTGGTCTGTAATTGAGAAATTGGAAATTAACCTACATTGTCTTAATTATACGGAGAAATATGAGGCACAAATAAATCAATATATGAAGCATCATTAGATGAGTGACTTCCCTATCTTTTTTTTTAGAAGTCCTCAATAGATCACAGTGCTTGACTGACTTTGTGGGAATATAGAAAGGGAGCAGGGTTGGATTAGTATTTGAGTGGGGACAGAAAACATCAGAGGAGGCTGTGGAAAATATTCCAGAATAAAGCAAAATGATTCTGTACTGAAGCAAGGAAACCTATGGACATATCTGTGAAAGTCACCAGGAGCTGAGCCGGATCTGAAAAGTATTTTACTTTACTTAGAGGAAAAAAATAAAGAGCTTAAAATTAGCCATTAACAATTGAAGTTATAAATTAAATACTAGATATTTGTATGAGAAAAGGACAAAAGTGTCTAATAATAATTTGATCAAAATGAGCAATTGAATAGGCTGCCAATAGAGATGAATTACTGTTTTCAAGATAAGTTCAGGGTTTTCTGTCTGGGGAATATTTATTCATTTATTCCATTTTGAGACTTACAAATAAAAGAAATAATACATGTAAAAGAGAACATGAGCAACCAAAAAAACCAAAATTAAGCTAAACTAAAAAGCGATCCACAACTGTTCTATCTCAAGACTTGAGAGAACCACAGAGTTTTTATTGATGTCCATAATGTTATAAAGTTGGGAGCCGCACAAATCTTGGGAAGAGGGTTGGGGAGGATATCATTCCAGAGCGTAGGTGTTACAACTGAGAAGGTGTACGTTCCTGTTTTCTGGGAATTAAAAAGCCTAGCACTGAATGAATGGTGGCATAAAAAGTGGAGCGATTTGGAGGAGCGTGAAAAATTGAGGGTACATGGAGAATCATGAAGAGGTTATGGTTAACATAGAGTGAATTCTATTTGTTAATTCTCATTTAAGTGAATGCTGTTTTTCTTTCAGACTGGACCATGTAAGTGCTCCCTTTAGAATCCAAACCAATCAATATCCATTCTTACAGGACACCCTATACCAAGAAAAATAGACTTCCTTTCCATCTTGGTTACTTCAAAGTTGCAAAGCGAGCTTATTTTTAAAGACTATGTAATAGTATCCTATTTTTTCCAAACTTGGTGTGCCTTCTCCATGCAGCCATAGTAGATAAATACAGGTAGTCCTCAACTTACAACTGTTTGAAGTTACAATGACACTGAAAAAGTGACTTATGATCATTTTTCACTCTTTTGACCACTGCAGCATTCCCATGGTCAGGTGACCAAAATTCAGATGTTTGGCTGACTCATATTTATGACGGTTGCAGTATCCCAGGGTTAGGTGATCCCCTTTCTCAACCTTCTGACAAGCCAAGTCAATGGGGAAGCCAGGTTCATTTAACAACCACGTTAATAACAACCATAGTGATTCACTAAACCAGGGGGTCCCAACCTTTTCTATACCCCGCACCCCTAGAATGCTTGTGATATATTCTCACACCCCTTACAAAAATAATTATGCATATACTTTATAACTTTGCAACTTCTAAACAAGTTTTCGCACCCTCTGAAATATCATCTGGCAGCCCCAGTTGGGAACCCCAGCACTAAAGTAATGTTTCAAGGATGGTTGTAAAGCGGGGCAAAAATGTCTCGTCTAGTAACAGAAATTTTGGGCTCAATTGTGGTCATAAGTTGAGAACTACCTCTAGCATATTTGTTTGTGCGGTTGACTCAGTGTTGACTTCTAGTGACTACCTGTTGCATTCCTGTAGTTTTCTTGGCAAGGTTTTTCAGAAAAGTTTTCCCACTGTTGTCCTAGGGCCTAGACAAAGAGAGAGGGCCTGGCCCAATGCTCATCAGGCTGACTCTGTGCCTTAAGGCAAGATTATAAATCACGGTCTTTGGCCTGTTGCCTTAATCACTATACCAAACCGGATCTCCAGAAGCATTAAGAGAAAAAAAAAGTTGAAATCCAACACATTGGGAGGGGGCCAAGTTGCAGGAGGCTTCTGCGCTCCTTTGCTTTCAGATTTGTTGTGGGAGCTTCACTACTGGAAGCTTCCAAGAAGAGACTGGACTTCCATCTGTCAGAAATGATGTAGGGTCTCCTGCTTGTGCGGAGCGCGGGGGAGGTGGGTTGGACTAGATGTCCTACAAGGTCCCTTCCAACTCAGTTACTCTGTTTTGTTCCTTGAACTACGTGGCTGTCACTTTGGCGGAGCTGCACTAGGAGGCGCTGTGTCGCCTTCGCGGAGCCCTTCTATCTCCTCTGGTTCATAGAGCTCTCGGAAGGACCGAGTTGCTGTCTCCGACTGGGGAATGGAGCGCGCGTGGCTGCCGGCGGGGAGTCTCTGATCGAGGTGAGGAGGTGGCAGCAGCGGGTGGCTGCATTTCCATGGATGAATGAGCGAACGGACGCATGAAAGAAGCAGTGGCCGTTTTGCAGGAGAGAAGGGCGGCTGGGTGGGTGAATCAGTCAAGGCAATAATTGTCTTGAATCAAACAATGCATAAGTGATTTAGCCCTATGTATATAGTGGCATTTTAAAACTACCTAACTGACTATATGTTTTAGATAGGTTTTAGACTAGGTTTTTAATCATTATTTTATTTTAATTTTTAAATACTCTGTAGTGTGATTGTGATGTGGTGTTTGGGGCACTGCTGGAGTAGCTTTCAAATCTCATTGTATTTGTAGAATGCAATGACAATAAAGGTATTCTATTGCTGGCATGATGAGGAGGGAGAGGGCTGTCTTTTAGGGGCTCGCAACTTGCGCGGATACTTACAGAAATGCACAGAGTCGAGTGGCTTTAAATGCAAGGGATACAGCAAGACCGCAAAAGGAGGCGGGTTGCTAATATCATAAACATCCCCGTATTTACTGAATATAAACGGGTGAGTTTTTCTAAACACAACCACCCCGATGTTGTGGGACTGGTTCCCCCCCTCCCATTGTATAACAGTGAGCACGATCGCACCATTATCTTGTGTGACTCTGGATCCCATTTCGGGGGTGGCTTGAAAGTCTTTAAAGCAGGAGGGATTATTTTCAAGGGCGGGGAGACGTTCTGTATTGCATGTTTTTTTCCCCCTCCAGCGGCTTTTGAAGTTCCTTTATCTGTTCTTCGTGAAGATGATCAGGGTCACCTTTGGCACACAAGGCGCCTGTTTGTAATGTCCTTCTAAAATCTAACTTGGGAGAATTACTCCTCCCCTGGCTATGTGTTCCCAATGGCTAATGTAATTATCTCCAAAAGGGAGCAAGGACAAGAGGAGCGATGTAAATTACTGATCTATTTGAAGAGAAGGTCAAGACTGACTCTTTTTTCCCCCCAATCCCCCCAGTTAGAAAAGGGGCTGATCCAACTGGAGTTTGCCAGGCAGGACCTGAATAAAGGATATATCTATGGAGGAAGGGATGGAAGCAGCTTTTCCCAAATTAAATAAAACTGCGGGGCACTATGACCGGAGAAAATGTTTCCTGCTCTGTTGAAAATGACGTGTAAATTAACCCCTTTTAGTATGAGGC
This sequence comes from Naja naja, assembly GCA_009733165.1. Taxonomy (NCBI): domain Eukaryota; kingdom Metazoa; phylum Chordata; class Lepidosauria; order Squamata; family Elapidae; genus Naja; species Naja naja. Next base: position 164,235,138 of record CM019149.1, read on the forward strand.
TTACGGCTCCATTCCACGGTCTTGACCAATATTCCTAGGCATCAAAGCAGTTGGCAATAGGAATCCATCACAGATTTTGTAATCAGCTAGGAAGACATGGAGCACTCTGGGAAAGACCTTTAGGGTGTTTGTAGATGAGGTTCTGTGACCCATTCCAAATCTTGTACATCTGAATGCAAGGCATTATTGCGATGCAATTTATTCCAATTGGACCCCGAATCTGTCTATCTCTTTAAGAATCAAACTGACAGGTCTCTGACAGGTCTTATAATTTATAAGGCTCTAGTTAGTAAATAGGGAATTGCTTTCTCACTCAACAGCTAAAACCTGAAGTATGATAAAGGAGGCAATTTCTGTTTGAATATCAAGTCCTAGGACAAGCAGACAATGATCATAACTTTCGTGTTGCAAGTCTCCTAGAAATATTTGATAATAATCCCCATTGTATATAAAATGCAAAAGGGGATTTAAAAAAAAAGATTTAACTGCGAACAAGTGCATTCTTCTTAGCTATTTAGGACACATTTTTCCTGCAAAGGTAAACTTTTTCTGCAGTGCTGTAAGACTGATGGAAAAATAATCCGAAAGGGAATGTTTGTGCATGTGTTAAATTTTCACTTTGCAAAGTGGTTTTGCGAAAGGTATATTTCTATGCGGTTCTGCTAGACAGGTACTCTGGTGGAGTTATTGTTTGGGGCTGTTTTAACAGGCAGAGTTGAAATATAATTACCAGTAGTTCCCTTACAATTATCCCTGAGCAATAATTTTATGGGGTAAGATGAAACATAGGAACCCAGGCAGGGGAAAAAAACCCTGATCATTGGACTATGTCCCCCCTCCCCTATTATAAGGACTATATCTCAAGGGAAATTTAAATTCTGGGACTGTGAGCAAGGAACTTCATTTCTCAATTGTCTCTTTTAAATAAGACAAAATTTATATTATTCACCATTATTGCAAACAAAATTTATAATTTTCAGAACAGGCCTGAAGACTTGACTTTGCAAGTAGACCGAGATGTTAGCAATAAAAGTTGGATGCACCCAAGTTTAGTAAGTACCAAGAATTGCATACTATCTGCCTGGCTACTGTTCTGTGAAAATTCATATAGGCTGCTGGTTATGATAAGATTGCAGTTGGAACGTGTTGAAAACTAAGCATGGTGCAGAGGTTGGAATATTAGGATAGAGTTTAAAAGATCCAATTTCAATCCCTGTTCCAGTATAAGCCTCATTTTATGTCCTCACCAAATCTCTTTGTCACCGGGCAGGGGGTTTAGGGGTTTTAGATTGTGGATTTTTTTTTAAAGTTGTAAACCACCTGGGAGTCACCATGTGTGAGTTGGACAGCTTTATAAATTTGTTTAATAAATAAAACGTACCCCACAAAGGCACTTTTTGATTGGATAGCATTCTTAATAAATTGTGGGAAAGTTGTCAATACAATATACCTTGACTCCAAACATTTAATAAAATACTCCATGACACGCTAATTAGCAAGATAGTGAGTGAGATGAATGACATGATTATCAATTGGATATAGGGGTGGTGGTGTCTCAAAAATAGTACGCTAGCCAGTAATTTCTGGTAGTACTAAATAGTACCCTAATCAATGTTTTCTCATCAAACTCAAGTTCATATCTTTTTCTGGGGTGGGAGAGATGTCATTTTATTTGCAATCCAGAGCCAATTGTGAAAGAAATAAAATGGGGGCAGATATTAATTAATCATTTGGATGAAGCAGTGGAGAGCATGCTTTTGTTCTGGGATGTCTTGCCCTGAGTAAGGTCAAACTCACCAGCCTCTGGCCCTTTCCAACCCTTTAATTCCAGGAACACACTAAGCCCAAACCAAACAATTTGCACAATGTGTCAACAGGCAGAGCTAATATCTTTAGGACAAAGTAATTTCACAAGGAAGCAAGCAGATTTTAAATCCAGCAACCCCAGCCTGTTTAGGGATTGATAGATTGTACTTAACATTTTTTTAAATAAATTTTATTAAGTTTTCAAATTTAAAAAAAACATAAAATAAAACTTTATACATTATCAACATCAAGATATCTTTTGCATCTCCTTACATTGTTCAGTATATGTATTTACTTATTCCTTTACCATTACATCTTACTCTTGCTATAAATCAATATCTTTTATCCTTACACATCAGTATTCTCTATGGTATATTTACATATTTACATATTCCCTCATTCTTTTCCTAATTGCCATTTTATTTTCTTTTTATTTCTAAACCACTCATACCAGGCATGCCAGGCCCTATAGTAAATTGAATCTTCCCTGTCTTTTATTTTCATTGTTAGCCTGTCCATCTCAATACAGTCTATTATTTTTTTTCTAACCATGTCTTCTGGTGGAACCCCTTTTTCTTTCCAGAGTTGTGCAGTACAACATCCTTGCAGCTGTGTAACATGATATATCTATCTGATATGTACTTAACATTTTATATGTTACATACATGCCAGCAATCAGTGATGCTACATGTCCTAACATATCCCACAGAAGGACCCTCGGCATGTTTTGCTCAGAACTTTCCTTTTTTTCTTAAGGATTCAGCTGAACGTTGAGCTTTTCCCAATCCGGTGCCCTCTATGTATATTGGGGACTGTTGTACTCCCAATAACTAGTCAGGATAGCGATTGGCTCTCTTGGGAGATACAACTCAAGGTGTATGGATAGCACCAGGGTGGGTGATTTTATCCTCTTCAGATAGCAGTTCAAGTCAGTTGGAGATAAACGATTGGCTGGCTGGCTGTGGCATCATGGAGTTATCTTGTCTTTTCATTTATTAGTAAGGCAAGGGTTGAACAAAATTCAGTTGAATAAATGTATATTCTACCCTTGCATTTTTCTTGCAGAGTTGAAGTTGAATCTTACAAGATGCTGAGAAACCAGCAAAATCTCTAGTCAATATTTTGAATTACTGCAGCACAAGGGAATTCTAAATGAGAAGAAACTATATTGTTTCTATTGCACAAAGATAACACTTGTCCTGATACTCTTGGCACTAGGAAACACTGATTACAAAGCACCTGTTTCCAGTGATATTGTTTGTTTTAAGCCTTATAATAAACCACCTACAGTTATAACTACCTAACCATCTGGAAAAAGTTGTAAATGTTACAGTGTTCCACTTCCAGTGTTTTTTCAGTTAAGCAGCATTGCAAATGATCTCTTTCAATATTTGTTATAGCACCTCCCACCATGGCATATCATTGACCATGAAGGCACAGGATCCTGGGAATACCTGCAATTCATCAGTGTTTGAAGAATCACTGCCCACCATCCATTTACTGTATGCAAACCTTTAGCACAGCCTTCTCTAATTTAATGCCTTCTAGATCTTTTAGAACAGGGGTCCCCAACCCCTGGTCCATTGGACTGGTAGTGGTCCACGACATATCCGCAACCGGGCCACGCAAACCAGTGAAGCCACATTTGCGGGATTCAGGCAGCACACAAAACCACACCTCCTCTAGTTCATGGTAAAACCTCTCTCCATGGAACTGGTCCCTGGTGCCCAAAAGGTTGGGGTTTAGGTGAAGACTAACAATTATAGTCTAAAACACTGTTTTAGACAATTGTTTGTCTTCACCTACAGAGTCAGGAAAGCTGGCTTGTTAAGTAATTTGAGTTTTATTTCAAACATAAAGAGGGCTTATATAGAGACCACCACTGTTCGCATGTTGTGGCGTGCCATGGGGCTAGTTTTATCCGAGGAGTGAATAATACTTAATCAGTGTTTGCTGGCTCCGCTCACAAGTGGATTTGACTGTCTATCTTTTTAGTAAGTTTGCCAAACTTATTGTGGCCTATAAATGTGAGGTCTGATTTTTTTCCCAAGGAAAAAAACACACTTTAACATGTAGGTGGGCATGACGAACAGCAGCATTTAATTTTTGACTAGCCGAGAAAGCATTTTAAACCAGTTCTGCTCAAGTAGCATCTTCTAGAAAATTATAAGCCTTTCAGCAAAGGTTATGTTTTAATTTTAAAGGATTTTGCCCCATCTTCTTTCCCTTGTTATGAAGTAACTTTCTTTATAGGTACTATCAACAATATTGGTCTCTATAAACTACTTATAAAATTCCACTCATTCCATATGCGTGTATAGATTAGAGAATGGAAAATATAACAGTTTTAATTTGTGCTGTGTTAGGAGCCCATTTAGGCAGAGTTTTATTGTCAGTTTAGCCTACATGCTACATGAGTAGATTGAGTAGAGCAAGTACTCATTTAGTGAATACAGAAGGGACTAGCAACTTGGTCAATAAGTGAAGTGGTTGCTAATAGAAATCATTAGTGTACTTAAAATCTTATACTTCTGTTTTACAGACTTATGAAGGTCATATGTGCGAGGATTGGTTGTAAAGTCACTTTTTCATCACTATCGTAACTGCTAAACAATACAGCTGCTAAATGAAGACTATTTGGTGTATAATTAAAACAAGAGAATGTACATAACTGGTCATACTTGTCTCAAAGGAATACATTTGATTGTAAGCATAATGTATTCTTCTAGATTCAGAAGGTATTGAGAGTTGATAATCAAGCTTGCAAAGCTTGACAGTGATGGGTTTACATTTTACTGCTACAATGAACATTTTTGCCCTGAATTCATTTATGTTTCTAATGTTCAGCAGATAAGTGTTTCATATTATAGCCTGTTCCAGTAGATGTGTGACATTCATTCTTTGGAACGGTCTGTATGTAAACTTTTGACCTATATTTTTAAAAAGAGGATGTCATGCCTACTGAATTCAGTAGCAAGTTCCATGATAAGCATTTTAGTGACTGCGATCTAAAGTTTCTACCTTTAGTAAAAAATAAATAAATTTAAGTTTAAAAAAGTTTAAAACACTTAATTTCGAAATAAGTTAAATGATTCAATTCAGTAGGAGTTATGTTTGAATTGATATGTATAGGTCCCATTCTATTGTACAGCGGTAACCCTTATAGCTCAGCACTGGAGTTGAGAAGTTGAGTTTGAGAATTGCTGACCTGGGAAAGGCAGAGGTGAGAACCAAAACTGCCTTATCCTTATTCAATTTCTAATCACCTCTAACCTACAGTGCTAGATTGGTATGGATGGTTAAACAAAGGCATATATAAAGAAGTCATGTCAGGCCATTCATGATTCTGAGTTTTTTTGAGAAGACAATTCAGACAAAATGTAATTGCCTCTGTTCCTATAAAAAAACAAAAACAAAGGTCAGGGCCAGTTGTCTGATTTCCCACTTGCCTTTGTTTTTGTTCTGCCCTTCCTTTTTTCAGTATGTATGCCCTTTCTTTTTTTTCAGTATGGAAAATTGAATTTTTTGCAGGGAAAAACCTATAGTTTTATGGTAGCATACAGACTTTTCATGCTTTGCACAGATCACTGGCTTCTGTACCCAAGCTTCTTCAGTTAATTTTGAATTACAGGAATGAAAATTATATCCATGGATAATTACTATGAATTGGTCAGCTAGATAGATAATCAGTTGAAACAGCAAAAAAAAACTCTTTAGGGTATCATTATTATTTGCAAGATGGTGCTTCTTGTGCATGTATAACCTTTGTATATGTACAAGAACAATCCTGAGTATGCGACTTCACACCCTTTGCTGCCAGAACCAAAATAAAGAGTAACAAATGTAAAGAACAGTAATCTTTAAACAGCTTTATGTCCCATAATTTTCCACTCCTTTCATTGCACTCAACTTTATAGAGAGTTTTTAAGGGCAGCTAAAGTTTGTGCCAGCAAGAGGTGTAAAGTGGCACATCTAGCAGTGTGCCACATGCTCATATGATGCTAGGCAAGCTCTTGCTTGTATTTCATTGACAGTGGGAGCTCAAGAAAGAGATCTTGGAATTATGGATTATTAGATAAAATTGTCAGCTTCAGAGGGAAATAAAAAGACAACACAGTAGCATTTTCAGGAAACAAGTCTAAATAATTCCAGGTTTTTTAAAAAATCAATACACTATCTTTGTATTGATCTATGTTGTCATTGCCGCTTGGGTCTCATGTACCTTTCTGATTGGCCTAACTTATAAAAGGATACTGTAGAGTTAGGAAGAGATGTACCTAAGTAATCAGAGTTATAAATTCTATGAGGAAAAATTTCAAAGTATTTACTTACTAGTTTAGTTTAATGCAGTGTTTCTCAACCTTACCAACTTTAAGATGTGTGGATTTCAACTTCCTGAATTCCCCAGCCAGAAGTTCACACATCTTAAAGTTGCCAAGGTTGAAAAACACTGGTTTAATGAAATTATATTTATTGAATTTCTAGGCCACCCCAATTTGTCACTACGCTGGACAACTTCCATGATACACCAAGAATGTACTTATACTATTATACTGATTTTGCTCCTCCAATAATGCCAAGAATTTTATATTTACATCCTTTTCCTTATCTCTACCACAAAATCCCCCTTTTAAAAAAAAAGTCTCCTGAAAACAACATAGCCTGTTTTTAGATGTTCTCCACATTTAATTTGATTTCTAGGACAGCCAGAAAGGGAACTGGAAATAGTGACTCAAGTCTACCTAAATCAAACTGCATCCTTAAACTAAGGAATGTTATGGTGACAATTACATTTTCATAAGGTGACAATAAAAATTAAACAATAATACGTTAAATAATTATTGTGTTGCTCCTTGGGTCAAATTAATAAATATTTTGCTAACATTTTAGACCTTCCTAAGTAGTTGCTTGAATCTGCCCCATAGTAGCGTAAATCTTGCTAACCTCTGGTTTGGACTGACCTTAAACAAAACTTGAAGAGTATCAAAAGTGGTGCAGATAATTAGTTCAATATCCACTCCACAGAGTAATATTGCAAACTCATGTTGGAAGAAAAATCGGTCTGGTTCCAAGCAAGGAGAGACGCTGAAAATAAAATGGAGGCAGGCCGCATGGAAAGAAGGTCTCTGTTTATTTGGACGTCAGAAACTTCAGTGACAGCAGCATGTTTCAGGGGTGGCAGATAAAATGGGGTTGGGATAGGTGGGCTTTATATTCTTTGGGGCTTTGTGATTGAGATGCCTGTTCTTGTGTAAGAATGTGTTCCTTAATATTTTAATGGCTGTTGCCAGATTCCTATGGGGTCCTGTGTAGAGGGTCACAGCTGGCTCTTCAGGCAAAAGGAGAATGGTGAGCTAATCTTGTCAGCTTGCCTAATTGTGTTGCTTAATTGGAGTCTCTGCGCTTTGCTTATGAATAGATTGGCCCAGTCTCTTTGAATGGATATAAAATCTCCATTCCAAAAGACCATCCTCGTCAAGCTTCTACTTGAGGTTGTTTTCCTATGGCAGGGAGACTGGGGCTGCTTTCTGCATTTAAGAATATGTTTCTCCATTTCTTCTTTGGGGAAATATAATATTCTGCCTCTTTTAATATTCCCCAAAATATTTCATTCTCTAGGAGCGGGAGGGTTTCTGACACTAAGTTAAGGTTTTTCAACCATGATAATAAAATCAAGAAATGTAAATTGAAAGTCACATGCTGCCTTGACAAGGTTTAGTCTGAGATCCACATTAATCCTAACACATAAAACTAAACACATCTGCTTGTTAGTCTCCTCTTGTCTCAAAGAAATACTCTCTCCGTATACATCAGGGTTGTGGCAGGCCTGAGGTATGCATGCTATTAGGAAGAGTTTGTTCTGAGGAAAGATTAATGAAGAGCAAACAGATCATTTGAAAAGAGTTGAAAGTTCATTTTGTCAAGCTTTAGATTAAGAAAAATTTGGTCTTGGAATCATCCTGTCTGAGGAGTCCAGTAGGAAAATTGTTCCAAAAAAGTTATTTTCTATGATGTCATGTAATACAAAGATAAAAGATTGTTATTATCAAAGTTAGTTCAGAGGTTGGATTCTACCTGTTCGGACTGGTTCTATAGAACCAGTTGTTATGATTCTGCTTAGTTTGGAGAACCGGCAGATCGTGCCACTGGCTGGCACTGCCCCTCTCCACCCGCCCCTCCCCGCCCAGTCAGTCCTTATTGCACATGTACAACATTGCATGTATGCCTGACATCGCTGACTGTGTTCTTCCCCACCCAGTCACTCCTTAAAGTGTTTCTTTTTTCCCCCCTCCCAACGATCAGCTGTTCCTATAATCAGCTGTGCCGGGATCCCCCTCGCTGTCTTACTGCTTTGCCCAGGAGGCTTCCCTGAGGCCCAGGAAGGCAAAAAATAAAAGGGCGGGCACAGGAAACCCCCTGCCCCCTCCATTTTTTGTCTTCCTGGGCCCCAGAAAAGCCTTCTGGGAGCAAAAACGCTCCCCCCAGGAGGCTTCCCTGAGGCGCAAGAGGCCTCAAAATGGAGCGCAGGGGGTTGCTGTGTGCCCCCCCCATGCTCAGTTTTTCGCCTTCCTGGGCCCCAGGGAAGCCTTCTGGGAGCAAGAATGCCCCCCAGGAGGTTTCCCTGAGGCCCAGAAGGCCCATAAAATGGGGGGGAGGAGGGGGGTTGCTGCAAAAAACCACGCCCACCCAGTCACATGGCCACGCCCACCTAGCCATGCCCACAGAACTGGTTGTTACAAAATTTAAATCCCATCCCTGAGTTAGTTTTATTAAAAAATAATTCCTGTGTACCAAGTTAGACTCTGTTGGTTGGGCCAGATTAACTTTATGCCACATAAGGTTAATTTACAATGCTAAAATAATTCTGTGTGCATTATACAAAACAGATTTCCTCCAGCAAAAAGGCTATAAGTCTCAGCACAGATTTAATACACCAGAAAAAAAGGCAAAAATCCAAAACTTTTTCAGAAATCCAATCAAATTACTGAGAACTACTCATGTCAATATATATATATATATATATATATATATATATATATATATATATATGTAGGTCTTGGTGTATTCGGGTCTTGTCCCGTGTAAGATTGAGAATACCTTGGCAACGTTTCGACGAAATCTCATCCGTCATCTTCAGGCTGGTGTCTTCAGCTTCGTTCTCCTGGGAGAAGTGTGTGATCGTGGCTGTTTTTCCCTTTTAAACTCTAGAGTTGGCTGTGTTGTTACTTCTTGATTGGTTTGTGGAGTTGATGTATGCAGATTGGATGGCTTTTTCCTGAGACCCTGTGTGGCTGAGGTGCTGGCTGTGTGTCTCTCAGCCTTTTGTGTTGTAACGACCTGGGTAATGGGCTGTGTGATGACCTTCTGAGTTCTATTGTTGTGACGTCCTGGGTGTGGTGCTGTAATCTCCTGGGTCGTCGATTACAGCACAGCCAACTCTAGAGTTTAAAAGGGAAAAACAGCCACGATCACACACTTCTCCCAGGAGAACGAAGCTGAAGACACCAGCCTGAAGATGACAGATGAGATTTCGTCGAAACGTTGCCAAGGTATTCTCAATCTTACACGGGACAAGACCCGAATACACCAAGACCTACATACCTTTACCCGTGAAAATCTACGAAAACATATATATATATATATACATACCGTGTTTCCCCGAAAATAAGACCTACCCCGAAAGTAAGACCTAGCACTATTTTCTAAACCTGCCCTAATATAAGACCTACCCCGAAAATAAGACCTAGTGTAAATCTCCAGTTCCAGGAAGACTTTTTGAGGCACACCCTGAAACACCCCCTACACACTCACACCCACTATTTGGCACCATAAATATATAAGACCTACCCCGAAAATAAGACCTAGTGTGTTTTTGGGAGCCAAAAAAAATATAAGACAGTGTCTTATTTTCGGGGAAACACGGTATATATATATATATATATATATATATATATATATATATATATATATATATAAGATGTTTGAGCCATCTTTTATATACTGAGAACTACAGTAATTTCATTAGATTTCTGAAAAAGTTTTGGAATTTTGCCTTTTTTTGGTGTATTAAATCTGTGCACAGACTTATAGCCTTTTTGCTGGAGGAAATCTGTTTTGTATAATGCACACAGAATTATTTTAGCATTGTAACTTAACTTTATGTGGCATCATGGCGTTGTTTATGTTCCAATAACATATTTGTTATAATCAAATATGTGGTAAAATGTGTATGATTGTCATTCTCAGCTTTTTTCTTTTTCGGAGGGCAAAAAATGAGATAGATGTACTTGAGTGGTATAGGATTTATTATATATATAGAGAGAGGGAGGGAGGGAGGGAGGGAGGGAGGGAGGGAGGGAGAGATGAGAAAACAACAGAAAAGCAAATGGTTGTTGCTATTTGTGTGTCATTGGATACTCTGTGGTCACACATAAAGGAGTTATATCTCTGCTGGGGAGGGGAACATAATCTAAGAATTGCCTATCCCAAATAGTCTCTTTTGAGAAAACATGCACAGGAGTGCTTTTTAATATACCAAGTAACCTAGTGGGGTAACAGTTATAAAATAAAAACGTTTGTGACTTTTAAAAGTAATTAAAAGAAAGCCCACATTTTTCAGTTCCAGCCTCCTGCTTTTTCCTATAAAAACAGGGTAGTTTCAACATTTCTTGAACCACTACATTTTTATACAATAGAGGCAGCTGCCAGAAGTTATGGTCATATTTTACATTTCAGAAGCGTTTGACTGCATTCTTTCTCTAGAATAGGAACATAAAATATAGGTAAAGCTTCAAGGAATTATTCATTAACTCAGAAAATCCATTATCCATTTGCCTTCTGGTTCCTTCCCCCTTTTTCCCTCAGATTATCCCCTTTTTTGCATTTGCAGAGAAACTTTTGCTAGAGGGGAAAAAAAGTTTTACTTGAACCAGATGTTTCAGTTTGTAAAGAAGCATTTTGATGACAGTCAGATGTCTACTTATCTCTTGGTTTATGTGTCTGCATAATCACAAAAGGTTCTATAAATCAGTCTTCAAGAAACTGCACTTTTGTCTCTGGAACTATTTTTGTGAAGTGCTTCTCAAGGTTGGGCAAGAAATAATCCTTAGTTCTACATGAGTCATGTGAATGAGTCAAACCCTTTACCATAAAATAGAGCAGGCTCTTCACCATATCTGCCTTTCTTTGCTGCAGCTTGAAGATAAAAGTGTTAGGCAGAACTCTGGGTCTGTAGCATGGCTCCTACGACTTTACCCTAAATATGGATTTAATGTCTTTTATTCTCTTTTGCAGCTACTGTGACTGGTTCTAAAGATCCCAATTCTGGAGAGAAAGCCCTAACCATGACACCTGGCAAAGAAAGGGAAGCACTCTGTGGTAAATTGGTCATTTAATTTGCATATCTTTTAAGCAACTTGGTTGCTCACATATCTCTCTTTTATAGCTGAATGTCTACTGTTCTTTCCAGCATTTCTAGAATGGCATGTTATCCTTGGTTTGAGGAGGTAACATGTAGCCCTGTTTGTGTGACTTCCAGAACCTCATCTGATCATTACTGTTAAACATTGTGGCATGATTTCTTACCATTTTGAGCCAAACAGCCACATGAAAAGGACTACTGCAAGTTCTACAGTGATAGTCTTCACATTATTTGAAAAATAAGACTTATCTCTACAACCTCCGCCAGAATCTTTTCCCAAAACAAAAATTCTCAGTCAGTGTGCGTCAGTGTGTGTCATTGTGCCATCTGTTGTGGCTCTTGGATTTAGACAAATGTTAAGTGCGGCACTATATAAAACTCCCTTCATTTTCTTTCTACCCATTCTATATTGCTTTCTGGCATATGAGATTTCCCAAAGTAATTTACATTATAATAAAAACAAGCCAAGGACAACTCAATTTACCATGCCTTTATTTATGTCCATGATAAAACATGAATGTTTGGCTACGGTTACAACATTTATGAAAGTTGCTTACTTTTCTGGTTTATCACTGGGTAAAAGAATTTGGAAATAATCTTCCTCCAATATATTCCTTAGCTGTAAGTTCTTTGAAAGAGAGCCCTATAGATTTATGTGTGCAAAGTATGAATAGTATAGTAGCAATAACACTTAGATTTGTATACCGCTTCACAGTGCTTTACAGCCCTCTCTAAGCGGTTTACAGAGTCAGCCTATTGCCCCCAACAATTTGGGTCCTCATTTTATCACCTCGGGAGGACGGAAGGCTGAGTCAACTTTGAGCCTGGTGGGATTTGAACTACCAAATTGCAGTCAGCCGGAAGTCAGCAGAAGTAGTCTGCAGTACTACATTCCAACCACATATAAGTCCTATATGTCTTCATAAATGGATATTCCATTGAGTTAAGGGAACTTGCTTCCAGAAAAGTGGGTGTAGATTTCTGTTTTAGGTTTGCACTAACATCCTTTTGGAATATGAAAATAAGAAAAATTAATGGAAAGCTCTCCAACTCCAACAACAGAATATTTAAGACAAAATATAGACATTCTGATTTCACCTCACAACCAGCCTGTGAGTTTGATCCTAGGTAGAATATCTGCTGCAAACTCCACGTAGGTGTCAGGAAGGGCACCTGGCCAGTAAATGCATTCCATTCAGTCATCCTGACTCTACCCTGATGCAAGGGATTACTGGATCATTAAAAGAAAAAAAAAAGACATTCTGCTGATCATTCTATTTCTTCCAATATAACTGATTCTCATTAACTCAGGTTTCTCATAAGTGAACTATCTGGAACTGGGAGAGAAGTTCGTTATCTGCCAAGTTGTTAAACCACCCAGCAATATTCAGCAAGATAATTGTTATAGCTCTGCAATCAGGCTATCACCAGTTCCCAATCCATGGTAGTTAATTTTTTTAAAACTTTATCTTGAAGTAACATTATGGCCAGGAATACTGCCATTCAGGCTATAAACTCCTCTACATTCTTAAGACATTCTTGAGGCTGAGACTGGTTTTGTCTGTGGTATTCAGATGTGTCAGAGAAAGTTAAATAAGGTTGATGCGTAAGATTACTAAAGGGTCCAAACGGTAATACTTAAACTACTTTGTAGGTCTCTTGTCCCAATTTACTAAGAAAATAAAACACTGAGAAAAGTAACATTTTATTGAACGACTTTTAGAAGTTGAATACGGTTATTGGTAGTTTTGGTTTATTACCTTTCGATCAGAGACACTGAGGGCAAATCTAAACAGATCATAGTAGCATAGGAAATTACCCAGAGTCACTTTGGATAATGAGATGGGTGGCATATAAGTTTAATAAATAATAATTTTTGTAAAATAATACTGTTTCCAATGACAAATCCAAATACAGTGAAGTAAAAAAGCCATTTGAATGGAATACAGTATCACTATTGGTTCTCTACGTTCAAATAATTAGGGAGACATTTTTATAAAATTCCAATTAAGAAATATTTGAACACTTAGGATTGTTAAAATATATTTGCCATTTTGAATCTGTTTATTATTTCCACTAATATACATGATGCATGTACAGCACAGCATGTCAGCTTTGCAAGCAAAATATAATGCTGTTTGCCAGACAGATGGCTGATGTAGTAAATTTTAAAGTTTTACTCTTTCTGTACAAGGTGACCTAATTATAAAACTGGGACGGCACAGTTGACATTAAATTTGTTGAAATGGATTTTAAATAGGCATTTTGGATTTTGAAATGAAGGTATTTTCTAAATGGTTTTGTATGTGCATGTGTGTGATCAGCATATATTTGATTAAACACTTTTGGAGATTATCATAAAGCCATTAACCATAGATACACAATACACAAGAGAGAGGGAGGAAGGGAGGGAGGGAGAGAGAAAGAAAGAGACACACACTCAACAATTATCTCTGTGTGTGTGTGTGTTTGTAATTCCAGTCTTGCCTACTGCATTAACTTGGCCATAACATTCTTTCAATCACCGTTTTGTCTTTGGTTATTTAAAACATTTTACAACCTAAACTCATTCATGTGACATAAACATAAGATGTTTGGATGAGTGCCCATCTTGTCTGTCAGAGCTTTAGTTATTTTGCCTTTTATTTTTTGTGTTGCGAGAAGTTTGTGAATTATGAAATTATAATAGAACATATATTTACTTGAACTTTAAAATATTTTAAATAGATCTCCTCTTACCTGTCAGATTTTCAAGTTTCTAATTGCAGATAAAATATAGGTACTTTAAAGTCTTAGCAGATTTAGCTGTAACTTCAGATGGCCAAAACAGAGATATTTCCTTGCTTTTAATTCCCTTTTTAGTTCCTCTCTTTCCCCTCTTAAGCTTTTGGAATTCAAATTCTGTGAAAATTTGTTTGTGCAGTTATAATTTTCTGGAAGAGGGTATAACGCAAAATGGGAAAATGCGATCAGACAATAAATTAGTGTATTGAGAGAATGTATACAAAGAGTAAACTTGAGACTTCCTTGTAAGGAAATTGAGGCACAAAATTAGCAAGAAAGAGAAATATATGAGGAAAGAGGCAGCTGATACTTAGTCATAGAAGCAAAGGAATTAAGCAGAAATTGAGGCAATCACTGCATGTGAAAAGAAAAAAAATCATGTAAATTAGCATCGAGTTTTATTGATAGTGGTCTAAATAGAAGCAACTATATTATTTGTTCACACAAAGTTATTAGGGGACTGGAGACTAAAACATATGAAGAACTGTTACAGGAACAGGGCATGGCTAGTCTAATGAAGAGAAGGACCAGGGGGAGACATGATAGCAGTGTTCCAGTATTTGAGGGGCTGCTGCAGAGAGGAAGGGGTCAAGCTATTTTCCAAAGCACCCAAAGGCCAGACAAGGGATAATGGATGGAAACTGATCAAGGAGAGATTCAACCTAGAAATAAGGAGAAATTTTCTGACAGTGAAAACAATCAACCAATGGAACAGCTTTGCCCTCGGAAGTTGTGGGAGCTTCATCACTGGAGGCTTTCAAGAAGAGTTTGGACTGTCACTTGTCAGAGATGGTGTAGGGTCTCCTGCTTGGGTGGGAGGGTTGGACTAGATGACTTACAGTATAAGGTCCCTTCCAACTGTGTTAATCTGAATCTGAAGAATTTATAATCAGCAGAATACACAAAATATCCCCAATATGGCTAAGATAGTAAATTGACTTAATTGGTTAGGGAATTGAGAGATTCTAAAATAAATCTATTTCTCATCAAAATAAAGTTAGAAGAAATTGCATCACATGTAGACTTCCAGTGAGGATTTATGATGAATTAGACATCCCTGAAGGAGCAGGGATGACATGGTGGCAGAGATCGGTGGCCAAACAGTGAATTCAGTTCAACGAAACCTTTCTGGAAAAAGGAGAGATCGTGAAATCGCCCACTTGCACTCTGAAAAGCTGCTGCTCTACACAGCAGTCTAGAGTAGACTACAGGAGCTGAGCTTTTTGTGATCAGCTTGTGTTATACCTCAAGAAAACCAGACAGGCAATAGGGCTAGATGAACTAATTCTACTTTACTGTCAGGCAACATTAAAAGAACCATTCTGAAGGTGAAACTTCCCATCGCCGCTTTTAAGTCACTCATCAATTAAGGCAGATCCTTCCCAATTTTCTCTTCTTGGTGGTTAAGCCCTTCAGGCTTCTGTTTCTCTTGTCAGATTGTTTTCTAGGCAGCATCTCTTCTCTCCTCAAGATCATCCACACATTTCATTACAGTTTGTGAATCGAGCAGCAGGGAGTTGTGGGGTTTCAGTCAAGCTCACAGCTGTACAGGTAGTCCTTGACTTACAACTATTTGTTTAGTGACTAATTGAAGTTACAGAGGCACTGAAAAAAGCGACTTATGACCATTTTTCACACTTATGACTGTTGCAGCACCCCTAGGGTCACATGATCGAAATTCAGGCACTTGGCAAGTCACTCATTTGACTATTGCAGTGTCCTGGGGTTGTGTGTTCACCTTTTGCGACCTTCTAACAAGCAAATGGGAGAATCCAGATTTCACTTAACAACCATGTCACTAATTTAACAACTACAGTGATTCACTTAACAACTGTGGCAAAAAAGTTGTAAAATGAAGCAAAGCTCACTTTTACACCTGTGTCTCGCTTAGCAACAGAAATTTTAGGCTCAGTTGTGGTCATAAGTCAAGGACTGCCTGTAATGTAGCCTTATTGGTACGTTGAGCCTCATTTTTAAACACTTTCAGAAATTGCTTCTTAACAGCTTGTAAATTATTAGGAACCTTTGGATCTACAAGTTTTATTGCACCAGGTGAGCTGCCTTCAAGTCTTAGTGAAAGAGGTTTTAATTTTTATTTTGGGGAGAGATGAATAAACAGCAAAAGGGTAATTAGAACATTGAATTTGGAAATTACAAAGGGATTAAGGATCCAGGTGAATTTTAAATAAGTGTTTGAAATTAATTATAATACTCCTTCCCATTGGAAAATTTATTTATTTTTTTTTAAATTACATTTATATGCCGCCCTTCTCCGAAGACTCAGGGCGGCTTACAATTTTTGGGGGGATACAACCCAGTGTGCTCAGCAATAGCCTTCATTCCATTGTATATGCCTGCTTATTACTAAGTGGCATTTTTACAAGGTCAGCTAATTTCCCCCAACAATCTTGGGTCCTCAATTTACCTACCCCGAGAGGATGGAAGGCTGAGTCAACCTTGAGCCTGGTGGGATCTGTTTTGAGTTCTTAAAAAAAAATCTAATAGGATGTGACTTTAAAGGTTGGGCACTAGAGGGAATCGGAAGGAGCTAAAGATTACAAAAGAGAAGAACACTTTGACTCACTAATACAGAACGGAGCAAAATCCTTTTAACATGGACATACTGAAAAATATTTGTGAACAGTAGACCCAGAAGTTAACTTTGAGAGTGTCTGCCCTTATGGATAGACTGAAAATTGCTGTGGAAAAGAATTTTTTTTTACCTGACAAGACCAAGATTGTTTAAAGTGGATTTAAAAACGACAAGACTACAAGAATGATATGGAAAAGAAGCTACGCTGGATACACACATGAAACCAGCTGATATCTTAATAATTAAAAGATATACAAATAACAAATCAAAAGAGTGACTCAAATAATTGCAGTCTTACCTGTTTGTGGGCTTCCCAAAGGCACAGCAGAAATGGAGAGTAGGATGGGGGAAATGACCGGGGATCAGACTGAAAGAAGCCAGTCTTGCATTGCAACCCCAGACCTGCCCCTGTTCGATATGCACTGCACCATTTCAAGCCCAGAAAGGGCAGAGCTTGCAACAAGATACCACAATGCTACTTCCATCATTCTGGTTGTCAGTACAGTTAGTCTTCAAGTTACGACCAGAGTTGAGCAATGATTTCCGTTGCTAAGCAAGACAGGTGAGGGTTTTACGACCTTTCTTGCCGCAGTTGTTAAGTTACTAACATGTTGGTGAAATGACTTCCCTATTGACTTTGCTGGTCGCAAGGTTGCAAAAGAGGATCACATGCCCCCAGGACACTGCAGCTGTCTTAAACACAAGCCAGTGGCCAAGCATCCGAATTGTGACCGCGGGAATGCTACAGCAGTCGTAAGTGTGAAAAACGGTCATCAGACACTTTTTTTTTCAGTGCTGCTGTAACTTTAAACGGTCTGGTTGTAAATTGAGGACTGTCTGTAGCAAAAGCATCTGATTTTGGCTACTGTGGGGTCAGAATGGTGGAGGTTGACCAGACTTGGACGCGATCCTGTGGGGCTCTTAACTTCTTTGCCCCTTTCTCTGATACGAACAAGAGTTTGGCGGAATTTCAAGTCATCCCACAGTGTTTTTGCAAAGGAAATGTAAGGGTACAAAAAGTGGCTTGTTTTATAAAGGGAGGTCCTGACAGACTTCCCAAAGTCAAGGTAGGGGTGTTCAGAGGTCATTGGTCTGGCCTCAGTTTTAAAAAAAATAGAAAAGATTCCCCACCCCACCCCAAAAAAAGAATCATATACAGAAAGTCCTTGACTTTGGACCACAATTGAGCCCAGCATTTCTGTTGCTAGGTGAGAGAGTTGTTAAGTGAGTTTTGCCCTGTTTTTATGGCCTTGTTTGCCACAGTGGTGAAGTGAATGACTTCATTTCTTAAGTTAATAAGATGGTTGATAACTTAATCTTGACTTTGCTTGTCAGAAGGGGGGGTCGGGTCACACGAACCCCGGAACACTGCAACCATCATAAATACGAACCTGTTGTCAAGCCTCCGAATTTTGATCCTGTGACCATGGGGATGTTGCAATGGTTGTAAGTGTGAGAAATGGTCACAAGCCCCTTTTTTCAGTGATAACTTAGAATGGTCACTGATTGTTGTAAGTTGAGGGCTACCTGTGCAGTTCCCTGAGCTTTTGGGAATGCTACCTACAATACAGCACCGCTTGGGGCTAAATCCTTTTGAATCTGATTAACATTCACCTAGCGCAGAATGAAGCCTAATAAATCTGGGAAATTCCCAATTTAAATCCCCCAGCTGAAATATCCTTCTCCCTCATTGTAGTCCTGCATAAGATGGCTAATCGTCTTCCTCCCAAATAACCTGCCTTGCCAGTAGGTTATGAATAGAAACCATTCTATTATTTCCTGGTAGAACGGACTGTTTTCCTTGCTGACCTGCAGTTAATGTACCAACCTAAGAGAGGACATTCCATTACATTGCTGTCTGCCAAAAGTCTTGTTGGGGCTTACCTCTTTGGTCAAGTTGCTTATTATTTTACTTAACAACTTCAAGGGAGTTGCTGGCAACAGGTTCAAGTTTTATTTATTTTATTTATTTATTTATTTGATTTGTCAATCACTTACAAGATAATAAGCATAAGGATAAACATAGTTATGAATACATGAAATGGATACATATAAGAGAAATAAAAAGAAGCAATAGGACAGGGACGGTAGGCACGTTGGTGCGCTTATGCACGCCCCCTACAGACCTCTTAGGAAAGGGGTGAGGTCAATAGTAGACAGTCTATGGTTAAAGTTTGGGGGGTTTGCGGAAGAAACCACAGAATCGGGTAGAGTATTCCAGACATTGACCACTCTGTTGCTGAAGTCGTATTTTCTGCAATCAAGTTTGTTAACCTTGAGTTTGTATCTATTGTTTGCTCTTGTATTGTTACGGTTGAACCTAAAGTATTCATTGACAGGTATTCATTGCAATGTATGATTTTATATACTATACTTAGATCGGACCGAAGGCAGCGTAGTTCTAGGTTTTCTAGGTCTAGAATTTCAAGTCTGGTGGCATAAGGCATTCTGCAACAGTAGAGGAGTGGAGAACTCTTCTTGTGAAATATTTCTGGACTTTCTCAACTGCGTTAATATCAGATACATAATGTGGGTTCCAGACTGATGAGCTGTATTCAAGTATTGGTCTAGCAAGTATTTTGTATGCTCTAGTTAGTAGTGTGATATTACCAGAGAAAAAGCTACGTAGAATTAGGTTAACAACTCTTAATGCCTTTTTGGCTATGTAGTTAAAGTGGGCTCTAGCACATAGATCATTAGAGATGAGTACTCCAAGGTCCTTGACAGAGTTTGGATTATCAACAAGGTCTTGACTATTCAGCTTGGATTTTTGATTTGTAAGACAGTGCATTTATTTGTTGAGATTTGAAGTTGCCATTTGTTTGACCATTCTGATACATAGCCAAGGTCTTTTTGAAGGGTAGCAGTATTGTCTGTGGTGTTGAATAGCTTTACATCATCAGCGAAGAGAACTCAGTTGCTCTTAATATGATCACAGAGGTCATTTATGTAGAGTATAAAGAGAGTTCATCCTAGAACACTGCCTTGGGGGACACCACTGTTGACAGGTACAGAATTTGATAGGACGCTCCCAATTTTGACCATTTGTTGTCTGTTTGACAGGAATGCTTCTATCCAGTTATGCAGGTGTCCAGAGATACCATAAGATTTTAGTTTTAGTAGTAGTTTGTCATGTACTACTGAATCAAAGGCTTTATGGAAGTCTATGTAGATTGCGTCTATTGTTTTCCCCTGATCGAGTTGTGTAGTCCATATGTTTTTGCAGTGTAAGAGTTGCAGATTACAGGATAGTTTTTTTCTGAAACCAAATTGTTTATTAGAGAGTAGGTTGTTTGTCTCTAAGTGGAGGATAATGGATTGGTTAATAATTGATTCCATGACTTTACAGGTGACACAGCATAAAGAGATTGGTCTGTAATTTTCAACTAGGCTGGGGTCTCCCTTTTTGAAGATGGGGATGACTGTGGCTTGTGACTAAGGAGCTGGTCCTGAAAGATTTTTCAAAGATTATGCTTAGAGGTTTGGCTATGGCAGTGGATAGCTTTTTTAAGAAGTAGGCACATATTCCATCCGGTCCAATAGAGATGGTTTTAGATTGCGTAGTGCTTTTTCAACATTGTCTTCTGTAAAATCAATATGTATTAGATCATTGTAGTTGTCTTGTTGTGTGCTACTTACTTTTCCTTAGGCTTTTTCCCAGCATTGGTTAACTTGCTGAGCAAGGTGAGCTTAGCTGTTTTGGGGCGTGGTTTTCGTGACACAGGTTGCATTAAAGCTCTCATGTAAAAACCTGAGCGGCATCTCCTGTTTCTTGGAAGGCGGAGAGAATGGAGATGTAGGAGGAGAAACCAAGTGCATTGTCCCAATCAACAGAACCGCCCACAGTCCCCCTGTATCTCTCTCTCTCCGTCTCTCTCTTTCCTGCTCTGTTTTCTAGCTATAAATTGGTCACTTCCTTACATCTTGAGGAGGCAGGTGTCAGTCTGATTTTTTTTATCTGTGGAAGCAGAGCTGAGTTATAATGCCCCACGGAGAATACAAGCTTGAGTATAAGAGTGAGTACAACTGGAGCACTGGAGGGGGAGAGGTGGTACTTGTACAATTATTGTCTGCAGATTTAACTTCTTCCTTGTGGGTGAGTTGTTTTGCTATTTTGAGAAGTGCAGTATTATGAACGCCTTCTGTGGAATGTGGTGTCCCTATAACCCTTTGATCTATTTCTTGCTAGGGTGGTGGAAGAGATTTAGTTTATTCCCCATGCTTTTCCAGAACAAAATCAAAATGTGGTTTTAATAAAATGTCCAGATTAACCTGCTGACCTAAGTTTAGGGGAAAATATAGCTACGGAGCCCATTAACAAGGTAAAATGTTTGCATTTCAAAGCAGCCCTGAGGAATAGATCTGAAGATCAGCCCAACCTGGCATCTGGGTTCCAGAAGTGAGTAGCCACTCAGTTTTAGGTAGGGAAATAAGAAGGTCAGAACTTCTTTCATGAATGAATAAAGCATGCAGTAACTTCAAATGAAAAAAAGATATATTGGCAGGCTTGGGAGAAAAAAATGAGTTGGCAACTGTAGGGTTACAATTAAGCATATCAGAATAAATTCTTTTAAGTAGACATAAACAGAGCACGGTAGATAAAACTTTGACAACATTTGATTCTATGTCTGCAAGGTGAGAATCTTAACAGTGCCCAGATCCCTACCCTGCAGATGTTCAATGAAACATATAATTTCTCAAACAAACAGATAAGGAAAAGGAGACAATGGCTTCAGTTTTGTGATAGTTAAGTAGGGAGGAGAGCAAATTATTTCCCATGCTACACAGATTGGGGTGGGGGTGGGGGGTGGGGGGGGGGGGAAGAAACATTCTTACCCCAGAATGCTACAGCTTGCAAGAGGAGAGCCAGAAGCAGTCAAACTATAATTTTAATCAAATGAACATTCAAAAAGCAGCCTTTGAACATTAGCCGTGGCAGACATGCAACTGGGATTATAGGAAATGCCCCAAAGCATGATAGGTGTCTTCATCCAAAGACAACTCTATAGCTGCAGCAGAAAATCATCCATATAGATTTATAGAACTCCTTTTTTTGTCGAAGCTGGAGGCTCTTTGTCAGTCCTAACACTTCCGTCAGCCTGGACTCTCATTGTCCTCAGCCATTCAGCCATGTCCAACCCTTGGCCACTGTATGGATCAGCACTCTCCATGCCCCCTCTGTCTTGCACTGCCTCCTTCAGACCCACCATGGTCATCCCGGTGTCATGCTTTATAGGGTCCAGGCAGTGGGCACAAAGGCGTGGTGTCCCTTTCTCCTTTTTCTTCCAATCCCGCAGGGTCTTAGATAATGAATGTGTGTCTTCTAAGAGCTACATCTGGGGATTGGAAGAGCTGACAAATTGTCTGTGTTTAGTTGTAGTTCTGGGAAGAGCATAGATGCTGTATAAATGCAGGCATTCCCATCTAACATTATTTAAGTCTGTCTGTACCTAGTTTGCATAATTGTGCATAATACAACCATGACCTGGATTGCTGAGAACCTCCATATACCTTTGCATAAAGGATAACAACTTGGTGTGTGTGTGTTCAGTTACTGTATCCAAGGAATGGCTAGTTCTGCCATTGTTAATGTAAATTCATTGTTGAGATACAGAGTAGATCACTTTACCCCTACCTGGCTCCCTGCAAATGCATTGATTCCATAATATAATGGGTAACATTTTCAAATGGCATGAGATCTTTTCCTCCAGTGGATGAAGCATAGCATGGTACGCTTACATTACATCTGTCTTGCTACTCTTCTGCTCTTCCTACTTCTCCACTTCCCTTATCACATCATTCTGCTCTTGCTTTGCAGAAGATACCTCTGGGGATGGTGTTAGTACCATTTACAGCAACCCAGTATCGCCACAGAGTTCAGATTCTACAGATGAATTTACCACCTACTTTGATCAGAAAATACCTATACCACAAGATGAAAAGGTTAGTATGGGTGATAAGAGTGATGGTGGGGTCACCATTGGTGATAATTTCCCTGGCATTTTATTGAAGAGCACCATTGTGTCAAAGAGGGGGTGGTAGTGTGAAGAATTACTGGTGACAGTAACATTTGCCCAAGATACGTTCAGTTTATGCTGAGGTTCAATATAAGTCATCAAAATATATTAGTAGAACATTTTGATGTTTCTGAAGGTTCAAGAGAATTAAACGGTCTCTTGAGTGCCTGTTGTGTGTCTGGATGAGTCACTTTTCTGGAGTTGCTTTCTTCTTATTTTAAATCAGTAATTGATGCAGGAACTTGGGAATTGACGGAGACTGAGCCTTCTTTAAGCATTGTGCTCCGTCAATCTCCCCCTAAGTGCTTGTAACTGTAATTTTCATCAGCCCTACCCTCTGACTACATCATTTGGAGTGAATGAAAGTTATATTCTAAAACTGGTGGAAGTATCCAGAGAGGAGAAAGCTGCTCTAAGCAATAAATTGCTTCAGTTAAAGACCAAAAAATGCCTTTAGTATTTAAAAATCTGTGCTCCTCTTTCCTGTGCTCTTCCTGGCATGGAATACATTTGATCTCAAATACAATTTGAAAGTTGTTCCAATGCTTCTTTGCTGCTATTTCCTGATGCTTGTCAAGGATGGGAGATGATGGAATGAGGATGATATTTTACTAGCCAGTGTAATTATTGAATGAGTACATGGAGGAGACAATAATCTTCTGTGAAGATAACAGCTACTGTCTTTAATTTCTGAAATGAATAGTTGCACCCATATTCATTTTCGTTCATTTTGTTTGTTGAAAAGATTCCATCATCTATGGATTGCTGTGACTTTAAGGACCTTCTGTTATTAAAGGCTTTCAGTTTGAAATGCTAAATAAGAATTATATTAAAGGAATATGCAAGCTAAGGATGAAGTTTTTTTTTAAACTCTCTAGCTATTCTGAGTATTGAGTAGGACTCATAATTTATGCAAGCACAAATTCTTTTTTATTATTATCTCAGACTTTTTTAAAAATTTGAGCAGTATAATTTAGAATGGAGACGAGGAAATAGTTTAAACAATTATTAAAAATTGAGTTTTTTAAAAAATTGAAAGTTGATCCATTGCATCTAGCTGTCTAATAGTTGCTAACTGATCTTCCACATCAAAGTTTAAGAATATAAGGCTTTTCTAGAACAGACTTTGCAAGACCTAATATAATTTATGATGGAAGTAAATTGATTTGATAACACCATGCCATATGTGGTGTAAGTAAAATATGATGCTTTGCGTCTTTGAATTAATGATTTTCTTAGTTTTAAATAGTAACAAATAATTAACAGCATAACAGTTGATGTTAATGTGTGAATTTATATATTCCCCTTTGTGAAAATACTTAATATCTCCCCCACCTCCCCCTCTTCTCTCCATTTCTGTTTGTAAAGCACCCATGGTTCAGTTTTCGAAAACTATGGGCCTTCACTGGGCCTGGTTTCCTGATGAGCATTGCCTACCTGGATCCAGGTAACATTGAATCAGATCTACAATCTGGGGCAGTTGCAGGATTTAAGGTGAGTGGCTAATCTGTCTTTTTGTAACATTTTTCACTTTGAAACCTGTTGTAGAGGTTGATCCGAAGAATGCCTTAACAATTCAATTCAAGGACACTGATCAAAACAAGGATTTTTCTAAACACATTTTTTTACAGATGCTATCTTTAAATTGTACACTGAAAATGTTTAAAAACGGGATTTTGCAATGTTAGGGAATGACAGTAAAGTACAATAGAGGAGAATTTTCTTGGCTTGTGTTCTTACATCTGAGTCACATTGAACTGATTCACATTGAAGATTAATTGCCATGAATTAGGTTGATTCATCAGAATGTGTACTGTTCATTGTGGGTTACATCTTAACATCTAGAGGCGTACCATAAAAATTGGGGACAGAAAAGCTGAAATTTCAATCCGTCCTACAAATCTGCCACATTATTTTTAAATTAACTCAGAAGCCTCAAATGTGCTAGCATAAAACTAAGTGGGAAAGTACTGCTGACCTCGGGAGGAGGGGGCCTTGATCCTCTTCATGGGCTACAGCTGTGATAACTGAATAAGAGTATGGATCTGAGTACTGGCGAACGCTGGAAACAGTGTAAATATCTCTAGTTTATAGTTCCTCTCTGAGTTTGGTGCCCTTCTCAGTGTGTGTTATCTGTGGACATCCTCCAGCCCTTATCTTGCCTGGTTTGTGTTGCTGTGTGGGAGTTTTTTTGTCTTCCCTCAAAGATATTCGGAGCTTGGAAGCAAACTGAAGGAATAAAAGGGGCTTCAGCTGTTTTCTGTGACTGTGTTTGTTTTGCATCCCACCCTGGGTCATCACAGAAACGTTTGAACTTTGGTTTTTAAATGTTAGGGTTTCACAATATGAAAACAAAACAAAACAGAATTTTGAAAAGCAAAACTTTGACCCTGTGATTCTCTTTACTATTTGACTGTTAGCTTTTCTAATTATTCTGACTTGTGGTTGGCTGGTTAGGTTAGCTTGAAGCAGTTTGTGTGGCTTCCGACATTTTAAAAGAATTACTAGATTTTTATGTTTTATTGTTTATTGTTATGTTTTATTGTTTATCTAACTGAATACTTGTCTTTGCTACCAGCAAATTTCCACAGTCAAATTCCAGGTAGCATAGGGTTCCTAGTTCTTTTGAGAAAGTAGGCAGAGGGATCTCTCCAAGACGTTTCAGATTTCCAGAGTTCTCCATAAACAGATTAATATTTATGTAGCAGAAACCTGCTTGGAATGTTCTGTTTGAGCATTAAATTCTCCAGAACCAAATCCCAAATATGTCTGATGAAAAGGAGGGTTCTCTGGGGCACTTTTTGATTGTGAGAGGGCTTGGATAAGTATCTCCAGAAATACAGGTATTGTTTAGTTAACAGAATCCCTAGATTTGTTGTTCCTCTTCCAGAATATTGCTATCCTGAGCTTTTTTTAATTTTTGTGTGTGTGTATTTTTATATTTTTCAGCTGCTCTGGATTCTCTTGTTGGCTACTGTCATTGGTTTGCTCTTACAACGTTTGGCAGCAAGGCTGGGTGTGGTAACAGGACTTCACCTAGCAGAAGTATGCAATCGACAGTACCCCAAGGTGGGTAAATTGACGGTGCAGCCGTCTGCATCAACCTGCCAAGGGACAGAGGGGCTTTTTCCAAGATTGGGGCATCCAGAGCCAGTTTGCATCTCGTATTTATCTCAGCTCTTTGTTAAGCATTGAACATGTTAACATGCAACTACTAGTTCTTCACTCAAATCAACACTACCCATGGCTTATCCATGGTTTGTTTAGCTCAGTGTAGCCTGACATGAATGCTGACTGTGATTGTATCACACCAGAAAAAGCCATCACCAAACTAATCTGTTGCCACGCTTCACATTTTCTTTAGGTGGACAGATCCATAATCAAATGTGAGTGTATGTTTGCCAAATGATGTTAAGTGAGAGCTTGACAATGGCAAACATTTGTGGACAGGAGTAACAATTGGGTAGCAGTCCTGCCTGTGTTTTAGCCATAGGCCTAGGAAAACATGATGTGCAGATACTCTTACGATCCGCAGATTAGGGGTGGGAGCCACAGGTCATAAAGTTGCCACCCCTGATCTATAGGATCATACAATAAATAGGAAGAGGGGTTAAGACTGCAAAATCTATGGAGGCTGGAACCAGGAAAGAAGAGAAGTCCAGGGAAAGGTAGTAACTGTGGATAGTTCTAAAGTCTCCAAAATCAGAGTCTGAGTTTTTAGGTAAAACAGCTGGACGAACAAACAGGATACAAAAAGAATGAGATAAAGGGATTGTCCCAGAGAACAAAAGAACAGCAATTGCCGCCATTCTCTCTCAGAACACAAATGCAAACTCCCCCATCTCCCTTTAGAGCGAGGAGGCCAGCAGAGAGGTGGGATAAGGGGAAAGGTCACCCTAATCAGAAGAAAAGAAAAGAACCTGGCAGAAAGAGAAAGCTGGATAGGGAACAGGGGAAAAAAAACAGATGTTGCACCCAGGGATAGAACAAGAGGTAGCTTTACCAAAAAAAGAAAAAGGAAGATTGGGGTCTATCAATAGGGAAGGTTCCCAATCCATGGATTCCACACCTTTCTTTTTCCTGCAGTCTTTCCTCTCAGTCAGTTTAATCATGTGGCTTTTCTCTTTCAAGCAATCATGTCTGCCTTTATTCTACAAACACAGGTAGTCCCTGAGTTACGACCAACCGTAGCCGAGCCCTGCAATCACAGTTGTAAATCACGACAACCATCGAGTGGGTTACCATGTGACAGTATCTGATTTTATGACTTTTTTTTGTAGCCTGTAAAGCGAGTGCAGCATTTGTAAAGCAGACACAGCAATGAACATCAGAATTCTCAAGTGAACCCATTGTTACCGGGAGTAAACAATGCTTTTTGATAAAAATGTCATAAATCGCAGTCATGTGATGATGGGCTGCAAACAGCCATACATGGGGTTGGTTGTTGAGCACCCAAGATATGGTGATGGGACCACGGGTTGGGGGAAGTGGATGTCATAACATCAAATACGGGTTGTAAATCATTTTGGGGGGGGTTCTGTCATTATTTCAAACAATTGATTGTAAGTCAGGGGCTACATCAGGGGTGGGATCCGACTGATGTAACTACCGGTTCGGTGATTTTATATTTTGCGTGCATATGCACGTTTTGCACACACACACGCCTGATGTGCGTGCGTGTATATCATCATCTAGCTGCCTGGACAGCTGAGCAGCACTGCACGTGGGTGCGCAGCAGTTGAAAAAGCACTTTTTTCCTGTTTTTTCAATCGCAGCTGTGTCGCGCAAAACAGCTGCGGTTGAAAACACAGGAAATAAAGGTCAGGCAACAGCCCGGGCAGGTGGGTGGGCCAAAACAGCAGCTCACATAGAACTGGTTCTATGTATGCTCTCTGTTTGCTGCTTTTCAGAGCAACCGGTTCTACACAAGTGGACAGAACCGGTGGAATCCCACCCCTGGGCTACATGTACAAAATGATTTTCCTGCTTCAGTGAAAATTAATGGAGGAAGAAACTCAAATTTTGCATGGCTGAATATAGCGCTTCTGTGGTCAAGATCCTAAAGCCTCTGGTTCTGAAAGGGGGAGGATCTTGACTTGCTGGATTGAAATACAAATATCCATCGCACAAGTTCTCAGGAAGTGTTTTTGCTCCATGTGGACACTCTCCTGCGTAGCTGCGTAGCTCTTATTGTAAATCGGGGAATGACTGTTTAATAGTAGATCAATAATACAATCGGTGGATGTCTTCTGAAAATCTAATCCCTGAATAAAAGTATTTTTTTTTTATTTTAAGAGTCAGAACATTTGTTTTCAAATTCGTCTGCAAATGCTCCCTTTCTGTCTTTCCTGATCCAGTTAATGCTTCTACAGTATTTGTTTGATGTTGTTCCCATAATTATTTCAATTACTGATAAATGAATCTCCTAAAAACCTGGATGTAGGCAGGCTTATAGAATATATTCTTCGGTATGAAATTCCTTTTGCTTTGGCAAGACAGTTGCTTAGAGATGCAGAAATCTCATACAAAACCCCGGGTTTTTTTTTCCTTTCAGTATTAATTATCCCTTGTTTGGTTGCTCTGTCATTTTTATCTTTGGGTGGTCCGTGTGCACATATGCATGTTCATAGAAGATTTGGCAATTATGTATTTCCTGGATCTGGCACATCTGAAAGAAAACAGCATAGAAATCTTTAAAAATCCACAAAATCTATTGCTTGCCTTTTCCTTCCCTGGAGTTAGAATATTTTTAGTAAGTAGTATGTTTAATTTTGGTAATATCCAGATTAAATTCCTATTGTAATAATTGTATTTTCCTAAGGTTGTTTGGAAACTGCTCCAACACAGATCCCATCAGAAACTTCTGAATTACATGGGAGGAGTCAGTTTCTGGGAGGACCGATACTTTTGGCATAAGAAGGGAGCTGCGAAGGTGGCACTTCTCGTAAGCCTGAGCCTCCTTAGGTTTTTCCCTCTCTGAAGTACCATAGGAAGTTAATACCAGGAGAGGGTTGAAAAGACTCAGCAAACATTCAGCCAAATCACCTTTTGCGGTCTTCTCGATGTTCATTTCATTCCAGAGCAGAAAAGTCTTTGACAAAGCTAGGAAATTCCTAGCTAGGAAATTACCTGCTAGGAAATTCTTGGCCTGTAATTGTGTGTCTTGTACAGCTCCAATATCTGCTGTGTAGCTATCTCTTGGCTTAGAAGTGAGTTTATAAACTTTGGGGTATCTTTTGAGTTGCCAAGTTCCTAGCACAGCCACCCGTGTAGGTGGTTGCTGGTCAGGAGACGCTTAATCCTCCCATTGCTAGGAGAGTTTGCTTTCCAAAATTAGATCGTTGTGATTCTTTCTCATTGCACAATGCATGCAGAGGGAGGAAGGAATTTTTGGATGGCTTCTGAAGGCTGTGGGTGTATGAATCATTGTGGAGATTGTAATCTAGAAGCATTAAACTAAGGTTTGAAGCATATTTTGCAAGTCATCTAGAATAACAGAGTTGGAAGGGACCTTGGAGGTCTTCTAGTCCAACCCCCTGCTTAGGCAGGAAACCCTCTACCATTTCAGACAAATGGTTATCCAACACCTTTTTAAAAACTTCCAGTGTTGGAGCATTCACAACTTCTGGAGGCAAGTTGTTCCACTGATCAATTGTTCTCTCTCTTTTTTAAATAAATTTGTTTATTCAAAGTTTCAAAAATTTAAAAAAGGGAAACAAGTTCTCACATGTACATGTCCTTTAGTAACAATTAAATTCATTTACCACAAATATATCTGTAGCTAGTTTACTAAATCCTTACTTATTATATTATTATTGAATTACAATATTTATTTATCTACGTTACTTTACATATATACACATACGTCATATATCCTGTTCTTTTTTGGAGTTTCTGTGGTCATTTTCACAAAACATTTTTACTTCCTTTTTTGCTAACCATTATATATTCCATATCGTAAAGAAATCTTCTTCCCTATTTTGTAATAACATAATTAATCTAATCATTTCTGCGCATTGATGTATTTTATTAATTGCTGCCAGATCTGTGAGTATCGTGGTCGATTTCCAATTTTGAGCAAGATAAATTCTTGCAGCTGTTATAATATGTAGTATTAGATGTTGGTGTTTCTTATCCCATGTCGGTTCTAACACTCCTAGCAGAAACTAGAATTCCTAGTTTAAACTTGATTTTTTGTTTTGTTAACTCTTCAAGCCATGCTTGAATTTTGAGCCAATACTTTCGTGCTTGGGGTCACATCCACCGTGCTTGGGGGCACATCCACCACATGTGAAAATACGTTCCCTGGCTGTGGTTGCATTTCCAACATTTAGCTGACAAGTTGGGGAACATTCTAGCTAGTCTCGCTGGTGGGAGGCGCCACTAACTGTCAGGAAATTTCTCCTTAGTTCTAAGTTGCTTCTCTCCTTGATTAGTTTCCACCCATTGCTTCTTGTCCTACACTCTTCTTGTCTACTCTGAGTAATTGGGTGCATGTCACTGCTATTGTAGCCTGAAAAGAAGAGTGTGTCTCTTTCTGTTGACTTCTTAGGAGGGAAGTCCAGGGTGGACAAAATGTTTCCATTCTAAACTACCAAGAGGTTCAGGGCAAATATTGCTTCCTTTCACAGACAATTTTAATAACTCAAGCAATAGGCAGACTTAATGAGCCTCACCATGTTCTTATTCTTCTCCTTTTCCATTTTTCTTCTTCCTCTCTCTTTTTCTCACTATTTCTCTCTTTCTTTTTCTCTCTTGCTCTCTCTCTCTTACCTTTCTCTCTTTTACCCTCCCTCCCTCCCTCCCTCCCTTCCCTCCCTCTCCTTCCTTCCTTCCTTCCTTCCTTCCTTCCTTCCTTCCTTCCTTCCTTCCTTCCTTCCTTCCTTTTTCTTTCTCCCCTCCAATTTTGTGAGTTGCCAGCCGGTGGATTATCAGGGAGGGGGCAGACTGCTGTTGGCAGAGATATGAATGGGTCCGTTGCAAAGAGTTTAAGGAAGTTGCCGCAGCTCCTGGTTACTCCCAGGGGTGGAAGACGTGTGGTAAAGAAGATTCCACTTTTAAGCATGACCTTCTGAGTTTTTGCCTACTGTAGGTTCCTCGACTTATCTTGTGGCTGATGGTGGAGCTGGCTATCATTGGATCAGATATGCAGGAAGTCATCGGCTCAGCAATTGCCATTAACCTCTTGTCCGTTGGGAAGTAAGTTAACTATGTCATTCTCTGAGTGTTTTGTGGTTTCATCAGTCTCCTGCTAGTCATAAGTTGACAAAATACAGAGATACAATAAAGCAAGAAAATTCCATATCAAATCTAGAAATTCTTTCCCCAGTCAATACATTCCATCACTGAAGCAGCCCTGACAACTGGACAATAATATTTACATATAAGTCATGGGGTATGTAAACCTATTATACTTTAATGGCAACATTCTTTTTAAAATTTCTGTAGATAGGTCATATTTGAAAATGAACTTTTCAACTGTGAAAAGTTTCTCAATGACTGAAATGAGGCAGGTGACGTTTAAGCAAAACTAGCCCACTTTCTTCATAGCCCCAGTTTCTTCAGGTGTTTTTTTCCCTCCTATTTATTTCAACTAATTAAAGATATTTGCCCTTTTCTTGTGTCTTTTCCCTGAAAAACCCTAAGAGTATTTATATAGGCATTCACTAAAATTGAATCAGAGTAACCTGAAGTGAGCAAAAGGTATTTTTGAGCAAATGCAGTTATGAAATCCACTGTTTAATCAACACTGATTTTAATTAGTCCATGAAGAATTAGGCTGTTTGATACTTTATTAACTCCATAATCAAAAGAAACATGTATGTTTTAAATGCAAGTTGCTAGCAAGGAGAAACAGCAGGAGACAATTACTGCTTTCATATCTTGCTTCCACGCTTCCAGATTCAGTTTAGTTGATAATTCTGTTGATAATTTGGTACTAAGCCTTGGATTGCAAGGATCTGTAGCCTGATCAAGAGAGCACCCTCAGAATGCTAGTCAGTGGTAGGATTCTACCAGTTCAGCCCAGTTCGGCCGAACCAGTAGTAAAAAAGGAGCCTTGGTGGTGCAGGCTGTTAAACACCTAGCACTTAGCTCCAGCTGCCTGCAATTAGTGCAGGCTCGAATCCCACCAGGCTCAAGGTTGACTCAGCCTTCCATCCTCTCAGGGTAGGTAAACTGAGGACCCAAGATTGTTGAGGGCAATAAGCTGACTTTGTAAAAATGCCGCTTGGGGGGAGCCAAAAAAGCCCTAGTAATAAGCAGGCATATACAATGGAATGAAGGCTATTGCTGAGCGCATTGGGTTGTGCTCCAAAGATTGTAAGCCGCCCTGAGTCTCCAGAGAAGGGTGGCATATAAATGTGAATTAAAAAAAAAATGCTACCGTTTGGCTGAACCGGTATTTTTTTTCCTCCCGACAATCAGCTGTTCCAATGATCAGCTGTTCCTGTCTTACTGCTTCGCCCAGGAGGCTTCTCTGAAGCCTAGGAGGCAAAAAGGGGCATGCGGGGGAGGGTGCTGTGTGCCCCCCCCCCACTCCATTTTTTGCCTTCCTGGGCCTCAAGGAATTTTCATGGGAGCAAAAATGCCTCCCAGGAGGCTTCCCTGAGGCCAAAAAACGGAGCAGGGGTGGGTGGGTGCTGCACACATAAAAAAAGAAGCAAGCCACGCCCACCCAGTCACATGGCTACACCCACCTAGCCACACCCACAGAACCGGTAGTAAAAATATTTGCATCCCACCCCGGATGCTAGTGTGTGTATACCCCGCTCTAGTATAGGTGCTCCTCAACTTATGATCACAATTGAGCCCCAAATTTCTGTTGCTAAGTGAGACACTTGTTTGACAAGTTTCGCTCCATTTTACAACTTTTCTTGCCACACTTGTAAAGTGAATCACTGCAGTTGTTAAGTTGGTCGCACAGTGCTTAAGTGGAATCTGGCTTCCCCATTGACTTTGCTGGTCAGAAGGTCGCAAAAGGGGACCATTAACTGAACTGTCATAAGTCGACAACTAGCTGTATAGTGGGTTGATGAGAAAGCCAATGTCTAAGACCAACCTCTAAGGAACATGCAAAGCCCAGTGTTCAACTCTTGATACAGCTTGATAAAGTTGCTTGAAACTTTGGTGCATTATTTCCATTCATTGCATGTCATGGGTGAACATCTTATCCTAGGCTGAGGACCATGGACAGACTTTGGATGCATGACTGCACCACTTTCTGAAAGACATAAAGAAAGTCACCCACATTTTTGAGGGTAACCTATAATATCAGGATGTAGCTTCATGTAGTACAGGTTCACTTACAACACAGTTCGTTTAGTGTCCTTTCGAAGTTACACTGGCCCTGAAAAAAGTGACTTACGACCATTTTTCACAGTCATGAAAAACTGTGTATCACCATTGTATCATCCCCATGGCCATGTTATTTACTTTCAGATGCTTAACAACTTGTTCATATTTATGACGCAGTATCCCGGAATCATGCGATCCCTCTTTTCAACCTTCTGACAAGCCAAGTCAATAGGGAAGCCAGATTCACTTAACAAATAATGGCACGAAAAGTTGTAAAATGGGGCAAAACTTGAACCAACTTTTCACTCACGAAATTTTGGGCTCAATTGTGGTTTTAAGTCGAGGACTATCTATATCAATATGGTCCCTTGATATAAGCACTGTCAAATGGCACCAGGCACCTTTTTGGTAGCCGTCATGCTCATTACCCAATCTTTTTAGATCTATTTAAAATATTTACTTTTTTTTTTAAAAAGAGAAGCTGCTGTGCTGTGAAGCACCTGTAGCATCTTAAATTTCCAAGTTCCTTTGCTCTTCCACATTTCTTAAAAAGTAAACTTAATGAGTAAAAGCATCTTAGTGAATTGTTTAGAGGAATGTACATTAATAATAATAATAATAATAATAATAATAATAATAATAATAATAATTTATTAGACTTGTATGCCGCCCTCTCTCCCTAAGGACTCAGGGCGGCTAACAATATAAAACCCATTACAAATTTACAATAAAAAGAAATTAAACCAAATACAAGCCTAACAGTTAAAATTGAATTAAAATTTTAAAACCCTCTAAAACAACCCCCCCTCCCCTTGGTTAGTCCAGACCGGCCTGCTGAAAAAGCCAAGTCTTAAGGTCATGGCAGAAGGAGTGGAGATCAGAGGCCAAACAAAGGCTCAAGGGGAGTTGGTTCCACAGGGTGGGTGCTCTCACAGAGAAGGCCCTACCCCTGGGCATCGCCAACCGACAATGTCTGGCCGATGGTATCCCAAGGAGGCCCTGTCTGTGGGAGCGTACCGGGCAATCGGAGTGTGATGCCGGCAGGAGACGCTCCTGCAAGTACCCTGGACCCAAGCCATGTAGGACTTTATAAGTTGTTACCAACACCTTGAATCTCACCCGGAAGGCAACCGGCAACCAATGCAGGCCGTGCAGGAGGGGTGTAATATAGGAGTATCGGGACACCCCCATCACAGCCCGCACGGCCGCATTCTGCACCAGCTGCAACCTCCGGCTGGTCCGCAAGGGAATTCCCATGTAGAGGGCGTTGCAGTAGTCAAATCGGGAGGTGACGAGTGCATGAGTGACTGTCCGTAGGGCATCTCGGCTCAGGTAAGGGCGCATTGTACAAGAAAGGGACAAAGAAAAGCAGGAGTGGTAGGAAGCAGCTAGGAGTGAGGAAGTAGAGGGCTGTCAGGGGATATCCTGGGAAATCAGCACTTTACAAATGGTTGTATTCCTCATAGCAGCCATTTCTTGACGGGGAGCCCTTCTAGGAGTCATTGTGCAGTTAATAAAACCAAAAGGTTCTCCGAATTCCAAGTGTGCCTACAGCTTAGTTGGGGTTCCTGCTGCATTGTGCACCTAGCTATAAGTGCTTTAATTCCTTTCTGAATAAGCTTATAAAAATTCAGTTTCAGAGCTGAGAGTTATTAGATAGCTACAGCTCAGGTAGATGGCTTCCTTTGAAGTATCGAAGCAAACAGTGGAAACAGCTTGCTGTCTTTGCATCCTAAAACAATGTTTAGTCTTCTGAAATGACACTTTAAAGCCAGTGGAAACAGCCAAGCTTATACAAAATACAATATTTTCTGCATGGGTTGCTAGAAATGGGCAGTGTTTCGCTCCATAAATTTCCGGTAAGCTGCCCATTTGTTTCCTGGTTAAGGAGGCTTTCTCTTCTGTTTTGTCTTTCCACAGAATCCCTTTGTGGGGTGGAGTCCTCATAACGATAGCTGATACCTTTGTGTTTCTCTTCCTGGACAAGTATGGTAAGCGCTTTTCTTACTGAAGTACATTTCTTTTTTCCCTTAAATAATCTCTTGATCGATGAGGTTAAGGCACTTTGATGTGAGGGAAAGGGCTCTGCTTGCCACGCTTCAGAGATTTCACTTTGTGCACACTTCTGGAAAGGTTTTAGCTTGATTCCTTTCAAAAATGCCTTGCCGTGCAGAGAAGACAACTATATGTGCTTTCTCCCTCTCTTTCATGTGCAGACCCAAATACATATCCCAGAGGTACTGTGGGAGAATCTTAGGATTTTCTCCAATCCCACTTTCCCCCAGTGCTGCTGCTATCATGCTGAAAAGACTTAACTTAGAGCCCCTCAACCCTTGCCTGTATTAGTTGCTCTCTGGCAGCTGCAGTGGGAGAATTTTATGTCTTACTCCCCCCACCCCAGCCCTCTTAGAACAGCTGCTAAATCTGCAGTCCTTCCATTTAAGAAGGATTGCAGTTTCTTTATGGCAATTGTACCATTGATTATAGCAGATTCCTGTAAAGTAGGAGTCTCCAAACTTGGCAACTTTAAGTCTCCCGGACTTCAACTCCCAGAATTCCTCAGCCAGGCAAGCCAGGTTTGGAGACCCCTGCTCTAAGGATAGAAACAGACCCAAAGCATGAGAGGCCCTGTTGATGGGAGAAATGCAAGTGATGGGGAGAGGGGAGTGAATGATAGGAACTGGGTGGGGTTGGCAAGGCTGGATGGTGGTGGAAATGGTGGCATGCGAATTGCAGCATCGTGACACAAACTTTGCTGCTTTTGTAGGTATGCTGTGACATTGTATTTGTGTACACAAAGGACAGAACTTGCAGCATAATCTCACAGGGCACCCTTTGAGGAAAACTTTGGATTTATCAGATGCTTCTGACAGGAAGATAGCAATTCTCTGCTCCTCGTGGCAGTCTTTGAGCAGGGGTTGCGTATCTCCATGTGTGTACCCAGCAGCATGTTTGGCCTAGCCCACCAGCTTGCAGTAATGTTAAGCTCCTCAGTGCAGTGTCCATAAGGCTCAATTTACCTTTAAGATATTTGGACTTCATAACCTATGTACTTTTTTTGAATATGAATTCACCCCCTCACCTTCCCAGCAGTAGCCATAGTGCCAACATCATGTTCCCAGAATTCTAAATGTATCCAATGGTAAAAAACAACAACACTCTGTGACTGACATATACTTAGATGTATTGCTACATTATTGATCCGGAAAAGTAGGTTTTTTATTTCAAC
Organism: Naja naja; assembly: GCA_009733165.1. Classification (NCBI taxonomy): domain Eukaryota; kingdom Metazoa; phylum Chordata; class Lepidosauria; order Squamata; family Elapidae; genus Naja; species Naja naja. Next base: position 164,271,284 of record CM019149.1, read on the forward strand.
GATCCCCCCCACCCCCCAACTAAATATGCATAGTATTAGCTTGGTCCCTTTGCTCACAGTCTATCTAAGCTAGTGAGGTCATTAATAGGAGCACAGCAGATGGCTTGTGAATGTTGCAAGATTCTGACACCTCTTTCAGTGAGCCATACAGTTTTCTTTCTGTGCTACCCCATACCTTGTGGGAATGTCTTCCACTCAACTGGAGTTTTCTCTCCTATGATAAAGGAGGTTGATTTTTTGTCCTTTCTGTGCCTCTACTTCATAGGTGTGTGTTTATTGTTTTCTTCCATTCCCTTCAGTAGCTCAGCTTCTGATTTTCGAGGCGGGGAGAGAGTGAGGGAGCAGGAAAAGGATACAATGGTGCTTAATTGGATGCATTTTAACTGCTGATCTAGTTATAACCCAAGAATATAATAGATGCATTATATGTATGTATGTATTCCATTGTGATCATTCAATGAACTGAGCCTATTTTTCAATCTGGGTAAAAACAACCTTAATTATATTACGTAGATAATATCAATTTTCCTATTAATAGTGGTTGTGTGTCTCTTTTAGGTTTGAGGAAACTGGAAGCATTGTTTGCCTTCCTCATTACTATCATGGCCGTCACGTTTGGATATGAGGTAACACTGCCTTTGTATATATAGATCTTTAAAATGAACAGTACAGGCTTTTGAATCTCTCATAAGCCTTTTCCTGTCTTTTGGGCAAAATATTCCCACCAAAAATCGCTCGGATTCGGAGCGGGTTGTCCTCTGATTTGCAGTGGTTGGAGGAGCGGGATACGGGGAGTCTGGCCATTACGTTTTGGGATGAGTTCGATCCTGTTTCCGAGGATGAAGTGGACGGGATTATGCGGCGCCTGAGTTCCACCACATGTTTGTTGGACCCGTGCCCCTCCTGGTTAGCTTATGCCGCCAGGGAGGTCACCTGCGGCTGGATCCGGGCAGTTGTCAACGCTTCTTTGAGAGAGGGTGTCTTTCCCTCCGCCTTGAAGGAGGCGGTGGTGAGGCCCCTCCTGAAGAAGCCTGCCCTGACCCGACCGTGTTAGACAACTTCGTCCAGTCTCCAACCTTCGCTTTTGGCGAAGGTTGTTGAGAGTGTGGTGGCCCGGCAATTTCGCTTTTCCTGGAGGAAACGGACTACCTCGATCCGTACCAATCGGGCTTCCGGCCTGGTTTCAGCACGGAGACGGCATTGGTCGCACTGTTGGATGATCTCTGGAGGGCACGGGACAGGGGTTTTTCCTCTGTCCTGGTCCTATTAGACCTCTCAGCGGCTTTCGATACCATCGACCATGGTATCCTTTTGCACGCCTTGTGGGGTTGGGGTGGGGGCACTGTTCTTCGGTGGCTCTCCTCCTACCTCGCAGGGCGGTCGCAATCGGTGTTGGCAGGGGGGCAGAGGTCGCCCCAAGGCGCCACTTGTGGGGTCCCTCAGGGTCGGTCGGTCCCTCATCTACATGAATCTACATGAAACGCTGGGTGAGATCATCCGTGGTTTTGGGGTGAGGTATCATCAATATGCGGATGATACTCAACTGTATATTTCCACCCCAAACCAGATCAGTGATGCCCTCTCCGTGATGACTCGTTGTCTGGATGCGGTACGGATCTGGATGGACGGCAACATGCTTCGACTCAACCCGGCCAAGACTGAGTGGTTGTACATACCGCATCCCGTTCCAGCTTAGAATGTCCATCGTTGACCATAGGGGAGTGGTGTTGCCCCTGTGGACAGGGCGAGGAACCTGGGGTCCTCCTGGATGCACGGCTCGGTTGGAGGAGCAGGTGGGAGCCGTCGCCAGGGGCCTTTGCCCAGGTCCGGCTGGTTCGCCAGCTTCGCCCGTTCCTGGACCGGGATGCCCTGCGTACAGTCACTCATGCCCTTGTTACCTCGACTCGACTATTGCAACGCTCTCTATTTAGGACTGCCCTTGCATACCATCCGGAGACTGCAGCTGGTGCAAAATCGGGCGGTGATGGGAGTTTCCGTTCTCCCATGTTAGCCCCTCCGCGCTGCCTGCATTGGTTGCCGGTTGCCCTCGGTGAGATTCAAGGTTTTAACTTTAACATACAAAGTCCTACATGACATGGGTCCTTATTATTTAAGGGAGAGACTGCTGCCGACATCGAATACTAACCGCCCTGTACGAAGTCACAGACAGGGACTCCTTGGGGTCCCATCAGCCGGGCAATGCCGGCTGGCGGTCCCCCTACGACGTGCCTATTCTGTCGCGGTCCCTGAACTCTGGAACCAACTTCCCCTGGGGCTCCGCTTGGCCCCTGACCTCCGCACCTTCCGCCATGACTTGAAGACCTGGTTATTCGACCAAGCCGGGCTGTGACCTATGGGTGGGGAGTTTTAGATTTGCGGTTTTTTAGTTTGTATTAATTGGGACCATTAATTTAATTCTTTCTTAAATATTTATTGTGTCTGTTTTTTATTGTAAGCCACCCCGAGTCTTCGGAGATGGGGCGGCATATAAGTCCCATTAATAAATAAATAATAAATAAATAATAAATAAATAAAACAACAACAACAGCAAAACTTGTAGGGAAAACTTTGTACTTCTGCATTTGTGGGGTTTTTTTTAGAATGAGATGCTGAGATTTGCTAAGGGCACTGCTAATGCCAACGTCTTTTCTTGTTGCTTGAATGCCTTCTCATGTGTCTTCTGCAGTATATAACTGTAAAACCAGACCAGGGACAGCTGCTGAAAGGGATGTTTATGCCTTACTGTGAAGGCTGTGGGCCTGCCCAACTAGAGCAAGCTGTTGGGATCGTAGGCGCTGTCATCATGCCTCACAACATGTACCTGCATTCTGCTTTGGTCAAGGTAAGTGTGGGTTTCCTCATGGAAGCTCTTCTCACCCATGCCTTCTTTCTGCAATGCCATAGTGTAGAGGTGGGGAATTCTGGCCCCTTTTTGACTTGTGGACTTCAACTCCCAGAATTCCTGAGCCAGCATGAGTGGCTCAGGAATTCTGGGAGTTGAAGTCCACAAGTCATAAAGGGGCCAGAGTTCCCCACTCCTGCTGTGGTGAAATCACATTCAACATGCATGCCCTTGGACAAAGGCTGTGCTTTCACCACAGTTGGAAATTCCATGAGCGGGTTTTCCTTATCTCCGGCCCATGAAGAGCACTAGATTAGCAGGGAGGAACTCCTGGTCTTCTTAAAATTACTCCCTGTATGGCAGAAGTTCCACAAGCATCGTTAATTTAGGTTTGTTTCTAAAGTGAGAGCCAGTTTGGTGTAGTGGTGAAGGTGCTGGCCTAAAGACCAGGAGATTGTGAGTTCTGGGCTGCCCTTAGGCATGAAAGCCAGGAAGTTAACTTCAGGCCAATAGCTATCTCTGAGCCTAACCCACCTCAGAGAGTTGTTATTTTGGGGAAAAAAGGAGAAGGGGGGAGAATTAGGTATGTTTGCCACCTTGAGCTACTTCTAAAGTAACAAAGGTAGGGTAAAAAAAAATCTAATAAATAAATGAAGGTAGTTGAAGAGAGAAGGCCTTACTTCAGTGAAGCTGCATTTTGCTGGCTGTGTGAATCAAATTTTTCTGTTTAGTCTCGACAGGTGAATCGGGCCAAAAAGAAGGAAGTTAGTGAGGCCAACAAGTATTTCTTCATTGAATCCTGCATTGCCCTCTTTGTCTCCTTCATCATCAACGTCTTTGTTGTCTCAGTCTTTGCAGAAGCTTTTTATAAAAAGACAAACCAAGAAGTGGTGAGTGTTTTCCTTCCTTCATGTTATATTAGTAAGCAATAAATGCTCCTTATTTCGCAAGGATTATTTTAAATGATTTTTAAATATCCTTACTTAATTTTTCGTTGCAATTTTAAAAAATACATAAAAAACAATAAAGAAAAACAAATGAAAAGTTAAACAGTAATATAGGTGGTCCTCAGGTTACAACCACTTGTTCAGTAACCATTCAAACTTGCAATGACACTGAACGAGGAGGACATAAAATGGGCTCTGGACATCACCATGTTCCATGGTCATGTAATTAATGATTTCTGAGGTTTCCGATAGGGAAGCCAACAGGAAGTTGGAAATTGCAGTCATATGATGTCATGCACTCTATATGGGGCTGCCCTTGTGGACCACTCAGAGGCTTCAACTGGTGCAGAATGCGGCCGCGCGGGTTGTGATGGGAGTGTCCCGATACTCCCATATTACACCCCTCCTGCGCGAACTGCATTGGTTGCCAGTTGCCCTCCGGGTGAGATTCAAGGTGTTGGTGATTACATACAAAGGCCTACATGGCTTGGGTCCGGGGTATTTGCAGGAGCGTCTCTTGCCAACATCGGCTTCCCATCGCCCTGTGCGCTCTCATAGGCAGGGGCTCCTTGGGGTGCCGTTGGCTAGACAGGTCGGCTGGCGACCCCCAGGGTAGGGCCTTCTCTATGGGAGCGCCCACCCTATGGAATCAGCTGCCCTTGGGGCACTGGTTGGCCCCGGACCTCCGTTCCTTCCGTCGCGGCCTGAAGACGTTTTTCCAGCAGGCCTCCCTGGACTGAGGTGAGGTGGGGTGGGTTTTTTAAATTTGTTTTTATATTTAGTTTTATCTGTTTTTAGATTAATGTTTGGCGTGGGTTTAATTCGATTTTTAGTAATTTTAAATTTTGTATTGTATATTTTTATGGTGTGAGCCGCCCTGAGTCCTTCGGGAGATAGGGCGGCATACAAGTCCAAACATTAAATTAATTAAATTAATTAAATTGCTTAATGATGGCAAGCAGGATTTCTGGAACTTTTATCACTAAGCAATGCAGTCACATGACATCAAGTTTCAAGACCGCATTGTTTAGTGACAGCAACTCTGGTCCAAACCTAACCTGAGGGGCCTCCCATTCAGAAATTGCAATATTAAAACAAGAAAAGAAAAATTAAATTAAAGAAACAGAAAAGAATAAACAGAAAAAATAACATACCAAACTGGTATTATTAATTATCCCAAATTCACTTAATCTGTTCATAATATATAAAATTATCCATGAAATTGTCTAGTGTTGTCAAATATAATTGAGTTTATGCCAAAGGGAAACATGCGATACTATTATCATTTTTTGATTGGTAGAAAAAATTAGTAGATATAACCTTTTCAAAGATGTTTTACATATTTCTTAAATTCAGTGTTTGATATCCAATGTAATAATATATTTCCAATTTCTCATTCCTTTTGCTATTCCCCACGCCCAATATAAACAATATTCTTCCAAAATGTTCAGGTTCCCTAATTTTGGAATATAATACAAGATGTAATTGATCTTTAATTTGAAAAGATTCTCCCATACAGCCACTTCTATATGTATACTGTTTTTTTTAAGAACATGACCAAATCATATGAGTTAATGTACTTTCCAATTTCTTACATGCTTCTTTCCTTTTCTGCTTAGTTACTGCTTCCCTTCCTTCCATCCAGCTTTGTTCCTCCATTTTGCCTCTCTTGCCTGTGGTGTTATACCTTTTCTTCCTACCATCTGTATCCTGTTTCCTTCTTCATCTTGTTCTTGCTTTTGGTTTAAAAGCGTAGTAGTTTTGCATATATTGTTATGTTTCCATGTGATTACCGGATTTGTATATGAACCTCAGCTTCTCTTCCCCTGCTTTTAGAAGGGAGAGTTAGTGGAAAGAATTAAAGCACTACAGCAAGTACCAAGGATCATAGAATAGAACCCCCAGTAGGATTAACAGCTCCATGTAACCAAGACAGGATGCTTTACAGTAAATAAAAAGCAATACAATTTGTGGTGGAAACAAGTCACCTGTCAAATGCTCTTTGTCTCCCCTTTCCCCTTGCTTGGAAGGTAGCACCTGTCATGCTCCCTTTTTACTTGGGCTGGCCTTTCAAAACCAATGAACAGACAAAAGAGCTTGAGGCTATACTGCAAGGACAGCTTCTTCTATGTTTCAAGTTTCCTTCAGTGCCAGCAGTCCCGCCCTCCCCCATTCTCCTCCTCCTCCTCCTCCTCCTCCTCCTCCTCCTCCTCCTCCTCCTCCTCCCCCTCCTCCTCCCCCCTTCTTACAGGAGGGAAAGGTCAATGTAAGCCAGAATTCTTCTTGGTTGTTATTCTTTTAAAACACTGTTTTGTGCCACATGGATCTTTGAGTTTTAAAACAAAATGTCTACTTATATGTTTACAGCATGACATCTGTGCAAATAAAAGCTTTGCCCAAGCTGTGCTGTTTCAATCAGATAATAGCACCCTGGATGTGGATATCTACAAAGGGGTGAGTGAAAAGCTTTACATGTTCAATTTAGCAAGAGTTAAAAGATCCATATGTTGAAATGCTCTTGAATCCCCGAATCAGCCTTTGAATATCCTAAAGGTATTTCTAAAACCTCTAAAACAGAATAAATGGGAAGATGAAACAGAACTGTGAAAAGATCACAAGCTCTTCCAGTTCTGCCTTCTTTAACATTCAAAATATCAAAGCAACCGAACCGAATAGAAGTTCTGTCAGGAGACAAACATCTACAAAATAAAATAGCTCCAGATGTTTCAGTACCAAAATTAGCACTTTAGCAGTTATTTGTCTTCTGGATATCTCTCTCAAGATCAAGAAAATATTTTTCAGCATAAGGCACTTGTGAGCCTTCTCTCCCTACCATTGCTCATATTCTGCAAAAGGCCACACTGTACTCAGGTTATTTTGTTAGATTTTTCATCCAGAGGAGCAATGTAATTACCTGGGATGGGTTTACGAGCAAAGTGTTCTTCTTGGCCATGGTGATATTTTTGGAAAATAAGCATGTGCACAGTAACTATAGCATTCGGATTCAGGTCTCTCTGAGTAAATTGGCCCTTGCTAATCCAAGCAGTGATTTCGTAAAATGTCACTTTGTGTTAGACTGCTGACATAAAAAGCTTAATCTAAGGTATACAACTTCATTTTTTTTAAAGAACTCTTTTGTGTTTTAGGGAGTAATTCTAGGTTGTTACTTCGGCCCTGCTGCTCTCTACATCTGGGCTATTGGCATCCTTGCTGCAGGACAGAGTTCAACAATGACAGGAACTTACTCTGGACAGTTTGTTATGGAGGTATTTTAATTTTTAAAAATGTTGTGGATTTACATTTGACTTGCCTTCCTACTCTATATCTCATAGGCTCTGCAAATTAAAGTGATAGGAATCTAAGGATGCTGTCCAAATGGCTCAGTTCCCAGATGCTAAGGCTAGGTATCTGGGAACCAGGTGGCATGGACACTTTCTCTGTGAGAAAAATTGTACGCTGACATTTTCCCCTTTCAGCCAGGCAGTTCATGTGATCCTTAAGCAATGCATTTTTTTAAAATTCACATTTATATGCCACCCATCTCCAGCGACTCAGGGCGGCTTACAATCTTTGGAGCACAACTCAATGTGCTCAGCAATAGCCTTCATTCTATTGTATATGCCTGCTTATTACTAAGCGGCATTTTTACAAAGTCAGCTTATTGCCCCCAACAATCTTGGGTCCTCAATTTACCTACCCCGGGAGGATGGAAGGCTGAGTCAACCTTGAGCCTGGTGGGATTCGAGCCTGCAGTAATTGCAGACAGCTGGAACTTAAGTGCTAGGCATTTAACAGCCTGCACCACCGAGGCTCATTTGTCCTGTTGTGGTGTCTTTTTTATAAACAGATTTTTATATACAGCGACCAAGTGATACTGAAAACTATAGTTGTTAAACCGAAGCAAAGAAATAGAGATGATTGACTTCAGAAGGATTGGGAGTCTGTCTGTTAGATTTGCAGACCTTAGGATTTTATTTCTAAAAGGGACTTCAGTTTGTGTCAGACTGTAGAGGTAGCATCTGTCTGTAGTTCCTTCAAAAGCTAATTATGCAAAACTAGGAGAAGATACAGCTGCTTTAAAGGGCTGTCCGCTGATGCTACCTCCATCTTCCCAAACACTCAAAAGAACATTTGGAAATGGAATCCATAATACTATTTGGCTCTATATTTGGGGAATGGGGCTGATGAGGGATATATTTTCAGGCAATTAAAGGACCCCATCCTGTGTAAAATGCCCTCTTTATATTAACCTGTGAACGAAATGCCATTCAAGTGTTTTCCTTATGATGCCAGTTAGGCTGCCATTCATCAAATCTCTTTGCCTTTGTATAAGCTCAATTGGTCACAGGGTTCCCAAAGTCTTCAACCTACCATTTCCCTGGTCTGTGCCTTATTCTCTTCTGGTGACATGTGAAGTTGTCAATCCAAAGCAAACTATCCACTTTTAGTTTTTGTAATTAAATTGATTAATTTGGAATTAAATTTGCAAAGAATTTCCATAATTAAAACAGAATAAATTGGGTACTTTACAAATAAGGAGGGCCCAGACTTAGTAGTAGAATGGTTTTGTGTATAGGTCTGATCAGCAGCAAAGGCAGATAAGACTGTGGGGAAATCCCACTAAAATCCTCCAAAGCTGCTATTTGCCAATGCTCACAGCCCTGGTAGACCAAAGGCCTGAGTCAGAAGAAGACCATTTCCTACAATCCTGAATTTCTATTTTGTTAGGTTGGAACAGTCAAACACAGCTAAATTTCCTTATTCCTTGGTTAAATCACTGATAAGTGATCAAGTACACCATCTGGCTTTGATGTAATGTCCAATAAATTGAAAGTATTTAGTATGATTTAAGGACAGATTTCCATTTTTCATAACACAAAAAAACTTCTCAAAGTAGGTTAGGATTAGATAATATATATAAAGTGATCTGGGTACCTTTGCCATTGGACAGAAGGTAGGGTTGATTCCATGCAATTTATTACTGTGAAAACAAGCTTCAGTAACTTTATTTGCTGATGAATCATGAGTCTCATTAGAGATCTGCAAAAATTATCTATCTGGAAATAGATCATTCTGGAGAACTCTAAAATGTTCCTCTTCTCTCCGCTGAACCCCCTCCCAGTTTCCAGGAGAGATTTGAGGGTTTCCAGAAAGAAGTCCTCAGTATTGGAAGAGTTTTGGATGAAACAAAATGGGTTTTAGGACCAGATCCAATTACTTTTAGTTTAGAAAATTTACTTCTGGACACTATCAAACTATCTCTGGGAAAAAATGATCCAGGGGGAGAATGAGCACAATATCAAAGAAAACATTCCAAAGTTATTCAGAACATTCAATTCCTGGGTTGGAGAATTTTCCATATCCCTAGCTCTCATGTGTTCAGGCCATATTATCTAACCCAACATTGTTTAGGATAAGCTGTGCTTTAAATTTGATTGCTGAAAAAAATGCAGGAAAAAATGTGGCAGCTGCATCTTTTCCCAGATTGCCCAGCAACTGCAGAGAGCTCTGAAGTATTGGACACCAGTACGTTTTGTGCTCTCAAACCAATTCATCTGACAATCTCAAATAGCTGCTTTAGGCAGAATAAGGCCTGTCTGGACCTTACCAAGAACAGTTTGATTTGAATATCTATTTTATTTAACTTTATTTGTCTTACTCTGATCCTATTTTACCTCAGTGTTAGTTTATAAATTTAATTCTGCTAGTTTACTCTGGTCTGGTCAATAGCTGTAAAAGTACTTTGACTTTGACTGCAGAAAGTAAAAGAGTTTGTGAAATTTATAGGCAGGCATGTTTTTTAATCCCAGAAAGATATTACTTTCCTTCAATATTTCAGTGCACTTGTATCTTTGATTGAATGGTTCTGATTTCATCCTTGTTTTCAGGGATTCCTCAATCTGAAGTGGTCGCGGTTTGCTCGTGTGGTTCTAACCCGCTCCATTGCCATCACGCCAACTCTTCTGGTTGCCATTTTCAAAGATGTGGAACACTTGACTGGAATGAATGACTTTCTCAATGTCCTCATGAGTTTACAGGTAGGGGCTCTAATTAGGCATGTCCCAAAGGTGATTTTTTTTTTCAAGAGGCAACTGGACTTTCTGGTTTTTCTTTGAAGACCTTCCACTTCTCATCCAAGAAGCTTCTTCTTCTTAGTGTTTCTTCTTAGAGCTGAAGAAGTGTCTTGGGTGAGAAGCGAAAGGTCTTCAAAGAAAAACCAGAAAGTCCAGTTGCCTCTTGGAAAAAACATCTTTGGGACAAACATGACCTGGATGACCAAGAATCTCCATAGACATCTAATTAACCATGGTTCTTCTCCCCAGAAAAAACAACAGTAGAAATTTCATCTGGGCAGCGAGGCAGAGTGTAGATCTAATAGCACAATTTGCAAAAATGATATAAATAAAAAAGAATAACTACTACAGGTAGCCCTCAACATACGACCACAACTGAGCCCCAAATTTGCTAAGCAAAACATTTGTTAAGTGAGTTTTGCCCCATTTTATGACTTTTCTTGCCACAGTTGTTAAATGAATCACTGCAGTTGGTAAACTAGTAACATGTTTTTTAAGTGAAACTGGTTTACCCCATTGATTTTGCTGGTCAGAAGGTGATCACATAAAGGTGATCACATGACCCCAGGACACTGCAACCATCATAAATATAAGTCAGTTGCCAATATTAGAATTTTGATCATGTGACCATGGGGGATGCTGCAATGGTCATAAGTGTGAAAAGCTTTCATAAGTGACTTTTTTTAAGTGACGTAAATTTGAACGGTCACTAAATGAACTGTTGTAAGGTGAGGACTACCTGTACTGTCAAATCCAATGCAAGATATTTGGCACGTAAATGCAAACATGTTGAGACAGCTTAACAATACCAGCCTAATTTTTTTCCTGCATGGAAACAAGGAATGAGTGAATAAATACATTCAGTGATAATTAGAAACAGCAACAAAAAAACCTTACTTAAAATGAATGGCTGACCAAAACAACTCTACTGAAAAGCTCCTGAAAATCCTATTTTTTGTCACTTAAGGATTAAAGTCTTTATGGCATGCAATGATATATTTGAGGGGTCCTTGGTGCTCTCTGGACTTGGTTGTTTTCTTACATACTTTTCATTACCCAAACTAAGTAATATAATCAACTAGAATTGATTAGCACTGATTATGTTACCTAATTTGGGTAATGAAATGTCTGCAAGGAAAAAAAACTAAGCTCAGAAGGGACCCTTTATTTAAACTCTTGAGCCACAAATATTTTTCTTTAAGGGGATATTTTACATGGCTTCTATTATTGTTCTTGACATTTCTTTTTTTATATATATTTATATGCCACCCTTCTCTGGAGACTCAGGGCAGCTTACGATTTTTGGAGCGCAACCCAATGCGCTCAGCAATAGCCTTCATTCCATTGTCTATGCCTGCTTATTACTAAGTGGCATTTTTACAAAGTCAGCTTATTGCCCCCAACAATCTTGGGTCCTCAATTTACCTACCCCGAGAGGATGGAAGGCTGAGTCAACCTTGAGCCTGGTGGGATTCGAGCCTGCACTAATTGCAGGCAGCTGGAACTTAAGTGCTAGGCATTTAACAGCCTGCACCACCAAGGCTCTTAATTTCTCTCCAGAATTACGTTAGAAATTTTATCTAATCTTATCCAGGACTATGGTTCTGTTTTCTTGGGCTCATAGCTGGAAGGGATTTGGATCCCTAGAGAATCCACCTCACATTGATTTTATTTACATCAGGGCTACATTATGTGAAGCAGAGAGATCATTTTATTATTTTGTGAACTAGGAAGGTTTTTTTGCCTCAGGGACAGCTGCTACCTTTTGCAGATTAGAACTAAGAAATGATATGGGAAAGTGCAAGACAAAAAACGCTAGGATTGGTCTATGCTGACTTATAGCCTTGCATGCTACAATTAGAGCATTGTGTTGTAGCTGTTCTTCTGTTAAGAAGAGGACTTTTATTCAAATGAAACTAATAAATCAATGAATATGCAGTTAATTCTTGATAACTAATTAAATTTGATGAATCAAGAACATTTGGACCCTCCTTAAGCATAGAATACATCAACTGCAAGTGAGAATGTCTTTTCAGCGGTTTGAGAATTATCAACACTAATCATAAGAGGTTGGATGTCCTGTGGTGCAACAAGGCCTGTGAATAGCCTAATGTGCCAAATCAAAGCTAGATCTTACTTGTGAATCATTCCAGTTGAATTTCTGTTCTTTATGCCTGCCTTTTCTAAAGCAATAAACCATAACTACGGCAAATCCGGTTATCTTCCTTTCCCCTGCAATTTTCTCAAATGTTTATTTCCCAGTAGGAAGCTTTCCCAACATGTAATTTTGAAGCCACTTAATACTCTCACTTCATTATCCATTCTCTACTTTTATATCTCCTTTGCTTGGACATAGAAGCATACAATAATGAACATCTGATTCATATTCAAAATCTGGAGCTACAGCCATTCTCCTGAAGATTCGGAATGATGGAGAGAGAGAGAGAGACGTCTTATTATCTGACTGGGGAGTGCTAGGCTTACCAGATTGGAGTTATACTGCCTTTATTGCTAAATGTTTTTCCTAACACGTACTCTTCTGCAACTTAAAAATGATTAGATCCAATCCTCTTTCTGAGTTGCTATGTTGAACTATCTGCCTAATTGGAAATCGGGTAATTCTGCTATTATTTCTTTCCTCTTCTGTTCCCCATTGTCTGAGGTCAACAAAGCATGGCAGAAGGGTCAGACTTGATGTGTTAACCTTGGAAAGAGATTTGAAACCTTGGAAAGAGCAAAGAAACCTGAATGTGGACTCAATGTAGGATGGATTGTTCACACTTGGATGCCGTCTGTATGAAACCTTATTGCCACAGCCTATATTCAGCCATCTAGTTTTATGTGGGCCTCAGTGTAAAGGAACAATAGTGCTTCTGCTGTTCAGTTCTTAGAACATGCTATGTTCAGCCCAGAAAAATCTTCAGCAGTTAATGAGAGAAAAAGCTTGGAGTGAATAAATGGTGTTTTGGAACTGCTTTCAGCTTTTTGCATTAAATAGTTCACTATTAAACCAGCCTTTTCTTTGTGCACAGATAACAAAAAGATCCCTTTCTGAGCATAATTTCCTTTTCTTCCTTTCCAGTTGCCCTTTGCTTTAATCCCAGTGCTCACGTTTACTAGTCTGCGTCCAGTGATGAATGACTTTGCCAATGGCCTGTAAGTATGAAGAAAGGCACACATCTGGAATGTATCGAGTATTATACTTGATTAAGCTTAGCTGTTTCTGACTTTTTGTCATTGTCATCATGTAACAGCACGGCCTGCTTTATACCTAATGACCACCTATGTTTTCAGCACATTGTGTCTGCTCTATGAGATAGACCAGACTTAATACCAAAGTCATGGCTATTAAAATGACTTTTATTACGGTAATGGAATCTTGCAGCTCTGAACGTGCCTCCCTTCCCCTCCCACCACCAGCACTTTATCCTAAATAGAACTAGGGACGGTAAAGTCTGAGATGTTTTCTCAAATTACATTCCCTCTTTGGATGTAGATTTCTCTTATCCGACCATTGTTTTTGTCAGGGAATTGCCCAGCAGGTGTCCAAATGAAGTCATTAGAAGCTGACATGAACTTGTTGTTTTATGTAGAGAAATATATTTCACACCAATATTTTGCAGCAGTCAAGATAAGTCAGGCAAAGAGGAGCATTGTGAGGTAAAACAACACAGCAGGAACATCATGAGGTAAATTACAGATCCCTCATAACACACAGAGGAAAAAGGCGGGAAACCAGGAAACTCGCCCTTTACACCCACAGTAACCAATCGCATTATAGATTGCCTCATCAGGAGACAGCACTCTCCAGCCAATCAGCTATAAGTGTGTGTTCTGACTCATTGTACAACTCCCCTGTTCCAGCTACTAAATTTAAATATTTTAACAGTTTTAGCAAGGCTCTTCCTTCTATTCCTTAAGGTTATTTTCACAGCCCATTACACATTGAGTGCACTTCCTTTCTGTTTTTCTATCTGCCAGTGGCAGAATAGAGTTTGTATTACATATAACCAGCTTGAACACCAGAATCTATTCATTTCCAATTATTTTTCAAAAGATAAAATCTAGACTAGCAGATCATACACTAGCACAAAATCTGCAGATGAATACTTCTTCTTTGTCAGGGTAAATATAACCCAAAATCTGCACTTGGGTATAGATTTTATCACTCTTTGCAGATTGGCAATTGACATGCAGTATTTCTAGATTTGCTATATAAACATCTTAGAGGATCAAAGTACCTTTCAGTAACAAAAGAAAAGTTTGAATCCATGCCTAACTAGCTGATGCCTAATATATAGAAAGATACATTTTCACATTTCTTATACAGTGTTGCTTATTCTTTTGCCAAAGGTTGTATTAATTTCCTATTGTAACCATTGCAGAGTTTTAATCCATAGACTTCTAAGTTATTCAGAATAAATCAAGAAATGGGAAATCTGAAGGTCACATGAAGCCTTCTGTATTCCATTTGCAGCCCACAAAGCACTGGTTTCAGCAGTTTTATTTATTGCTTGTTTATTTTGCAAACATTGGCTAAAAACAGGAGTGCAAGATTCCTGGGAGATGAAATCCCAATTGACAGTGCCATTTGTTTAGTACGTATGAGGACTTGATCTGTGTCCAAGGATTAGAAGACCAGAAAACGAATATATCAAAATCTAAACAGTTGTGTTTGTCAGGGGAAATGTACTGAACTAAAACGTTGGAAAAAAATTGAAGCAAAAAGTTGTCTTTGGGTACATTTTTTAAAGATAGGGAAATGTTTGAAGAGGTTCTAGACCTAGTAGGAAAGTAATGGCTTTAGCCGTTGTATTATGTCGTATGTTTCAAATAATGAGGTTTTATTTTTGTCCGCTATGTGTGGAAGTGAGAGATGGGTACATCAGGACAGTTGAAATCCAGTGGGAAATTAAATTGTGAATGTGTCCTTATCCACAGTTAGTCCTAAGTTGTTATTCCTGATCCATTTTTTTCTTTGTGTGTTTTGTTTTGTTTTGGTCTTCTAGGGGCTGGAAAATCGCTGGGGGAATTCTCATTGTGATCATCTGCAGCATTAATATGTACTTTGTGGTGATCTATGTGACTACCCTAGGACAAACGGTGTTATATGTATGTGCTTCAATTATCAGCCTTCTCTACTTAGCCTTCGTGGCATATCTGGTGAGTTAGTGATGGCTTACATGTTCTGCTTTCCTCACAGGCATTTTCCATGTTCTCTTAGCAGTGATCTCTGTAGGTTTAAAAAAAAACCCAAAACAAAACAAATAAAGGCAGTGGTCAGACTGGAGGCTATTTTTAAGTCATGTTTCATGGTACAGTTACCATATATTCCTACTTTCTTCCTCCAGCACTTGCCGTCTTAGATTCCAGCCATCCCAGGTCATAGGACAGTAGAACAGTCCTTTGATAAAGCCATTTTAAAATGGCATTTGGTTTCTCACAGTGGCCAGCCAGATTGGAACCAACATCCAGCGGAGGTAGTGGGGCGATAGCAATAGCATTTAAACTTATATACTGCTTCGCAGTGCTTTACAGCCCTCTCTAAGTGGCTTACAGAGTCAGCATGCTTCCCCCAATAATCTGGGTCCTCATTTTACCCACCTTGGAAGGAGGGAAGGCTGAGTCAACCTTGAGCCAGCTAGGATCAACTGGTGAACTGCTGGCAGCCAGCAGTCAGCAGAAGTAGCCTGCAGTACTGCATTCTAACTGCTGCATCACCACAGCTCAATCATCAGTAACTGAGTTTAAACATGCTTGGAATAAACACATGTCTATCATCATAGAATAGAATAGGAAAGGAAAAGAAAAGAAAAGGACCTTGGTGGTGCAGGCTGTTAAATGCCTAGCACTTAAGTTCCAGCTGCCTGCAATTAGTGCAGGCTCGAATCCCACCAGGCTCAAGGTTGACTCAGCCTTCCATCCTCTCGGGGTAGGTAAATTGAGGACCCAAGATTGTTGGGGACAATAAGCTGACTTTGTAAAAATGCCTCTTAGTAATAAGCAGGCATATACAATGGAATGAAGGCTATTGCTGAGCGCATTGGGTTGTATCCCAAAATTGTAAGCCCCTGAGTCTTCGGAGAAGGGCGGCATATAAATGTAATTTTAAAAAAAACCATACTCAAATGGCAGACTCAATAGACCACTGGGTCTTTTCTGGTATCAGTTCTCTATGTTTCTGTGTTACTTGCCAGATTATCACTGCCCTGCTGTGGTTCTCTGCCATTGGTATATGGAGGCATACTGTCCCCACTCCAGAAGTTACATAGTCAGTAACAGCAACCCCTGGTAGACCTGTACTCCATGAATTCATTCAGTCCGGTTGTAAATCAAATTAGTGATCGCCACTATATCCTACATCTTGTGACAATGAATTCCATAGGTTAACAATGCATTCCTTTTTTTCTGTTTTAGCTGTTCTTTCAATCAGTTTCATTAGATGACACTTATGTTCTGAGAGAGGAGTAACAATTATCTTGCCATTTTTTTCATAACATGATAAAACTCAATCATCTCTTCTGTCACCTAATTTTAAAGCAAAAAAGCCTCAAACAATCCGTTTTTTCCCCATAAGGCATTTGTTGGAGTCCCGCGATTCTACACTTTTTCTAGCTCAAATAAATCCTTTTTAAAAAAATGATGCACAGAACTTTACCCAGTATTCCAGATACTTTTGTATAAGGATATTACACATGTTGACCATTTTATTTCCCTAATGAGCACAAGTATGAAATATGTCTGTTTTTAACAGCCGTTGCTCATTGAATGGTCGACTTGAGCCATCTGCTGTAACTCCAAAGTAGCTACAGGCAGCTTAGTTCCATCAGTGGTTGTGTGCAATTGAGGCGGGATTTTTCTTTTTAATATAAAATTTATTGGGGCTCATCTTACCACAGGGTAACTCTGGACAGTTATCTGAATGTGTATCGTTTTGCACTTATGTCAAGTTAACCACATTTTCCATTTGGTTGTCCGTTGACTTAGTCTACAAAGAATCTTTTGAAGTTCTTAGTCAGAGCCTGTTGACATAGATAGATATTGTATCCAACCCTTCTAAAGAATAGCAATTTTCAAATAATGCATTGGGGCAGGAGCCCCATCCTGTGGGCTGCAGCCCGGTAACGGGCTGCGGCCTAATCGCCATTGCAATTAGGCCCCACTTGCACGAGCGTCATCGCAGGCAGTCGCGGCCCCACTCAACGAAAGCATTGCCACAAGTGTTGTGAGCCCTTGCGGCACCAGTCATGTGAGCAGCGTTGCGGGCACTCACGACCCCTCTTCCCTCCCCCAGTTCCACACCGCCAATCCAAAAAGGTTGGGGAACTCTGCACTAGGGAAATGCTGGTTTTCTGTCACACTCCAATATAAGTCTGATCACATTTTCTTTAATTATATCAGCTTAAAGTTACTTTTCTACTTATTCCTCTTTTCACAAACATATTCACTAGAGGAAATAAGCTAGAATTGTGCAGAGTATGAGAAGATAAGGCAGCACATGTAGTTCTAGAAAAAAATGGCTGTGTTAGAAACATTGTTCCTTTTAGAAATAATGCAATGGCCTTGTGTGAACAACCTCTAAACCCCATTCCGGGCATTTGTCTTGTCAAGTGTTTCAGAAGAAACAGCCAGGATGTGGCTTTGTAGGGACAGGGAGGGGGCTGTACAATTTAGAGCCAGTTCTCAGTAACATCAACTGAAATTTATGGGTTTATCGCACAAGCTGAAATTGTGAAGGAAGACTCTTTCGAACCTCTCTTGCTTGCCCCCCCCCCTCCATGTTTCTCACTCCTGGTGGTATATACCATAACAAACAAAATGGTCAAATAAGCAGCTTGGTTGTAATTGTCAGCCTAGAAACTCAAGGAAATCCAGTGGAATCATGAACAAGGGATAAACATTCTTTGTTAGAATAGCAAGGAATGTCACCTAGTTAATATTGTCTGATCACATAATCACAGTTTGAGTGCTCAATGACCACCCTGCGGTTATAACATTGCATCATCATCATGTGCCCTTTTCTTGACAGCTTCCCACAAGCAAACAGTGGAGAAGCCAACAGGAAGTCAGAAATCATGGTGATGTGGGATTCTTGCTTAACAATGGCAGCTGGGACTGCTGGAGCTGCCATTGCTAAGCAGTGTGGTTGTATGACATCATGCTTAATGATCACACTGCTTGGTGCTGGAGTTTCTGTTCCAATTACTATTGTTAATCAAGGACTACCAGTAGTAGAATAGAAGTCTTTTGAGAACAGAAGAACTATCTTGCAAGATCAAAGCAGAGCCTCCATTTAGCCTACTATTTGTTTTATTTGGGCCAGCCATGTGACCTTCCAGAAAGCTCACAGCTTGGAAATGAAGACAACTGGTGTCCAACAAGAGCACATGCTTGAAGAAAGGAAACAGCTTAGGTGACATCCAAAACTTCAGGGCAGGGTTGAGAAATCTGTAGCTTGGCAAATAGAGCTTAATTACAACTCCTAGCATTGTACTCCGACTAGAGTAAGTTTTATCCATCAGCATATGGAACACCAGAGGCCTGCTTTGTTTAATGACTGTAATATTCATGTGTATTAAGCTTGATTAAAAATAGTTTTAATGATTTGTATGAGTTTGTTCGCAATCAGAGAGCTACTTATCCGTATGGTTGACTAGGAAATTGGTAGGAATAAAAAACATCTATTTATAGATGATGATTTTTAGATTTGCAGCTGGTAGGAGAAAGCTTCCTAGGGTAGACAGGGAGAGCATAAAATCTTCCCAGGAAACGTAGGGTGAAATAATTAGATCAGGCTTGTTTCTTGACATGCATATATAGCAAGTGCTGCAAAGTAAGTGCTCTGATTTTTTTTTTCTGACAATGTTCCTCTCCTTGACTAGAATCAGAATTATGTGTCATCTCTGGCTCATATTTTAAAACCTGTCTGTTGACACTTCTCTCTGAAATGACTTTGGGAGGGGAGATGGAGCAGAATCTGAGGAATGGTGGGGCTTCACAGAACAGAGCAGGAGGAGGGATAATGGTGGGGCTTCTCTGATTTGCTTGAAGGGAAAAAATCTTTTGAGTCTTTTAATAAATGCACCATTAACTTGGGATTCTTCTCTCCTTTTCAGAGTTGGCAGTGCTTAATTGCTCTCGGAGTTTCCTTCCTGGCTTGTGGGCATACGGTAAGAGTCACAAGAACTTTGCTAACTGAAGATCCGCCTTCAGGGGCAGTTAATTAATTACTGTGTCTACTGCAGAACAAGTAGCCATCAGGGCCAGTGCGTTTCTATGGTTTACTTTGTAAACATATCCAAATGTATGTGCAATTTTGCACAGTGTTAAAATTGTGATAATGGTGTTTAAAAATTATTGGATGTATATGAGAAAAGCTTATGTGTATATTTTTCCTTGTTAATCCCCAACAATCACACTCGGGATAAAAATTGATTCTCTTAGTGCTGCATTAGTTCTCAATGGAGATCTCTCTGTATGCTGCTAAAAGCTAAGATACTTTATAATTGAACCAAGAAGCTAATATTTCACTCCAGTTGAGACTTACCAAATTAATGCTAATAAACCTAATGGCATAAAATTACATTTCATAAATTGCCCTTTAATAGAATATTGCTAGCATCTGTAGTTGGAATGCAGATATCTAAGCTTGCTAGTTAAAAGTTCTTTAGAGCTCAGGAATGCATCTTTGTCCACACTCTGTGCTTCAAGCCACAAATAAATTTCTGTAGAAGCAATAAAGCTATGGGTGGGAGAAGACTCTGCCTGCCTTAAAAAAAAAGGTGGGGGGAGCCCTCCTTAAATCCTAATCATTGTCAAGCTTGTTTTCTATATGTCAGGGCATTTTTCTTCCAGAGGCCAGTATTCAGACCTAGAGTAAAAACTTTATCTGTGATGCTGGGTAAATCACTATCCGTGAATGAAGAGGAGTTAGAACATGGGGGCAAACATCCCATCTAATTAATTGAAACCCATAGACCATTCCTTTCAGTTGATTATGTAAATAGGCAAAGCTGGAAATGTCTTCCCATACCAAGTGGCCAACAAAAAGCTCTCTGTGATGCCAGGCTGAGCTGTTTTCCAGCTAAGGTGCAGACATTGCAAAAATAACCAATGACTTACCAAAAGTGGATAGATGGCCAGACTCTTTTAAGTATCAGAGTCAAAACCAGGAAGACCTGCATGATTATAATGGAGAGATGAAGCCTAGTCATTAACTGCAGAGAGACTGCTTGCTTATAAGATCAAGATCCAGATTTAGAACAGAAAAATTATATTCAGTACTTACAAATATTTTCCATTTTTTTGTGCTTAATCCTCATTTGCTCAAACAAGATAGTATTTGTATTTCCTGCCATTCTTTATGGCAGGCATGTTTATATTAAGGAACGATTTCTGGCTGTCAGATTACTTAACCATGAGAATATGAACATTTTCCTTTAGCCAGAAATGTTTCCCGGCATGAAATATTAAATAAGCACCTATTTAAAAAGCATATGCTCAGCTAAGAATGTGACTGTGTGTTAGAATTGGCTCGATTTTGCTCCCTTTGTCATTTTCACTAATGATTTACCTATGTTTCGGTTGGCTGCCCCATTTGGCAAACAAAGCATTGCAAAATCTTTCCTGATACCTTAACAGCGTTCTCAGGGAAGGGATAAATATCAAGAGAGAGAGAGAGATCATATTAAGAACCAAGAACATTTCATTCCTGAGCTTTTGGTCAAGAGGGAGGACAAACAGCTTCTAACCCATGTATATATTTTTCCCTAAGGGTCTTATTTAAAGATCTTACTTAAAGATCTTACTGTCTTACTTACTTAAGCTTGTGCAGTCTTCCCTATCAGGCCTGTATATGATGTGTTGGGCTACAACCCCAGAATTCCCAGTCTTTGCAACCAGTAAGCGTGATAACAAAGATTTCTGGGATTTGTAGTACTATCACGTGAGAGCAGCCAAATGAGAAAGAACAGGATTTTCCTGCTACAATTTGAGCAGAACCTCCTTCATAAAGTACAATACACTTTAAAAAGAAGATCCTTCCCGAGTCTGAATGGAGGGGATTGAGTCTTTAAGAGTCACACTGAGCAATAATTCAGCCTATGCAAGCCTGACACTATACAGCTTCTAACTTCCCCATCGCATTGGGAAGGCAAAGGCTGGCGAAGACTTACTTGCAAATAATACTACTGATGTCCAAATACAACCTTGCGATGAAATTAATGTTTACTTGTTTACTTTGCTACAGTTGAGATGGAGGTACTAACTTTTTGAAATGTATGTTGTTAATTGTGTTTCAAATTCTGAAGAAATTCCTAAATTCAGATGTTAATTGATTTGAGCAACATGCTCCTTATGCATATTATAATACTAACTACTATTCTTGACTAAAGAAAGACTCATTATGGTATAATAGTCAGAACTGAATGAAGCGTGTAAGCAAAATAGCCTCCCTTAGACACTGTTTCAGCCAGCTGTCCTATTTAGCATCAACACTAAGAAGTTTGTGTTTGTATTTTTCCACTTTTTTAAAGTATTTATGATAAATCTTGATATGACTAATGCATTTTAGCAAGGTTAATTTTTCTTTGTTACTAAAAATTGGACTGCTCGGGGTCTGGTTAAAACTACATTATGTTTATTTGTATAGATTTAAAAGAGGTGATTTATCGTTTTCCAAGTATTTATAAGTTTGAAAAGATTACTCAGGCTGATTTGTAACTTTTTATCAGAATTATCCCAGGTTTCTGATCAGTCTATGTCAAAAGTTTCTGATCAGTCTATGTCAAAAGTTTCTGATCAGTCTATGTCAAAAGTTACCTAGTTAAGTGGACTCAAGTTCTATTAAAACTCTAAGCTGCTTAACCTTGAATTAAGCAGAGTCCCTGAAATAGTAATTACATAGTCATTCTGTTGGCTTCAATGGGAACAGACTCCTAAACAGAGAATCTCCTAGCTGACCAAAGCATTTCTTATTAATGATATTTTTCAGTTGGAAGGATGCAAATGTAGGAGATCTGTAGGCTTGATTTGTCAGTTTTCATGTTGAGTCTGTGGGAAGAATTTACCCTATATAAGGGCTATACTTATAAAATGTTGGGTCACACATTGACTGTTGTGGGGGAGGAATCTTTGCCTGGAAGAGGTAAAATTGAATACACAAAGCTTTCAATAGAATTAACTGGAATCATCCCACAACTCTGGGTTGGGACTTAGAGGCGATAAAGTAGACTACTTTGTACGGATGGAACCCTCTGAAACAAATCTATCCTTCTGCCTCACATATTTAAATTAAAACAGTGATTGCACAACATTTCCCATCCACGTTACAATTTACTTTCCTAGTTGGTGGGTGGTTGTTCCTGTTCTGTTTTGGTTTTTTTTGTTCCTGTTCTGTTGTTCCTGTTTTATTTTTTTAAAGAAATGCTTATGCAACAACAAAGTTCATAGAGTTCATAGATTATTGAGATAATTCCTACTCAGCAAGGGATTATTACCTCTACTCACTAGAAAGGAGTTTATGCAGGACTTAAGATTTGATAGAAAACCACCCACTTCCTGTTGTAGGCAATGTAGATTTGCTACAGCACAGTATTATATTTTAAAGAGCAATTTGTCTGATCATCTCATAGCTCCGTGTTGAAGTTTGCTGGCTTGCGTATTTTATCCCTTTTTCCGTATATATCAGGAGAAAAGATTTGGCACGTCCCACACCCATCTAAACCAACAACAAACACTATATGTTAATGCTTTGCAGATTCTAAGGATAGATATATCTTGAATTCTCTGTGTAGACGTATCAAGCTTTGTATTGTGCACGGATGATTGTTTTCCAATTTTGTTAGCATTATAGTTTACACTGAGGCTGGTTGGGTAATTCTGCTGTTTAAAACAAACAGCAGGCTCTCAGCTGTTCTACACTATTTCTATGCACTTTAAACTTGTAAGTTCTCAGAAGGAAGATAAACTGCCTCTTGGGATGTCAATTTCTGTTTGACGCTATTTGAATATAGTACGAGATTTCAAAAAACAGAGATATGTAGCAATCATGTATTAAAACATTTGAGCTACATAATGGCTTGTACAATGTGAAACAAATGTCTATTTTTATCTGACCTAAACCAATCTGTATACCTAATTTTGATTAAAAAATGGAACATTTTTCAGCTTGGGTCTCTTTCTTTTTAAATTAACATCATGAAAATGATCTAATTCAGGTCACAGCGTAATATCTTTCCCAAACACACATGGAAAACATTTCATAAAGGGTAGCTACATTTAGAGAATGGGCAGTTTCCCTCCTGCATTCATTTGAGTGTGGAAGAAAGTTCAACACATCTTGATGAAGCATCCCCTCATTGAAAAGAATCTGGAAACTCTTCCTCTCTCTAGTGTAACACAATCAACATCTGTGTGAAGTTTTCTATATTATCCTTATAATAAAGAGTAATGGCCTAGAACGGCAGCTACACTGTAATTGAGCTGTGGTGGCACAATGGTTAGATTGCAGTATTGCAGGCTAACTCTACCGACTGCCAGCAGTTCGATCCTGACCAGTTCAAGGTTGATTCAGCCTTCCATCCTTCCAAGATAGATAAAACAAGGAGCCAGTTTGTTGGGGGCAATATGATGACTCTATAAACTTAGAGAGGGCTGGCTGTAAAACACTCTGAAGCAGAATATAAATCTAAGTGCTATTGCTATTGCTAATTTGAACAAAATGACTTCTTGACTGTATGAGAACCAAGGTTCACCATTATTTTGATAATAGGGACTGGCCAGACGCTTTGGCAAAAGGTAACGTTTGAATGAAAAAAGCAAAGTGTATTGAATCCTCTCAACTAATACGTGTTGCTAAATATAGCTTCCTGTATTTGAATAAAACTTTTTAAAAAACTATTTGAGTTTTATCCCCATCATCATCACATCCTATGGCAGTGAAATTTATGATGGGAAATCATATACTGTTACTTCTCTGAACCTACTACAAATATTTTTGTGTCTGCCCTGAGATCTTCTGTTACTCAAGAATTGCACTAGAAGCACTGATTTGACACCTTAATTTTTACAAATATGGATTTTTTGGAACATGCATTTTGATATTTCCATGCTGTCAAAAAATGCTGTTTTGTTTTTAGATTTCCAGTGAGCAATTTGAACTTTTCATATTATTAAGATGAGATGAACAAAAACTGAAGACCTAAAGGGTCATCTTTAAAACTTGCTTTAATACCTGACATTGTGCAAATAAGAAAGAAATTTTGAGTCCTCACTCTTGTAAAGTTGCAATTAGTAAAGTAAAGTTGCAATTAGGAGCCTCTGTGGCGCAGTAGTTAGAGTGCAGTGTACTGCAAGCTACTTCTGCAGCCAGCTGCCTACAATTTGGCAGTTCAAATCCTACCAGGCTCAAGGTTGACTCAGCCTTCCATCCTTCTGAGGTGGGTAAAATGAGGACCCAAATTGTTGGGGGCAATAGGCTGATTCTGTAAACCGCTTAGGGCTGTAAAGCACTATAAAGCAGTATATCAGTCTAATTGCTATTGCTAGTAAACAGGGACACTGGCAAATAACTAAGATGGAAAACAAAGGAACTGCTGAAATTTCAGTTGCTGATCACTTGGAAAGAAACAGGTTTTTTTTTTAAATCTTCACTTTTTATCTTGATCAAGTCAAAAAGTAACAGTTACACAAATAGGAGAAGCAATGTGGAAGTTTAGATTAAAGCATTTTAGGACTTGATCCTATTTATTGGTCTTGCTTTAGATTATGTGTGTCAAACTTTTTGTCTTGCTTGAGTCGCACTGAGTGAAGAGGAATTGTCCTGGGTTGCATATATTAATATATATTTTATTAAAATATAATCATGTATATAATCATATGATGTTAAAAATTTATGAACCTGTGGGGTCGCATTACTAGCTGTCCAGGGCCATGTGTGGCTTGGACATGTTGCTTTAGATAATGCAATAAATACCACACAAACATACACAACACACACACACTCACACATGCACGCACGCATGTGTTTCATATGACTCCATAGCCATATTATTGATCTAATTTGCAGAAACAAACATTTTGCAGTGGTAAAATAAAACATTAACATATACTTTGCCAATGGAGCAATGTTATAAGGCTTATATACTTCCCACTAAGAAAATATATTTCTAGTATATTCCAAGTAATTTTATATGCAGATTAAATTAAAACTAATGCAGTCATCCTCTTGCATACATACTACACATTATGAGAATTTTTTTTTTGCTTTTTCCTGTGTCAAGCTTTCTTTGCCAGCTTTAAAGGAACTGGAAAGCGTAAGTAATGGTTCTTCTCCCTAAGAAACATTCCAATTCTTACAATATGGAAAACATACACAATTTTTGATCACACAAATGTTTGGGAATATTCGATATATCATATGCAAAGAAAAAAAATGGCTTATTGCGGGGGGGAAAGTCAAAGCCTTCAAAATACAATCGTGACTCATTGAAACATTAATGTAGCATAGGTCTGGCAAGTTGAGATGTAAAACAACATTTGTAAAAGCCAGAACAGTGTGTGCATTCATCTAGTTGCCAGGTAATCCTAGACTGTTGTTCTTCTGTGTTAGAAAAGGGTACTCATTTTAAGATTAATAATGTCCTGTGAGTGACGTGTTGCAAGTCTCATCACAATTAAGAAGCTGTTGTTGTATGTACAATAGTCCTTCAAAATATAGAACATTTGTAGCTCTCCAATCGCACCATTAAATTTCTTGAACCTCAGCCCTGATTTTTAGAAGTACTGCTGAAAAGAACTTTTAAATCTCTTGGATTCCCAAGAACATTGAAACACTTTTAAACTGAACTATAGCCTTTTAAACGCCTCAAATTCCAGGTGAAAGGAAGAGAGAAGCACTGCCATGTATGAACACTCAATACATGTTGAATTTCTTAGTATTTTGCTAGGTATAGGAGATATGTATGCCTAGTTCATAGTAATCCACACCCATCATTTTTATAGCAGGTAGGAACATGTTACAGATTAATTCTTTCCAATACTAGGAATGCAGAAAGAACTTGAAATATTAACTTGGTGTATTTCTCTAAACACACAAATAAGGTGGTGAGAAATTTACATGCAAATAGTCTTCAACTTGTGAGTCTAAATGAGATTGAGAGTGTGATTCAGTTACAACAAATTGCTTAACAGCTGAAATTTTATTCTCTGTATCTTAAACCCCAGTTTCATGATTCTAAAAAATCTGATGAGGCTTGTTTACGCTGATTCAGTGATCCCTGCATGTGTTCCAGAATAGAAATTCTGGAATTTCCTAGAGCAGATTAAAATCATGACTAAGGAGAGTGCATTCTTTCCATTATAATGAAAAGGGCAAAGGAATGAAAACACTTAATCCAATAATGAAGTTAAATCCAACAATTCACTACTAAGTATTAGGAAGGGGGTGGCGGTTCAAAGAGTAATATTTCTACATGAATTGAAGAACAAGTGATTGCCAAGCATAACTAAAAAAGTTCTCATCAGTCAAGCAGTGCAACAAATAGTATGTTAGTCTGCAAAACATTAATTTGTACCAAGTTGATACAAATTAATGGAAAGTCTACTTAATGTAGATGTGTCTCCCAACC
Organism: Naja naja; assembly: GCA_009733165.1. Taxonomy (NCBI): domain Eukaryota; kingdom Metazoa; phylum Chordata; class Lepidosauria; order Squamata; family Elapidae; genus Naja; species Naja naja. The sequence continues at coordinate 164,297,775 of CM019149.1, forward strand.
AGCAGCCAGGAAGGGCATCTGCAAAGAGGAGGTGTTATTTAAATATTCAAAATGGTGATGACTGCCATATTGACTTTTTTCACACCCTTTAATTCATGGCTATCCCTGCAATTGTTACAGCTAAACTTAAGGTAAAATGAAGCTGTTTCACCTATGCAGAACAGAACACGCTCAAACCCCACTACATATTGTCTCAATCAGTTATATGAACATCTGGAGCACTAGAATTTGCAAGATGGAGATCCCATTCACCCAAGCTGAATGATTCCGTACCAGGGTCTTGCTTTCTGAAATTTCACTGTACAGCTTTGTGAGGAGGCATAAAAAGATGAGGTAATTAACTGAGTATCATACATGCTCACTAACAATCAACTACTGTTCAAACACACCACTTACTCAGGTGCAAATGTTTGCTTTGCAGCTTCAGGCAAAATACGGGTAAGATTTCTATCAGGTATTGCTGAAAAGATTACATGTTTTTCAGCAAGGAAGCTGATCTCTCCAAGCGTCAGCTACAAAGAACAGGCCCAGTGAGAGAGGCAGAGAACAATCTATCCTCAGGGATTTGGTTCTCTGATGTTTTCAAGAAACTAAGGTTCCCCCAACCTATTTGCTACGGACTGTCATTTCCATGGCTATGCTAGCCAGGGGCAATTGCAATTGTAAATATAAAATTCCAGATATAAGGAAGGCGCCTACTTGAGCAAGTTTGATCAACACTCAGCCTTTCATCTTTGAGGGCTTTGCTCAGAAGATCTTGAAAACCCTTCTTTTGGGTCTTCTTTACAAGTCCTGAAACAAACTCTTGCAGAGATTTAGTGCCAACTGTATTTATTAAATATTTAGTCAAGGAACAGTAGAATAGGATCGAATAATGGCCGCAACATTATCAAAGATTCATTCACTGATATAATGAATCCCTTTAACCCTTAGAATAGGCCAAATAGGTCTGTCCCTTATATAAAACAGGAGTCATTAATTGGATTTTGAGAACAAAAAATCTCTATGAAGTATTTCTATCTTCAAAGACACTTGAGAATGATTTTAAAAGCCTCCTTAGCTTCTAGGCTAAGATGTAATTTACTTGCAAATTTAGCAGTTTTGCCTGGGAGTGGTTTGTTCATTAGAGCCTGGTTCAGCCCTCTTGAAAAATGAATCATCGCCAGTGGACCTTTGGAACGCTGTGATTGGATTGTGCATTCCTATGATTGGCTGTCAAGTAACTTCTCGCTTCTAATCTGCTCAATTCTGTAGCACACCGGATGCTCATTCTCGCTTAATTTTAAAAGGGAGCCTGACAAATTGAGCATCCGTGATCTCTGGAAATAGATCTTAATATTTAAGTAGTTGTTTGGATTATTTAGCAATGGGTTGGGTTCGCCTACTGTGCTAAGCTACAGTGTGGCTTGTTTTGCATTCAGCAAATAACTGCATTATGGCCTACAAAAAAAGGGGGATATTATGTCAATTTTCTCTTGAAATCCATAGATTTTGTTGCTGTTCTTCATGGTTAAAAGCTGGCTTCAAATTATCTAAGAGAACTCAGAGATTAAAACAAACTTGGAAAAATTAGAATAGGGCCATACTTCATTACACTAAGGTCCTTTCTCATCTTGGAATTGTGTCAGAACTGCACACACAAAACCTAGGCTAGCCAATGAAATAAATGATCTGCTGGAAGAGAAGAAGCAGCTTTGCGTGCCATTTCCTGAGTGGTTCCTTTACGGGCTAGTCACCTCCTGGGGAATTTGGAGATCTCATATTTGATTTCTGGATTTTACTTCTTTCAGAATTTCTAACTGCTACCAACTTCTCTCTTTTTGTCTTGCCTAGTATCATCTGGGACTCACTTCTCAGCCTGAACTCTTCCTTCTGAACAATGTTGATGCTGTCCCAATCACGAATAGATGAAATCCTGTCCACCACCATCAACTGAGTGTAACTTATTTGAAAAAACCTTTTCAATGCTGCACAAAACCAAATTTTGATTGGTTCTGATATCAGCGGGTACAAGTCAAGAATTGCCAGTGGAGACTGAGCTTCCCCTTGAAAGAAGAAGCAGGAAGGAGAGTCAAATTATGAAGAGTTATCTGTTACACTGGGAAACAGACCTCTTTAGAGGCTGGCTGTACATGAGGTCAACTATGAAGGCTATTAAACTATTGACAAAGTTGAAGCATACCTTGTAAGTGAGAAAAATGTTTCTAATTGACAAGACACCTGCAAAATGCAGAAAGTAACAAAAAGGTGAAGAGCTATGAATGAAATAAGGGGCTGAACTTGATATTTTTTTTTGCACATCTCAGTTCATTTATAAGGAAAGTGGCTGGAAGAGAATTACACTGGAAAGAGTCGCAAATAAAGGGAGAGTTTGATACCCTCTTCCTATTCTTCCACTTAAAAATCCTTACCTCTTTATTGGTATAAATAGGTACATATTTGTAAATAAAAGTTCCGATAGGAAGCCTCCCACTTAATACAGAGTGTCATTAATCTGTTTTGGAAGGATTCACAATCCTCTCTTAACTTCTGATTTCTGGAATGCTGTTAGATTGTGTTCTAGAAATTAAGCAATATCCTGCTTTAATGCAAAAGGAAAATTGAACAGAACTTTCTGAAACTCTTAACGATCATAATCCACAGGAAGAGTATCTACATGAGCCCTATATAAGACATTAAATAAAGATGAACAAATAGAAGATGGAATAAGAACACATTTCAAGTTCTTTAGGATTAGACCAGTATTTCAATCTTGGCAGTTTGAGGATGGGTGGACTTCAACTCCCAGAATTCCATTGGCTGAGGAATTCTGGAGTTGAAGTCCACCCATTTTCAAGTCCCCAAAGTTGAAAAAGAGTGGTTTAGACAAAAAAAATTGGTAGGTTTCCCAGGGATGTTCCTACGCTAAATTCAATGTTTAATCCCATTTCCTTCATATGGCATATTCCTGTGCTTTGCATACATGAAAAGCATGTGTTTGTTTAACCCTTTGGTTCCCTGTTTTGTTTAATTGTGGGAGTTTTTGGTTTCTTTTTGTTTCATGCAAGTCTAATTCCTGGAGCTAAAGAGCATACTATTTGCTTCGGTGTGCTTAAACTGCAGATTCTGCTTAGCCCAAAATCATTCTGAATTGTCCTTGTTTTTCCAACTGGGTCCCTGATTCTTCTCTCCAGAAGCTGTAAGACCATATAATCTAAGGAAAAAACATGATAATCCTATATGTTTACTAAGAACAAATAAACCCAGCAGCTGTTGCTTCCTCTCAAGAAAGTTGAGTAGTGAGAAGAAGAATATAGAGAAAGGTAAATTCCAAAGAAATCCACGGTAGGTCCTCTTTCTTAGTTGCTGGTAGAAAACTCTAGCCCAGTGATGGCCCCAAAACTCTGGCTGTTCCACTAGCAATGTAAGGGCATGCCAAGTGAGTTAGGGAAGCTTTGGATGCATTAGTGTCCCCGATCTTTAATGACAATTATCATCAAGAAGGAATAGAAGTAACAAATCCAATAATAATTCTCCTCGTCCCAATTTCTTGAAGATTAATCAACCTTCTTTTCTGAGCTTGAATTAAACATGAAGCCTTTTGCTCAGAGGTTCTATATCCTGAAGACTTTTGCTCTCATCCTTGAGTTTAATCTGTTCTGCTCTTTCTGGCTCCTGCTAGCATTGTTCAAGGGATGCCTCAGGCTCTGGATAAAAGTGTTTGTTCATTCAAGTACAATGAAAGTTTCAGGCACATTTTTACAGTTGGAGAGTCAGAACTGGGAGGAATTTCTTTGATAGAGAGCAGGGATCTCCAAACTTGGCAACTTTAAGACTTGTGGACTTCAACTCCTAATGTTCCCCAGACAGCATGGCTGGCTAAGAAATTCTGGGAGTTGAAGTCCACAAGTCTTAAAAGTTGCCAAGTTTGGAGACTCTTGATGAAGATTATACACAATCTGATTTACATAGTTCACCTTGGTTTCAAAAGAGCCTTGGTAGCTCAGGCTGTTAAATGCCTGCTCTTAAGATCCAGATGCCTACAATTACTGTAGGCTCGAATCCCACCAGGCTCAAGGTTGACTCAGCCTTCCATCCTCTCTGGGTAGGTAAATTGAGGACCCAAGATTGTTGGGGGCAATTAGCACTCTGTAAAATGCCGCTTAGTAATAAGCAGGCATATAATGGAATGAAGGCTATTGCTGAGCACATTGGGCTTAATAAGCCTCCTGAGTCTTCGGAGAAGGGCTGCATATAAATGTAATTAAAAAAAAAAAAAAGTCAGAAAACAATATAGTGCTAGACAGATTATTCAAAATGCTACCTGAGCATGCACAGGATTGCAACCTTGTACTTACTCTCTAAGCTGTGTTATAAAACTTGTTCAATGCACTATTAAGATTGGAGGGATTCCACCACAGACTATCCACTCAATCCTTGTATCGCTTTTCCCTTTGAGAAGTAGCTTTCTACCCTCATGACAGGATCACTTAAAAAAAAAGAAAGAAAGCCACGTGTGATATATATATATATATATATATATATATATATATATATATATAGGTCTTGGTGTATTCGGTCTTGTCCCGTAAGGTTGAGAATACCTTGGCAACGCTTCGACGAAATCTCATCCGTCATCTTCAGGCTGGTGTCTTCAGCTTCGTTCTCCTGGGAGAAGTATATATATATATATATATATATATATATATATATATATATATATATATATATACACACACACACACACACCGTGTTTCCCTAAACTACAATACTACCAAAGTAAGACCCAGCACTATTTTCTAAACCTGCCCTAATATAAGACCTACCCCAAAAGAGACCTAGTGTAAATCTCCAGTTCCAGGAAGACTTTTCAGGGAGCAACCGTGCACCCGCGAAACACCCCCCCTTACACACTCACACCCACTATTTGGCACAAATATATAAGACTCCCCAAAATAAGACCTAGTGTGTTTTTGGGAGCCAAAAAAAAATATAAGGCAGTATCTTATTTTCGGGGAAACATGGTATATATATATAAACTTGAAATCCTATATTTTGCATTTGATATTTCACTTCCCATTTCCTCTCCTTTTCTGTGATTGCCAGCAGCTTCGAAGTCCATAGTCCGTTCCCATTTCCCTGCAGTCCAGTTCCAGAATAAAAAGACAGGTTTTTAAAGATCGTGTAGGAGATGGTGTACTCTACATCAAACAAATTTAATATCTTCTATCTCACATCTGAGAATAAAGATACCATGGTATCTCTCACTGTAAAATGCATGACACAGTTATATAAATTGTTCCAACTTGCATTGTCTAATCTGATGCTTAAGTTTATTACAGGTAGGCAAGCTCCTTTTCTGCTTCTGATAATAAGTCTCTCATTTTACCCAAGTCATACGTTCATGCTGTAAAAGTTGGTGGTGGTTGTGTAATGAACCAACTTCTTTATGTAAACATGGCCTCCCATCTCATCCTTTTTAACCGTCATTGGTGGCATACCTGGAGTTTAGCATGACCAGATTTATTTGTTGTTTTTACATTCTGGTGTTAAGATTTAATTTCCAGACCTTTATGAGAGGATGCACCTAGATGCAAAAATAAAATAAACACACTCAGCATTGAACTTTGATTTCTGAAATTTTCCCCACCCACTCCAAAACCATTCAAGTTCCCAATCCTTACATTCAGAAATAAATTGGCAATATTGGTAGAAAACACTAATGTTCGTAAATACTACAGCTGCTTTAGTTGACCAACATACATCCTATCTCTGTATATTAGATATTCTATTTGATTTTGGAAAATCTAATGTTGACATAGCTTTAAAACAAAGTTATCCCAACAAAGTCTCCCAGTCTTTAACCATGACAGTTAGATGTTCTTTTGCAACAGCCTTGTATGTAGTTTGGGGCAGATGTGTCTTGTTCAGCAATAAATTAAGACTGGCTTCTAAGACTGGCTGCAAAGCTGTTGCCAAAACTTTGCTTTCTGCTTCAGATTGAAGAATGTAATATTCCTATGCTCAAACTGATGTCCAAGTCTCTTACTTGACCTGGATACACAGGTACATTTGAACTCACTAGGTTGATGGTGCTACCAGAATGATCAGATAGCAATGAAAATGATTCAAGGTGCTCAAAATATTTGCAACTGGGCAATAAAATACTTGGTTTAGTGCCTTTGGTATCGATTGCTTTAAAAAGTTTAATGTTACAAAATCCATTTTTCTTTTTGTTAATTTTGCTGGACATTTGGTACTAATTTATTTGAAATGTTGGGTCAGCCATTTTTGTTTATCTAAATGAAAGTCCAGATTTTCAAATAAATATGAAATACTTAACTCCTCTTTTGGGATCTCATCTTATACCAAATACGTCATTACAATCTTTGCATTCTGGGACTTTTAAAAATTAATAATAATACAGAACTGCTTTAAGTACAGTAATTGCAAACATGAGAACCAGTGGTGGGTTTCAAAGTGCTTTATCACCGGTTTGGTGGGCGTGACTTGGGCGCAGCTTTATGCGTGCCGCCAAACACACACTTTAAGACGCAGCAGAAGCTTTCCTACTTACCTCCTGCAATCCTTGTAGCTTCAACAGCTGATGCACGGCAATCTGCTATGCTGCACAAAGCAGCTGCACTTCAAAAGCAGGGAATAAAAGTCAGTGTGGGACCCCAGGCGGGTAGGTGGGGCCCAACAGCAGCTTGTCAGAAAGAACTGGTTCGGTCTCGACTGATCTTTGGCGCTACCAGTATGCCAGAACCGGGCTGAACTGGTAGAATAGCACCACTGATGAGAACTGCTCTCTCCTCTCATTCTTCTATCTGAGTGATATTGTAAAAGCACTTGGATGGGTGAGAGGAAGAACACTGAAGCTTCAGAGGAACTACTCTGGAGGTAGATAATTAGTGATAAATGGAAGCTGTTGAGGAATACTTGAAAGGTAGGAAAGGAAGGAAGGAGGGAGGGAGGTGTAGAGGGAGGAAAGAAAGAAAGAAAGAGAAAGAAAAAAGAAAGAGAGAGAGAGAGATCAGGAAATATATAGGTACAAACTGCTTGAATGGGTATTGTGGAAAAACTTTTGATGTGCTGCAGAATCTTCAAAATTGTTCCCAGAAATGGTGCCCATCTTAAGGCAAGGCAATTGCCAACATTGGTGTCTGCACAAACAAGATGACAATTGTGGGATCATGATGCCTTGTCTGTTTTTATTATGTTCATGCATGTGCAAAGCAGGTGGGGGTTTTCTGTTGTGATGTCGCAGCTTCCATCATTCCCTGTTTATAGACTGCCAGTTATCTGAATCAGCTGTCCAACTTTGCTTAGATAAACACCCTTTAGGTACATCCAAGATAATCTGGGAGTTGACTTTGTGTATAGATTCCATAAGATTTTGCAGCTGACTTCTTGACATATAAGTAATGCTGCAATTAGTGCAGGAGTGAGCTGCTTCCAGACCATGTGCAGATCTCCAGCTCCTTTCTGCCCTGCCCAGAGCCCCCTACAATGCTATATATTGGCAGCAAAATCATCCATTAAAAATGCAGGTAAAATAGATGCCTTAATCCTCCAGTAATGTTAATGCACCTATGTTGTAAAATTTTCCACTGAACCTCCCTGAAGTAAAAATAAGGCTGGAAGCCTCACTGCCATGCTTCAGTGGAAGTCAGAAGCTGAAAAAGTGTTAACTTCGTTTTTCAACTACTTGGGAAGTGCAGAAATGATGTTTGTGGTTGATGAGAAAAGCTGGACAACTTCGAAAACAAGATATAACAAGTATTACAATACCTCCTTACTTTGAAATAGAAAGCTAAATAAATTGCAGGTGACAAAAATAGTGATTTTAAACACAACCTAAAATAAAAGGGCTTGAACAGCTCCATTCTGAAATCAAATGCTGTTCTTAAAGCAGCCGTTTAATGTCCACTTCTTTAGTGTCCGTTCTCCAAAATGGAGAGAGAATATCAATCCTGCCCTCCCAATATTGTTCTGAAGTGACATCCAGATCTGCTAAACTTAGAAGAGTAATCACAATCTTAAATCACAATCCCTAAAATATTAGATTTGCTTTTGTTTCTTCATATTGGATGTAAATTCAACATAATGACTCCAAACTCTCTTTTTTTAAAAAAAATTCTTATGATTGCAAGCATAATCTAAAGAAGAAAGTGATATCTTCATAGGAATTGGCAACAATGCATACAAACAATGCATACAATGCTTTTCTGTGTAAATCACTTTTGTTCCTGGAAAGGATCCCGTTTTAATATGTTTCTTTTGGAGACAATCAGTGGTCAGAATACAGAATAACAGAGTTGGAAGGGACTTTGTAGGTCATCTAGTCCAACCCCCTGCTCAAGCAGGAGACCCTATACCAATTCTGACAGGCTGTCCAGTCTCTTCTTGAAAGCCTCCAGTGATGCAGCACCCACAACTTCTGGAGGCAAGCAGTTCCACTGGTTGATTGTTCTGTCAGAAAATTTCTCCTTATTTCTAGGTTGAATCTCTCCTCGATCAGTTTCCATCCAGTGTTCCTTGTCTGGCCTTCAGGTGTTTTGGAAAGTAGATTGTCCCCCTCACTTTTCTGTGGCAGCCCCTCAAATATTGGAACACTACTATATATGTCATTCCTGGTCCTTCTCTTCACTAGACTAGTGAAGAGAGCGGAAGGAAGTGCAGACGTGACCTTCAGTGGTGGGAAGGAAGCCAAAGGAAGAATGAAAGGAGTCTCACATGCTTTGGATTTCCTGATGTGAGTCAATCTTTTTCCTAACCATTTTTTCTTTTAATGAAAAATATCCTTAATAATAATCCCTGAAGAAGTGCAATTTTGCACCAACTACAATTAAGGACTTCCCAGCTACAAGATTATTGTCTGGGAGAAGCCAATAGATCATCCAGAGAAGAACAAATCCAAATTGGATCCAGCATACGAGTGGTCTTCGACTTAAACTATCCCTGCTTCTCCCAGACAATAATCCAAAGCTATGTGAGACTCCTTTCATTCTTCCTTTGGCTTCCTTCCCACTAGTGAATGTCATGTCTGCACTTCCTTTCCCCTCTTCGCTAGTCTAGTGAAGAGAAGGACCAGGGATAACATACATAGCAGTGTTCCAGTATTTGAGAGGTGGTTCAAAGTTACAACAGCATTGAAAAAAGTGACTAACAATTAGTCCTTACAACCATTGCAACATTCCCCACAGTCACGTGACTGATATTTGGGCTCTTGGCAACCAGCATGTATATACTGTACAACAGCTGCAGTGTCCCAGGGTCATGCTCACCAATTGCGCATCTTCCCAGTTGGCTTCGACGAGTCAATGAGGAAGGCATGTTCACTTAACGGCTCCATAATCGACTTAACAACTGCAGCGATTTGCTTAATAATCATGGCGAGAAAGATTGTAAAGTTGGGCATTGATTCACTTAACAAATTCTGGTCTCGATTGCAGTCATAGGTCAAGGACTACTTTTACTTCTGACTCTCCCTGCCTTTAACCTGTTTTATTTGCTTGCTTTGAAAGAATCAAGAGAGGAATTCATCCCCCTTAATTAGATTGCCCAAGTTTTCAGACATTTGGAGTAAAATCCTTTCTTCTTAAACATTTTAGATATATAATAAACAAGGCTGGTCTGTTATTCAATGTTGCTTGTTTTTTGATGTAAATATTTATACTTCTGTATCCCGCTGAGATAATACAATGGCAAATGATCACATGAAGACTCAGTTTACACATTAGTTATTTTCTTACAATTCAGCATGAAGTTTGTTTAATCTGGGCTTAATGTATAAACCCACCTAGCTTGTTCAATAATACTTCATTTTAAAACTATAGCTTATTAGAAGGTATGAACCAATTATGCTGAATACGATGAAACCTAATCTAGGTTTCTGACACCCATCCCAAATCTCTCTCCTCTCCCATCCCTCCCTCCCTTTTCTCTCTCTCTCTTTCTCTCTCTCTCACACACACACAAAGATAAACTGAGAAAGAAAGAAACTTAACGAAAACGAACACTAAACCATGAAAATATCCATAAAGTGAAGTTCAAACATGGCTCTTGTTAGAAATAAAAAGAAAAAAAACCACTTTTTAACCACTCCATGATTAAAATCCATTAGGGACATCAGAGGTCAGAAATATTTGCTTTAGAAGGTGGACTCTACCACTTGCTTGCCAAATTTTTAATTATGAAATTCTGAAGGCTCTATAGACTCTGTTTTCTTTATATGGTTTTTGTTATTTGTTGCAGCCTTCTCTTTTTTTCTTGATTCTCTTGGGGTTTTTTTGTTTGTTTTTTAAATTACATTTATATGCAGCCCTTCTCTGAAGACTCAGGGCTGCTTACAATTTTTGGGATACAACCCAGTGCGCTCAGCAATAGCCTTCATTCCATTGTATATGCCTGCTTATTACTAAGCGGCATTTTTACAAAGTCAGCTTATTGCCCCAACAATCTTGGGTCCTCAATTTACCTACCCCGAGAGGATGGAAGGCTGAGTCAACCTTGAGCCTGGTGGGGTTCGAGCCTACAGCAGTTGTAGGCAGCTGGAACTTAAATGTAGGCATTTAACAGCCTGAGCCACCAAGGCCCTTTTTGATACTTCTTTTCTTTGTTGTTTTATCAAATAAAAAATCTAATAGACTCGAATCCAATCCTCTCCCCTTTTTAAATGACTTTAGCAGAGATCCAAAGCTCCAGATCAAACTAAAAAGCATTCCTGCATAAACCCCATCCGCAGTGAATATTACTCTGGAGCCACAGGTTTAATTTATTGCAAGTACCATCAGGAAATGGAAGTCAGGACTGCGATTCCCAAATATTATGCTAATCCCAAATCACTGGAACCTTGTCAGTATAAAGTTGGGGGGAAGACGATGCATTCAAATGTCATAACTGCAAACACATCTTATTTCTTGAAAGAAAGAAAAGAAAGAAAGAAAAGAAAGAAAGAGAAAGGAAGGAAGAAAGAAAGGGGAAGAAAGAGAAAGAAAGAAAGAAAGAAAGAGAAAGAAAGGGAAAGAAAGAAAGAAAAAGAAAGAGAGAGAGAGAGAAAGAAAGAAAAGAAAGAAAGAATGAAAGAAAGAAAGAAAGAAAGAAAGAAAGAAAGAAAGAAAGAAAGAAAAAAATACAAAAAAATGTGACTTTGGGACCCAGAACCACAAAAGGTTAGACATGACAATATTTGTGACTGTAACTATACGGTGCTTTGTGCATTAATTCAGATAAGGATCAAAAACGTTCATGTAAAAATAGATCCATGCTGAAAAATGCTAAAAACAATCAGACAAAAGATTCAGGTATAACTTAGTTGAAATTATGCCATTAATTTCTGTAACTGGAGAAACTGTCTCCACAATACTGTTAACATGGTTTCCAATCATACTTCAAAACCCACATTTGATCATATTTCTATTTAATTCTCTTCTAAGGAATTCAAGACATTACAGGTAGTCCTCAACTTACAACCAGTTATTTAGTGACTGATCACAGTAACAACAGCACTGAAAGAAGAATCGACCTACATGGAATCACGGAGTTGGAAAGCTTCTTCTGGACCTGTGTTCCATCCCTCTGCTTACAGCAGAAATACAGGTAGTCCTTGACTTACAACCATTTATTTAGTGACCATTCGAAGTTACAACAGCACTGAAAAAAGTGACTTATGACCATTTTTACATTTACAATTGTTGGAGCATCCCCACAGACACAAGCAAAATCCAGGTGCTTGGCTACTGATTCATATTTATGATGGTTGCAGAAGTGTCCCAGGGTCCTGTGATTCCCTTTTGTGACTTTCTGACAAGGGAAGCCAGTGGGGAAGCCAGATGTTACTAACTTAACAACTGCAGTGATTCATTTAACAGCTGTAAGAAAAGTCAAAATGGGGAAAACTGACTTAACAAATGTCTTGCTTAGCAACATAAATTTTGGGCTCAAGTGTGGTCATAAGTCGAGGACTACCTGTACCATGAAAATCAGTTGTGAGTCACCGAAGTCTTCGGAGATGGGGCTGCATACAAGTCCAATAAATAAATAAATAAATAAATAAATAAATAAATAAATAAATAAAGTAAGTAAGTAAGTAAGTAAGTAAGTAAGTAAGAAAGTCAGGTAAGCAAAGAAAAAGTCTTAATGAAAGTGCAGATTCAGCATCTGAAGGGAAGACATAATCAAATATTCTGGAGTTCCTTTTGTATATATATACACATACACATACATACACACACACACACACACACACACACACACA
>CM019149.1:164311015-164393516 GCA_009733165.1 Naja naja
ACAAAACCAAATTTTGATTGGTTCTGATATCAGCGGGTACAAGTCAAGAATTGCCAGTGGAGACTGAGCTTCCCTTGAAAGAAGAAGGAAGGAGAGTCAAATTATGAAGAGTTATCTGTTACACTGGGAAACAGACCTCTTTAGAGGCTGGCTGTACATGAGGTCAACTATGAAGGCTATTAAACTATTGACAAAGTTGAAGCATACCTTGTAAGTGAGAAAAATGTTTCTAATTGACAAGACACCTGCAAAATGCAGAAAGTAACAAAAAGGTGAAGAGCTATGAATGAAATAAGGGGGCTGAACTTGATATTTCTTTTTTTGCACATCTCAGTTCATTTATAAGGAAAGTGGCTGGAAGAGAATTACACTGGAAAGAGTCGCAAATAAAGGGAGAGTTTGATACCCTCTTCCTATTCTTCCACTTAAAAATCCTTACCTCTTTATTGGTATAAATAGGTACATATTTGTAAATAAAAGTTCCGATAGGAAGCCTCCCACTTAATACAGAGTGTCATTAATCTGTTTTGGAAGGATTCACAATCCTCTCTTAACTTCTGATTTCTGGAATGCTGTTAGATTGTGTTCTAGAAATTAAGCAATATCCTGCTTTAATGCAAAAGGAAAATTGAACAGAACTTTCTGAAACTCTTAACGATCATAATCCACAGGAAGAGTATCTACATGAGCCCTATATAAGACATTAAATAAAGATGAACAAATAGAAGATGGAATAAGAACACATTTCAAGTTCTTTAGGATTAGACCAGTATTTCAATCTTGGCAGTTTGAGGATGGGTGGACTTCAACTCCCAGAATTCCATTGGCTGAGGAATTCTGGGAGTTGAAGTCCACCCATTTTCAAGTCCCCAAAGTTGAAAAAGAGTGGTTTAGACAAAAAAAAATTGGTAGGTTTCCCAGGGATGTTCCTACGCTAAATTCAATGTTTAATCCCATTTCCTTCATATGGCATATTCCTGTGCTTTGCATACATGAAAAGCATGTGTTTGTTTAACCCTTTGGTTCCCTGTTTTGTTTAATTGTGGGGAGTTTTTGGTTTCTTTTTGTTTCATGCAAGTCTAATTCCTGGAGCTAAAGAGCATACTATTTGCTTGTGTGCTTAAACTGCAGATTCTGCTTAGCCCAAAATCATTCTGAATTGTCCTTGTTTTTCCAACTGGGTCCCTGATTCTTCTCTCCAGAAGCTGTAAGACCATATAATCTAAGGAAAAAACATGATAATCCTATATGTTTACTAAGAACAAATAAACCCAGCAGCTGTTGCTTCCTCTCAAGAAAGTTGAGTAGTGAGAAGAAGAATATAGAAAGGTAAATTCCAAAGAAATCCACGGTAGGTCCTCTTTCTTAGTTGCTGGTAGAAAACTCTAGCCCAGTGATGGCCCCAAAACTCTGGCTGTTCCACTAGCAATGTAAGGGCATGCCAAGTGAGTTAGGGAAGCTTTGGATGCATTAGTGTCCCCGATCTTTAATGACAATTATCATCAAGAAGGAATAGAAGTAACAAATCCAATAATAATTCTCCCTCGTCCCAATTTCTTGAAGATTAATCAACCTTCTTTTCTGAGCTTGAATTAAACATGAAGCCTTTTGCTCAGAGGTTCTATATCCTGAAGACTTTTGCTCTCATCCTTGAGTTTAATCTGTTCTGCTCTTTCTGGCTCCTGCTAGCATTGTTCAAGGGATGCCTCAGGCTCTGGATAAAAGTGTTTGTTCATTCAAGTACAATGAAAGTTTCAGGCACATTTTTACAGTTGGAGAGTCAGAACTGGGAGGAATTTCTTTGATAGAGAGCAGGGATCTCCAAACTTGGCAACTTTAAGACTTGTGGACTTCAACTCCTAATGTTCCCCAGACAGCATGGCTGGCTAAGAAATTCTGGGAGTTGAAGTCCACAAGTCTTAAAAGTTGCCAAGTTTGGAGACTCTTGATGAAGATTATACACAATCTGATTTACATAGTTCACCTTGGTTTCAAGTCAGAAAACAATATAGTGCTAGACAGATTATTCAAAATGCTACCTGAGCATGCACAGGATTGCAACCTTGTACTTACTCTCTAAGCTGTGTTATAAAACTTGTTCAATGCACTATTAAGATTGGAGGGATTCCACCACAGACTATCCACTCAATCCTTGTATCGCTTTTCCCTTTGAGAAGTAGCTTTCTAGCCCTCATGACAGGATCACTTAAAAAAAAAAGAGAAAGCCACGTGTGATATATAGATATATATATATATATATATATATATATATATATATATATATATATATACATACATACATACATACATATATATATATATATATATATATATATATATATACCGTGTTTTCCCGAAAATAAGACCTACCCCGAAAGTAAGACCTAGTGTAAATCTCCAGTTCCAGGAAGACTTTTCAGGGAGCAACCGTGCACCAGCGAAACACCCCCCCTTACACACTCACACCCACTATTTGGCACAAATATATAAGACCTACCCCGAAAATAAGACCTAGTGTGTTTTTGGGAGCCAAAAAAATATATAAGACAGTGTCTTATTTTCGGGGAAACACGGTATGTATATATAAACTTGAAATCCTATATTTTGCATTTGATATTTCACTTCCCATTTCCTCTCCTTTTCTGTGATTGCCACAGCTTCGAAGTCCATAGTCCATTCCCATTTCCCTGCAGTCCAGTTCCAGAATAAAAAGACAGGTTTTTAAAGATCGTGTAGGAGATGGTGTACTCTACATCAAACAAGTTTCATATCTTCTATCTCACATCTGAGAATAAAGATACCATGGTATCTCTCACTGTAAAATGCATGACACAGTTATATAAATTGTTCCAACTTGCATTGTCTAATCTGATGCTTAAGTTTATTACAGGTAGGCAAGCTCCTTTTCTGCTTCTGATAATAAGTCTCTCATTTTACCCAAGTCATACGTTCATGCTGTAAAAGTTGGTGGTGGTTGTGTAATGAACCAACTTCTTTATGTAAACATGGCCTCCCATCTCATCCTTTTTAACCGTCATTGGTGGCATACCTGGAGTTTAGCATGACCAGATTTATTTGTTGTTTTTACATTCTGGTGTTAAGATTTAATTTCCAGACCTTTATGAGAGGATGCACCTAGATGCAAAAATAAAATAAACACACTCAGCATTGAACTTTGATTTCTGAAATTTTCCCCCCACTCCAAAACCATTCAAGTTCCCAATCCTTACATTCAGAAATAAATTGGCAATATTGGTAGAAAACACTAATGTTCGTAAATACTACAGCTGCTTTAGTTGACCAACATACATCCTATCTCTGTATATTAGATATTCTATTTGATTTTGGAAAATCTAATGTTGACATAGCTTTAAAACAAAGTTATCCCAACAAAGTCTCCCAGTCTTTAACCATGACAGTTAGATGTTCTTTTGCAACAGCCTTGTATGTAGTTTGGGGCAGATGTGTCTTGTTCAGCAATAAATTAAGACTGGCTTCTAAGACTGGCTGCAAAGCTGTTGCCAAAACTTTGCTTTCTGCTTCAGATTGAAGAATGTAATATTCCTATGCTCAAACTGATGTCCAAGTCTCTTACTTGACCTGGATACACAGGTACATTTGAACTCACTAGGTTGATGGTGCTACCAGAATGATCAGATAGCAATGAAAATGATTCAAGGTGCTCAAAATATTTGCAACTGGGCAATAAAATACTTGGTTTAGTGCCTTTGGTATCGATTGCTTTAAAAAGTTTAATGTTACAAAATCCATTTTTCTTTTTGTTAATTTTGCTGGACATTTGGTACTAATTTATTTGAAATGTTGGGTCAGCCATTTTTGTTTATCTAAATGAAAGTCCAGATTTTCAAATAAATATGAAATACTTAACTCCTCTTTTTGGGATCTCATCTTATACCAAATGTACGTCATTACAATTCTTTGCATTCTGGGACTTTTTAAAAAATTAATAATAATACAGAACTGCTTTAAGTACAGTAATTGCAAACATGAGAACCAGTGGTGGGTTTCAAAGTGCTTTATCACCGGTTTGGTGGCGTGACTTGGTGGGCGTGCTTTGCGTGCGCGCCAAACACACACTTTGCGCACGTGCAGAGGCTTTCCTACTTACCTCCTGCAATCCCTGTAGCTTCAACAGCTGATGCACGGCAATCTGCTATGCTGCACAAAGCAGCTGCACTTCAAAAGCAGGGAATAAAAGTCAGTGTGGGACCCCGGGCGGGTAGGTGGGGCCCAACAGCAGCTTGTCAGAAAGAACTGGTTTGGTCTCGACTGATCTTTGGCGCTACCAGTATGCCAGAACCGGGCTGAACTGGTAGAATAGCACCACTGATGAGAACTGCTCTCTCCTCTCATTCTTCTATCTGAGTGATATTGTAAAAGCACTTGGATGGGTGAGAGGAAGAACACTGAAGCTTCAGAGGAACTACTCTGGAGGTAGATAATTAGTGATAAATGGAAGCTGTTGAGGAATACTTGAAAGGTAGGAAAGGAAGGAAGAAGGGAGGGAGGTGTAGAGGGAGGAAAGAAAGAAAGAGAAAGAAAAAAGAGAGATCAGGAAATATATAGGTACAAACTGCTTGAACGGGTATTGTGGAAAAACTTTTGATGTGCTGCAGAATCTTCAAAATTGTTCCCAGAAATGGTGCCCATCTTAAGGCAAGGCAATTGCCAACATTGGTGTCTGCACAAACAAGATGACAATTGTGGGATCATGATGCCTTGTCTGTTTTTATTATGTTCATGCATGTGCAAAGCAGGTGGGGTTTTCTGTTGTGAAGTCGCAGCTTCCATCATTCCCTGTTTATAGACTGCCAGTTATCTGAATCAGCTGTCCAACTTTGCTTAGATAAACACCCTTTAGTTACATCCAAGATAATCTGGGAGTTAACTTTGTGTATAGATTCCATAAGATTTTGCAGCTGACTTCTTGACGTATAAGTAATGCTGCAATTAGTGCAGGAGTGAGCTGCTTCCAGACCATGTGCGGGTCCCCAGCTCCTTTCTGCCCTGTCCAGAGCCCCCTACAATGCTATATATTGGCAGCAAAATCATCCATTAAAAATGCAGGTAAAATAGATGCCTTAATCCTCCAGTAATGTTAATGCACCTATGTTGTAAAATTTTCCACTGAACCTCCCTGAAGTAAAAATAAGGCTGGAAGCCTCACTGCCATGCTTCAGTGGAAGTCAGAAGCTGAAAAAGTGTTAACTTCGTTTTTTCTCAACTACTTGGGAAGTGCAGAAATGATGTTTGTGGTTGATGAGAAAAGCTGGACAACTTCGGAAAACAAGATGTAACAAGTATTACAATACCTCCGTTACTTTGAAATAGAAAGCTAAATAAATTGCAGGTGACAAAAAATAGTGATTTTTAAACACAACCTAAAATAAAAGGGCTTGAACAGCTCCATTCTGAAATCAAATGCTGTTCTTAAAGCAGCCGTTTAATGTCCACTTCTTTAGTGTCCGTTCTCCAAAATGGAGAGAGAATATCAATCCTGCCCTCTCAATATTGTTCTGAAGTGACATCCAGATCTGCTAAACTTAGAAGAGTAATCACAATCTTAAATCACAATCCCTAAAATATTAGATTTGCTATTTGTTTCTTCATATTGGATGTGTAAATTCAACATAATGACTCCAAACTCTCTTTTTTAAAAAACTTCTTATGATTGCAAGCATAATCTAAAGAAGAAAGTGATATCTTCATAGGAATTGGCAACAATGCATACAAACAATGCATACAATGCTTTTCTGTGTAAATCACTTTTGTTCCTGGAAAGGATCCCGTTTTAATATGTTTCTTTTGGAGACAATCAGTGGTCAGAATACAGAATAACAGAGTTGGAAGGGACTTTGTAGGTCATCTAGTCCAACCCCTGCTCAAGCAGGAGACCCTATACCAATTCTGACAGGCTCTCCAGTCTCTTCTTGAAAGCCTCCAGTGATGCAGCACCCACAACTTCTGGAGGCAAGCAGTTCCACTGGTTGATTGTTCTGTCAGAAAATTTCTCCTTATTTCTAGGTTGAATCTCTCCTCGATCAGTTTCCATCCAGTGTTCCTTGTCTGGCCTTCAGGTGTTTTGGAAAATAGATTGTCCCCCTCACTTTTCTGTGGCAGCCCCTCAAATATTGGAACACTACTATATATGTCATTCCTGGTCCTTCTCTTCACTAGACTAGTGAAGAGGGCGGAAGGAAGTGCAGACGTGACCTTCAGTGGTGGGAAGGAAGCCAAAGGAAGAATGAAAGGAGTCTCACATGCTTTGGATTTCCTGATGTGAGTCAATCTTTTTCCTAACCATTTTTTCTTTTAATGAAAAATATCCTTAATAATAATCCCTGAAGAAGTGCAATTTTGCACCAACTACAATTAAGGACTTCCCAGCTACAAGATTATTGTCTGGGAGAAGCCAATAGATCATCCAAAGAAGAACAAATCCAAATTGGATCCAGCATACGAGTAGTCTTCGACTTAAACTATCCCTGCTTCTCCCAGACAATAATCCAAAGCTATGTGAGACTCCTTTCATTCTTCCTTTGGCTTCCTTCCCACTAGTGAATGTCATGTCTGCACTTCCTTCCGCCCTCTTCGCTAGTCTAGTGAAGAGAAGGACCAGGGATAACATACATAGCAGTGTTCCAATATTTGAGAGGTGGTTCAAAGTTACAACAGCATTGAAAAAAAGTGACTAACAATTAGTCCTTACAACCATTGCAACATTCCCCACAGTCATGTGATTGATATTTGGGCTCTTGGCAACCAGCATGTATATACTGTACAACAGCTGCAGTGTCCCAGGGTCATGCGTTCACCAATTGCGATCTTCCCAGTTGGCTTCCGACGAGTCAATGAGGAAGGCATGTTCACTTAACGGCTCCATAATCGACTTAACAACTGCAGCAATTTGCTTAATAATCATGGCGAGAAAGATTGTAAAGTTGGGCATTGATTCACTTAACAAATTCTGGTCTCGATTGCAGTCATAGGTCAAGGACTACTTTTACTTCTGACTCTCCCTGCCTTTAACCTGTTTTATTTGCTTGCTTTGAAAGAATCAAGAGAGGAATTCATCCCTCTTAATTAGATTGCCCAAGTTTTCAGACATTTGGAGTAAAATCCTTTCTTCCTAAACATTTTAGATATATAATAAACAAGGCTGGTCTGTTATTCAATGTTGCTTGTTTTTTGATGTAAATATTTATACTTCTGTATCCAGCTGAGATAATACAATGCCAAATTACACATTAGTTATTTTATTTATTTATTTATTAATGGGACTTATATGCCGCCCCATCTCCGAAGACTCAGGGGCTTACAATAAAACAAACACAATAAATATTTAAAAAAGAATTAAATTAATGGTCCCAATTAATACAAAATTTAAAAACCACAAAATCTAAAACACCCCACCCATGGGTCACAGCCCGGCTTGGTCAAATAACCAGGTCTTCAAGTCATGGCGGAAGGTGCGAGGTCAGGGGCCAAGTGGAGCCCCAGGGAAGTTGGTTCCAGAGTTCAGGGACCGACAGAGTAGGCACGTCGTCGGGGACCGCCAGCGGCATTGCCCGGCTGATGGGACCCCAAGGAGTCCCTTGTCTGTGACTTCGTACAGGGCGGTTAGTATTCGATGTCGGCAGCAGTCTCTCCCTTAAATAATAAGGACCCATGTCATGTAGGACTTTGTATGTTAAAGTTAAAACCTTGAATCTCACCCGAGGGCAACCGCAACCAATGCAGGCAGTGCAGGAGGGGGCTAACATGGGAGAACCGGGAAACTCCCATCACCGCCCGCGCTGCCGCATTTTGCACCAGCTGCAGTCTCCGGATGGTATGCAAGGGCAGTCCTAAATAGAGAGCGTTGCAATAGTCGAGTCGTGAGGTAACAAGGGCATGAGTGACTGTACGCAGGGCATCCCGGTCCAGGAACGGGCTGGTGAACCAGCCGGACCTGGGCAAAGGCCCCCCTGGCGACGGCTCCCACCTGCTCCTCCAACCGGAGCCGTGCATCCAGGAGGACCCCAGGTTCCTCGCCCTGTCACAGGGGCAACACCACTCCCCCTATGGTCAACGATGGACATTCTAAGCTGGAACGGGATGCCGGTATGTACAACCACTCAGTCTTGGCCGGGTTGAGTCAAAGCATGTTGCCGTCCATCCAGATTCGTACCGCATCCAGACAGCGAGTCATCACGGAGAGGCATCACTGATCTGGTTTGGGGTGAGATATACAGTTGAGTATCATCCATATTGATGATACCTCACCCCAAAACCACGGATGATCTCACCCAGCGGTTTCATGTAGATGTTAAATAAGAGGGAGAGGACCGACCCCTGAGGACCCCACAAGTGAGCGCCCTTGGGGACGACCTCTGCCCCCCTGCCAACACTGATTGCGACGCCCGAGGTAGGAGGAGAGCCACCGAAGAACAGTGCCCCCCCCCAACCCCACAAGGCGTCGCATAAAGGATACCATGGTCGATGGTATCGAAAGCCGCTGAGAGGTCTAATAGGACCAGGACAGAGGAAAAACCCCTGTCCCGTGCCCTCCAGAGATCATCCAACAGTGCACCAATGCCGTCTCCGTGCTGAAACCAGGCCGGAAGCCCGATTGGTACGGATCGAGGTAGTCCGTTTCCTCCAGGAAAAGCGGAAATTGCCGGGCCACCACACTCTCAACAACCTTAGCCAAGAAGCGAAGGTTGGAGACTGGACGAAGTTGTCTAACACGGTCGGATCCAGGGCAGGCTTCTTCAGGAGGGGCCTCACCACCGCTCCTTCAAGTGAGGAAAGACACCCTCTCTCAAAGAGGCGTTGACAACTGCCCGGATCCAGCCGCGAGGTGACCTCCCTGGCGGCATAAGCCAACCAGGAGGGCACGGGTCCAACAAACATGTGGTGGAACTCAGGCGCCGCATAATCCCGTCCCTTCATCCTCGGAAACAGGATCGAACTCATCCTAAAACGTAATGGCCAGACTCCCCGTATCCGCTCCTCCAACCACTGCAAATCAGAGGACAACCCGCTCCGAATCCGGCGATCTTATCCGACAGATATTGCCCAAATTCCTCAGCCCTTCCCGCATGGGTCCGGCCCCTCCTCTGGACGAAGAAGGGCGTGACCCGAACAGGGCGGCGGGCGGTTATCTCGGACGCTATGAGAGCGGAGAGATAAGACATTCTCGCCACTCTCATCACTCCCAGGTAAGTCCTAATATGGGCTCTTAACTGCCTCGACGCCTGGGAGCGGGTGGCCCTCCACCTGCTCTCTAAGCCCCTTTTCTTACAATTCAGCATGAAGTTTGTTTAATCTGGGCTTAATGTATAAACCCACCTAGCTTGTTCAATAATACTTCATTTTAAAACTATAGCTTATTAGAAGGTATGAACCAATTATGCTGAATACGATGAAACCTAATCTAGGTTTCTGACACCCATCCCCAAATCTCTCCCTCTCCCCCATCCCTCCCTCCTTTTCTCTCTCTCTTTCTCTCTCTCACACACACACAAAGATAAACTGAGAAAGAAAGAAACTTAACTGAAACGAACACTAAACCATGAAAATATCCATAAAGTGAAGTTCAAACATGGCTCTTGTTAGAAATAAAAAGAAAAAAAACCCACTTTTAACCACTCCATGATTAAAATCCATTAGGGACATCAGAGGTCAGAAATATTTGCTTTAGAAGGTGGACTCTACCACTTGCTTGCCAAATTTTTAATTATGAAATTCTGAAGGCTCTATAGACTCTGTTTTCTTTATATGGTTTTTGTTATTTGTTGCAGCCTTCTCTTTTTTTCTTGATTCTCTTGTGTTTTTTTTGTTTGTTTTTTTAAATTACATTTATATGCCGCCCTTCTCCGAAGACTCAGGGCGGCTTACAATTTTTGGGATACAACCCAGTGCGCTCAGCAATAGCCTTCATTCCATTGTATATGCCTGCTTATTACTAAGCGGCATTTTTACAAAGTCAGCTAATTGCCCCCAACAATCTTGGGTCCTCAATTTACCTACCCCGAGAGGATGGAAGGCTGAGTCAACCTTGAGCCTGGTGGGATTCGAGCCTGCAATAATTACAGGCAGCTGGAACTTAATGTAGGCATTTAACAGCCTGAGCCACCAAGGCCCTTTTGATACTTCTTTTTCTCTTTGTTGTTTTATCAAATAAAAAAAAATCTAATAGACTCGAAATCCAATCCCTCTCCCTTTTTTAAAATGACTTTAGCAGAGATCCAAAGCTCCAGATCAAACTATAAAGCATTCCTGCATAAACCCCATCCTCAGTGAATATTACTCTGGAGCCACAGGTTTAATTTATTGCAAGTACCATCAGGAAATGGAAGTCAGGACTACGATTCCCAAATATTATGCTAATCCCAAATCACTGGAACCTTGTCAGTATAAAGTTGGGGGGAAGATAATGCATTCAAATGTCATAACTGCAAACATATCTTATTTCTTGAAAGAAAGAAAAGAAAGAAAGAGAAAGAAAGAAAGAGAAAGAAAGGAAGAAAGAAAGGGGAAGAAAGAAAGAAAGAAAAAGAAAGAGAAAGAAAGAAAAAGAAAGAAAAAGAAAGAAAGAGAAAAAGAAAGAAAGAAAGAAAGAAAGAAAGAAAGAAAGAAAGAAAGAAAGAAAGAATACAAAAAAACGTGACTTTGGGACCCAGAACCACAAAAGGTTAGATATGACAATATTTGTGACTGTAACTATACGGTGCTTTGTGCATTAATTCAGATAAGGATCAAAAACGTTCATGTAAAAATAGATCCATGCTGAAAAATGCTAAAAACAATCAGACAAAAGATTCAGGTATAACTTAGTTGAAATTATGCCATTAATTTCTGTAACTGGAGAAACTGTCTCCACAATACTGTTAACATGGTTTCCAATCATACTTCAAAACCCACATTTGATCATATTTCTATTTAATTCTCTTCTAAGGAATTCAAGACATTACAGGTAGTCCTCAACTTACAACCAGTTATTTAGTGACTGATCACAGTTACAACAGCACTGAAAGAAGCGACCGACGACATGGAATCACGGAGTTGGAAAGCTTCTTCTGGACTCCTGTGTCCATCCCTCTGCTTACAGCAGAAATACAGGTAGTCCTTGACTTACAACCATTTATTTAGTGACCATTCGAAGTTACAACAGCACTGAAAAAAGTGACTTATGACCATTTTTACATTTACAATTGTTGGAGCATCCCCACAGACACAAGCAAAATCCAGGTGCTTGGCTACTGATTCATATTTATGATGGTTGCAGAAGTGTCCCAGGGTCCTGTGATTCCCTTTTGTGACTTTCTGACAAGGGAAGCCAGTGGGGAAGCCAGATGTTACTAACTTAACAACTGCAGTGATTCATTTAACAGCTGTGGCAAGAAAAGTCATAAAATGGGGGAAAACTGACTTAACAAATGTCTTGCTTAGCAACATAAATTTTGGGCTCAAGTGTGGTCATAAGTCGAGGACTACCTGTACCATGAAAATCAAAGTTGTGAGCCGCCCCGAGTCTTCGGAGATGGGGCGGCATAGAAGTCCAATAAATAAATAAATAAATAAATAAATAAATAAATAAATAAGTAAGTAAGTAAGTAAGTAAGTAAGTAAGTAAGTAAGAAAGTCAGGTAAGCAAAGAAAAAAAGTCTTAATGAAAGTGCAGATTCAGCATCTGAAGGGAAGACATAATCAAATATTCTGGAGTTCCTTTTGTATATATATACACATACATACATACATACACACACACACACACACACACACACACACACACACACATATATTTAATTACATAGATATGACATAAACCGAAGGGGAAAATGAAACTCTTTGGAGGTATATATATATATATAATTTTATATTTATAAAATTATATATATATATATATATCCAAAGATTTTCATTTTCCCCTTCAGTTTATGTCGTATCTATGTAATTAAATTGAGATTGTGTGGCTGATCAACATTTGAAATATGAAATGATTAACTTAACAGGCGTTTTACTTTGTTTGACTATTGTGCCATTATCAGAATTATGCATTTATTTAATGAAATACAGAGTTAACATTATTCCCTTTGCATTTATGACATCAACCACCTCCTTAACCTGCATAATCTTGTTTTTCATTCACAGTGTGTTTTTTAAAATACAAACAAAGAGGTACAGGATTTTCCATCTTATTTTTCCCATTCTAAAAAAAAGGGAGTCACTCAAATCAATTTTGAAAATATAATAATGTAACAACAATAAACGAAACACATTTCTAATTAGCTGATGTTGGAAGCAAAGAGTAACTCCCCAAAGGTTAAAATTAATTATTAATATGGCAAATTTAGCAACAAGAGACCATAGCCTTTGCTGGAAGAGAATGGTCTTAAATTATTATTTTTATGGCAAACCATAAAAAAGGTTCATTTTGTGAAACAACCATTTCACACTATCCCCAAGAAGCTTTTCCTCCAAGAAGCTAATTATGGCACCCTGGGCTCCCCATTTCCACATGACAATGATCCTGAGAAGCTGATTTATAGTCCCAGGCTCACTATCATCCTATGAGCTTCATCCCGCGAGACTTCTCTAGCCTGCTTCAACTCTTGGTGATTTTAATTATTACACTACACAAACAGAATCCTGTTAAATGAGGTGCAATTACAATACTTCCCATCAATTTAATTGACACCTTGATGTTAACCTTGAGATATATAACATTAATCTCGAGGTCTGGCTGGAAATGTTAATTTGGGAAAATAAAAATAGAACCCCTGCATTATTACCTCTGCTCAATCACTGGAGGTGAAGTAGAATTACAGGCTGAGAAGATGGCTGCCACAGAAAATATAATTACACTTTGAAGACTATGGGTGATAAAAAAATTCTAATATATAGCTTCCTTCAGCTTCAATGTGTTTTGTTAATTTCCCAATTGCTCTTGTAGGTGGACTGATTTTTGTTGAGAAAGTAAACTATAATGTTTGAAGTAATTTCGGACTGTATTTATGTAAGTTTGGGAAATACTTTTGACTTAGAAGATATTGTATCTAACAGAGCTTCTTATAACTGAAACCAAATACAGATTTTTTTAAAGTGTTATACTTTACCCTTTTCCAATTTTCCTTATTAGCAAGTTGATAATTTACCAACAAGCATTGATTAAACACACTGAACTTGGAGTTATCCTTTATCTTACTACAAAACTGTTTTAAAATAAGTTTCATTCATGAGATGTTCTATAGCAATTTGACCATCCCTATTGACAAAAGGAATATGGTAAAATAGCATCTTCTCACATCTCATAAAAATGCCAAGTTCTTATTCTTACAAACAAATAAATGAAGTTGATGTTTGGGCAGATTTTCTGCATTTAGCAAAAAAAAACCTTCCCCTCACAACTTGCCTTTGAATAGTAATAATAGAAGGATAGATTCAGCCTATCAGATTTAGAAATCAAGAACTGTAAGGATCAGCTTTCATAAATGGAAGCTTGAGGAAAGATTTTTCTCTTTATTTTTTTTCTATTCTGCACGTTTCCACTTTCCACACCAGTTTGCTTAGCACTGTTATCTTTCTTTCCTCAGAATTTCAAAATGGAAATTTCTGACCCCCTTGAAGCTGAATGAAACAGGCGTTATCAGTAGCCAATATCATTTTGACTGCTCAGGTACAATAGATTAGAAAAACCGGATGGTTTCATATAGCTAGTGGGAATTCAAGTTCAGTAAATATTATTATCTTTCTCTAGCTGGATTCAGAATACATTAAGGAAAAATATGAATTGCTCTTTGGGGCTTAATGTTATGTGAAGCCAGATAGGCTAGTTTATGTAGTACATTGGGTTGTCTGAAACCAGCCAAGGATGATCATTCCCACCCCCCCAGAAAGCATAGTTAAGATTTGCTTAACTTATTGTACAATAGAGATACATTGCATGCAGGTCTCTACAATATAGCTTTAGTGGGTGGCAGCAGGCTGAGCTTCCTTGGGCCTTTGCTAAGCAATCATAACTCCTTGGCATTAGAATAGGAGACCACAAGGAAAGCCCAGATCAGGCCACTTCATTTGAAAGATGAAGATTAATTATGTGCCATCCAATTGTTTTTTGACTCCTAGCAATTACATAGATTTTCTCCAGGACAATCTATTAATGACAATTTATATTTTTTTCCAAGAAAGCCAAAGAAAAGATGAAGGAACCAAGGACAAATCACTTCTGTAGTTTGTTTTTTGTTTTGGTTTTTTTTTTTTTGCAGAGGAGGGGAGAACAAAAAACTGAAGTTAGCAGGAGCTTAGCTCAACTTGAAGTATATGAAACTTCATGGGGGACATGCTCTCAAATTTTCATGAATAAACTCAGAACATGAGGTGTATACCACAGTCCCTACACTTGGATGTCTGAAAGATGTTACATCGTGAGAAGACAAAGGCTTTCTTTCTTATCCAATCAAAGTCGATAATTCTTGCTTTCATGTCTTCTGCATATCACTTTCTCCTTTGCAGGGCCAAAGGCCATCAAAACCCTGCAGAGATGGAACTCAACCCATTGTTCTTACATTTCACCAGCAACCCTCCCTTTGAACTAGATTTCAAGAGCCTTGGTGGCTCAGGCTGTTAATTGCCTGCACTTAAGTTCCAGCTGCCTACAACTGCTGTAGGCTCGAATCCCACCAGGCTCAAGGTTGACTCAGCCTTCCATCCTCTCAGGGTAGGTAAATTGAGGACCCAAGATTGTTGGGGGCAATTAGCTGACCTTGTAAAAATGCCGCTTAGTAATAAGCAGGCATATACAGTGGAATGAAGGCTATTGCTGAGCACACTGGGTTGTATCCCAAAAATTGTAAGCCACCCTGAGTCTCCGGAGAAGGGCGGCATATAAATGTAATAATAAAAAAAAACACCCACTATTACTCTACCAGCAACAGTAAATTAATGCAGTAACGAAAGTTGATCTTCTCAGCCGGAGATCTAAGACACAAGGTTGCCAAAAGAATTCTTGAAAATCTTAAGGTCGCCCCTCCTGGCCTCTCTTGTGTTCCCATCATTCCTGGATGCTTTTGCCAACCTAGAAAAAGCCAAGTTACATAGGGAGAAAAAGGAGCGTTCGAACAAGATGTGTTCCATTCATCCTTCCCACTAACATCACAATTCAGTTGATTTGGGGGCAAAGAAAGGGGGGAGCTACTGTAAGCGGTACTATAATTTGGGGGTGCAGAGACCTGAATGTTATCAGTGAGCTTTGTGACTTTTTTTTATTACATTTATATGCCGCCCTTCTCCGAAGACTCAGGGCGGCTTACAAATTTTGGGATACAACCCAATGCGCTCAACAATAGCTGTCATTCCATTGTATATGCCTGCTTATTACTAAGCGGCATTTTTACAAAATCAGCTTATTGCCCCCAACAATCTTGGGTCCTAAAAAATATGACTTGATTTTTCCCTTCCTTGTTTGGCGGAAGGAAAAGGCAGGAAATATTTCAAGGGGTGTTTCAGATTGCTCATTTAGGAAATAAACCCAGAGACTTTTCTGTGTCCCAGTACCCAGACCAAAAATACAAAATGGCATCCATAACTGTATTTAAATTGATTAACTTGCTGTAGAGAAATAACGCTCATTGAAAACAGGAAGGGTGGGAAGGGCTTTCCTTTAAATACTGTTTACGGTTTCCTTGACTGGGACTTTTTCTAGTTTGAAGAAAGGCTGGATGCTGAGTTATTTTTTCACCTCTCCAAGATTCTTAAAAGGGCAGGAAAAGGAAGCAATTCAATTAGAATAGAACAGAATCATAGGGTTAGAAGGGACCTCTGAGATTTTCTAGTTCAATCCCCTGTCCAAGGCAGGAGATTTTAAACCATTCTAGACAAATGGTTGTCCGATTTTTTCTTGAAAACTTTCAGCGATGGAACACCCACAACTCCGGGATGCAAACTATTCCATTGATCAATTGTTCTCATTGTCAGGAAATTTCTCCTCAGTTCAAGGTTGGATTTCTCTTTGAGGAGCTTCCACTGATTACTCCATATCCTGCCCTCAGATGCTTTGGAGAATAGGTCGATCTCTTCTCTGTGGCAATCCTTCAAGTACCAGAAGACAGCTATTATGTCTCCCCTAACCCTCTTCATTAGGCTAAACGTACCCAGTCCCTTTAACCATTCATTGTATGATTTATCCTTATTATCTTTGTTGATCTTCTCTGCACTCTTTTAAGGGCCTCAGCATCTCTTTTGTATCTTGGTGACTAGAACTGGATTCAATATTTCAGGTGTGGCCTCACTAGTGCAGTATAAAGCAGTATTAACACTTCTCGTGATCTTGATGCTATTTGTTGATGCAGTTTTGGTAATGCAGCACATTACTTGCTCCTCCTCAAATAGTGGTCCACTAGACTAGGACACTTAGATCCTCTCACAAGTAGTGAACCAAGTAGTGCCTATTCCATACCTTTGCATTTGGTTTTTCCCACCTAAATCCAGATGTTTACTTTTCTCATCACTGAACTGCATAGTTTTGGTTAGGGCCCAATGCTCAAGTCTGTCAAGATCCTTCTGTATCTTGGGCCTACCTTCCAAAGTGTTAGCAATTCTCCCCAGCTTGGTATCATCTGCAAGCTCCCCTTGTACTTCTTGTCTAGAATATTTCAACAGTACTGGGCCCAAGACAGAACCTTGAGGTACCCCACTGCATGCTTGCATCTATAATTACAATTACAATACTGTAATCCAAATGTTTTATTGTCTCAGTCCCATAGCTCTATTTATTTAAATAAATCAGCAGTTAAAAAATAATATCTATTTCACTGAAGATAAAGTTCTAGCTCCAGCTTAAATTGTATTGAGAACTGATTGAATGAATGGATTATATTTAACTCATAGTGACCACATAGAGTTTCTCCAGGATGATATACTAAGAAGAAACAAAACAGTGGGATACATATCACATGCTAATAATTTACATAGCATTGATGCCGATTGTATCTGGTTCTAATCTGAATATTTAATTTCTTCAGTAATAATTTCTGTAATATCTTCTAATATATAAGTAAGTGAATCTTAGTAATTAATATTATAGGAACCATCTTATTTTATTGGTGGAAGATCAAAAATGGGCAGTAAAGGATGCAATTTAAAAAAGTACAATTACCAATACAGACATAGCATTTTTCAAAATTGCTTGTGAGTTTCTTTGTCCCCAGCTAGTTTAAGAGAATGCACACAAAATTGATGTGGCAACATTTGAGAAAGCAACTCTAGGCCAACACAGCCTTTCATTTTATGTGCATAAGAGAATAGACTGTTTGAGGTCAATCTTGAGATTAATTTTATTGATTTATTTTATTCTGTAAATTTTTATTCTGTAATTTATTAATAATTAGATTAACAGGTGCATAAACAATCACGTAATTTTGGAAAATAATTGGTAAAAAATAATGGGCTTGAAAGTTCCCTCCTTTGGTCACTTCACATATTATACAGAAATTATATCACATTCAACAAAAATGGGAATAGTTATCATGCCCCAGTAATTAAAATATAATTAAGACAAGTATATTTTTATTC
The DNA here is from genome assembly GCA_009733165.1 of Naja naja. Classification (NCBI taxonomy): domain Eukaryota; kingdom Metazoa; phylum Chordata; class Lepidosauria; order Squamata; family Elapidae; genus Naja; species Naja naja. The sequence continues at coordinate 164,328,593 of CM019149.1, forward strand.
CAGTTTTGTTTTCTCCTCTCTAGAAATAGTTTAAAATGATATACTTTGTCAGTGAAACTGAAGAATCTTATGGCATCTTCTGGAATAATAAATGGTGCTTTCTACTTTTCACATCCCCTTGCTTTAATCATTTCAAGTCCCCAAGTGCCTTTGTGCTTGTGCCTTAACACAGAGGGGTCCCCAATCCCCAGACTGTGGACTTGCACCATGCCAGGAACTGGTTCCAGCGACATGCCAGGAACTGGGCTGCACAAACAAACGAAGCCCCATCCGTGGGATAAAGGCAGCATGTGAAACCATGCCCCCTCTGGTCCACAGAAAAACCTCTCTCCACAGAACCAGTCCCTGGTGCCCAAAAGGTCGGATGCCGCTGTTTTAACAGTCAGGGTTTTTCTTAAATTGGCCTTTTCATCCATGACTATTTGCTAATCCTGAAGAATCTGTAGAGCTCTTGTTTTTGGTGCAACAAACCAAGAGCCTCCTCTCTGGCACTTGCAGTTCCTTTAGTTGAGATCAGAAACCAAGTTTATCAACACATACTTTTATTTTATCCAGCAGATGTCGCCATTCTCCTAGTTACATCATTAGCTAGCTTTTTTACCAATTTCTTGTTTATAGTTGCCTTATGTAATTCCCATTGTGTTCCAACTAACTATAAAATCAAAACATGCCCGCTTTGGATTTTCTCCAAAGGATTCTCAATCAAACCGGAAGCTTGCACAATTATTAGTTTCCATACAAGTGGTGGAATAATTATCCCAAGTACATAGCACCAGGGGTGCTCTCTAATTTCCCCTTCTTCCTAATCCCTTTGTCCTTCCGTGGCTCAAGGACCAACTTGGGAAGTGAACTCTGGGTTTCTGAGTTGTGGAAGCACAAATTGGCTCTTGCATATTTCCTGAAAGGAAGGTAAGTCCCTTCCTACAGATAAAACACTCTCAGTTTTCTGAGGGCTTTTTAAAAAACCCGGAAATACCTTTGCTTATTAGAAAGGTGTTACCATTTCTAAGAAAACCTTCTTGAGATTCCACCAGCCTTCTGAAAGGAAGAAACAAAGAAAGAGAGAGAGAGAAAGAAAGAGAGAGAGAGAAAGAAAGAGAAATAAATAAATAAATAAATAAATAAATAAATAAATAAATAAATAAATATGGAAAATCTGTGAATATTTGCTATGGTGAAAAAAAATATGAGATGTTTGTTTTTATTTGATTTATTGAATTTATATGCTGACCATCTCACTGTTACAGTAACTTGTGCTTCTTACAGTATGATCAAAAGGCAAAAAAGATAATGCAAACGTATTAAACGTATGAGGATTATATAGGAAACTAAAAACCAAGAGGACAGGTGACATGGGGGTGGAGAATCATCTCTTTACCCCATTAGCCACCCTCAACATAGCATGCTCTTATCTGGGCTCCAGGCCAGCCCACAGAACCAGGTTTTTGACGTTTGGTGTCACAGACGAAAAGCTCTCCTCTGGAACCTCCTCCAGTTATCTTAGTTGATGGCAGGCATGGAGTTCAGGAATCTGCACTTGTTTATCAAATTTCCTTTCCAAAGAATTCAAAAGGCTTAAAATATGACTTGAGAAATCCTGCCTGCCTTTTCCTTACTAGACCATGGCTCTGAACAAAGGGCATTCCCAGACATAAACAGACCATAATCTACATGGTGCCACATCTCAGTCTGACTTCCCTGTGACTCAATCTCATCCTTAGGAATTCCTGAAAGAGTCACCTAAGGGTCACAGAATCAGACAACTGAAGTTATTAATGGAGTAATTTGAATTTCCTCTCTCTCTCTCTGCTGTTCTAGGCAAAAAACGGTGACTAGTTTATGTCAGGTAAATACAGCCTAAAGGTCTGTGTACCCACCTAAAATGAGTTGTTAAAATATTCTCTGCAAATTCCTAATAGTTGTATCTAACTTTATTTTTTTAAGCAACTATTTCAAAGGTTTTGTTCCTTCTTTATTTAGTACACATATTAACTTGAAAATTAGGCGATTCAGCTATGGCTATTACATATGGGGTGCATATATCCAGATGCCCTCTAGATGGTAGCAAAGAGATACAGAACACCTTTTTTTTTTTTGCTAATGGTTTTCCAGACTGTTGCAGCCCAAATATGGCAGCCTTCGCTTTCCCTACGGCTGGGTTCATAACAGTGTTAAACCACAAATTACCTAAGTACTGTCTGTGGAGCAAGAAAATTACGTGTGAGTAAATCTTGGTTCATTGACCCATAGGCAAATGATCGTAGCCAATAGATTCAAGCTGTAGAATTGGATACCTGATTGTTTGGTACGATAAGGCATCTCATAATTGTATGTTCTGCATTTGCATTAAAGGACAAAGCGAGTTATCAGCCTGTTCTCCTCTGCAGGTTTGCAGATAAAACATATGAGAACAATATATACAATAAACAATATTCTTTATACATTGATGCAAATGAAATGACGTTCTTCCTGGGGTTGACCCGAATGACCAGCACAAGTACAGAACATTGATAATTTTTTTAAGAGAGGGAAAACACATTGATATCCCCAGCCCATCAGGAAGGCGTTTTTTATTCACTTTTCCTGCTATGTCTTGAATGCAGCATTTTAAAACTTGTGCCAGCTTGGAAAGTGTAATCACCACTGTTTGCCTGCTGCACTTCATTTTGTTGTAGGCAAATTCCTTCCCTCCAATTGGCTACTTTGTGCTGTGGCAGAAATGAGCCTCCCTTTCAATCACCCGTTGCTTGGTTGCTGTCTTCCTCAGCCATTTTATTCTGGGCTGCCTGGCCAATTTCAAAATGAACCTCTCTCTCTCCTGCCCCCCAACTTACTGATTGATGAATCTATAAAATGTTGGACCTTTTCTTCCTTTGTATGTTTTTTTTCTTATTGTGAGGACAAGCTTACCATTAGAGTCATGGAAAGGGGCAGAGTGGTAGTACTTTTTTCTTTTTCTTACAAGAATATGGAACTGCTTGGGCCTTGCTTACACAGTGCAATTGACAAGAGCGTTGTCAATTTCTCCTTCCGTTGTAAATGACAGCAGGATGGTGCTTTGGCAATGTTTTCTCTCTTTCTGTTTCTTTCAGATCTATCTATCTCAGGCGTCCCTAATCCAGAGGTGGTATTCAGCAGGTTCTGACCAGTTCTGGAGAACTGGTAGCAGAAATTTTGAGTAGTTCGGGTAACCGGCAAATCCCACCTCGGGCTGGAGATTTTGCAGTATCCTTCCCCTGCCATGCCCACCAAGCCACGCCCACAGAACTGGTAGTAAAAAAAATTGAATCCCACCAATACCCCAATCCCAGGTGAGTAGACCGGTATCGGTCCACGGCCTGTTGGGAACCGGGGTGCACAAGCGGTAGGTGATCTCCCAAAGCTTCATTTGCACAAGCGGCGTGTGCGTGTGCGAAACCACCCCCTCCTGTCCTGCCACCATTGCTGCTGCCGCCACTGCCAGTAAATAGAGCTGGAAAACCACTGCACTAATGAATGAGAAGTGTCAAGTATGCAGTAGGTATCAATAAAAGGAGACTTATATAAAAGGTCTTTCAGTGGAGTAGGGATCAGTGGAACAGGGACTAAGAGAACTAAGCAGAAATTTCCAGAACTAAGGAGAAATTTCCTGACAGAACAATTAATCAGTGGAACAACTTGCCTCCAGAAGTTGTGAATGCTCCAGCACTGGAAGTTTTTAAGCCCTTTTGAGCTCCATTTTCGCTGGCAGAGGGTTGCAGCAGCCAAAATGGAGCTCGGGAGCCTATTTTCACTGGCGGAGCGCTCGGCCCACCACAGGCAACCCCAACACGAGTGATGTCAAGCTGGCCACGCCCATGCTGGCCACGCCCATCCTGTCCCCCCAAGGTCAAACACAACCCTTAAATTAAATTAAGTTTGCCACCCCTGTTATAGGGGATCCAGCAATCAGAGATTGTACTAACAGATCACATCACTGGGGTCAAAGAGGAGGAAGCAGGTGAAATCTGAAAAGGGAATGTGTAACCAGGTTTCACTTCCAAACAGTTTAAGAATGAAGAAGTTTTAAGCTGCAGTATGAAAGAGACCTTGGCTTAACAATGTGTTCCTATGGGATGCACTTTGCCTTCATGCATTTCTATACTATTTAGAGTAGCCAGCTGCAGCAGCATGCTTCTGTTTAACTCTTCCTTTTCTCATACACTACTTCAAAATGGACAAGGAGGAAAATGGAGTGTGCAACATCACTCGGGAACTGGCGAATTTCATGGCAGGCAATTACTCGAATCCAAATTGATGCCCAAGAATTCTGCAACCAAGGAGAAAGGTTCCAATTGGTGATCCAGCCCCTTTCTGCTTTTTGCTTCTGTTCAAACAATGTTCATTTGCAATACATTACATGGGAGCAAGTCCCAGAGAGTTTAGTGAACTGAATAGACATTTATGGGCTTACACTGGTAATTTGCTACAGTTGGCAGCATCTACACAGGCAGGAGACAGAGGTTGAGAAGAAAGGAGATGTCACGCGGTAAGAGACGAAGGCAACGCTTCTTAAATTACATTGCTCTCCAACTGTTCACAATTCACTGACAAGCCTATTGTTTCTTTTTAAAAAAAAATCAAAGCAGATTTAAATGGAGCTGGGAAGGGTTGAGAAAAGATGGTAAACCTTGCTGTCATATTTAATTACATACCACTCTGCTACTTTATTAGGGGAGAAAAACATAGCATGGTTAGAGTAAAAGTGGAGCATAAAAATGATGTGGGGAAAAACACTTACAGAATGATAATAGTATTAAAATTACTGTAAAATACTGAGGTCACCTTCCCTTGCCTTAAAAACTTACTTTAAAAAGCTGGGGAAAGGGATGAAGAAAAAAATGCCAAGGGATGAAGATAGCACAGGCTTGTTAGTTACAGGCATAACTTGCCTTTGATAAAGGGGAACTTAGATGGTGCATGTGCACACACAAACAATATATACATATACTTTAATAGGTGCATTTCTCATCAGGGATCTTCACTGATATGTTTTAAATGCAAATGTGAGTGTGTTTGTCTGTGAGATGCGATAAGAAATGTAAGCAAGACACATAAATGTATATGTGTGTGTGTGTGTGTGTGTGTGTGTGTGTATCAGTGGTGGGATTCAAATTTTTTTACTACTGGTTCTGTGGGCGTAGCTTGGTGGGCGTGGTGTGGCCTGATGGGCATGGCAGGGGAAGGATACTGCAAAATCTCCATTTCTTCCCCACCCCACTAACCTGCTTTCCAGCTCCATTCTCCTGCAACAAAAGAAAACCCAGCCAATCAGCTGGGACTCAGGAGGCAGAGAATAGATGGGAGCAACCAAAGGGATTGTGATAGGAAAGAAAAGTAATATGTGGCAAATTTTACTTTCACCAGCTTATTCTTTGCATCCTGATTTTTGTTCCTTGGGTCCTAGGTTCTCACCCACCTGCTTCGTTCCTTTGATACCTGTTTGACCACTTTCATATGGTTTCCACTCATAAGTGAGCTTCAGGCCCAGCGGATTCTTAATCAAACTTCCTATTTTGCTCTAGTGTCTCTTGTCAATCTGGATTTGTTTTGCTGGTTGGACCTGTTTTTGGCATGAGCTGGGTCACACATTTTAAGTATTACCCTGACTTTCTGTGCTCCTAATTGTGCAAAGAGGCCTGAGGTGGCTCTTGCCAAGTCTTCCCATGCTTTGCTTCCTCGTGAAAGGGGCTCAGCTACAGGGAAAGAATTTCAATCTATTCTTGGCATCTCGGTGTTATTTTTTTTGTCGATCAAGCCTACAATCAAATACCTGTTGGGCGCATAGTGTGCTTAGTGAAGGTTACATAATTAAGCAAATAGATGTCCTTTTTGTGTGGCCAGAGCTACATTCTTTAGATCATTTCTTCCAAGGAAAACATTAAAAAAAGGACCGCGTACTTAGAATGGAAACCAGCATCCCCATAGGCCAGGGTTATTTAATTGCGAAGTAAATCGTACATTAGAAGAAATCAACAATATAACATTTTAACACAGTCATTAAAAATCCCAATTTTACCAGATAACTTTTTAAATCCAGTTTTTAAAATTGGCCAAAGGCAAGGAGCATGTATCTGGGGCAGGGGTTGAAAGAAAATCCCTTTCTTCCAAAATGTATATCCTGCCATAAACAAGTGAAATTTCAGCCAGAAGTTGAAATAGGCCTCATTCAGTGACAGCTCAAGCTCCACCCCTTGTATACTTACGTGTGCCATAATAAAAGAGGCATCATTTGTATTGCAGTGTAAAAATATACATTTGTCATGCAAGTTTAATGTTTCTTTTACAAGCTAGGTCTTGCCTGAAAATAGGTTGGTATTTTTCATTTTCTGTTCAATCATGTCTGATTCTCAGAGACTGTCTGGATAAGACCCTGCAGTTTTCTTGTGGTTTTTTCCCCCCCAGGACTGATTTGCTATTGCCTTGCTCCTAGGGCTGAGAGAGGGTTCCTTTAGGTCAGGGATCCACAATCCCTGGGCCACAGCGCACTACTGGGCCTTGACCCTTTCAAAACTGGGCCGCAGTGGTGACAGGTGAGTGGAACCATCCCCTAACACACACCAGTGGTGGTATTCCACCAGTTTGGCCCGGTTCTGCCAAGCTGGTAGCAGTGATGAGCAGCGAAGACCGAACCAGTTCTCTCTGACACTCTGCTGTTGGGCCCACCCACCCACCTGGGCTCCCATACTCACCTTTATCCCCTGAATTTGAAGCACAGCTGCTTTACGCAACACAGTAGAGGGCCACGCAGCAGCTGCTGAAGTGACTGGGATCGTGCAGGCTTGCAGGAGGTGAGTCAGAACACCTCTGCACCTGCGCAAACGCCTCAGCGCCTGCGCAAAGTGCACGTTTGGTGCACGCACGCAAAGTGAGTTCACGCGTGCAAAGCGCGCCCACCAAGCCTCGCCCACCGAACCAGTGGTAAAACTATTTGAATCCTACCACTGACACACACACGCTGGTCCGCAAATGAAAATGTTGGGGAATTCTGCTTTAGGTTACTGAACTAACTTTGTGCCTAAGCTGGAACTTGAACTAATGGTCTCCTGGTTGCTAGCCTGATGCTTTAACTATTATACCTAACTGGCTTTCATGATGGTTATTAAGTGAGTCTTGCCCCACTTTACAACTTTTCTTGACACAGTAGCAAGAGATCAGGGGTCTGCAACCTGCGGCACTGGAGCCACATGCATCTCTTTCAGCCTCTGCTGTGGTTTCTTGTCAGCTGATCACACCACTGGCTGGCCCCTCCCCTCCTCATCACTCCTCTCTTGGCCTGAGAAGGTAAGAGTGATGGAGGGGATGGAGACTGACTCCATATTCCAGAGCAGGAGGTGACTGAGTGGGAGGGAGTGATGTTGAGTTGGCCATGCCCACCCAGTCACACCGGTTATTAAATTATTGACTCCCAGTGTTTTCTTTTCTGTGAGAAAGAGGTCTAAATGGCTCTTTGAGTGTTTAAGGTTGCAGACCCCTGCAATAGATGATAAATACATGCCAGTTGCCAAGCATCTGAATTTTGATCTCATGACTATGGGGATGCCACAATGGTCATAGCTATGAAAAATGGACATAAGTCACTTTTTTCAGTGCTGTTGTAAGTTCAAACAGGCACTAAATGAATGGTTGTAAATTGAGGACTGCCTGTGTTTGATTTGGGCTGCAAATGGAGGGGTCATCTGGATTTTTGCAGTCCAGCTGTAAATTTATGAAATCGACTTATCCAGGTGTCTATAACCTTGTTTTTCCATGCCTCTGCTAGAAAATTAAGATGATAAGATAGCAATCATGGCAATTTTTCACCTTTATGTGAAACAAACACAAATTCTGCCAGGAGAGCTTTGGGGAAAAAAACCCACAAAATAAAAGGCAGTCATTTTGGCATAAAAATAACCCCTGCGGCAGTATAAATTTTGAAAGCAATTGGAAAAATAGGTGGTCAACTGCTAAAAGTACATATCATATAGGGTGATCCGATCCGGGCTGTAAAAATCTGGTGACCATTACATGGAAACAAAACTTATGCAAAAAATGTTTGTAGCCATCTTGTGATTCCCTTGTTTTTTACAACTCAGATCTGGTGGCTCTAGTGCTACATAGAAAACCTAAATGGCTGGTTCCCAGATACCCAATCATCAGTAGTTTTCTCTAAGAAACAGCAAGAGGGGGAGGGAAGTGGTATTTCCACTTGCAGCAATGAAACTCTGTAGAACTTGTAAGCAACCTGCTTTTCCATTCGTAGGAACTTACCTCCTTACCATGTTCTTGGGCTTCAGCAGATGCACCATTTTGTTCACAGGTTCTTAAAAGGGAACGGAGTGTCAATTAATGAATTAATTAATGAATTAATTTATTTATTAATTTATTTGGACTTATAGGCCACCCTCTCTCCCGAGGGACTCAGGGCGTCTTACAATAAAAACAAGAATACAAATATTAAAATAGAATTAAACTAAACTAAGCCCAATAAAATTTAAAACCCGATTAAAACTAAACATAGATTTAAAAAACCCCACCCCCACCCCATTCAGTCCAGGCTGGCCTGTTGAAACAACCAAGTCTTTAGGTTGCGGCAAAAGGAACGGAGGTCAGGGGCCAACCGGAGCTCCAAGAGGAGCTGATTCCACAGTGTGGGTGCTCCCACAGAAAAGGCCCTACCCCTGGGCGCTGCCAACCAACAGTGTCTGGTCGACGGTACCCCCAGGAGGCCCTGCCTGTGGGAGCGTACAGGGCGATTGGAGGTTGACGCTGGCAGGAGATGCTCCTGCAAGTACCCCGGACCCAAGCCATGAAGGATTTTTTTCAAACTTGACAATGTTAAAATGTCAACTCCTAGAATTCCCCAATCATCATACTGAATAGAGAACTCTGGGAGTTGAAGTCCACACATTTTAAAGTTGCCAAGGTTGAAAAACACTGTTCTACTACAGCGGTGCCCAATTTTTCTGGCACCAGGACCTGGTTTTGGAAGAGAAATTGTCTTCCACAGACCGTGTGTGTGTGTGTGTGTGTGTGTGGTGGGTATGGTTCTGCACACAAATGTAGATCCTGCTCATGTGGAGATGAAGCTTTGCTCCCTCACCTACTGCTTGCACAGTCCAGTTCTTAACAGGCCCCGGACTTGTACTGGTTGGTCGGGAAGTTAGGTCATGGATTGATACCGGTTCATGGTCCGGGGGCTGGGGACCCTTGCTCTATTAAATCTCGGGTGCAAAAATCCAAACCATCACTAGGTGCCTCAAATCATAACCCTAACCCAGAAGACTGAGGGAAAAGTCAAGATTTTGCTGTATCTGCTCTATGTCACACCTCCTTCGTCCTCCTCCTGAGTTTTGCTAATCTTTCAGTGTTCGTGTACCGTCAGATAAATGCACCCTATCTTGCTGAAGCCATTTTAAAATAGATACTCTCTCCCCACTCTCTATTCCAGACACAGTCATTCAAAATACCCAACTCCTGACTAATAGCCTGGGACTTTGCAATTGGCTTGTTCTCCACCAATGAAAAAGGCAAAAAATAAAACAAAACAAAACCCTACCCCACAACATTCATCAAATTTATCCCAGTACTTTTGCTGGGTTAAACTGATAACAGTTCTCCTTTTAAAAATTATTGCAGCAAGGAATAGCTTGCTGAATGCTGCCTTATGGACAGTGTGTGTGTGTGTGTGTATACAACTGCAAACAACTCTTTGTTTTTCTTCTGTATGGGGTGAGATGGAGGCAAATTTGTCCTCTTAGCTCACAGCCTTCAGCATCTTGTTCATAATGTTGTTTGCTTTGTAGGTGCTATTTTGGAGCAGTGCAGCAACTTGAACTCCAAACTGAAAAAATGACTCGGAGCATAGAGCAACTTTCCTGCTGCCCCTGCATGCAAACTCAAGGAAAAACCCACTGGATTTAAGAAGATTCCAACAAGTATGACAATCACATTTCCCTTTGGAAACAGAAATACTGCATAGTCCTATTCTTTGGAATATTGTATGTCTCCCTCCATCCTGCCCTCCAGCCACCCGTGCTATTGTGCTAATATACAATCAGCAACTGGACGAATCTCTGGATGCAAAATTCCCAGAATTCTACCATTTTATTAGCACAGCATAGCCTTTTAAATGCAACAGAGGAATGCTGAATTGGAGGCTTTGAAGTTATCCTCATATAGGCCTGCCACCGTTGAATCAGTGTGAGATATGTAAAAAAATGAGACAGGGCTTCGATTACTAGTTAGGGCAGTCATATTTTACCCTTCCTCCAGTCACTCCTGGAGTAACCCCTGTATTATGTGGCTCAATGTTTGTGGGTTGCCTTTCTTCATATGGCCAGACAATATATGCAACATATTCTGGAAACATGCAGTGGCAGAGGAAGCTAGCAATTTATTCATTTATTTATTTTAGTGTATGTTGGAAGTGATGGGAGAGGGTGTAACAGGATTTCTGTTGATCCGGGACCTGCACTAGCTTCCAGCAGGGCCCTGATTGAGTGACATTTTTACTGTCTCCTATTGTTCAGCTAGAAAAGATGCTCTGATAGGTTCGTTGTGTTCCCTTTCTCTGTGTTTCTGAAGAGAATTAGGAAAAAAAATGTTTTAGAAGAATAGACTAGAAAAGTTATTGATTTAGTCATCTAATGATATCAAAGGTATAAAACAAATCAATATATATATGCATAAGTTTCTATTACATTCTGCAAAAATAATTTCACAGCTTTTATCGTGCAGAACTGGTGATCCAGTCCTTCAAATGCTCTAGTCTAAACCATAGCTTCAGCAAAATCTGCAGCACATACTGTGATATCTGCTAACTAGTACTGTACATCTCAAGCTCAAAGAATGATAGCCAGTAAAAGCCAATGAGCTTCAGTGATGATGATTTTTTTAAGATTCTCAGGACATAAACTTTCCCAAAAGTAATAAATGCCAATGGTGGTTTGGAGATGGAAATAGAAGTGAAGGAAGAGAAAGGAATATTCCAAAGTAAAAGGAAACTTGGAGTTGCATCAGGAGAGCAGTGTGGTCTTTGTCTGATTGATGAAAACAAGAAAAAAAAAGAACAAACCTCTGAAGAAATCAATAGAAACGAAAAAAAAGCAAGTAATTTCCTCTATATTGCTGCAGGAAACTTTTTGCATTTCACACTGATGATTAGATTCCCAAAGCTAGATCTGCTTGTTTGTGATTTGGCATGTTGAATGAACACTGTCATACATGATGATTAAATGACCCTAACATACTACAATGTCTGAAAATTGCTGAAGAATAGGACAGTATTTGCCAGTATTTGTCTCGACTTACAACAGTTCATTTAGTGACCGTTCGAAGTTACAACGGCATTGAAAAAAGAGACTTATGACCATTTTTCCCTCTTGCAACCATTGCAGCATCCTCATGGTTACATGATCAAAATTCAGATGCTTGGCAAGTAGTTCATATTTATGACCATTTAGTGTCCTGAGGTCCTGTGATCCTGTTCTGTGATCTTCTGACAAGCAAAGTCAATGGGGAAGCCAGATTCATTTAACAACCAGGTTACCAACTTAACAAATGCAATGATTCGCTTAACAACTGTGGCAAGAAAAATTCATTGAAAACAAATGTTACACTTAGCAACATAAATTTTGGGCTCAATTGTGGTCATAATTCAAGGACCACCAGTAATGTTCCTTCGTAGCAATGAGGCATGCTGGTTAGGTCCACATCCATTCCAGGCCACCATTTGATGTTTTTGATGTTGAGTTGATATATTCAGTAAAACAACCTTAAGCAAATCCTAATTTAATCCAATATGCGAACCTAGACCGTCCAAATTTCTATACAGTTCCTATTTCATAAAAGGCAGCAAATTTTGTTCATTGTTGCATCATATTTTAGTGTAGCCAATCTGATGGTTAAAGCACCAGGACAGAAACCAGGAGACCGTGAATTCTAGTCCCACTTTAGGCACAAAGCCAACTGGATGACCTTGGAAACAAGCAAGGGCAAACCACTTCAAAAAAAAAAAACATATCAAGAAACCTGCAGGAATTTGTCCAAGCAGTCACTTGGAATCAGCACTAGATTGAAGGCACAAAATAAAATAAACATGTAATTGTAACATCTATATTTGTCATTGCCATTGTTTGCCATGTGTGGTGCAGTAGCTAAATTTGCAACAGAGCGACAGAGACTCTGGACCACTAGAGAGAGGTCTGTGGTTGCTAACATATCCAGTGAATCCTCCTTTTATAATATGTTAGGGTTTGCACCCTATTTCGTGTTCTTCAGATGTCATAGCCCCAACACCTTGGAAAAGGTGCGCTGACACCTTTGACACATCTGATATTTCACTAGACTGTAATAACAATTTTATGATAGGCTTTTGATGTTTAATAGTGAGTGGGCAGTATTGTATATTGTGTATGGGGAGGAGTGATTTTACTCTGCCTCGAAGGATGGGTTTAATGTTTTATTGTATGAGTTGTTTTTATGTTAGATATTCATACACTGCCTTGTATATGGGAACTTTCATTTATAAACAAATAAACTGGATGATACCATCCTACAGGGCACCAGTAGAGGAGGATGAAGATGGAGAATGACTTCCCCCTGCAGCTCTGCCCAATTTTTATTGAATTGTATTGCATCATGTAATCACAATGGCCATCATGGGGTTTTTTTGACCCGTTGCAGCCCATGATCTGAATTTCCAAGAGTTTCTTCTGAATCGATCAGTGGCCTTTGGGCCATTCTTGAAAAATACATTTGGGGACTGGCTGCATTCCTGTACTTTGCTTGGAAGGGGGTTCCTCAGCTTCTTGCCCCAAAAGATTGAGATTAATTGAGACGGTGGGGAGTCTTATGAATTCACCTTCTGGGATGCCAGCAATTTGTGTGAGGCAACCCTGCTCATTTTCTCAAGAGGGCTAGTAACATGCCTCCATTAGGCTGTGGCACCTGTGGCACCAATTCATCTCATGAATTGCAGAAGGAGTAACAGAATAATTGAAAAACAGAGTTGGAAGGGACTTTGTAGGTCATCTACTCCAGGGGTGTCAAAACTTGTGGCCTGCAGGCCAGATGCATAACGCACTGGCCATGCCCACCCCCAGTTTAGCGAAGGGGGAAAAAGTCACGATATGTCACGTGATAACAATGTGACACTGCGAGTTTGACACCCGATTCTAGTCCAATCCCCCTGCCCAAGCAGGAGACCCTACCTACACCATTTCTGACAGATGGCAGTCCAGTTTCTTCTTGAAAGCCTCCAGTGATGAAGCTCCCACAACTTCTGAAGGCAAGCTGTTCCATTGTTTGATGGTTCTCACTGTCAGACAATTCCTTATTTCTAGGCTGAATCTCTCCTTAATCAGTTCCATTATTCCTTGTCTGGCCTTCAGATGCTTTAGAAAATAGCTTGACCCCTTCCTCTCTATGGCAGCCCCTCAAATATTGGAACGCTGCTATCATGTCTCCCCTGGTCCTTCTCTTCACTAGACTAGCCATGCTTTAGACTAGTATGTTTTAGTCTCAAGTCCCCTAATCATCTTGGTTGCTCTTCTCTGCACTCTTTCTAGAGTGTCAACAAGGAAGACAATCAAATGTAAATGTTACAGATATAGCTATCCATCTTTTTATTTATTTATTTAAAAGACTGGTACTTACAGAATAAAAAAAAATCAAGAAGCATGCATGCAGCTTTGGAAGGAAACTCTGTGCCTTTAAATCTCCTGCAAACTGAGAAAAACAAGCTGTGATTTATATAAGCTGGGCAATCATGTGATTTGCAGGAAAGCGCTCTCTGCCCCCCCCCCTCCCTGCCCCTCCCGGCTCCTCATCCCCACGCTGGCCTCCCACTGGCACGGCGCGGAGTTTCAAGGAGGCGGCAGCGGCGGCGGTGGGGCCTGATCAGGGGGCGGAAAGGAAGGGAAATGGCGGGGAGGGAAAGATTCATTCAGAAAGAGGGAAAGCAAAATAAACAAGGAGCGAGGCGGGGAAAAAAAGAGAAAGCGGAGGGTGGGGCGGAGGAGAACCAAAAGGGCCTCCCGCCTTGTTTTCATTTCCACCGCTCGCGGAGGCTTCGAAGTTCAATTTGCTGCCCTCGCTGACCCGGGCCGTGGGGAGGCATCTTGCGCGCCCTTTGCTTGACGGAGTAAGAAGCCTCGCTGGATAGTCCTTGGCTAGGAAGTCGCTGCTTGACTGAATCTGTGTTCTCCTTTGCAGATTTACAGCTATCTTTTTCTCGAGGACGTGCAGTGTTGGGTCTCCAGGAGGACAAGAGACGCCCCCAAAGGCTTGTAGAAACCTAAATTATTCGGGACTTTGCCCTTCCTCATCATTCAGTTTTTATTCCAAACCCGGCCTGTGGTTTTCTTCAAAGCACAGACTTCTCCCTTAGTTGGAAGGGAGAAAGCCAAGTCCACCCATTTGACCTCTAGCGAGACTTCCTAGAAAACCATGAAGGCATCTCTCTGAAACATCACAAGTGATCCTTGGCAGACTTATATCAGTTGTCAGAAGCTATCCAGATCCTGCCTGTGTACTAACGAACTTGCCCTGGTCACAGAAATCCAGCAGAAAAGTCCAAATAATTTTTTTTTTAAATTACATTTATATGCCGCCCTTCTCAGGAGACTTAGGGCGGCTTACAATTTTTGGGATACAACCCAGTGTGCTCAGCAATAGCCTTAATTCCATTGTATATGCCTGCTTATTACTAAGCGGCATTTTTACAAGGTCAGCTAATTGCCCCCAACAATCTTGGGTCCTCAATTTACCTACCCCGAGAGGATGGAAGGCTGAGTCAACCTTGAGCTTACTTATGCCCCAGATTCAAAGGGTTCTATGACAATTCACCACGGCTAGCTTGTCATGACCAAATTGCCACAGCCAGCCCACCACGGCTAATTCGCCACAGCCAACTTGCTGCAGGACAACTTCCCATGGCCATCTCGACACAGGATAATTTGCTATTTTGACCATGGTGAATTGTCCTACAGTGAGTTGGCCGTGATGAGTTGGCTACAACGAGTTGGCCATGGTGAGTTAACTGTGGCAAGTTGTCCCATTCCCGATTCAAAGTTATGATGGCTGGGCCCTCCTGTGATCCCGTGATTACATTTTGGACATTTGGCAATCAGCCTGCATTTACAGCTGTTTGCAATGTCCCCCAGTCACATGATCATGATTTATGTTTTTTGTTGGAAACTGGCATTTCTAGTTTATAGCAAAAAAAATGCCTATTGCAAATTCACTTGACTGGTCATAAAATCTGGTCAGTGATGACCTGCTTGAAAATCCAGCACAAATTATTATCATTCCAGGCTCCATTAGGGTTGAAACTTGAAGACTACCTGTAGTGAATATTTAGGAGTCCAATCCAATTGGAAGGAACAGATTGAAAAAAGCTATTTTATGAGGACATTGTTCCTCTTCCTTAATGTTAAAAACAAAAGGCAACATGGTGAACAATTACTCTTTTTCCAGTTGCCTGGATTCAGGAACGTTTGGTATTTTAAATGTAGGGAAATCAGTGAGGCTGGAGCTGTGTGGTTTGCATCATTACGTGTTCTCCATTTAGGGAAGAGCTGGCTTTGGTGCATAACCAGCCTTGCATTCTTGCAAGGAAGATTAAAAAACAAGCAACTGATCAGGATTTTACTTTCCTTAGAAAGGTAAAATGATGAGGTGATAACCACTGCTTCACCTTGGGGAGGAATGAAATATGAGCTTCTGGAGTAGTTCACAAGCTGGGAATTTAAGCATGATTGCAGATCAGGCATAGTTGTCATTCAGTTTGTGCGGGGTGTTCTGTGACTGCATGCTTTAATTCAGTCAGCTTCCTTTTATGTTAATTCTCATATTTTCTCTGAGCATTCATTATAATATTTTATCTTGTTTGAGAGGGACTCTTAAGCTTCCTAACTGCATCTGAGCTTTCATGGTATGATTATTGTTTGTCATCAAAGGAAGTGAAGCTTAACAACCAGCCAATAATGTCACATTTTGCAGATGTGCAGATACCTGCAACAGCACCACCTCCTAACTTCTGCTATTGTAAAAACACTGTTCAGTTCTTGCTGTCTTCTAAAACCCAGTTAAGGATGCTGTAACAAAGCAAGTTAAAGCAAACAAAAAGCCTTTGTATGTTTGTAGATTGTTTTCCTGCCTGTCTGGTCTTTCCCACCAGTAGATGCTTGGCAGCTGCTTGTTCGTGCATGTCTCTGCCCATCTAATCAGAAGAAGAGTCTACTAAATTCAGTAGGAGTTTCTTCCCCTATTACAGGTAGTCCTTGACTTATGACCATAATTGAGCCCAAAGTATTTTGCTAAGTAAGATTCGTTAAGTGAGTTTTGCCCCATTTTATGGCCTTTCTTGCCACAGTTCAGAGGTATTCAGCAGGTTCTGACCAGTTCTGGAGAACCGGTAGCGGAAATTTCGAGTAGTTCGGAGAACCGGCAAATACCACCTCCGACTGGCCCCACCCCCATCTATTCTCTGCCTCCTGAGTCCCAGCTGATCGGCTGGGTCTTCTTTTGTTGCCCTGCACAGGAGAACGGAGCTGGAAAGCAGTTTAGTGGGGTGGGGAGGGAATGGGGATTTTGCAGTAACCTTCCCCCAGGAGTGGGGAGGGAATGGGGATTTTATTTATTTGTTTGTTTGTTTGGATTTGTATGCCGCCCTATCTCCCGAAGGACTCAGGGTGGCTCCCACCAGTAAAAACACACAATATAAAATTTTAAATTATTTAAAAAATTATTAAACCACAGACCCAAACAAATATCTAAAACCCATAACGAAACTGAACATAAAAACCCATAAAAAACCCACCCCCCTCAATCCACGTCTTCAGGTCATGACGGAAGGAACGAAGGTTCCTTCAAGGGCAACTGGATCCACAGGGTGGGCGCTCCCACCGAGAAGGCCCTACCCCTGGGGGTCGCACGCTGACACTGTCTAGCTGATGGCACCCCAAGGAGGCCCTGTCTGTGGGAGTGCACAGGATGATGGGCAGTCGTTGCTAGCAGGAGATGTTCCCGCAAATACCCCGGCCCTAAGCCATGTAGGGCTTTATAGGTAAGTACCAGCACCTTGAATCTCACCCAGAGGGCAACCGGCAACCAATGCAGTTCACGCAGGAGGGGTGTAATATGGGAGTATCGGGATACTCCCATGACAACCTGCGCGGCCGCATTCTGCACCAGTTGAAGCCTCTGAGTGGTCCTCAAGGGCAGCCCCATGTAGAGAGCATTGCAGTAGTCAACCTGGGAGGTAACGAGCGCATGAGTAACCGTACTCAAGGCATCTCGGTCCAGATAGGGGCGCAGCTGGTGCACCAGGCGAACCTGGGCAAATGCCCCCCTGGTCACGCCCCCCACCTGATCCTCCAAACTGAGCCATGCATCCAGGAGGACACCCAAGTTGCTCACCCTGTTTACGTGGGGCAACACCTCTCGCCCCATAACTAACGATGGAACATCCTGGACCACCCGAGATGCAGGTACGTACAGCCACTCGGTCTTGGCCGGGTTGAGTCGAAGCCTGTTCCTTCCCATCCATATCCGCACTGTGTCCAGGCATTGGGACATCACGTCAAGGGCATCACTGAGTTGGTTTGGTGTGGAGATAAAGAGCTGGATATCATCAGCATACTGATGACACCTCACCCCAAAACCACAGAAGATCTCATCCAGCGGCTTCATATAGATGTAGAACAGGAGGGGAGAGAGGACCGACCCCTGGAGCACCCCACAAGAGAGGGGCCTTGGGGTCGACCTCTGTCGTCCTGCCAACACTGCGAACGACCCAAGAGGTAGGAGGAGAACCATCGCAAAACAGTGCCTCCCACTCCCAACCCCCCAAGACGTCGCAGTAAGATACCATGGTTGATGGTATCAAAAGCTGCTGAGAGATCTAATAGGACCAGGACAGAGGAATAACCCCTGTCCTGGGCCCTCCAGAGATCATCCACCAGCGCGACCAATGCCGTCTCTGTGCTGTACCCGGGCCTGAAACCCGATTGATATGGATCTAGATAATCAGCTTCCTCCAGGAACCCCAGAAGCTGTCGGGCCACCACGCTCTCAACAACCTTCGCAACAAAGCGAAGGTTGGAGACGGGATGAAAGTTGTTCAAAACGGCTGGGTCCAAGGCAGGCTTCTTGAGGAGGGGCCTCACCACTGCCTCCTTCAAGGCGGTGAGGAAGGATCCCTCACTCAACGAAGCGTTGACCACTGCCTGGAGCCAGCCTTGTGTAACCTCCCGGGCGGCATAAACCAGCCAGGAGGGAAACGGGTCCAATAAACACATGGTGGTACTCAGCCTGCGCATGATCCTGTCCACTTCATCCAGAGTCACAGGTTCGAATTCTTCCCAGATAATATCTGCAAGACCTGTCATTCCTCCCTCGTCAAGCTCTAGCCAGTCGGAGTCCAAGTCGGCCTGGTTCTGAGCGATCTTGTCCAGCAGATGCTGACTAAACTCCTCAGCCCGTCCCTGCAAAGGGTCCTCCCTCGCTCCCTGATTAAGAGAGCGGGTGACCCTAAACAGGGCGGCTGGGTGATTATCTGCGGACGCAATGAGAGCAGAGAAGTAAGAATACTTCACCGCGCCCATCGCCACAAGATAAGACCTCGTAAAGGATCTTAGCTGTGATCGGTCAGATTCAGACCAACTGGACCTCCAACTGCTCTCTAGGCCCCTCCTCCAGCGCTTCATCTCCCGGAGCTCCATGGAAAACCAGGGAGCCAACCGAGATCTGCATCGGGTCAGGGGCCGCAAAGGGACAACATGGTCAAGAGCCTCTGAGGCAGCCCTTTGCCAGGCGTCCACCGGGGCCTCGACCGAGCTGTGGGTGAGGGAGGCAGGAAACAACCCAAGCGCCATCTGAAACTCCTCCGGGTCCATCAGGCGCCTGGGGCGGAACCACCTAGTTGGTTCTGTATCCCAGCGACGGGTGGCATGCTGGAAGACCAGCCGGAGGAGGTAATGATCGGTCCATGACAGGGGTTGGATAGTTGGTGATCCCCCACCCAGATCATTACACCACTGTCCGGAGATAAAAACCAGGTCGAGCATGTGCCCCCCTCCATGAGTCAGGCCCTGAATTATTTGGGTCAGATCCATAGCCATCATGGAAGCCATGAACTCCCGGTCCATCCTCGACGCCCCACCCAGAGAAGGCAAGTTGAAATCCCCCAGAATCAAGTCTGGGGAACTCAACCGCCACCCCCGAGAGGACGTGAAGTAGCTCGGGCAGGGCCATTGTCACGCAGCTGGGAGAAAGGTACGTGAGCAACAGACCCAACTGACCACCAGGGCCCAACCGCAGGAGAGACTCACACTCGCCTATCTGAGGGACAGTGACCTCCCTTGGACAAAGGGTCTACCTAATAACAACCATCACCCGCCCACCCCTACCCTGGGCTCGAGGTTGGTATAGCAGCTGGAAACCTGGAGGACATAACTCAAACAGAGGGGCTCCTCCCTCTGAACCCAACCAGGTCTCCATAATGCAGTCCAGGTCCACGTCCTCCTCAATCAATTCACAGATGAGGGGAGCTTTGTTCATCATGGACTTGGCGTTCACATAAACCAACCTGAGCACAGGGGCCTGATCTCCCGTACCCCTGGGGAAATGGGTGGAAACAAGAGGGTTGGAGCACGCCACCGCTCGAAGATAGTGGGGGTGTGCTCCCAAGCTCCGATGCGGCCCTCCGTTTCTCCATCTCCTGCCATTCCCAGTTGCCGTGGGGATTGCAATCCCCACCCTTTCCCTTAGAGCCCAGGAGCCCCCCATCCCTGTCCTCCCCCCGCCACGACCCGCTCCCGACCTGGAGAGGGATTGGATTTGGTTCAGCATAATCCCCCAAGTTCCCACCAGAACCTACACCCCACCCCCTCCCTAAACTCATTTAAAAATTTAATTAAAAAGTTAAATAACTGTCCCTTACTACCCCTCTTACAGTTAAAACCCCTGCTTGCGCTATGCCACCTCTCGGGATCCCAGGATCCGTCATTAAGGTAGGCCTTTGATAGTCCTACAGGCCACCTCAGGGACAGGGGGACATTCCCCAGGGCCCGTAACTCCGCAGTCAAGTAGGTCTTTACAGTCATAGATGTTCATAAAATGGTCCATAAGTGGGAGGGGGAGATGGAAAATAAAAGGCCGGATGACAAAACCATTATCTCCAGGTATATACAAACCTCTGAGTCACAGAGTTTCCTACCCCGACAGCCCTCTCATGGCTAGTCGAGGGGGGGACCAGAATAGGAAAAAGTCCAACCACCGCCCTCTCACCATGGTGGAAACTCCTAACGCCGGGCCCAAAGGTCATAGTATAGCCAGGTGGGATTGGCAAAACAGTCACTGCTGCCCTCTCACCGCAGTGGGCTGAAAAAACAAGAAGCCCCATCGCCTTCTCACCGCAGTGGGGCCAGCCAACCCCACCAACCTGAACAGACGAGGTAAGAGGGGAAAGTAGCCCCAGTTAGCGATCTTCCAACAGTTCCTGGTCAGCACAGTCGACAGGTCCATACCACATTCACAGCACTCGAAGGACAGTCACAGCTTAGCAGCAACCCAGCACAACAGTCGCAGCAAGCGGCAAGCAGCACAGCTCAGCTCCCACCAACAATGCAGAGACCGCCATCCATCTTCAGAGAGGGCTCCACAGCTGCCCGCTCCCCACACCAACACAGCCTTCGGGCTTGCAAACTTGAGTCCAGCAAGCCAGCAGGCAGCAGACCAACAAGCCAGCAGACGTGTCTCAGCTGCCAAAAATCAAACAACAATGGCAGGCGTTCCTCCACCCAGCGTTGGCCCTGGCGTCGGCCCTCATCAGCCACGCCCAGCCAATGGCGTGTCAGCTGGGCCTTCTGCCGGGCTCTCCATCGCCCTCGTCCACCGCTGCTGAGCGATGCTACCATCTGCCACTGCCGCCATCGTCCGCCATCTGCCACCGCCGTCCACCACCGTCCACCATCAACTGACCACTACCGAATCCACCAGACCACCAGGTAACAAAACCGGGGGCTGGGAAAGAAAAACGGAGCCCCCTACCCCCCAAACGGCCAAAAAGAACCCACTCCCCATGGCACTCACCGACTGCGGGCAGCCATTACGCGGGCATGCGCAAACATATTTTGTAGTATCCTTCCTCTGCCACACCCACCAAGCCACGCCCACCAAGCTACACCATGCCCACCAAGCCACGCCCACAGAACCGGTAGTAAAAAAATTTGAATACCACCACTGCCACAGTTGTTAAATGAATCACTATGGTTATTAAGTAAATAACATGATTGTTAAGTGAATTTGACTTCGCCATTGACTCTGCTTACCAGAGCTTATTGTCCTCTTTCATGTGCAGTCCTCACAGTGGCATCTATTTGGCCCTCTGGGATCAGAATGTTGTTGGTATGATCCGAGAGGCCTTGCTTTATGTTCTTAGGTGTTTATGTATTTTGCTAGAAGCAGTCTTACCACATTCCTTTATACTGTCAAATTCATGCTTCAAACTGTTATGTGAGGCATGTTGGTTCAAAGTATTCTGAAACTTGATTCATTTAGTAACTAGGCTGTGTGTATACAGCTGAGAGTCTAGCATGCTGGGTAGAATAATGGAAACTGGAGGGGAGAGGGAATCTTATAATGAAAAGCTAAAACATAGCTTCATGAAAATATCAATCAATCAGAATAGAGTTGGAAGGGGTCCAGGGTCGCCAACCTTTTGGACCTCAGGGACCACCAAACTCATAATTTAAAATCCTGCTGGACCAGAGACCCTGGGAAAAAAAAGTCTGCAGGAAAATTCCCCACCCAGTTTTCCTACCAATCGATCATTCTTTATTTGGGATTGCAGGATACTGTCTCCAGCTCCATTCTCAGGGGGAGGGAGAGAGAGACTTTTGGCTTCATGCTGTCATGCCCCTGTTGGAATCTGATTTGGAGGGGGAGGCCGAACAGCTGACAGGGAGTGGGGATGTGGCTCCTTTGGCTGTGGAAGAAACTGGGGAAGGGCACAGTCTGGCTGGGCAGAGCAGGGGAGAGGTATAGCAAGGGAGAGGAATTCAGAGGAAGACCCAGGCCCACCCCCTCTTCATCCTAGGGCACGCAGGGAGGAACAGAGAAGGGAGCAACCTGAGTTGCGTGGCTTATGGGGGAGGAAAGGGTCCTGATTCCCTTCATTAGCTGCAGCTGGGAACACAGTGTTTAAAAAGGGAAGTTCCACGCAACAAGTTGTTGGGAGCAAATTGTGAATTTATCTGGTATCATCGTGGTTTATCTGTGTTCCTGGCGTCTTCCCAACTGTGTGAGTGTTGCCGTGCTTTCAAGTCTGAAAGTCTTTCTCCTGCCCTGTCAAGTTAATTACTGCAGCTTTGTTTGTTTGGATTTTTAGTTACAGTCTGTATGTACCTTGTTTTGGACTGAATTTTCTACAGTTAAAGGCTGTTCCTAGGAGAGTTTTTCTCCAGCCAAAGGTAACCTGGACATTGGGGGCAAAGTTGGAGATAATAAAGGGACTCTTCTTGCTTATTTGACTGTGTTTCCTTTGTGCCACGTCCCGTGTCATCACAAATGCAAGGAAAGCAGCAGAAGCAGCAGAAGTCTTTCTTTCCCTTCCCCAAACTCCGCCAGAAACGAGTCTTTGTGAGACTTGTCGCGCAGGCGCAGCCTCTTGGAGCAAGATGCCTTGCGGGGTTCCAAACACTCATTTCTGGTAGAGTTTCGGGGAGAGAAAGACTTTTGCTGCTTTCCTTGCATGTAGCCAAAAGCAGAAGAAGAAAGAAGTGGAAAGAAGCAGCCCGGTGGCCAGGTGAGGCGCATGGGGCAAGTTCCCCCCCGCTCCGTCCTTTCCCCCCTCCCCTCACTACCTCATGTTGTTCGCAATGCAAGTGACGCAAGCCTTTTTTTTTTTAAATTACATTTATATGCCACCCTTCTCCGAAGACTCAGGGCTTACAATTTTGGGATACAACCCAGTGTGCTCAGCAATAGCCTTCATTCCATTGTATATGCCTGCTTATTACTAAGCGGCATTTTTACAAGGTCAGCTAATTGCCCCCAACAATCTTGGGTCCTCAATTTACCTACCCCGAGAGGATGGAAGGCTGAGTCAACCTTGAGCCTGGTGGGATTCGAACCAGTGCAGCCTTGTGTTTCCATGCAGCCTGGATTAATTGCTTTGGGGGATGCTTTGGGGGTGACATTTCTCTGCGGACCACCAAAATTTTCTTGCAGACCACCAGTGGTCCCCGGTCCACTGGTTGGCGACCACTGTTCTAGTCCAACCCCCTGCTCAAATAGGAAACCCTATACAATTTAAAACAAGTGACTGTCCAGTCTCTTCTTCAAAACCTCCAGTGATGAAGCACCCACAGCTTCTGAAGGCAAGTTTTCCCACTGGTTAATTGTCCTCACTGCTAGGAAGTTTCTCCTTAGTTCCAAGGTTGCTTCTCTCCTTGAATAGTTTCCATCCATTGTTTCTTATTCTGCCCTCTGGTGCTCTGGAAACTTAAACTTAAGTTTCCTTGTCTGCTTCTTACGCATATGTTGAAGGACTTAATGAGAGTGCATGCATTTAGGTAAATCAAAATTATTACCTGTGTAACAGGCTGTTCTTAGGAAGGACACACACCAAAGTAATACAAACATGAATAGATTTACTTCTAGACATCAGCTTCTGAACTGAACATCTCCAAGCCAGCTGTCTCAGTTCAACAAGATCCAATAAAGGCTGTCAAAGAAGAGCTCATTGGTGCTGAGAGATGTGCTTGTTTTCATTTTTGACCTTAAGTCCAATCCTGCTGTTAGATCTTTTGATGCAGGGAAAGAAAAGCTAAACATTTAGTTAACCCAGGAATCTTGTGCATGAACATTCTTTCTCTAAGACAGGTTATCCATTATCTGCTCTTGCTTTCTCCAGAGCCTCTCCCCAATTTTTACCAATTTCGAGTGTGTGTGTGTGAGAGAGAGAGAAATTCAGGTGTGTGAATAATAGCCTTTTATTTGAGAAATCTGAGTATGTAGATTGCTCAATAGCTTTTTTGTTTTTTGTTTTTGCATTGGGCGAATTGATTTTTCTTTCCAAACAGTGTTCTCCAGTCTTGTTTATTCTGCGAAGAAGGCTCTCCAGTGTATCAGATGAGTTAACTGTTTCCTCTTAGATATCCCAGCATTGCTTTTGATACATACATATGCTTGATTAAAAAAACAAAACATGGGGTGACCTAATTTTATGTACGCCTTGTATAATGTGTAATTTAAGCCAGTGGCATGTAAAAAAAAAAACCCTCATAATTCAAGTGACCATTCAAGGAAGGTTCTGAATGCTACAAGAAAGATTGCTGCTTTTTAATGACTTTACATAAATTGTTTTTATTTTAAAATTTATATTCCTCAAACTTCTATTTTGTGACTTGAGTCGGCTTACAGATGTCTGGGTATGATAAATCAAAACCAGCAACCCATTAAAACCCAGCAGCTTCAGCACTGAAACTCAAAATCTTTAAACGTTTTGTAAAGATAACAACCATATTTTATAAGTACTCATTCATCATGGTTTTATACCAAAGGAAAGTAAACAAGTGTGACAAACCTCATTGCCCCAATAAGCAGATTGCCAATTGTAGCCTTTTTTGCAGCTGCCTTTTCCAAGCTGTAACCTTCCAGATCTGTTGTGTATATAACCCCCCCCAAATTTCTGGCTAGAATATTCAGTCAGACCAGCATTCTTGTTGTATCTAGTATCTTACTAAGTACCTCTCTTTCTCTCTCTTAATATGCATAGAAAAAAAAAGAGCTGTAAAGAAAGTGTTTCTCTCCACACACCATATTTCCTACCATAGCAACTCTTTCAGCCTCTTGATTTAGCCTCCGTGATTGACATTATCCCCTGTAGAAAGATGTCCTGAATGCCCCCTCCCCCCAAAATAAGGTCTGAGGCCTTCTTTGCAAAGCTAATTAACTACTTTGCTCTTGAACTGAGGAAATTCATTTACACAATTAAAAAAAAACAGTAACCTACGGATACATTGAGGGAAGTTAACCAGTGTAACTTTCCTTTTCAACTAATTAACTCAGGCAAATTGTTTGTTGTGCTGATAGATTACTACTCCCTTGGAATGAAGTTGTTACAGTTCACCCCATGCTGGTAAGAAAGCAGCAGGAAGTTATGCCATATAAAGGAGTCTCTGGTTGAGAAGAAAAATGTTGGCTGGGTGGCTCCACTTTTTAAAAAAACTTTTCAGCTATTAGGCTTTCTGACTGTAAGGAAACTAGGAACATACTATTAAGATGTCCTTCCTGAAAGTCATAAAAATGCAGACAGTCTTACTCGCAAGGTAAATAAAAGGGGAAATATGGTAGAAATGTGGGTAATTTCATAATGGAAGACAACTGGAATAATGGACTAGACTCAAGCAGAACTAAAAGCCCTGGAAAGAAAGACCAGAAAAATAATGAAAATGTATTCATCCACGTAGCAACACTGATGGACTTGTCAAAAAGCATAGGTGGACATGGAATGTTGCAAGTATACCAGACAGTTGAAGAATTTAAAGGGGCATTGGAAGACTATTTGAAGGACAGTGTAGAAGATGTACTAGTATTTCATATACTGACTGAAGACTGACTGAATACCAAAGAAGCCAAACAGGCCTACAAGAAAGACCAAATGAAGAATAGAAAAGACACATGGTAAGGCAAAGTATTATATGGCCAGTATGCACGCATGCACACACACAGGCAAAGCAGATAACAAGATCTGGCAATGGCTAACAGCAGGAAAGTTGAAAAAAGAGACAGAGAGGCTACTTCTGCCTGCACACAAGACCATGCTGTAAGAACAAATGTATAGAAAGCTAGAATTGACATGACAGCAAATGCCACCTCAGTGAAGAAGAAACAATGGATCACTTAGCTGTTGCGAGAAGATTGCACAGACTGACTACAAACAATGGTATGGCAAGTAGCAACAATGGTGCATTGGAATATCTGTAAGAAATACTGTTTGCCTGCAAGCAAGAACCAAATGTGTGCTAACCATGTTTTGAATAACATAGTGAATTCAACGCCTGGTGAATTACCATTTACTCGTTGGCATGGAAGAAAGCCAGATCTTAGTTATTTACATACATTTGGAACCCCAGCATGGGTTCATATTCCCATGCAAGTAAGGCGAAAGGGACAACATAGAGCGAGACAATTATATTTTGTAGGTTATGAAGCTAATCATAGATCATTTAGATTTTGGGAGCCAGGTACTACTAATGTGTATTGTAGTGCAAGTGCTAAATTTCTGGAGCATGTTGGCTGGAGAAAGCTTGAACAGGAATATAATAAGGTACAGGATAGTGTTGTTGTTAAGATTCCATTGTTTACCGGGAATCCTGGTGATAAGAATGTTGATGATACGATAGTGGAGGAATCCTCAATGGAGGAATCATTAATAGAAGAACCCTCTATGACTGTAGAAGACGAGGATTTGATAGGGGAGGTAAAGGAAGAGGACATGGCAACAACATGTACTGAGTTGCCTAGGAGGTCAACTAGGGAGAGATGTCCACCTGACAGATTTCAAGCAAGCATTGTATGTCAGGTTAATACAGAACCTTCTAACTTCAATGAAATAAAACTGTTCTACAAAGGATCAGGTAGCTTGGCAGGAAGCTATGAATAGGGAGTTAAAATCGTTAAAGGATTTAGGGGTGTATGATGATGTAAAGTTACCACCAGGTGAGCGTGCAATAGGTTGCAAATGGGTGTATAAGATAAAGACTGGTGTGGATGGGACTATTACACATAAGGCAAGATTAGTTGCTCAAGGATTTGCTCAGTCAGATAAGGACTATGATAAGTGTTTGCACCTAGTCTGAGCAAATACATTGAGAGCAGCATTAGTTTGGGCAGCTAAGAATAAATGTAAAATAAACCATGTAGATGTTGAAACTGCATATCTACATGCACCTTTACAACATACCATCTATATGAAAAAGCCATTAGGTTTAAAGGATGATGGAAAAACTGATTATTGGAAATTAAAGAAAAGTCTTTATGGTCTCAAGCAATCCGGTTATGAATGGAATAAATGAATTGTAAAGGAATTAGTTTCAATAGGCTTTGAAGCTGGTATAGCTGATCCTTGTTTGTTCTGAAGAGAAAAAGATGGTTTAATTTCTCTACTACTGTTATTTACGGATGACATAGCAATTATAACTAAAACTGAACAAGAAGCAAATGAAATTGTTAATAAATTACAGAAGAAATTTAGGATTAGAAATTTAGGGGAAATTAAGCATTATTTGGGTCTTGATATAGTGAAAATGAATAAAGGTTTTAAAATTTCGCAAGCCAAGAAGATTAGCCAATTATTAAAACACTATAACATGGAGCATTATAAATCTGCTAAGACACCAATGAGTAAGGAATTTACAAATAGTGATATTAAAAGTCCTATGTTTGATAAAGAAATATATCAATCCTTAATCGGTAGTCTATCATATCTGGGTAATTGGTCTAGACCAGATATAACTTACAGTGTAAACCAATTGGCTAGGTATAATGCTGAACCAAATGAAAGGCATTGGCAAGCAGCTAAGCGAATACTTAGGTATCTAAAACACACAATCCATTATTCATTATATTTAGAACCAAGTAATGAATTAGTGTTAACTGCATATGCTGATGCAAGTTTTGCTATTGAGCTAATGACTCGTAAGTCAACATCAGGTATAGTGGTAATGTTGGGTAATGCTTTAATAGGATGGAAGTCTATTAGGCAACAACACATTAGTTTATCCACTATGGAAGCGGAATTCTCATGTTTATCATTAATGTGTACAGAATTGAAATAAACAATTGTTGAAGGATATTGGTATTACTGTACGTGATCCGTTTATTGTTTATGAAGACAATCTGCAATTAATATGGCTACTAATTTAGCTGTTAAAACAAGCTCTAAACATACTGATTTGAGATATTTGAACGTTAGACAGTGTGTTCAAAATAAATTAATTCAGTTAGAATACTGTATGACTGAACATAATATTGCAGATCATTTCACGAAAGCTCAAGGTGCAATTAAGCATAAAGACCAAGCAGTAGACAATGTAACAGGAAATGAAACTAAAATACTCAGGGATTTTAGAATTCAAATAGACAAATATCTGCCGTACAACATCTCGACTTAACAATGATTGATAAGAAAGACACAATCTAGGTTGTGAATGTTACAGTACCTAGAAAGAACAGAATAGGGAGAAGAATACTACAGAAAATTGTACTGGAAAAAAATCACAAAACACGAAGGCAACAAATAGAAGTAGATTAGAGAATAGGTTGACCAGCTCTTTTTTGCGGTAGTCCCTTAGATATTGGAGCACTGCTATCATGTCACCCCTAGTCCTTCTTTTCATTAAACTAGGTAAAGCTTCCCCTTGCAGTCGTTTCTGGCTCTAGGGGGCTCATCTCCATTTCTAAGCCGAAGAGCCAGTGCTGTCTAAAGACGTTTCCATGGTCAGGTGGCTGGCATGACTAAACACTGAAGGCGCACAGAACACTTGTTACCTTCCCACCAAAGTGGTCCCTATTTTTCTACTTGCATTTTTACATGCTTTCAAACTGCTAGGTTGGCAGAAGCTGGGACAAGTAACGTGAGCTCACTCCATTACGCGGTGCTAGGGATTCGAACCGCCGAACTGCTGAACTTTCTGATTGACAAGCTCAGTGTCCTAGCCACTGAGCCAGTGCATTCCTTTCTGCAACTGTTCATAAGTTTTAGTCTCCAGTCCCCTAATCATCTTTGTTGCTCTTCTGTGCACTATTTCTAGAGTCTCGACATCTTTTTTATATTGTGGCAAATTCGGATGCAGCATTCCAAGTGTAATCTTACCAAGGCATTTTAAAGTAGTACTAACACTTCACATGATTTTTAAAATAATTCTTAAGTCCCAGTAAACATGAGGAAAATACTAGGGATCAGAAACTTCATTAGCTTTTGGACATCCGCATCAATTTGTATTTAACAACCAGTTAGTAGTTGGATCCATCTGTCACTGCTCATATCCATTTAACATATATTGTCTGATGTTGCTAATTAATACAACTCTCCTTTTCTAGTTCTGCCGTATGTGTGACCTATGAAAAAACAGACACACAAATCAAAACCACCCAATTCCTTTTCTCTTTAGGAAAATTAATGAAACTTAGACATATACAAACCAGATCATTAACCAACTTAGACTCTCACCTTCTCCTAGCAATTCAATCTTTCTGACATTTATATGGAAGATGTTTTAATGCATTGTTCAATCTCCTCCAGTGTTGAATAGGGATATAGTGATGAGTTATTTCCCACTCTACAAAGGATGTCTTGAGGCACACAGTTTCATTATTGTCATTATCTTATATAAAATTACATCTATTCATAATCCTTAGCTAACAGATGATTGTCTATTCGGCACTACATGGTTTTTGTAGAAATTTTCTGATTGTAGTGGCTCAGAAAAAGGAAAGGGTTTACCAATCATGCCATGTAAGAGTTAATTCAAACAATGCTTCTAAAACAGCCCTTTTTTCAAACAATGGGGTCTATATGAATCTACCTATGTGAGGTACTTCTATGGACGCTGTCTGTTCTCTAGGAACAAAAACAAGCTGCACACTTGGTTTTTTCTGTTCTGAAGAACTTCTTGGATGAGAAGCAAAGCATTTTCAAGGAAAAAACCCAAGAAAAATCCAGTTGCCTTTAAAAAAAAGCACACTTGGAACAACCATAACCTGGATGATTGAGAATCTATATAGGCCTAAGCTATACAGGTTCTGATTAAAACTTCCTCTCTGTTTTACATCACACGTGCCCCTATTCTATCAATCAGCTACCATGCATGCTAATATCCTGAAGATGTAGAAGCAGTACTGAAGGAGGCTGCAGCATCTCTCTGACTCAAACATGGCTACAGGTAGCAAGAGACCTTTGACCCAAAGATTTATGGGAGCTTTTGTGAATGACCCTAAATGAATACAGCCCCAATCTGCCATTTAGCAATTAAGTGTTAAAGCGAGGGAAGCATTTCCACTGAGACATGGAAATAACCACCAGAAGCAGAAGGATATAGAACAAGCAAAGAGAGTGTTACATGCAGATCCAATCTGGGTTGGTCACCGGGACCAGAGGTTAAGTCTTCCAAGCTTTCGGACTTGTGCTGGAATCCATCCTCAGGGAACCTCTCTCTCCAGAATGTGTTGATTCTGCTAGAGAGAGTTCCCTGAGGATGGGCTCCAGCATGAGTCAGAAGACTTAACCTCTGGTCCCAGTGACTGACCCAGATTGGATCTTGCAATGTTATCCTGGAACATGTATATTTGCCTTCATTGCTGAGAGTGTTCTTACAATTTCTTACCATGCCACATAAATGTATTAATGTGACATTTATTTCTAAGTGAAGACAAGCTTGGAGATATGTATATTTTTATTCCGTTAACACATTCTGTTTCTCCACTGGCTTTCTTAGTAACTTTTACAAGCCGTCTCTCAAAAAGAATGTTATTTTGTTTAAATAGGGCGTTTTATTGGGAAAGAAAGAGCAACTAATTTCCCTTTCCTTTAGGTAACTGTAAAGCATGAAAATTTTTTTAAAGAGTTTCATAGAAATTGTGCAATATAAATTCCTTATGGCCAGAGAAGACCTCAATGCGAGATACTCCCCAAATAGTTTCTGTGGAAAAGACTCATATTTCTCCAAAAGCTGCTCCTCCCTTTTCCCCTGTTCCTCATTTCCAAAGTAAAAGCCCTCCCCTTCTAAGAAAAATAATTCATATTGTTGTTATCTGATCACTGTAGAAAATCTCCTTCAACTACTTATGATTCTTTTCAAAGGACAGGAAATCAACAACTTTCAGTGGCATCTGAAAAAGGAATCCAGATTTACTTTGCATAGCATTAGATGAGATTAACCTGATTTTAAAATAACCTGTTCAGAGGAAAGCTATAAAATTTGAGTTTTTAGTATCCTCTTTTGTACGTGGCCAACTCCAATGTAATTTTTCCAGCCCTGGTCTGAGATCAAAGGCAACTTACCAAAGGATTGCAGTTGTGATATGAACATGCACCAACCAGGTCTCCCCAAAATCAAGTAATATTACTGAGAAGCTGATGTACATTGTACAGGATCCGATTCTCTTCACCTAATCTGCAAAACAGCTGCCTGGTTTTTAGACCAACTGGCTATTTAAGAGGTTTCATATGCCTCATTAATTGCAGAAGCCAAGGTTGACAAGATGGCTCCCAGGATCACGTCTGCATGTGATCTATTAAGCTGGACATTAGGGTTAGATCTCATTCAAGTCCAGGTCTCCTGTTCTGGGAGAGTTTACACTGGCCTTCTTTGCATGACACACTTAAGTGGATGATGGGGAATGGTGACTAACATATTGCATGAACCCGCAAACCCAGGCAATTGACCCATCTCTAAGGAAGTTAGTTTTAGCCCAGTCCTAGGGCTGTTTGGGGATCAGTTAAAAATCTATGCTCATGATTGTGGTGATCCCCACAATCGGATACTCAGACACTGAGCTTTCATTTATTAATTTAGATCCAGCAGAAAGGAGGAAGTTGGAGCAGTGGTCTCCCGGTCACTTTGCTGGTGAGTGAAAGAGTTTGAAGTTGGTCTACAGATGAACGACCTCTTTATTTCATGCACTGTCAATACATAAAGACAACTAGCCATTAGTTGTCTTTGTGTATTAACAGTACATTGGAAGGTATGTCTCAATACACTATATCTAGTAAACAAGCCTTTAGAAACGCGGGGGAGAGCACATCGCCAGCCTCTCCAATGTATCCTTAGAGAGCAAACAGACTGATTCAGTTTATGTCACAACACAGCCTGTTTTAGGGCTCACTGCTGTGAACCTTCATAAACGTATGTGAACCAGGCCACGCTGTGTAAAGAACTATGTACAATATTGCCTGCATCTCACAGACCCCTTGCATCCAAACCCAATTGCTTAGGGGAAGTCTCTTCCCTTCCCCTTCTTGCCTTTTTGGAAGGATATTTGCACAAAACATGGAGAAGTTAGCCCCCTTTCAGCCTACACTTTATTAACCAGCACAACTTTTCTTTAACCGCCACCTCTGTACCTGTGCTAAACTTGGTTATTATCAACTAGATGCTGAGGATAAGCATTGCATTTTAATGGTCTGCAAGTTCTTTGTCCTCCCTATACAAATAATTTTGGCACCATTACAAGGATAGATGTATTAAGCTGGCCTGCAGTATTTATCAGCTGTGTCACTCACCTTAAACCCATCTGCTTTGTTTTCACTTTTGTAATAAATGGAGTGTGCAATGTTCTTTACTTGCGGATTCCAGATGAATCCTTTCCTGATTAGACTGCAGTATACCAAGTTCGGAAAATTTCTGGGCTTCAAAGATCAGTCCCTTTAGCCCAGATATAGGAAGAGGTTAAAAGAAAGATACTTTTGTTTTCGTTCCAAAACCTCAGGAACGGAATTAACCAGAATTTTGTAAGATTGCAGCAATGCAGTCCTGTTCGTAGAAATTCCCAGCCAAATTTCTGGGAATAAAAAGTTTATTTTGGAAAGAGAAGAACAGAGGACAATAACATTATACAGAGAGAATGCCTTAGAAAATACATACATTCAATCTAACTTACTAGACATAGATTAACAACTTGTACACATTTTGAGTTTTTGAGCATTTGCTAGGTATTTCGTAGAAATAATCTTTAGCCTCTGATAAGATGCTATTAGAAAGATTCAGGCAGAAAGCAAAGTCATTTTTATATAAGAATCTTGAGTTTTGTGAAAATAGTCTGCTAGTGGAGACTGTTTTGTCCAGTTATATAATATCCTGCATTTTTGATGTCAACAACCTAACCAACAAATCGAAAACTTAACCTGACCACTTAATTATCTTTCTTAACATCTGCAAACATACAATTTACACAAAGCCTTCCAATTGTAATCAGGCTGGCAGGCTATAAAACAAAGTCCTAATGTAAATTATTATGGAAGGTTAAAATATAACACCTGGCCCCGTCAGATTTCCCAGCAGGAAGTTAATTTAGCAGACCCTCTAGAGACATTGCCGAACTGCATTAAAAACAAAAATGCTTTATTTCAAAGGTGTTTATATTGCTTTAGGGTATCTATATTAGTGCAGTCTGAGGCATGCTAGTGAAACAAGCCTCTAATGCTTGAATGATATTCTTAAGTAAACGTGCAAAAGCATCAGCAATTTTATTGTGAGAAGGAAAATTTTGGGACAACCCATTTCATTAAACCAAGTTTTCTCCTATCAGTGGGACTCCAATCAATCAGTTTAAGAATGTTGTGTCAAATCTGTAACCATAATTAAAGTCTTTGAGACTCAGGTATCCAGGAGACAAAATATTACTGAATATTTTGTATCATGATTTTTGTTTTTTACAAATTGTATCCTGCTTTTCTGCCTGTTGGCATTCAGTGTTTGTAGAAACTGCAACCTTGTGTGTGTGTGTTTTTTAAAAGCTTGCTCAAGCAAGTTATTGTCAAAATTAAAGCCAAAATATAGCTTAGCACTATTTAAAGCAAATCATTTACTTCTATTGATTTCAGTGAGTTTAATCCAAGCAAAGATTACCTTTTATCTAAAAATTCAGAATTTAAAAATGTATGATGTGACATAATGCAGAATCAGCATTAAAGTTGCCTTTGGATTGCTGAAGGAAAAGCTTGAAGACCAAGGGTTTAGAATGGCTGAAATCTAAGTGAAGAGAGTACAGTATATGACGTTGCAGAGGGTAGTTAGTTCCTCCAATTTATGTGTCATGGAGTGATGCCTATGTGAGAAATCTTTGGTGCTGAAGTCCAGATCCCATTCAGCAAAATATAGATGAGGGTCCACGAAACAGAAAGGCTGCTTTAAAGTATCTGTGTACTGACAACAGTTTCTCTCCCTCCCTCCCTCCCTCCCTCCCCTCCGTGTGTGTGTGTGTGTGTGTGTGTGTGTGTGTCTATGCATGTCTGTGTGTTTACTCTCTGAAGTTTATTACTTTGGTGACTTAAGTTATTTACTACCTTTGATAGCCTGGATATAGTTTATTATCCTGCAAGTCTTCCACATCATAAAGTCTTCAGGTCAATTCCTGGTGACTCTGTGCATACATCCAGATTGTTTTCTTGGTAATCATATAGCAATTGCTTCTTCCAAGTTTTTGTTTTGTTTTGTTTTTTGAACTTCACAATCCAGCCTATAACCCTGCATGTTTCTGAAAGGTTTCCTATTCAGTACTAATCTAGTCCACTCTCCTTAGCTTTTTGACATTAGCTGTGCTTTGTGGCCAGGAAATACACTATGGGGTAGTGCGTGCTAAAAGTGTGCTCAGATGCCTGCACCCATCATGCAACATGCGCACGACTCCCCCTGCCTCTTGCACATGCGCATGTGCCTCCACCAGCCAGCTAATTGTCAGGTATCTGCCGCGCATGTGCGGGGGGAGATGTGTGCATGGAAGACGCGCATGCATACACAGAGGCATGCAGCGTGCGGGGGTTGTGTGTGCATGCACAGAGGTGTGCAGTGCAGGGGCTTGCGTGCACATGCACAGAGATGCGTGGTGCACACGCAGGGACTTGCGCATGCATGCACAGGGGTGGGGGAGTCACGCATGCGTTGCATCATGGATGCAGGCACATGAGTGGCATATGACTCTCCCCGCCCCTGTGCACGTGCACACAACCCCCTGCGTGCGCAACCCCCACCACCACATGCCTGTGCACATGCGCACGCAACCCACCTGCATGCCTCATGCCTTGGTGCATGCGCGTGCATCTCCCACATGTGTCTCCCCCACACATGCGAGGCAGATACCCGACAATCAGCTGGCTGGCAGGGGGCGCGTGCACATGCTCAGTGGGGCTCTTCTGGGTGACCTCTCGTGTGCCGGCAGAAGTGGCTTTGCATGCCATTTGTGGCACGCATGCCATAGGTTTGCCATCATGGTGATAGGGCATCTAGTAATGTTGTTTCCATAATATTTTCTGATACACCTATGGGTTAAAAAATAATTGCAATTTAATTATACTTTTTTCCATCTTTTCAGTGCTCAACAAGAGAGAAATGGAGTCTTATAAAATTTCTTATCTGTTTGCTTTGTGCAACAAAAGATTAATGTGGTAGTTAATTGAAAAACCAGTATAACTGTAAATATGTATTGCTCCCTTATGACATTACATTAATCCACTGAAATGAAATTGATTTGAGTGTGTTACAATTAAAGAGGGATGCCTGTTAATACTGTATTGAAAATTGGGCTTTGTTCATTATTGGAATGAAAAATGTAGTGATGAGGAGGAATTTGCTTACATCTCTGAAAACACATGTTTTCTGTGACTTTGTTTATGTGCACCTTGAAGACCTGGCTGGGTTAAAGAAGCATGGCAGGTCTGTTTTGGGAATATAGGAGGCTGAGGGTTTTGTTTTTATTTCTCTGTTGTGTATAAGTTTTTTAACCTTGTTTTTAATGTTGTACACTGGCCTGAGCTGCAGTAGAGTCAGGCAACTTTAAAAATTTGACAAATCAAATAAAGAAGTTATTCTCCATCATTCCTTGAATGTTAGAAGATTTTATGGACGTGTGTTTTTAATTTTGGTCCTACTGATCCACTTTTTCTATAAGCAAGATGTTCAACTTTTATTAATCCCTCTTTCCCCTAAATTTGCATCCTATTCATTTTGAATACTCTTCTTAAAGGTCTTTTAATCTGTAGGAACTACTTTTAAGTAGGACTAATGCAGAAGGAGAACTGCAATTCCAGGAGCTTAATTCTGCTCGTGGTTCACAGATCTGGGTCTTAAGGGGTCTCTCCCTGCCTGAGGTCTTCCAGATGTGTTGAGACTTGACCATAATTCCCAGCACCCCTCGAGGCCAGATTTAAGACATGCAGTCCTAATTGGCTACATTCCTTGTTAAGTTTGCATGAAGGGACAGACGTGGAGTGCTTCAAGCTCTTAGTTTATTAGTGACTACAGCTCAGAACGGACCCAATTTGGCTGGGCTGCGGCTGTTACTTATAGCCAGCAGCCGCAGTTGCCAGCCAATCAGAGTGCAGGGTTTTCCCGCACTTTTTAAACCAATCATTTCCAACATTTTACAAGAACAGTTCAAACTAAACCAATGACTTCAAACCTACATACATAACATTCCTAGTTTTAATTCTAGCAGATTGGGGAAGGCTGTCGTAATGTTTAAACATATGTAAGTTCATGGAGGCCTTGTTGTTCAGTAGGGAAAACCTTGGTCACATCCCTAGAGCCTGGAACTTAGGCACGTGGCCTATGAAAGTTCACATCAACATGCTTATCTAGTAGTCTGATCCTTCTGTCAAGCCCTTCCATGTTTTCCTGCCTTGCAAATTCTTTCCCAGGAACTGCAAATAGATAATGAAGTCTGAACACGTATAATATGCTTTAAATGAGGATCTAGCTTTTGATTTTTTTTGTGCGTGGCTGCCAAGCTGCTTTTTCCTCCCAATTATCATATATTTAGTGTAGTGATGACTCTTTGTGCTCAGAAAAGAAAGTACAGGGCTGTGCAAAAAAAATAATGCCAGGAGGAAAACACATTTCATACTTCTTTTTAGGGTGGGTTAAATCATAAACATGGCTTTCTAGAGTACAGGTAGACCTCCACTTAACAACATTTCATTTAGTAACCATTCAAAGTTACAACGTCACTGAAAAATGTGACTTATGACCCTTTTTTCACAATTACGACCTTTGCAGCATCTCGATGATCATGTGATCAAAATTCAGATGCTTGGCAACTGGTTTTATATTGATAACCGTTGCTATGTCCTCAAGGTCATGTGATTCCCTTTTGTGACTTTCTGGCAAGCAAAGGCAATGGGGAAACCAGTTTCACTTCACAACCGGGTTACTAACTTATCAACTGCCGTGATTCACTTAACAACTGTGGCAAGAAAGGTCATAAAATGGGGCAAAACTCACTTAATATATGTCTCACTTAACAACAAAAAATGTTGGGCTGAGTTGTGGTCGTAAGTCCAGGACTTCTGTACTGGATTTTGCCTTTATGAAAATTGTGTTTCTCCATTGGAGATAAAAGTCCCAAATACTGTATGCAGCTGACATACCGGGCTGAAAAAACAGCACTACATTTTGCTCTTTGCAAGATATTCTTATTTTGGAAAGTTTTCTCTGTAAGTTCATGGAGTTGAACCTAATGTAAGCTATTTGTGAATAATTGGGGAAAAATGCTGAAGATCATCCAACCTCTTTGAAGCACTTTCAAAGATAATGAGGTCTCTTCTGAGTCCTTGGGCTAGAGTCTTTGCCAATGGGAACAAAATCAGTATGACTGTTAAAGAAATTAAGCTGAAATCTAGAAAAGCCTTGATTCAACTTATCTTCTATGCACCATTGACTGGTTAGTTGCACCTAGCCACACCTGGGAGCTGTGACCAGGGGGGCATTTGCCCAGATTCATCTGGTGCGCCAATTGCATCCCTATTTGGACCGAGATTCCCTACAGACGGTTACTCATGCACTCATGACTTCCCGAATCGACTACTGTAATGCTCTTTACATGGGACTGCCCTTGCGGACCATCCGGAGGTTTCAGCTGATGCAGAATGCGGCCGCGTGGGTAGTGATGGGAGTGTCCCGATACTCCCATGTTACACCCCTCCTGTGCGACCTGCATTGGCTGCCGGTTGCCCTCCAGGTGAGATTCAAGGTATTAGTCATCATATATAAAGTCCTACATGGCTTGGGTCCGGGGTACTTGCGGGAGTGTCTCCTGCCAGTGTTGACCTCCAATCACCCTGTACGTTCCCACAGGCAGAGCCTCCTGGGGGTGCTGTTGGCCAGACATTGTCGGCTGGCAGCGCCCAGGGGTAGGGCCTTCTCTGTGGGAGCACCCACCCTGTGGAATCAACTCCCTGTGGAGCTCCGGCCGGCCCCTGACCTCCGTTCCTTTCGCCGCGACCTAAAGACTTGGTTGTTTCAACAGGCCAGCCTGGACTGAATGGGGTAGGGTGGGGTTTTATCGATTTTAATTTTTAATTGGGTTTTTAATTTTATTGGGCTAATTTGATTAGTTTAATTGTATTTTAATATTTGTATTCTCTTTTTTTTATTGTAAGCCACCTGAGTCCCTCAGGAGAGAGGGCGGCCTATAAGTCCAATAAAATAAATAAATAAAAATAAATAGCTTAAAAGACTCTTCTTTCAGCTCCCAATTTCAAGAAGTGGGGAATAAATAGTAATCTACCTTCATATGGTTAATTTGTTATAAGATTTCGCTGAAAACTTACTGCAATGCCTTAAATATGCTAAATGTCAAATATAGCTTAAATATTCAACGTTATATCAATGTATCCTAAATAATAGGGCTAATCATTAAAAAACCCAGTAAAAATCAAACACTGTGTTTGGCTTGCCAGACATTCTGTTAAAGGAGGACATGGCCTCCTTTTGCCTTTATCCCCTTCGTCCAACAGATATAGCCTGAAATCAAATATTGTCCAGCATTTTTGAGTGTCTTTTTTTAAAAATTTGGACTTTGTTTGTATTCAAGAGGTTGCATTCAAAGTTAATTATTGCTTTTTTTTTCACATAAAGCAAATTCAGACAGCCATTTAGGACAATTAATCAGTTGTGGGTGCTCCGTCACTGCAGGTTTCCAAGAAGAGACTGGACAACCATTTGTCTCAAATGCTACAGCGTGTCTTGCTCAAGCAGGGGTTGGACTATAAGACCTCCAAAATCCCTTTCAACCCTGTTAATTCTGTGTCCTTTTTCTTATCCCTAATTAGTTTGTCTTGCTGTTTCTTTCTCCTTTTTGTTGCTTTGCATAGCGTGGCTCTCCTCACAAGCAAATACTATGATTGGTACATGGTTGTGTCTGTATACGTGAGCATTTCAAATGGTCACGTGCCTTTTTTCAATCACCCTGTAAGGACGGAGAGAGGGGAACTCAGACTGATGGCATAGGTTGAAGAAAGCAATGCAGGTTCACCAGTCTTAACTCATATGAGTTAAGTGAGAGGGATCTTGGAGTCCTAGTGGACCATCATTTAAATATGAGCCAGCAATGTGCAGCAGCTGCCAAAAAAGCCAACACAGTTCTAGGCTGCATAAACAGAGGGATAGAATCAAGATCACGTGAAGTGTTAATACCACTTTATAATGCCTTGGTAAGGCCACACTTGGAATACTGCATCCAATTTTGATCGCCACGATGTAAAAAAGATGTTGAGACTCTAGAAAGAGTGCAGAGAAGAGCAACAAAGATGATTAGGGGACTGGAGGCTAAAACATAAAGAACAGTTGCTGGAACTGGATAGGTCTAGTCTTATGAAAAGAAGGACTAGAGTGACATGATAGCAGTGTTCCGATATCTCAGAGACTGCCACAAAGAAGAGGGAGTCAAGCTATTCTCCAAAGCACCTGAGGGCAGGACAAGAAGCAATGGGTGGAAACTAATCAAGGAGAGAAGCAACTTAGAACTAAGGAGAAATTTTCTGACAGAACAATTAATCAGTGGATCAACTCCAGAAGTTGTAAATGTTCCAATGCTGGAAGTTTTTAAGAAGAGATTAGATAACCCTTTGTCTGAAGTGGTGTAGGGTTTCCTGCCTAAGCAGGGGGTTGGACTAGAAGACCTCCAAGGTCCCTTCCAACTCTATTATTCTAAGCTCTAAATATTGCCGCTCCAGCTCCCTTGGGTGAGGCCATTTGCGTGTGACTTTTGATATCCAGAGTTCCCTGAACTAGATGGCACAGAGTTCTAATCAGCCAAGAAAAGATATAGGCTTACACGGCCTCTTTTAGCCGAAACCAGCCAACCAAACAGTAGGGAAAAAGGGCCCCCAATAAAGACACCCCTCTTGGGTGATGCATCATAACTCTTGGCAGCTGAAATTATGGTTGGCTAAAAAAATATGCCATCCCCGTGAAGAAAAGTGCTCATCTCTGATATAAAGG
The DNA here is from genome assembly GCA_009733165.1 of Naja naja. Classification (NCBI taxonomy): domain Eukaryota; kingdom Metazoa; phylum Chordata; class Lepidosauria; order Squamata; family Elapidae; genus Naja; species Naja naja. The sequence goes on from CM019149.1 coordinate 164,368,600, forward strand.
ATGGGTGTATTAACTTTTTTGAATCCAAAGCCACCATTGGGGACTAACGTAGAAAAAACAAGCTAGGAAAAATAGGGTTTGTCATCTGCGTCCCTCTCCCTTAAAACCTATAGACTCTTTAGAAAGTCAGTTGTGGCCTCCTGGAAAATCCACTTTCATTTTTTAAACAACTGAATTAATCTCACTTATTTACTGAAATTAAGTAGCAGATGGAGAAGAAAGCTGGGACCGTTTAGAAAGCCCAGAAGAGGACATAAGGTTCACCCATGATTTTGTGACATCTATTTTAGGTTGCAGTTCTATCACCAGCAATGGTCTATGCTCATCCTTTGGTCTGAGATACTTGCTGTAATTCAGTGTTTCTCAGTCTTGGCAGCTTGAGCTGGACTTCAACTCCCAGAATTCCCCAGCCAGTGGGAAGTGGAAGTCCACATATCTTCAAGCTGCCAAAGTTTAAAAAAAAACAACCCACTGCTCTAATCAAAAGAGGTACAGCAATGCAAACATTGGAAGAAAACCTTTCAGGGTCTTAGTCCAGTGGGAAAAAAGGAGTGTGGATAACTTGATCTCTTCGTGTCCGAGGTCTGTGCACTGTCAACCTACATCTCTTGATAAACTCTTCCCCCAAGCAAACTCAAAAGTGTTTTTTTCAGAAGGCAGCTGGACTGTTCGTTTTTCTTTGAGGAAGAAGAACAAAACGTTTTGCTTCTCATCCAAGAAGCTTCATCCGTTGTGATGGAGGGTGGGGCAATGGGAAGATAGGTACCGACAGTAGAGATTGGATGGTGAGGGGGTGGAAGGATAGGTTCTGACTGGATGGCGGGGGAGCAGGTTGGAAGGATTGTGTTTCTTTGCAGTCATCTGGTCATTAGTGCTCTCTTGCCCTCAGGGTCACCTGAATCAGAGAGCAGTTGGTTGTGGAATCTTTTCTGCTGCAAGAGGTGCGTTGTGAAGTTTCTTGGATGAGAAACGAAGCGTTTTGTTCTTCTTCCTCAAGGGGAAAAAAACCCAGTCCAGTTGCCTTTTGAAAAAGCACCTTTGAGACAATTATGACCTGGGTGATTAAGAATCTCCACAGACATCTCCCCACGCAAATAAAACCTCTTTGAAGAAGGAGGTTTGTTTGATGAATTCCCTTGATGAATGTCTATTTGGGAAGGAGTCTCATTACACCCAGTAGGATCTATTCCTGTGTGTAAGATGGCTCTTTTGTTTTCTTCACTGAGTTATTCCAGCTCTTTACTTACTGTACCTTCAAAAAGCACTTACCAATTTCTTTTGTCCAGCTTTCTCCCCACACCCCTTTCCCCCTTCTTCTTCATTTGGGAAATAGGCCGAGAGAAACAGTTGACTAATTTGCACACTTTAACAATTCTGGGCTAGAGAGTCTCCCCCTCCCACCTCCTTCTGCAATGAATTAGATGAATAGTATTATGTGGTATTTACATTTTTCATTTTTTAATGGAAATAATTTCATCTTCTTTTCTGAGGATTAGCTTCCAGCAGAGATGATCTTCCTTGTAGTCACTCTTAGCTGAAAGATTATGAGCTCAGGCCACCTTTGAGCAACTCAGCCCAAGCATGTAAGGATTCCAGCTGCTTTCCCTTATTATTCACAGGAGGTAGATATCTGGTACAAACTAATAGCAGGAGAATGATCAACCTGCCTCCTCCCACATGGCTTGCTCTGGATACATTTATTACTGCTAACCAACGTAGCTGTGGATGATGAGCTTTGTGGTTCAGACAGGGGCACCAGTTTGGAGAAGGCTGAGGTGGCAAGGTTGGAGATGGTTGCATTGGGCAGTATAGAAACTGCAATCAGTGCAATATGACTTCCAGGGCAAAGAGCTCTGCTGGCATCTGATAGGTATCTTTTGTAGAACCTGAATCATGATCTAGAGCAGGGGTGTCAAACTCAATTTCACTGAGGGCCACATCAGGATTGTGTTTGACCTCAGGGGGCCGGGGTGGGCATCGCCAGCTCAACATCACTCATATCGGGGGCTCCTTTGGTGGTCCAAGTGCTCTGCCAGTGAAAATGGGCTCCCGAGCTCTGTTTTCAGCTGCGATGGCCTCCTGCAACCCTCTGCCAGCAAAAACAGAGCTCAGGAGGGTTGCATGTGGCCCTCTCGAGCTCCATTTTCACTGCCAGAGGCACCATGGGCTAGTCCTTCACTGTTTCCAGGGTGGCCCCGTGGGCCAGATCTAAGCAACCTGCGGGCCATATCCATCCCCCGGCCCTTGAGTTTGACACCCCTGATCTAGAGACTTGGCTATTTTGGAAAAGCAACTGGCTCTTGGGAGTTTTCTACAAGTCTTCCAAACCACTCCTGATCTGATTTGAAAGAAGGAACGCTGTGTGTCACAAACTGGGCCACTCTCTTGTTTACTTTTGCCATGACCTTTGACATGCAAGTCTCTTTAATATTGTCAGTATAGGAGTATTAAAGCTGGTCTATTTAAACAGTTAAGGATTACTATATAACCCCATAATCTGTATGGACCGCTTTTGCACTTGTTTAAATGTTAAGTAATATCCCTTTTCTTCATCCACGTTTCTCATGTGCCTGCATTGTATAGCTGTCAGAACGAGCTGTTGAACCTATACAGAACTTCTTTTAAAGTGTTACTTCATGGAATTCTCCCTCTCCTTCCCTCCCTCCCTTCCACACAAACATGATTTTCCATTTCCAACTGCTTCCTTTTCTTTGTAAGAAGCTTGCTAATGGACTCTTGATTGTGTGGCTGCAGCATTGTTTCTTTGTGTAAGCAAAGCTGAGGTGGAGTTAACTGCTTCTTCTTTGATGATACATGACAGGCCAATGAACATGTGGTGGCTTCTTTTTTTTTTTTGCACAATTTTTTCCCCACAAGAAACATGAGGGCTCCACTGTGCTGCATAAACTTCACAGTGTGTAGGATAAGGATATAGAATAAAGTACACCCACTTCTGAAATGCCAGCCCTTTCCAAAGGGGGTAGCCAAGTAAATTCCACAAGACAGGATGAGTCAAAAGGATAAACTGAAGCTCCTTGAGGATGATCAGGCTTCTTACAGCATGATCTTCAGAGCTGACTAAAATTCAGTTCATAAAATGCATGTCTTTAAAACCCATATCTTAGTAGGGAAGAAGGGAAATTATAAATGAAGTGGCTTAATGGCCACAGAACATAAAAAGGAGAGGGGGTTGTTATCCTTTGTGTTAACCCACAATGTGCTGTTTTGGGGTTTGGCTCTCATGTGAATGAATCCAAACAATGTGGTGTATAAGTCATGATTGATGGCTGAGTGAAGCCAATTGCAGATGAGTTAAGAATACAAGGTAAAAGAAACCCTGCATGATGAATGACTTATCCAGAGTCTGAAACAGCTGTGTAGGCTTAAATGTATAGTATTTAAGGAACGGCTAGTGTTTATTCTTCAGTGTTCTCCTGGGCAAACTAGACTGCTGTGGTTCCCCACAGCTTCCTACTCCCATGTTGATGCCACCATCCTCTTCTCAATTTACACTTGTAAAGTTCTAGCCTTCAGGCAGAATGGTGGAGGTCAGTATGGCTGCCACAGCAGGGTGTGCACAAGGTTAGGCACCCTCAGGCATTCTCTTGCCCAACCAGGTTGTAGCAGCATGGGAGGACTTGGGGATGAGGAGGATGGAATGGAAAATAGGTATATGTCTGAATGTGCCCTTCATTGGAATATATCATTGCCTTCGGTTCTCAGGGATGAACAGACTGGGTATTCCTGGTTAAAAAGTCAGTATAGCGAACTTCATTGCAACAATAATTATGGACTCAAAAATGCTTCCTTCAATAAACCATTGTTTTTTAATGGTTGGAGTTGGATTGAGTGGGAAAGGCCAGGATCTAGCCCACCTTCAGCCAAAGAAGCTCACTGGGTGACTTTGGGCCACTCCTGCACTGCCATCCAACCTCCCTCCCAGAAATGTTGCTCATTTTATTTGTTTGTTTTAGAGCAAACTGTGTAAGTTCAAAGCAACCTAAGTGGAACATCTTCCTTCCATTTCTCCTCATAACACCCCCTGGTGAGGTAGGTTTGGCTGAAGAGAAATAGAAGAGGAAAGTGCCGCTATCTTGGGTTTCTGAATAAATGCAGGATACAAATCAAACAAATAAATAGACTCAGGGAATAACAAGAGGCCCATAAATGTGCCAGGCAAAGCTGGAATGCAAGATTCTCTTGAATGTGCAACTGTTGATAAATCTTCTAAGGATTCAGAAGATTCTGAGGTGGGGGGGGAGGGTCCTTCAGGCAGTCTGAGAAAACAGCCTCACCAAACAGTGTGAACATATTTGAACAAGTGCCAATGGCTCTCACATCAGTCTCTTCTACCCCAGGTTCATTTGCCCAGGTTCGCCTGGTGCGCCAGTTGCGTCCCTATCTGGACCAAGATGCCCTACGTACGGTCACTCACGCGCTTGTTGTCTCCCATCTGGACTACTGCAATGCTCTGTACATGGGGCTGCCCTTGAGGACCACCCGGAGGCTTCAACTTGTCTGGAATGCAGCAGCGCGGGTTGTGATGGGAGGATTCCGATACTCCCATGTTACACCCCACCTGCGTGAGCTGCACTGGTTACCGGTTGCCCTCCGGGTGAGATTCAAGGTGCTGGTGTTGACCTATAAAGCCCTTCATGGCATTGGACTGGGGTATTTGCAAGAGACCCTGCTGCCTATAATGGCTTCCCAATGCCCCGTGCGCTCCCACCGGCAGGGCCTCCCCAGGGTGCTGTCAGCCAGGCAATGTCGGCTGGCGGCTCCTAAGGGTAGGGCCTTCTCTGTGGGAGCATCCACCCTTTGGAACCAGCTATCCCTGTAGCTCCAGGTGGCCCCTGACCTCCGATCTTTCCGCCATGGCCTGAAGACATGGCTGTTCCAACTCGCCTACCTGAACTGATGGGGGGGAGGGTTTTTAGCTGTAGTTTTAAATTTAATTGGTTTATGAGATTTCTAGTTTAATAGTTTTTTAATATTTGTATAGTTCTGTTTTTAGTACTGTAAGCCACCCTGAGTCCTCAGGGAGATAGGGCGGCATATAAATCTCATAAATAAAATAAATAAATAAATATTTCTAAGTGGAAATATCAGGGATGGATGCTGTCATTTTTCCAAGCAAAACAATTGTAGTTTTACTGGAAATATATATTTCTCTTTTTTATACACCAAATGGTATCTATTACAGGGTCATGTTGTTTTGCAAGCAGCGATCTCCATTTGATTTTAGTATCCATGATGGTGCCATGGTTTTAAAAGTCTTCATTATACATTCTTTTTCTCAGTTGATTGGAAATAGTCATCTGAAACAATAGGAAAAGATGGGCCAGCATTGTGTTGGAGGAAGTGAGGAGGAGAAAAGATGAGTTAATTATGTACTCCATGCTGAAATATTACAACTGGACCATCTAAAGCAGGGGTCTCAAAATCGTGGCCCATGGGGCAGATGTGTAATGCGCTGGCCACGCCCATGCCTGGTTTAGCGAAGGGGCAAAAAGTTGCGATATGTCATGTAATGACGCCATAACAATAACAGATAACAGATAATCAGAGTTGGAAGGGACCTTGTAGGTCATCTAATCCAACCCCCCACCCAAGCAGGAGACCCTACACCATTTCAGACAAATGGCAGTCCAATCTCTTCTTGAAGGTCTCAAGTGATGGCGCTCCCACAACTTCCGAGGGCAAAGCTGTTCCATTGGTTGATTGTTCTCACTGTCAGAAAGTTTCTCCTTATTTCCAGGTTAAATCTCTCCTTGTTCAGTTTCCATCCATTATTCCATGTCTGGCCTATAGGCGCTTTAGAAAATAGCTTTACCCCTTCCTCTCTGTGGCAGCCCCTCAAATATTGGAAGACTGCTATCATGTCTCCCCTGGTCCTTCTATTTACTAGACTAGCCAAGCCCAGTTCCTGTAACCGTTCATTGTATGTTTTAGCCTCCAGTCCCCTTATCATCCTGGTTGCTCTTCTCTGTACTTTTTCTAGAGTCTCAACATCTTTTTTTATAAATGCAAGTTTGACACCCATGATTTCACAGACATGGCTACCAACAGATTATGGTGTGCTGTCTTTTCTTGAGGGTTTCCTTTATAGGCTTTGCCCTTTGAGATAGTTCAGAGGGAAAATAAAGAGGCACCAAGAAGACCAGTAGCAGTTATTTGCTACTTTGGAAAACATTGGTGAACAAGTTGAGGCACAATAAACCACAGAAACATACAATTCATAGACATTTTAAAAGATAATCAGAATGTCACTGCTGGCATGCAAGTGAAACACTTATTGCCACCTTTACTGCTTAATTAAAAGCATCTTTGCTTTACTTGGCAAGCAGAGCTTGTAAGCTATGTAAAAGTGCCCTCATTAATGCCACCTTGGTTAATTGTTAAAATCTGTCTGTGTCCCTTTATTGTGGTTGAGCATGAGGTGGAATAGACCTTCCTGAATGATAAAACTTTGGAAGCATTTAGCATTACTCTGTTAGATACAAGAGCACTCCTTCAGTTCTCTCTTCATCCTAGAAAGCAATAACAATAGCACTTAGATTTATATACCACTTCATAGTGCTTAACAGCACTCTAAGCAGTTTACAGAGTCAGAATATTGGCCTGCAACAATCTGGGTCCTCATTTTACCACCCTGTTTTCAGCATGGCTACCAAAAAGGCATCCCATCATTTAATGTAAGAAATCATGTTACAGGTTAAGGCAGCAGACTGAAAAAGAAACACCATGTCAAGATTGCTGTAAATGACACATGTTAAATGTTGGTAACATATAAGCTTCATTTATTGAGAGGAATGTGTTTAAGAACATAACGTATTGATTAATATCCTTAAAAACTCCAGTAAATAGACTAGGCAGGGCCTTCCCTAAGTGAAGCCATGTTGCACATACTTGAACAAGGCCTGTGTTTCCAGATGTTTGGTAAATTTATCTTTAATGGCAGTTTCCACTATCTTCCCTAGAACAGATCCTCAGCTGACAAACCTTTAATTTTCTGGATCTCTCCATGATTCCTTCTTAAAAATTGAAGCTATGTTGGCTGTCTTACATTTTTCAATTACAGAGGCTGAGTGTAGAGACAGGTTAGATCAGGGCTGTCAAAATCCTGGCCCACAGGCCAGATGCATCATGTGCTGTCCGCATCCACGTCTGGTTTAGCGAAGGGGGAAAAAGTCCTGATACGTCACGTGACACCGCCATGACGATGTGAGTTTGACACCCCTGGTTAGATATTTTAGTGAAAAGGTCCACAATAACTGGTGATTATCAAAAGAATTTTCATATGGAAGTATTCCTCCATGTAGAGAACTGTTTTGGTGCCAGAAGTTGGCTATTGCTTTCCTCATTGTGCCTAGACTGACATTTTCTTCTGTAAAACTGCAGAGACATAATTACTAGGTTTTAAGATTGTGCCAAGCCATGGTTTATTTGATGTTATCAATTGAAAAAAAGCAATAGTTTACAGCCACATATGATTTGTTGGTTTTGGTTTACCATGTTGTGTCAACCCAACCGCTGTGGTCTGGAAACCATGATGTGTGGTTATATTAATCATGGCTATGTTGTGCAAACTTGAGACTTAATTTGATTTTCTCACTCTTCCATATCTAGTTATCTAATTATGCCTATTGATTTGGGAATATAATAATAAACAATGGTTGCTTTCATACATGTTTATGCATGGATCATTTAAATGCAGCCTTCACAATCCATCTGCATTTGAGTTTGTATGACATACCAAACTAATAATCCCACCTAGTTTGGGTGACCATACTACTGCTATGCCTGAACTATAACAATCTGAATGATCATTGAACAGTAGCAAGACATCTTAGTTTTCTGTATCTCTGAGTCACCATTTAATGGTCATCTGGATTTATGCAGGCCAGATATGATAGCCCATTCACTGAGCCACAAACTAGATTACAGCTAGCTATTTTATGAAAATACAGCCACCATGACTGGGTTTTGTTGTTGTTTTATTCTTTGCAGAACCAGAAACAAATAATCTGTACTTTTGATGGGGAATATTCTGGGATTTGAAATTTTAATTCATCTTCTAACCCTGAGTTGACTTTATTCCTTCTGGATATCAGGGAACTCTTTTCCCAGGAGGAAAGAAAATAACTTTTCTCTGTGGGATAAAGGTTTCAGCTTTAGCTACATCAAAGGTCTTATTTTGAAATTAGAAGCACGATGGCACTTGCTTCTAAGGCCTGTTCTCAGTCATTGCACTATAATCAACAAAGACCTTTTGGTCTGTACACAGACATGTGCTGACACATATATGTATGTGTTTGCAGCCTCCAACTCATTACCTGGTGCTGCATGCAATTCCTGAAGAAGTACTGCTTGCCCACTGGAATACCTGAGCTGTGTGATCTACTGCTTATAGTTTCACCTGAAGCAGTAGTCTGCAATACTGCATGTGGTCCTAAGCCCTTTTTGGACTGGCCCTATAGCCTTCAGAAATCATACCAATAGCCATGCAGGTGAAACTCGAAAAATTAGAATATCGTGCAAAAGTTCATTTATTTCAGTAATGCAACTTAAAAGGTGAAACTAATATATGAGATAGACTCATGACATGCAAAGCAAGATAGTTCAGGCCGTGATTTGCCATAATTGTGATGATTATGGCTTACAGCTCATGAAAACCCCAAATCCACAATCTCAGAAAATTAGAATATTGTGAAAAGGTGCAATATTCTAGGCTCAAAGTGTCCCACTCTAATCAGCTAATTAAGCCATAACACCTGCAAAGGGTTCCTGAGCCTTTAAATGGCCTCTCAGTCTGGTTCAGTAGGAATCACAATCATGGGAAAGACTGCTGACCTGACAGTTGTGCAGAAAACCATCATTGACACCCTCCATAAGGAAGGAAAGCCTCAAAAGGTAATTGCAAAAGAAGTTGGATGTTCCCAAAGTGCTGTATCAAAGCACATTAATAGAAAGTTATGTGGAAGGGAAAAGTGTGGAAGAAAAAGGTGTACAAGCAGCAGGGTTGACTGCAGCCTGGAGAAGATTGTCAGGAAAAGGCCATTCAAAAGTGTTGGGGCTTTCACAAGGAGTGGACGAGGCTGGAATCAGTGCATCAAGAGCCACCACACACAGACAGATCCTGGACATGGGCTTCAAATGTCATCAGAAGCGTCTTACCTGGACTAAAAAAAACAGACCTGGTCTGTTGCTCAGTGGTCCAAAGTCCTCTTTTCTGATGAGAGCAACTTTTGCATCTCATTTGGAAACCAAGGACCCAGAGTATTGAGGAAGAATGGAGAGGCACACATTGCAAGATGCTTGAAGTCCAGTGTGAAGTTTCCACAGTCTGTGTTGATTTGGGGAGCCATGTCATCCGCTGGTGTTGGTCCACTGTGCTTCATTAAGTCCAGGGTCAACGCAGCCGTCTACCAGGAGATTTTGGAGCACTTCATGCTTCCTTCCGCAGACGAGCTTTATGGAGATGCTGACTTCATTTTCCAGCAGGACTTGGCACCTGCCCACACTGCCAAAAGCACCAAAACCTGGTTCAATGACTGTGGGATTACTGTGCTTGATTGGCCAGCAAAGTCGCCTGACCTGAACCCCATAGAGAATATATGGGGCATTGCCACGAGAAAGATGAGAGACATGAGACAGAACAATGCAGAAGAGCTGAAGGCCACTATTGAAGCATCCTGGTCTTCCATAACACCTCAGCAGTGCCACAGGCTGATAGCTTCCATGCCACGCCGCATTGAGGCAGTAATTGCTGCAAAAGGGGCCCAAACCAAGTACTGAGTACATATGCATGATTATTCTTTTCAGAGGTCCGATATTGTTCTATGTACAATCCTTGTTTTATTGATTCCATGTAATATTCTAATTTTCTGAGATTGTGGATTTGGGGTTTTCATGAGCTGTAAGCCATAATCATCACAATTATGACAAATCACAGCTTGAACTATCTTGCTTTGCATGTAATGAGTCTATCTCATATATTAATTTCACCTTTTAAGTTGCATTACTGAAATAAATGAACTTTTGCACGATATTCTAATTTTTCAAGTTTCACCTGTAAATTGCTAAGAAATACAGGTATGATTTCCTACTGAAAAAGAAAAAAATAGTAATTATTTCCTAGTGAAGAGCATCTTACTCCTCTTATTCTAATCTTCCTAACTTGTCCAGAATAGATTGCAACCTCATTCTGTCATCCTGGGTGTTGACTAGAATTCTCAATTTTATGAAATCTGCAAATCTGGTAAGCAGCTCATCAACCCCATTATTCAGTTCATTAGTAAAAATATTTAATAATACCTGCCCTAAGATAGATACATGCAATTACTGCAGTCCAACAATGTAGAACCATCAGGGCAAACTCTCTCACTGCAATTGACCAGCCAGTTGTGGACTTAACCTTATTTATCATTTATTTATTTGTATCCCACCTTTATTGGTTTAACAACTAACTCAAAGTGGTGAACATATCCAATGCACCTTCCTTCTCCTATTTGCCCACAACAGCCCTGTGAGGTGGGTTGGGCTCAGAGAGAATGATTGGTCCAAAATAATCTACCTGACTTTCATGGTTAATGTGGGACTACAACTCACGGTGTCCCGCTTTCTAACCTGGTGTCTTAAAACACACTTACTTAAATGTTATTTAATTTAATAATAGTTGATAAATAATTTTATTTATTTGTTATTTAAAACACTTGAACAGGTTGTCAATAAAAGCACCTTATCAAGATGTTTGCTGTAATCAAGGCAGAGTACATCCATAGCATTCCCCTTCTCTGCTAACATAATTGCTTTGTCAAAGAAGGAGATGAAACTTTTTCACATGATTTGTTTTTAACAAAGCCTTGTTGACTTTTAAAAATCACAGCATTGTCTTCCTCATGGTAACTACTAGCCTGCTTTATTATTTTCTTTATCTGGATTTTCTTTTTCTTTTTTGTTTCTTGAAGAGAGGAACCACATTGGTTCTTCAATTCTTTGATACAGTTTTCCTTGAAGATAACTGACAGAGATCCTGACAGCTCTTCAACAAGTTCTTTTACTATTTAGGGCACATTTCATCAACGTCTGGGGATGTGAAGGCATTCAAATTACCAAGAAGTTCTTTTACCACATCCTTGTTGACCTACATCCTCCCCTGTTGTGCTCATTCCCAGTTTATGCTTCTCAAATTTTAATTTTCTTCTCAATAAGAATTGAGTTTCTCTGCTTTTTCATGGTCGTATCTTCTCTTGGTCACTAGAAGCCTTGATTAAGACTTCTCTGTTTGGAATAAGCAGCAAATAACCTTGTCTAATTTGTCTTCTTTTAGCTGTTGACATTTGAATAAGGCCTTCTTAATGATTTTTTTTCTCTATTAGCCTTAGCTCATTTTCTCTCTTTCCTGACCTCATTTCTGCATTTTTGAGGTGAAGCTTTGTTGTCTACCTTGGTAATTAACACTTCCTTCCATGTCCAACCAACATTTTTCTTTAATTTCATTTCCTTCACACACTGCCTATTCAACCCTCTGGTTTCTTTAGAAGTCTCTTGGTTTTCTTTTTCACTGAATTTGTCTAAGAGCGCACTATTAATTCTCAATTTCCTTTTTTTGTTTTTACAATTAACAACTTTAAAATATGTGGAGCTTTGCACCTAAAGTCCCTTCCACTTCAAATATCTCCAACTAACTCTTCCTTGTTCCTATGGATCAAATCCTAGGGAACTGATCAGAGGTGGTATTCAACAGGTTCTGACCAGTTCTGGAGAACCGGTAGTGGAAATTTTGAATAGTTCAGAGAACCGGCAAATACCACCTCTGACTGGCCCCACCCCAATTCTATTCTTCTGAGGCCCTAGGTCTGTGGCTGCCTCCCGAGTCCCAGCTGATTGGCTGGGTCGTTGCCCGGCACAGGAGAACAGAGCTGGAAAGCAGGTTAGTGGGGTGGGAAGGGAATGGGATTGTGCAGTAACCTTCCCCCAGGAGTGGGGGAGTGGGGATTTTACAATACCCTTCCCTTGCCACACCCACCAGGCACAGCCACAGAACCATGAATCCCACCACAGGCACAGTGTCCACAGAACCAGAGTCAGTAACACCAATTTATTTTCTGAATCCAGATTGGATTCCTGTAACATTATCCTGGATTGGATCCTGTAACATTATCCTGGGACACGTATATTTGCTTTCATTTGTGAGACAAAATTATCACCAAGAATTTATCTGACATGGTGTTTAGCAGGATTTGTCTTCCGCTGAATGTTTTTGTAGGTGAAATCTCCACTCACATAGTTTTTTTAAAATGCTTCTGTCTGCTAAAAGTATCTCTCCTGGCAAAATATCCCTTCTTTTGGCTTTCAGCACTTGTGCTACTATCAGCTCATTGGACCTCGGTAAAGGCAGACTCATTCCTGATATCTAAGGCTGCATCACCTCTTCTTTTGTCTTGCTGGTTCCTTTGTACTAAAGGTGTAGGCATATATACTCAGTGTTCCACTGGTGGAATTTGTCCTATCATGTATGTGTAATCCCTGCTATATTTTACTTTCGTAATATTTGATTATGCAAATGTTTTTATTTCATGGCACACTTTTGCCTTCTATTGGCTTGCTTGCTCATGCCTAGTATAACCATCTGCACCTGGCTTTCATCCATGCCTATTCAATTTTATATCCCCATTAGTTATGATTAGTTCCCTGAATTACTTTTTCATGGGCATCAAATAGCACTTCTGCTGTTTCCCAAGGACTTTCTGACTCATATATACACTATCTCACGTCAACTCAGATTTGCGTCGTATTGGTTTACGTGGTCTACGCTAATTTTTCATTGAACTGATCCTTTTTGTGATGCTGCTGCATTAAGCAAATTCTATGTTTACACAACAGCCAGCTGTTACTTGCCAAAACTAACTGACCAGAGAAACAGTTGTTTTCTTTTTTCCATATGTGGAAATTTTCTCTTGCTTGTTGTTCTCATTGGGTTCCACACTTCCTTATCTAATTGTTTTCTGAGAAAGAAGGTGCTTGTCATACCTATTATTTAAAAAAAAGCAATAAGAGGAAGGAAGAATGAAAAAAGTTCAGAGCTGTTCCCTATGGCTTAGTTTAAAAAAAATGTTTTTCTATCTGTGTCCAGTGCAAAATTAAACTAGCATAGATTTTGCTGTCTCCATTATTAAGTCAAGTCCCCTTATTCTGCTTATAGCTTGAGAGCAGTGTCCTGATGTCTCACGCAGCTCCTAAAAAGTCTCCAGGTGGCAGGAGAGCCACTTATCAGCCAGAGCACTGCTGCCAGTCACAGACCCAGGGATCCAGCCATTCTCCCCCTTTGCAAACCTTGCCACATTTGCAGACCTTGAAACTAAACAAACAGGTAGAAGAGGCTCTTTCCATGCCTGCTCTTTTAAGCTCTCCTCATCTCAGAAATCTAGATCAGACTGAATCGCTGACACCCAAAACGAAGAGGAAACCAGTTCTTTCACTTGCTTCACCATATGTTTCCCATCCTTGCTGCCACTGATGTTCATCTCTATTCAGGCTCCCAAGACAGGGATCAGCTCAGAGATCTGGTGGGTATAGGGGAGAACCTGATTTGAAAGGACTGGAATCTCCCCTTGCCCCCAGACAGGATGGCTCTGGAGGAAAGAGCACAAAGATGGGGTGTGAGGAGGTGTCCCAGATGTCTAACAAACTAAGGTGACTATGAGATGCTAAACTGATCCCTCTTGTTAGAGGTGACTGATTGTAACACTGGCAGCATGCCTAACAAAATATGCCCATGGTAAAACATACATATAAAATCCTGCTTTAACAATGAAGCAACTACCAATGACTGTAAGCTGCTCAAGTATGGAAGTAAGATAAGGTGGTGGGATTCAAAATTTTTTACTAGCGGTTCTGTGGGCATGGCTTGGTGGGTGTGGCTTGGCTTGGTGGACATGGCAAGGGAAGGATACTCTAAAAGCTCCATTCCCTCCCCACTCCAGGAGAAGGTTACTGCAAAATCCCATTCCCTCCCCACCCCACTAATCGGCTTTCCAGCTCCGTTCTCCTGTGAAGGGCAACAAAAGAAGTACCAGCCAATCAGCTGGGACTCGGGAGGCAGAGAATAAATGGGGGCGGGGCCAATCAGAGGTGGTATTTGCCGGTTCTCCAAACTACTCAAAATTTGCGCTACCGGTTCTCCAGAACTGATCAGAACCTGCTGAATATCACCTCTGGCTACCATTGTGGGAAAAAGAGGCTGTCAGGAGATAGCCATACTATTGTCAGTGCAAGCAGGGAATGATTGCTTAGGAAGCTAGATGATGTTGCTTAGTGCTTGCAAACAACTGTACTGTGCATGAATGCTTAAGAGTTCTTTCTCACGCTTTCTTTCTCATGCTAACATGTGTTCCTCCCAACCTTAAGGTGGCAGAAAAGGATACCAGTATAATTTGCCCTAAAGGCTGAGCTCTATTTGCTGTCCTTACAATTTCAATGTGAGGTTGGTTAAGAAAAACAATTGGTGCATTCCCTTGAATCTATTTCTCTTCCTACCCAATACCACCTGTTGCTGGGAAAAGACAAACCATGGTCCTTGATGTGTGGTGGAGGAGCTGGTTTAATTGGCTATAGGTGGGTGCCCAGGGCAGAGGCTTGAATCATATCTCAAGCTGTCAAAGTGGCAAGTTTCTGGTGCAGGAATTATCTGTACGTTATCTGTTAGTCAGGCTATTTATGAAACCGCTCTAGTGGTCTTCTGGACCAGCAATGTGGTCTCCAACCTTTTCAGCTCTGTGGATTGGTGGGTGGGAGCAAGGGGGAAGGGCATGGTTTCACGTGCACAAATGCAACTTCACACATGTGCACACTTGCCCACCACTTGTGCAGCCCAGTTCCTAATGGGTTATTGACTGGGGACCCCTGTTCTGGACAACCGTTACTAAAACCACATCTGAAATAGTCTGACTGAAAGGTTGGTGGAGTGGATGATGGGTGAACTGGGAAGGAAACTAGATTGGGTGATCTTCTGCTTTATCCTGTTCTTCGTTCCACCAATCTGTCAGCTACATTATCTTTGGACATGGACTTACTACTATAGTCTTCTAAAAGATTGCTTCTGTAGTTATAAGCCCAGAAATCGTGCCAAATGACAAACTATCAGCACATTGGAATGCTTGCAGGGAGCACTAAACAATCTTCCTCAAGTTTTACCCCATACCCTTCCTTATGACCTGCCTTTCAGGCTAAACAAACTCTTGTCAATTTCCCCCAGCTCTCATATATCTCAAATAATATGGGCTCAAGGAAATAGCAGTGCAAATAGCAATGATAATTTATACGATAATAAGATAGATACTTTTGTTGAGTTTCTGGGCTGCAGCCTTGATCTTTTCTTTATATCTGAGGTTGATGGAGCTACAGCTTCTCTTCTATGGAGCTCTTTTCTTGTAGTGGGTAGCAGTACAGGTGATTTGTTCCTGGACTATTGGGGAAAAGAAGTAGCTCAACTTGAGTTACCTCCTGATAAGGGAGACTGTATCTATCCTGCATATTGAACAAAATATACAGACTAACAGAGGAGCTTCTAAGAATCTGTGGTTCTCCATCTGGAGTGCTTCTATACCCCTGCCCTGTGATGCCAATTTCCTGATCCAGATCAAACAGCACAATAAGCCAAATATCTTCAGAATATACATCTCTTATAATCAAACATGCAGACTGATACATCGTCTTGAATCATTGCAGCTTATTATGCTTTCACTGTGGAACAACACTTGCTTTAGATTCTGGCTTATTTGGTAAATGTGAATATTTAAGATCAAGGTTGGGAAGCCTGTACTGCACCAGTTGTTGCTGAAGTCTATTCTTTACCAGTTAGTCTAGCTAGCATGTTACACAGGATGCTACAAATTTAAATTCTCTAACAACCGAAGGCTTATGTAGTATCTTCCTCCCTGATATACAGTACTTCAACTAGCAGGAAAGTCCAGACAGAAGTGATCAGCCAGCTTCTATTGGTATGAATGTTTGGTTCCATTAAACTATGATTCTTCAGAATTCTGGCTAATCATTGCACAATAATATCTTCCGACTCACTGTCTCACCTGTTGAATAAGCATAAAATAAGACTATCCCAGATATCTTGCTTTAAAAAGAGTACAACAAAGAACTAGAACTAAGGAGAAATTTCCTAACATTGAGAGCAATTGACCAGTGGAATAGCTTATCTTCAAAAGTTGTGGGTGCCCCATCACGGGAGGCTTTCAAAAAGAAATTGGACCACCATTTGTCTCAAACAGTATAGAGTCTCCTGTTTGACAGGGGTGTGTGTGTTAGACTAGAAGACCTCCAAAGTCCCTTCCAACTTTATTTATTCTATGTTCTATATTATAAATAAAGCAGCCCTATTGGCATTTTGAGCTTGCCTGAGATGTATTATCAGGAAGTTCTTCTGACTCCTGGTTTCTTTCACTTGCCATTAATTTGTAATGTTCTCTAAGTTTTATGGTGAGGACAGCTGGAGTCCTGTAAAAATAAATAAGCAAACTATGGAATATACAATATAGGGTAGTAAAGAATGTGGGTGCCTAAGGGGGAAGAGAAGAAGCTTGGCAATATGGATATAACAATTTCTTTCTTGCAAAAAAACAACACAATGTCTCTTGCAGCTAATCTGCTAGCACACATGTCCAGTGTTTTGACTCTCGCCCTCTTTGTCACATCTCCAGGGATCACCGTTGTCAATTCCCCCCCACCCCTAAGATCTGCCTGGAATATCATTAAGTTATCTGGGCACATATTTATGATAGGGATGCATGTAAACAGAGGCTGCATTTAAATCAGCAAATATGGCTGTTGACAGCAACCCAAACGCAAAGTAGTTTCTTGGAACGGCATTCTTATTAGTGTCATCTGCTCTTGAGGATAAATACAGCTCTCCTTAGTGTCTGCTGAGAAGGAAACAAGAGACAGGTGACAAATCACGACTTTTTAAATATCCCCCCCTCCCCAATCAGCTATAAATATAATAATGAGTCATTAGTAAAATATCAGCTTGGACTCAGAAGAAAGACTTTCTGTTCAGAGATCTTGTGCTGAAGTGCACTGTGCTTGAGATATTCAGGCAATTTTTAGCCCCAGTCCATTAGAATCACTTCCTTCTCTTGCCTCATTACTGTTGTATTTTAATTATCCCTGAACAGCTTTCCTTCATTTCACTGTGGATGGGTTAAGCTCCTGCCATATTTTGCATCCAAAAAGGACTGAGATTTTTTTTTATGCATTTATGTATGGAGTACAATTACTATCTGGTAATAATTCATAGAGAAATGAAAATCTCAGGAGTTGGCCAATGGTGACCTCAGGACCAAATCTATGGCTTCAGTTGCCATCCCACCCTCTCCCACACACATTCCAATTGATTTTAATTTTTATGTTCTAATTTTATGGCTGTTCTTCTAAACTTCTAATAGCGTTTTATTGGGATGAGTCAACAGTAATACAAAATGTTTTTGTGCCTTTGCCCTGCATCTTGTATAGTCCCTTCACTTATTTAACCCTTAACAATTGTTGCTTCTTGCCAGATTAGATGCAAGAGGACACTTGTTTATCTTCTAATTCATGTAAAACTGAGAATGGAAGAAGAGCAATACTTACTTTTCTTATTGTGATGCTATAAAGTGAACTAAAATAAGAAGAATCAGATTACACTGAGTTGAAGAAAGATGAGTGTTTCTCTCCCTTATCTGCCCCTTCACAAAATGAAGTCTTCTGAACTCTAAGCCAAGTGGCAAAACACAATTACTGTAGTCACATATCATGCTATTCTTCAGCTAAGACACCATCCTGATAGCCTGATTCACACTATCTGCTCTCCAGTAATATTCTTGCCCTCCGACAACCTTGGGCTGCCAAGGCGATTATCTAGGCACTTAAGGAATGTACTGTTTTCCCCCACGCCCTTTTTCTGGCAGCTAAAAAGACCAAAGGAGTATCTTTTTAGTTGACACCAGGACAGTGACTGGTTTCCCATCAATATGTTGAATGCCAATCTTTCAATCCCACTGTAGCTTAGATTAGGATGTGGCGCAAACCCATTTAATAGCTTTCTATCAAACTTGCAAGTGAATAAATTGCCAGCTAAGTGATGGGAGAAATAATTCTAATCCATAACACAGAAACCTGAGAGAAGTTGTTCCTTCAGAGGAATAATCCCACTTGGCTAGCAACATGGGAGAGGTTGTGCTCCATTATTGCTCCTATTTGGAGGAGCCTCAGAATGCAACCACTCAGAGTGAAGTGGCAAAGAACAATATTAGTTAAGGAAATAATTGATGTTCAAGATGAATGGTCTATGAAATCAAATATGCTCTACATTTTATTGGTTAAGAGACAGAATGGAAGAATTAAATTATCTTGGGCATATCTATGTCTCTCAAGGCATCTCCATATAAAGTGTTTTTGCAGTATTTCAGAAACACCTCCAGATCTCTGGAATTCTACCATCATGTTTCAGTTTAGATCTCGTGGGGTTTTGTTTTGTTTTTGGCTGAAACCAGAAAGAAAACTGATATTTTGTTCTGCAAGACCTGTGAGTGATCCATTTTTCATTATTAGGAATTCTTGTCTTATCTGCCTCCCAGCTCCTCACTTATTAATATTTCATACTGCAAAAAGGTGGCTTGGTGGCTTTGCAGCTCTCCCGCTCATAGCAACTGTTGGATCATTTCACATAGAGAAATGAATGTAGTGTAGTCAGCAAGAACGTAAGAGCAGAGAGAGAGAACACTGGCAATTTATTTTCTTCCTCTTTTGTTTGCACAGGGGTTTTTGTCAGAATCAGCTGTAGAGTAAGTAGCTGAGAGCAAATCCTGATTAATGATGTTTCCTTATTATCTCCCAAAGCATTTCAGCTTCAGATAAAGAAAAGATTACCATGTTTTGCCTCTAAGTATTTCTAGACAGTAGGGAGTGAAAATTGGCAATATGCAAGTGCCTTCAGCTTAACCTTTCCCATAAGCTTGCTGTGGAGATAAATTAGGTAACAGGAAACAGCCATGCACATTGTTCCTGGGCAACTTCAAGGAAAAGGGATGGATACATAAAAATCACAGAGGGGGATAATGCAAAAACTTTTACAGTCTTTGTTCACTAATTTCCTGGCCAAGGTGTACCCAACTGCATAGAAATAACATATTCTTTTTCAATCCATAGTGGCTTATATAATCCTGGTTTTAGGGTACAATTGCTGTTTCATGCGTTGAAGGAATTTGAAACAAACAAGCTAAGGTCAAAATTGTTTTGATTTTGGTTCTTCCCATCTACCCTCCTAGGTTATTGTTTTGTACTACCATCCATAACTGCAGTAACATTAGGCTTTTTATGAGGTCTTGACTGTGAACTTCTTCAGAAGAACTGCTGTTTGCTTGCTTGCCTGTGATTGAGATTCGAATCACAGACAACAGGAATTTATGGACTGCTTGATGTAAACAGCCCTTGTGTTAATCTGTAGGGAAATAAATGTCAAATGTTTGCAGATAAAAAGTTCAAGCTGACTGAAGGGGAATTTGAAGGCAAGAAAAACAAGAGTTAGTGGAGGAACTCCTAAGCTGTAGCTTCCATTTTTTGGTATCTCTAATGTCCAGAAAAGGCCTCATGTTTGCAAGTCTGCAGTGTGTGTGTGTCTGTATTAGGGCTGGACTCCTCAGGAGAAAAAAATGAAACATTAAGTCTTGACTCCTTTTATAAAAAGAGGTGTTGTTGATGTATATTCAGAAACAAGTAAAGCTATTCCCATTTTTTTAAATGTTCTTCCAGTGAAGAATTAAAATTAGTGGTTCTTGCTTTTAACTTTCTTAATAAAAAATAATGCACCAAAAGATCAAAATGGAAAAAAGGAAACACAATATAAAACCAATGAATTACAAACAAGCAGATAGCTCTTGCATTTTGCACACTTTAACATGAATTTGTTTTATAAGCTTTAAGTGTACCTTTCAAGGAACAAAAAAAGATAAATTAAGAATAATAGTAAGCAACCTGCACAATTATAATTAACATACTGAACTTAAGCAAATCAGGCGGTTTTCAAATAAGCCCTGATATAATGGATTGAGCATTTTACATTTTAATTATAAATGTTAATTATGAATTAGAGGTGTGGGTTGGTTTGGTTTTGGCTAGTTTAAAATAGTTAGACCAATCATTTTTCTTTCTATGTTTTTCTATTTGCATTAGTTTAGGACATTCATGTCCCATCATATCTTGGGCTTTCACCCACACATTCTGCTACAAAATGTTTAACATCCCCTCCCCCCCCCCAAAATACTGTATTTTTCATGCTGGATGTTGTGTTGTGCTTTTTAAGGTGGCCTCTGCAATTCCAAATCATGGTGTGATGAACACATTAGCAGGAAAAATGGCTGCAGTGTTTCGCTCTAAAGAAGCCCTATTCACATTTTGGGGTGGGAGGGGTGGGCAGGAAGATTCAGAAGGCTGCTCAAAGCAGCTGCCGTACATTGGCAGGCACATAAATTCTGAAGACTGCTAGAAATAGGCCTGTCAGTTCTGAAATATCACTGAATTTCATTAATCTTGAATGTGCATTACCACTCTGGCTCTGATAGGGACTGGGGCTGTGCTCATTACTTTCTAAATACCAGAAAACATGATATGGGTTCTTGAAAGGGAGACAGCAGGGAAGGGCTTAGCAAGCATGTGAAATAGTCCACTACCATCTTGTCTGTGAATGAGGGGTCTGCCTTGTGGTATTGTGCCAGAGAAGGAGAGGATTAAGGGACGGAGGTCAGTAACGCAGTAACTAAACTGAGGTGATTTTTCAAGAGCAGGAAGAGGTCACTCAGAGCAGCCGTTCAGAACAGATGCTGGATGTGAAGACAATGGATGAAGGCCCCTGAACTCGAGGTGCTAGATATTGAAAAGAACATGAGTCCAACATGGGATGGGTGTGAGATCAGATTGTTGAATAGCAAATGACCGGTGGCGGGGATGGGTGGGGTGGTGGGGACTGGACTTGGGAAGAAACTGAGGAGACATTTGGTTATTGATCTCTACCTTGTTGCTGATCAGAAAAGATGCCAATTCTGGCCTCTGTTATTTATAATAAACCTCATGCTCCCTGAATTATTCAGTAGGGGTTGTGATCTCAATTACAGAGCATGTCCCCGTGAGAGAGAGAGAGAGAGAGAGAAGGGGAAAATGAGATTGTGAACTGTGCAAACTCTTTAGTGCACAATTTGAAAGGGCAGTGACAGATGGGGACTTAGATTGTATGTAATCAAGCCAGATCTGAATAGAATCCTCTCTTTTTTTTTCAGACCAACCAAGTGTTGTTCCGTTGGTTGCAACATGTCCATCTAATTTGGACCTGGCTGGAATCACTATGTTTTTCATGGCATTTTAATATGAACAAAAGATCAGAATGAAAGTAAACATGGGCCAGAAAGGAATGAGTGAGTTTATTTGATCTATTTTAGAGAAAAAATAAATAAATATTTGAGTTCCCTCTAATGGCCCATTTATTTACATTCTGTAACGAGCTGCTCAGAGGTACCAGCATTTCAAAAAAAGGATATATTTTTGAGAAACGTATAAATCCATACCGAGGCTAGTAGTTTTTTTCTGCTGTCGGTAGTTTGGTCTTCATTATATTTAATTCTATTCCCATTTTTTTCACTGTAATCTTTAATTTCTAGTACTAGTGTTCGCAGACCCTTTGTATTTTTGGCTACCAGTGCAGTCATATCAAGGTAGTGTAGATTATTAATGTTTCTTCTTCCAATGACTGGAGTCAAATTGAGCTTTGGTTGTGCTTGTGACAAAGTGTCCAAAATTTGCTCAAGCTGCCTGTCATTCACTGCTAGCAGGTAATGGTACCACCATGGCATATAATGGCATATAATGCTCCAATGAATAGTGATAATGGAAGAAACAGAAATTAATGCTGGGAAGAATTGTGCAACATTCAAAATGTGATTCAGGGGGAAATAATTCTGTTAGATGACACGAACAAATAGGTACAAAAGAAGAACATAGAGTCAACATTACTGGGCCTTTTGGAGACCCAAGCATGAGTGAGAATGGTGATAGTTTAATAAAAATCTGCTTAGCAAAAATTTGCATGTTTCAAATATGCAGTTTAAGTCTATTCATAATACGGAAGCCAGAAAAATGATCAAATACATCTAAAGGCATGAATGAGTTGAATGTTTTTAATCCAAGACTAAAGAAATTAGTGCAGGATAAAAACGAGAGATCCTGAATGTGAACAGTGGATATTTCTTTAATAGTATCAAGTATGAGACTTGGAAAAATAGAGAATAGAAGGAAAGGGAGAAAGAGAAACTGGAAGAGAAAATATGAAACCTGAATGAGAAGATATTAGAAGGAACACTACATTCCTGAAAGAATGAATAAGTTGTGGAAGTAAGAAAAATACTATAGAAGTAAAAGCTTCTGGAGAGAGTATGAAAACAATGTCACAGAATATCAGAGAAACGCATGGGCTGATGGGCTGATGGGAATCAAGAAAAGAGATGCTTGATGAAATGTGAAAGAGTTGTGGATTATACACACATATGTACATACATGCATACATACATACATACATGTCCATAAAAGAGAATGTAGCCAAAATGAGGATGAGAAGCATATCCTAATGTATAAAAACAGAAAAAAGATAGTTTCAAAGAAGGTAATCAAGGAGAACAAAAAACATTCAAAACTAGAATAAAGAAAATGCGAATCAGTTTTAGTAAAATTTAAAAACATGTTTTGGAAGTAGATGAAAGGGGCTCAATAAGAAAATTCCAATAGAATGAACTGAATTAAAAAAATAAAGTGATGAAATCATTTGGGATAAAACTAAAATGAGGGAATGTCGGAAAGAGTATATTGAAAAATTGTTTGAGAGAGATACGTTGAAAACAAAACTCAAACCGATTCTATAAATGAAAATTGATGAAAAGATAGACCTGTTAAGTTTGCATGAAGATCACGTGAGGAAAGAAGTTTATTTATTAGTTTATAAGTGAAAGTACAGCTTGAATACGAAGTTGTGCTTTTGTTGGCTGATAGCTGCAGTAAAATGGTAGTGATGGGTAAGACTATTTAAACCAATACCATTTGACATTTTACAAGAACAGTTCAAATAAACCAATAACATTCAAACCTACATACATAACACCCCTCCCCACTAGGTTCAGTCCATACAAACCCCAACCTATCTAATGTTTCCTTTAAATAGGTGGGGCTCTTACGTGTACGTTGAGACCTTCGTGGTTCAGAAGCTTTAACGTTCTCACCCAGTGAGAGGGAAATGTGTCTCTGACATTTCCCTGTTGGGACTTCCTGAGGAAGAAGACCCTGTTAGACTGTTAGAATCTGGTCTCTCCTCCCAACCCATCTCCATTCCAATGTCAGCACCCAAGTCAGGTAGTGATGTGCAATCTTCCACTCTAAGGATGGATCTTGGCTTTGTGACAGGGTTCGGGATGGTTCCTGTCGCAATGGCTCGTACACATGGGGTTGATTCCTGTTTGCTGATTTTCCTCCTGTTCCCCTCCTTCCCCCCTAGAAGGGACATCAGGTGAGGGACCTAGAGAGGACAGGGTCGATGTTAAAGTTGGGTCAATGTGCCTGCTCCAGAGGAGGCCATCCTCTGTTTGTACCCTGTAAGAACGAGGGCCCGTGATGTGAGTTATTTCAGCAGGAATCCACAAAGGTTCACCTATAAGGTTCCTAGCATAGACAGAATCACCCACACTAAAGAACGAACTTTGGAAGTGGAATCCAGTGGTGCGTTGGGTGCGTAAGTGGGATGAAGGCGGTCAAGGGAAGACCTAAGTTTCCTGCCCATCAACAACTCTGCTGGGGACAAGTTATTTGATGGGCTAGGAGTGATGTTTTGAACACTAAGAAGTTTTTCAAGCTTCTCAGTGATGTCCCCAGGACCCAGCTGCTGAAGCTTCTCTTTGGTGAAGCGTTACCATGCGTTCAGCCCGGCCATTGGCCGAAGGGTGCCCAGGGGCAGTGAGGGGCATGTCTGATGCCCTGTTGAGCTAAAGGATTCAAAAATGTTAGATGTGAATTGAGGGCCATTGTCAGAAACAAGGACATCTGGTAGCCGGGTGACAAACAATTTTCTGAGCTGCTTGATGACAGCCTCAGTTGTAGTGGATGTCATGGAATTACCTCTAGCCATTTAGAGTATGCATCTACTAGCACTAGAAAAGTGTGCCCTCTTGTAGGGCCTGCAAAATCAATGTGGATTCTAAGACCATGGCCCCTAGGACATTCCCAATCCGGTGTGGGGCGTGAGGTGGGGCAGGCCTGGACTACCTGGCAATTGGGACAAGATGCTACCCAGTTTTCAACCATTTTGTCAATACCTGGCCACCATACATAACTCCTGGCCAAACCTTTCATCCTTACAATCCCAGGATGACCCTCATGTAACATTTCCAAAACCTCCCTTTGCAGTTTTGCAGGAATAACCACCCTGTTACCCCACAAAATACATCCTCTTAATACAGATAATTCAGTTTGCCTGGACTTAAAAGGTTGGGCAAGGTGAGGTAGATCTTGAAGAGGCCAACCTTTCTTATCCAGCCCATAACAGGTGCAATACAGCATCTTTGGTAGTTTCTCGGGCAATCTCAGCAGCATGGACTGGAAGCTTAGCAACGGTCTCCAGGAAAAGGTGTGAGTTTCAAGTTCAAAGTCCTCCTGGCAAGGTAGTGGGCACCGATCATGCATCAGCAGTCCATGTCCTTTGCCAGGCCTGTGAATCAGTTTTGTATGAATAGGCTGCCTGCAAGAAATTCAGTCCACCTCAGCATTCTGGTGACAGGGATATTAGGTGTAGGTTTGTCTCCTGCCCCAATGCCTAATAAAGGTTTGTGATCTGTAAC
>CM019149.1:164394516-164416336 GCA_009733165.1 Naja naja
AAAAATAAATAAACAAACTATGGAATATACAATATAGGGTAGTAAAGAATGTGGGTGCCTAGGGGAAGAGAGAAGAAGCTTGGCAATATGGATATAACAATTTCTTTCTTGCAAAAAAACAACACAATGTCTCTTGCAGCTAATCTGCTAGCACACATGTCCAGTGTTTTGACTCTCGCCCTCTTTGTCACATCTCCAGGGATCACCGTTGTCAATTCCCCCTAAGATCTGCCTGGAATATCATTAAGTTATCTGGGCACATATTTATGATGATAGGGATGCATGTAAACAGAGGCTGCATTTAAATCAGCAAATATGGCTGTTGACAGCAACCCAAGCGCAAAGTAGTTTCTTGGGACGGCATTCTTATTAGTGTCATCTGCTCTTGAGGATAAATACAGCTCTCCTTAGTGTCTGCTGAGAAGGAAACAAGAGACAGGTGACAAATCACGACTTTTAAATATCCCCCCCTCCCCAATCAGCTATAAATATAATAATGAGTCATTAGTAAAATATCAGCTTGGACTCAGAAGAAAGACTTTCTGTTCAGAGATCTTGTGCTGAAGTGCACTGTGCTTGAGATATTCAGGCAATTTTTAGCCCCAGTCCATTAGAATCACTTCCTTCTCTTGCCTCATTACTGTTGTATTTTAATTATCCCTGAACAGCTTTCCTTCATTTCACTGTGGATGGGTTAAGCTCCTGCCATATTTGCATCCAAAAAGGACTGAGAGATTTTTTTTATGCATTTATGTATGGAGTACAATTACTATCTGGTAATAATTCATGAGAAATGAAAATCTCAGGAGTTGGCCAATGGTGACCTCAGGACCAAATCTATGGCTTCAGTTGCCATCCCACCCTCTCCCACACACATTCCAATTGATTTTAATTTTTATGTTCTAATTTTATGGCTGTTCTTCTAAACTTCTAATAGCGTTTTATGGGATGAGTCAACAGTAATACAAAATGTTTTTGTGCCTTTGCCCTGCATCTTGTATAGTCCCTTCGCTTATTTAACCCTTAACAATTGTTGCTTCTTGCCAGATTAGATGAGGACACTTGTTTATCTTCTAATTCATGTAAAACTGAGAATGGAAGAAGAGCAATACTTACTTTTCTTATTGTGATGCTATAAAGTGAACTAAAATAAGAAGAATCAGATTACACTGAGTTGAAGAAAGATGAGTGTTTCTCTCCCTTATCTGCCCCTTCACAAAATGAAGTCTTCTGAACTCTAAGCCAAGTGGCAAAACACAATTATGTAGTCACATATCATGCTATTCTTCAGCTAAGACACCATCCTGATAGCTGATTCACACTATCTGCTCTCCAGTAATATTCTTGCCCTCCGACAACTTTGGGCTGCCAAGGTGATTATCTAGGCACTTAAAAATGTACTGTTTTCCCCACGCCCTTTTCTGGCAGCTAAAAGACCAAAGGAGTATCTTTTTAGTTGACACCAGGACAGTGACTGGTTTCCCATCAATATGTTGAATGCCAATCTTTCAATCCCACTGTAGCTTAGATTAGGATGTGGCGCAACCCATTTAATAGCTTTCTATCAAACTTGCAAGTGAATAAATTGCCAGCTAAGTGATGGGAGAAATAATTCTAATCCATAACACAGAAACCTGAGAGAAGTTTTTCCTTCAGAGGAATAATCCCACTTGGCTAGCAACATGGGAGAGTTGTGTGCTCCATTATTGCTCCTATTTGGAGGAGCCTCAGAATGCAACCACTCAGAGTGAAGTGGCAAAGAACAATATTAGTTAAGAAAATAATTGATGTTCAAGATGAATGGTCTATGAAATCAAATATGCTCTACATTTTATTGGTTAAGAGACAGAATGGAAGAATTAAATTATCTTGGGCATATCTGTCTCTCAAGGCATCTCCATATAAAGTGTTTTGCAGTATTTCAGAAACACCTCCAGATCTCTGGAATTCTACCATCATGTTTCAGTTTAGATCTCGTGGGGTTTGTTTTGTTTTTTGGCTGAAACCAGAAAGAAAACTGATATTTTGTTCTGCAAGACCTGTGATCCATTTTTCATTATTAGGAATTCTTGTCTTATCTGCCTCCCAGCTCCTCACTTATTAATATTTCATACTGCAAAAAGTGGCTTGGTGGCTTTGCAGCTCTCCGCTCATAGCAACTGTTGGATCATTTCACATAGAGAAATGAATGTAGTGTAGTCAGCAAGAACGTAAGAGCAGAGAGAGAGAACACTGGCAATTTATTTTCTTCCTCTTTTGTTTGCACAGGGTTTTTGTCAGAATCAGCTGTAGAGTAAGTAGCTGAGGCAAATCCTGATTAATGATGTTTCCTTATTATCTCCCAAAGCATTTCAGCTTCAGATAAAGAAAAGATTACCATGTTTTGCCTCTAAGTATTTCTAGACAGTAGAGGTGAAAATTGGCAATATGCAAGTGCCTTCAGCTTAACCTTTCCCATAAGCTTGCTGTGGAGATAAATTAGGTAACAGAAACAGCCATGCACATTGTTCCTGGGCAACTTCAAGGAAAAGGGATGGATACATAAAAATCACAGAGGGGATAATGCAAAAACTTTTACAGTCTTTGTTCACTAATTTCCTGGCCAAGGTGTACCAACTGCATAGAAATAACATATTCTTTTTCAATCCATAGTGGCTTATATAATCCTGGTTTTAGGGTACAATTGCTGTTTCATGCGTTGAAGGAATTTGAAACAAACAAGCTAAGGTCAAAATTGTTTTGATTTTGGTTCTTCCCATCTACCCTCCTAGGTTATTGTTTTGTACTACCATCCATAACTGCAGTAACATTAGGCTTTTTATGAGGTCTTGACTGTGAACTTCTTCAGAAGAACTGCTGTTTGCTTGCTTGCCTGTGATTGAGATTCGAATCACAGACAACAGGAATTTATGGACTGCTTGATGTAAACAGCCCTTGTGTTAATCTGTAGGAAATAAATGTCAAATGTTTGCAGATAAAAAGTTCAAGCTGAAGGGGAATTTGAAGGCAAGAAAAACAAGAGTTAGTGGAGGAACTCCTAAGCTGTAGCTTCCATTTTGGTATCTCTAATGTCCAGAAAAGGCCTCATGTTTGCAAGTCTGCAGTGTGTGTGTGTCTGTATTAGGGCTGGACTCTCTCAGGAGAAAAAAATGTACTCATAAAAAGAGGTGTTGTTGATGTATATTCAGAAACAAGTAAAGCTATTCCCATTTTTTAAATGTTCTTCCAGTGAAGAATTAAAATTAGTTAGTTCTTGCTTTTAACTTTCTTAATAAAATAATGCAAAAAGATCAAAATGGAAAAAAAGAAACACAATATAAAATGAATTACAAACAAGCAGATAGCTCTTGCATTTTGCACACTTTAACATGAATTTGTTTTATAAGCTTTAAGTGTACCTTTCAAGGAACAAAAAAGATAAATTAAGAATAATAGTAAGCAACCTGCACAATTATAATTAACATACTGAACTTAAGCAAATCAGGGTTTTTAAATAGCCCTGATATAATGGATTGAGCATTTTACATTTTAATTATAAATGTTAATTATGAGGTGTGGTTGGTTTGGTTTTGGCTAGTTTAAAATAGTTAGACCAATCATTTTTCTTTCTGTGTTTTCTATTTGCATTAGTTTAGGACATTCATGTCCCATCATATGGGCTTTCACCCACATTCTGCTACAAAATGTTTAACATCCCTCCCCAAAATACTGTATTTTTCATGCTGGATGTTGTGTTGTGCTTTTAAGGTGGCCTCTGCAATTCCAAATCATGGTGTGATGAACACATTAGCAGGAAAAATGGCTGCAGTGTTTCGCTCTAAAGAAGCCCTATTCACATTTTGGGGTGGGAGGGTGGGCAGGAAGATTCAGAAGGCTGCTCAAAGCAGCTGCCGTACATTAGCAGGCACATAAATTCTGAAGACTGCTAGAAATAGGCCTGTCAGTTCTGAAATATCACTGAATTTCATTAATCTTGAATGTGCATTACCACTCTGGCTCTGATAGGGACTGGGGCTGTGCTCATTACTTTCTAAATACCAGAAAACATGATATGGGTTCTTGAAAGGGAGACAGCAGGAAGGGCTTAGCAAGCATGTGAAATAGTCCATCTTGTCATCTTGTGAGAATGAGGGGTCTGCCTTGTGCCAGAGAAGGAGAGGATTAAGGGACGGAGGTCAGTAACGCAGTAACTAAACTGAGGTGATTTTTCAAGAGCAGGAAGAGGTCACTCAGAGCAGCCGTTCAGAACAGATGCTGGATGTGAAGACAATGGATGAAGGCCCCTGAACTCGAGGTGCTAGATATTGAAAAGAACATGAGTCCAACATGGGATGGGTGTGAGATCAGATTGTTGAATAGCAAATGACCGGTGGCGGGGATGGGTGGGGGTGGGGAGAGATGGAAATGGAATTAGAGCTGGACTTGGGAAGAAACTGAGGAGACATTGGGACAAGAAGTTTGGTTATTGATCTCTACCTTGTTGCTGATCAGAAAAGATGCCAATTCTGGCCTCTGTTATTTATAATAAACCTCATGCTCCCTGAATTATTCAGTAGGGGTTGTGATCTCAATTACAGAGCATGTCCCCGTGGTACAAAGAGAGAGAGAGAGAGAATGAGATTGTGAACTGTGCAAACTCTTTAGTGCACAATTTGAAAGGGCAGTGACAGATGGGGTTAATTGTATGTAATCAAGCCAGATCTGAATAGAATCCTCTCTTTTTTCAGACCAACCAAGTGTTGTTCGTTGGTTGCAACATGTCCATCTAATTTGGACCTGGCTGGAATCACTATGTTTTCATGGCATTTTAATATGAACAAAAGATCAGAAATGAAAGTATGGGCCAGAAAGGAATGAGTGAGTTTATTTGATCTATTTTAGAGAAAAATAAATAAATATTTGAGTTCCCTCTAATGGCCCATTTATTTACATTCTGTAACAAGCTGCTCAGAGGTACCAGCATTTCAAAAAAGGATATATTTTTGAGAAACGATATAAATCCATACCGAGGCTAGTAGTTTTTTGCTGTCGGTAGTTTGGTCTTCATTATATTTAATTCTATTCCCATTTTTTCACTGTAATCTTTAATTTCTAGTACTAGTGTTCGCAGACCCTTTGTATTTTTGGCTACCAGTGCAGTCATATCAAGGTAGTGTAGATTATTAATGTTTCTTCTTCCAATGACTGGAGTCAAATTGAGCTTTGGTTGTGCTTGTGACAAAGTGTCCAAAATTTGCTCAAGCTGCCTGTCATTCACTGCTAGCAGGTAATGGGCCACCATATATGGCATATAATATAATGAATAGTGATAATGGAAGAAACAGAAATTAATGCTGGGAAGAATTGTGCAACATTCAAAATGTGATTCAGGGGAAATAATTCTGTTAGATGACAATACGAACAAATAGGTACAAAAGAAGAACATAGAGTCAACATTACTGGGCCTTTTGGAGACCCAAGCATGAGTGAGAATGGTGATAGTTTAATAAAAAATGCTTAGCAAAAATTTGCATGTTTCAAATATGCAGTTTAAGTCTATTCATAATACGGAAGCCAGAAAAATGATCAAATACATCTAAAGGCATGAATGAGTTGAATGTTTTAATCCAAGACTAAAAAATTAGTGCAGGATAAAAACGAGATCCTGAATGTGAACAGTGGATATTTCTTTAATAGTATCAAGTATGAGACTTGGAAAATAGAGAATAGAAGGAAAGGGAGAAAGAGAAACTGGAAGAGAAAATATGAAACCTGAATGAGAAGATATTAGAAGGAACACTACATTCCTGAAAGAATGAATAAGTTGTGGAAGTAAGAAAATACTATAGAAGTAAAAGCTTCTGGAGAGAGTATGAAAACAATGTCACAGAATATCAGATGGGCTGATGGGCTGATGGGAATCAAGAAAAGAGATGCTTGATGAAATGTGAAAGAGTTGTGGATTATACACACATATGTACATACATGCATACATACATACATACATGTCCATAAAAGAGAATGTAGCCAAAATGAGGATGAGAAGCATATCCTAATGTATAAAACAGAAAAAGATAGTTTCAAAGAAGGTAATCAAGGAGAACAAAAAACATTCAAAACTAGAATAAAGAAAATGCGAATCAGTTTTAGTAAAATTTAAAAACATGTTTTGGAAGTAGATGAAAGGGGCTCAATAAGAAAATTCCAATAGAATGAACTGAATTAAAAAAATAAAGTGATGAAATCATTTGGGATAAAACTAAAATGAGGGAATGTCGGAAAGAGTATATTGAAAAATTGTTTGAGAGAGATACGTTGAAAAACAAAACTCAAACCGATTCTATAAATGAAAATTGATGAAAAGATAGACCTTTTGGAGAAATGTACGTGAGGAAAAAACTTTATTTATTTTTTGTTAGGGGCATTGTATAAGTAAAGTAAACAAGCTTGAAATAAAGAAGGTTTTGTGCTCTTTGTTGGTGACTGCTAAATGCAGTAAAATGGTAGATGATGGGTAAGAATAAATTAAAAAAGGAGAGATGAATGTCACAGCCAGAAGACACCTTGAAAGACACTCCAGAGGCTACAGACCCTCAAGGCAAAGAAGTGAAGGTCCTGGGAGCCTAAGTAGTTTTTTTGTCTGTTTTTCCACTCAAGGTGGTAACATAAGGAGAAGAAACAGAACCCCAAAAGTCATCAAGTGCCTTCATAGATGTTGATGCCAAGAATGGGTTATTTATTGACTGCCTCTCTTCTCTGTGCTTAAAAGCCACTCCAAGCACAAATGACTTTGAATGATATACATCCCAAAGTTCATAGGTCAAGCTAAAATATAGAAGTACTCCAAAATCAAAATATATCAACAACACCATACAGCTAACACATATAACACTGGGTGAAGTGATCAATAGGTTTTACTGTTGGGAATCACAAATTCCAGCCTCCAAAGGCCTGGTGGAATAACTAACAGTTAATGGCTTTTCTGAAAAGCAATCGATTAAGTCTATGGAGATTCTCAGTCATCCAGATTTCCCCACCATCCAGTCAGAACTGAAGAAGTTTCTTGGATGAGAAGCGAAACGTCTTCAAAGAAAAACCAGAAATTCCAGTTGCCTCTTGAAAAAGCACCTTTGGGACAATCAATTAAGAGTTATCCAGTTATCTGAGGGGAGAAGTAAAGGAGAATATGACATTTCCTTAGCAAAGGGCTATGGTAGGAGTGCTGTACCTCATCCTAGGGAATGGGCAGATAGAATTGGGAGTCAGAAGTCCCATAGGCAACTCCTGTTCCATGAAGGTCCTTAAAGGTGACAACCAGCACATTGAATTGCACCTAGAAGCTAACTGGTGATGCATATAGTTCTTTTTTAAAACATTTTTTTATTGTTTACATATAAATATATTGAATACAGTGTAATTGGCCATGGCATTCCAATTGCCAAAAAACAGAAATAAAAACAGAATAACATAGATACTATTTTAAACAGTGCTAGTGTTGTACAATAGTTCCTGACCATCATATTCCAGTATGTCAACTCATCTATCATTATAATACTTACATTCCTCTGTCAATAATACAAATAGTGTCTCTTTCCAAGTCCCCCCTTACCTGATTATTTCGCCTTCCAACTTCTACCTAATGTTTCTAACCATTGATAAAAACCTATTCCATGTTAAATAGTACTCTGTATCTCCTTTATCTTTTATTTTTAGGGTTGTGATGCATGTAGTTCTTGAAGAGGTGGTT
This sequence comes from Naja naja, assembly GCA_009733165.1. Lineage (NCBI taxonomy): Eukaryota > Metazoa > Chordata > Lepidosauria > Squamata > Elapidae > Naja > Naja naja. The sequence continues at coordinate 164,402,243 of CM019149.1, forward strand.
AAATTGAGACATGCCCATGACTACTCGAATCACTGCATTCTGCACCAACTATGGCTTCCAAACACTTTACAAGGGCCGTCTCAGCCCTACAGTTTACATAGCAATAGTCCAACCGAGAGATGATTAAGGCAGGAGCGATTGTGAGGAGAGTCTCCCATTCTAGATTGTAACTGGCACAAAAGATAGACCTGTGTGAAGGAACATGTTGAGTGTCAAGCCACTTACAGGGCCTAATGAAGGAGAACAAAAATCGTATAGACTTCAAGAAGGCATCGAAATATAAGAACCAGAAGATTCTTACACAGAAAAACTGCAGTGGACACCTCCAGCTAGCCCTTTATTGGTGAGTTCACTACAGCAGAGTCTGTATGAAATTTTGAATGTTTTCTTTCCAAGATTTTGCAATCTGAACTCAAGTGCCATAATTGAAATAAACCACAACACTGCCAAATGTCGATTGTTTATGTCTAAATCTCCTCCTGTTTCTTTCTTGGCCTACTCATAAATACTCATGACCCTCCTATAATTGCCACCAGCTCATCAAAAAGGAGTTTTGAATCAGGAAAGATCTTCAGGTTACAAGCCAATTGCATATCCATCCATAACGAAAGATATTATTTTTCTAGAATTGGATGACTTCTGAACCCAAGGCCGTTCCACCTATCTGGGATTGAGTCTAATATTCCCATCCTGATTTGTAAACCTTCAAGTACCAGGACAGTATCTTGATGACATCATTTCAGCCCAAGGCCAAAATGACTGCCATCTATTTACTGATAATTCCTAGCCCTGCAAAGGCTATTGTACTTTGGCCATCTCATGCAAACTGACTAACTTGAAAAGTCAATAAAGCTGGGAGTGACCAGAGGAAAAAGGAGAAGGGGGCCACCCTAGTACCCACTGGCTGGACACTAAAGGATGACACTGGGATGACTACAGTGAATCTGAAGGAGGTGGTGCAAGACAGAGAGGCATGGAGAGTACTGATCGATAGAGTGGCCAGTGTTGGAAATGTCTGAATGGCTGATGGTGACCATACTAACTTAGCCCTGTATTGATGAATGACTGCCTGTGGTTCTTGTGTGAAATGGGAGTAAAACAGAATTTAACAGGGAGAAAGGTAAATTCTGCATCTGAGCAGCAAAACCATAAATATATAGACATAAATATAGGATGAGCTGAGTTGGCAGTACATGTGAAAAAGATCAGGGTGTGCTTATTGACCATGAAGTTGGTAGAAAGGCAAATAACCATTCCACTCTTCTCTGCCAGGGCCGTACCACCCTGGGAATACTGTTGACACCTGAGAGTTAAAAATTGACGGTGGCAAATTGAGTAAGTTTGAAGGTTATCAGGATGGTAAGGGGTTTGGGAACCTAGCCATATCACAAACAATCAAATGATGTTTATCATATAGAAGAGACAACTGAGGGGCAATGCAATAGCATTTTTCAAATATCTCAAAGATTTAGCCTAGATAGGTTAGGTAGGGACTGAACATGTTCTCTATTGGTCTAGAGGGTAGAAATCTAGACCAGTGGATCAAATTACAAGAAATAGCAATAGCACTTAGACTTATATACCACTTTGTCCCATTTTAATGTTCGCCGCCCTGAGTCCTTAGGGAGTAGGGCGGCATACAAGTCGAATAAATAAATAAATAAACTTCACAGTGCTTTACAGCCCTCTCTAAGCGGTTTACAGAGTCAGCATATTGCCCCAAAAATATGGCTCCTCATTTTACCCACCTCAAAAGGATGGAAGGCTGAGTCAACCTTGAGCCAGTGGGAATTGAACTTCCAAATTGCTTGCAGTCAGCAGAAGTAATCTGCAGTACTGTATTCTAACCATCGCACCACCACAGCTCTTAGAAAGCAGTTCAGACTAGACATCAAGAGGAACATCATGACTGTATAACTGTCATCAATGGAACAGACTGCCATATGAAGTGGTGAGTTCTTTGCTGGGGTCTTCAAAGGAAGTCTGGAGGTCATCTGTTAGAGAAGCTCTAGTGACTCCTACATTAAGCAGGGGGTTGGACAAGATGACCTCCGAGGTACCAACAGCAAATGGTTCAGCATTGAGCAGGGAATAAGGCAAGGATGCTTGCTGTCTTCTTGCTTGGTTAGTGTACTTTTGAATGCATTCATTATATGTTTATGGTGATGTTTGAAGTGTGTTGCTTAAAACATGTATGCACATGTACTTTATGTAGGCAATTCTGATTGAATGATTTGTATTGAACGTTAGATTGTATAATACAAGAAGGAATATGGAACCGAAAATCAATATATCAAAATCCAGGGTAGTCTTGTTAGAGAAATGAACAACTGCAAATTATACATGAATGGGGGGAAAACTAGAAGGAGTAGATGGAATTGGGTATATTTGGAGAATGTTTCTGAATGATGGGAATATGCACAGAGAAATCTTAAGACATGCCAATGCTGGTAGGGACATAATGAGTCGTATGTGATCTACTAAAGAAATGAATGTTTTCTGAAAGAAGTGAAAATGAGTTGACATAAATATGTTCCTCCTGCCCACTTTGTTTTATGCAAATAAGTCCAGTCTGGAGAAACATAAAAGTAATTTGAATCAAATTACTTTTGGGCATAGGCTGCTTAAGAAATGTAAGCGAGGAGGAACTGGTCTTGGATATGTTCGCTACCTTGAGTTCTTGGTAAAAATAATAAAAATGGAATGCAAGTAAATAAATAAAATTAAAAGAGATGGGTACGGATTAAGTATGAAATGTGGATTGAAAACAAAAGTATAAAAGAAAAATATTGAGATGATTTGATCTTATGGAATGGGGATACATTTGAAGTAAAGGTGAATACATTGAGAGGAAGGAGAAACCAAGCTGATGGGATCCAGGAAAAGAGAAGTGATAAGTTTAAAGAACAAAGACAGTGTATGAAACAATGTGTGAATACAGTAGAAGCAAATATGGTTTGCAAGGATATAAAAATACTAGGATACGTAACGAAAGTTTTAATTTTAGCTTCCCCTTTTTCTTATCTCCTGTCTTTGCCTTAACTATTTCTTACACGTTTTTGATGTTCTGCATATCATTGCTTATCTAGAAGAGGAACAGTGAGTGTGATGGTGTAGTATAGTAGTGTATGATGGGAAACGGTATGAAACTTAATTTGATGCCTTCTTAAGGTTGTTAGGGCATTTTACTAGATGATGTAAGTCAGCGGTTCCCAACCTTTTGGGCACCAGGAAGCGGTTCCGTGGAGAGAGGATTTTCTGCGGACTGGAGCGGGCAAGATTTTGTGTGCTGTCTGCATCCTATGGATGGAGCTTTGCTTTTTGCACGGCCCGATTTCTGGCATCTCGCAGCCCAGTGCAGATCCATGGCCCGGGGGGTTAGGGACCCCTGAAATAAGTTTTTTTTTAAATTACATTTATATGCCGCCCTTCTCCGAAGATTACAGGCTTACAATTTTGGGATACAACCCAATGCGCTCAGCAATAGCCTTCATTCCATTGTATATGCCTGCTTATTACTAAGCGGCATTTTTACAAAGTCAGCTTATTGCCCCCAACAATCTTGGGTCCTCAGTTTACCTACCCCAGGAGGATGGAAGGCTGAGTCAACCTTGAGCCTGGTGGGATTCGAGCCTACAGTAATCATCAGTTATCAGGTTTCTTCTTAGATTCATGCATTCTTATCCCTATCCTAGATTATTCCCACTCAAGTGTCTCCTAGTTGTGTAGAATTTCTAAAAAATTGTATTCTAAATTAGCTGAGGAAATCTACACTACGACGAATTATCCACCTGAAGCTTATCATTGGGAGTGGTTAACAAACTTTGCATTTTCTGTTTCATATCGGGCTTTAAACTGAGGAGAGAAGTGGTTTTGGATGTATGTTCTATATAGTTGTATGCCTTCTATAGAGGAAGGTGTGGTTAGGATATTGCCTTAGGCTTGAATGAAAATACTTTTTCCATTAGGACCCCATTAGTATTGGGCAGGGTGAGTCATCCACCCTGGGGATGGATGCTGAGAAGAAGGGGCTGAAGAGGGAATATTGCTGTTGAGAATGACACATGCGCCCCAGGAGCTAAGATGCTACCAGTGCTGCTTTTATTAAGTGGAAGCAACTCTTTTTTTAAAAAAAGAAAACCATTTTTTAAAGTTTAAACATATCATTGTTTCCTGTAGCTCTCTCTGGATCTGGAGGCTTCCGCCTCAGTGATATGCCCTGCAGCAGGTTCTGACCAGTTCTGGAGAACCGGTAGTGGAAATTTTGAGTAGTTTGGAGAACTGGCAAATACCACCTCTGACTGGGCCCGCCCCCATCTATTCTCTGCCTCCCGAGTCCCAGCTGATTGGCTGGGTCTTCTTTGTTGCCCCAGGGAGAACGGAGCTGGAAAGCAGGTTAGTGGGGTGGGGAGGGAATGGAGATTTTGCAGAATAATAATAATAATAATAACAATAATAATAATAATAATAATAATAATAATAATAATAATAATTATTAGACTTGTACTCCACCCTTCTCCCTAAGGACTCAGGGCGGCGAACATTAAAAAACCATACAATGACAATAAAAATAAATTAAACAAATACAAGTCTAGCAATCAGTTAAAAATTAAAACAATTAAAATAACTCACCCCCCAGGTCAATCCAGACCGGCCTGTTGAAACAACCAGGTCTTCAGGTCTCGGTGGAAGGAGCGGAGATCAGGGGCCAAACGGAGATCCACGGGGAGCTGATTCCATAAGGCGGGCGCTCCAACCGAAAAGGCCCTAGCCCTGGGGACCGCCAGCCGACAATGCCTAACTGACGGTATCCCAAGGAGGCCCCTCCTGTGGGAGCGTACGGGGCGATCGGAGTGTGATGCTGGCAGGAGGCACTCCCATAAGTAGCCTGGACCCAAGCCATTTAGGGCTTTATAAGTTGTTACTAGCACCTTGAAACCAACCCGGAAGGCAACCGGCAACCAGTGCAAGTCGCACAGGAGAAGTATCCTTCCCCTGCCATGCCCACCAAGCCATGCCACACCCACCAGCCACACCCACAGAACCGGTAGTAAAAAAATTTGAATCCCACCACTGCCCTGCAATAATCAGTTCTTACCACTGTAGCACAAGAGATTCTATCCTAGGTGCAAACCTGACTGCTGTTTGTGTGGTTGTAAGCATGCATGCTCTGGATCTGGAAGAGCAGCATCTTGCCTGAGGCTGGCTGTATCCAGCAACAACCTTCAGAGACTATTAAAGATCAGCCAAAATGGCCTCACGTACTTTTTCTGCATGAAAGTGAACTGCTCTTGAATACAGGAAAACTAAATAAAATGACTGCTTCTAAGCTTATCGGGAGAAATGCAAAACAGGAAGCCTTTAAATTTATCTTTCCTTCCTGACAGTTTCTTCCACTGACTTTTGGCCAGTTGTCCAGAGGGGTTATGCAAGCAATTATGGTTCAGAGGTTACAGGTCTTCATTCTGTCCCCTTCCTTCTGGTTCTATGGCTTTCCCCTTCCCCCTCTGTTCCCCCCAGGAAGGATATATCAGAACAATACAGAGCATCCAGATCCTGCACTGCGGGGAAGGTGTTAAAACTCAATATAGTGTGAAGATCTAGCTTAGGTTTGAGCTGCAACTATCAACCTTAGCTGAGGTTCAAGCATCTTCAGTCTTGGTGGTGCTGTAGGAAAAGGTAATTAAATCTTCCTGGTGCAAAGACTTTCCCCCCCTTTTTTATCAACAGAAGGAAATGGGTGAGTAACAGTCAGAAGAAACCTAAAAGCAAGATACAGGTAGTCCTTGACTTACAACAGTTCATTTAGTGATCGTTCTAGGTTACAACAGCATGGACAAAAAACTGACTTACAGACCGTTTTTCACCCTTAATGACCATTGCAGCAATCCCATGGTTATGTGATCAAAATTCAGACACCCTGGCAACGGACTCATATTTGTGAGGATTTTTTTAAAAAAATTTGCATTTATATGCCACTCTTCTCTGGAGACTCAGGGCGGCTTACAATCTTTGGAGCACAACCCAGTGCGCTCAGCAATAGCCTTCATTCCATTGTATATGCCTGCTTATTACTAAGCGGCATTTTTACAAAGTCAGCTTATTGCCCCCAACAATCTTGGGTCCTCACTTTACCTACCCCGAGAGGATGGAAGGCTGAGTCAACCTTGAGCCTGGTGGGATTCAAGCCTGCACTAATTGCAGGCAGCTGGAACTAAGTGCTAGGTGTTTAATAGCCTGCACCACCAAGGGTTGCAGTGTCCCAGGGTCATGTGATCACTTTTTGCGACAAGCAAAATCCATGGGGAAGCCAGATTCATTTAATGACCATGTCACTAACTTAACAACTGCAGTGATTCACTTAACAACTATGGCAATGTTGTAAAATGGGGCAAAAATCCACTTCACAAATGTCTCACTTAGCAAAAGAAATTTTGGACCCAATTGTGGTGTAAGTCAAGGACTACCTGTATGCACCGAACAGTTTGAGCATTTTGAGGCACTGTGTTTTTTTTAGGGGACCCTCTGATTAATACTGAGACCCTCAAGGTAAACTTGACCCCCACATTTGGAAGGGTTCAATCTGGAAAGGCTAGTTATTATATGCAAGGTTTATCCTGAACTTTAGCCAGAAGGACCAAGTGGGCATTCCTAGGTAAATAGACCAGAAGCCTCAGGGTTTCATGGCTATCAGAACAAAAGCAAAATTGCAGTCCTCTTTGAGTTGCTCCCTTGACTAGTCCATAGACTTGAGGTCAGCCTGCTTTAACCCATAGCTTACCATTCATGAATATTGGGATGTTCCACAAGAAATAAAATTTTCTTAGGATGAGATAAGTCCTATGCTGGAGATGTGTGCTCCCTTTGTTTTATTTATTTTTCTTTATTTTTATTTTATTATGAGACTTCTATGCCACCCTATCTCCCGAAGGACTCAGGGCGGCTTACATTAAAAGAAGAATACAAAAATTACAAAAATTAAAACCGAATTAAATTAAATAAGAAATCTCATTAAGCTAAAAACAAAGCTAACAACTAAAAATCCCCATCCCTCCATCAGTCCGGGAAGGTGAGCTGGAAAAGCCAAGTCTTTAGTCACAGCGGAAAGATCTAAGATCAGGGGCCACCCACAGCTCCAGGGGAAGTTGATTCCAGAGGGTGGGTGCTCCCACAGAGAAGGCCCTACCCCTAGGGGCCTCCAGGCGACATTGCCTGGCCGACGGCACCCCAAGGAGGCCCTGCCTAGAGGAGCACATGGGACGTTGGGAAGCCGTTACTGGCCGCAGGGCTCCCTGCAAATACCCTGGTCCTAAGCCATGAAGGGCTTTATAGGTCAATACCAGCACCTTGAATCTCACCCAGAGGGCAACCAGTAACCAGTGCAGCTCGTGTAAAAGAGGTGTGGCATGGGAGTATCGGGACCCTCCCAGCACAACCCACGCCACTGCATTATGGACAAGTTGAAGCCTCCAGGTGGTCTTCAAGGGCAGCCCCATGTAGAAAGCATTGCAGTAGTCCAGATGGGAGGTGACGAGCGCGTGAGTGACTGTACGCAAGGCATCCTGGCCAGGTAGGGGTGCAACTGTCTCACCAGATGAAGCTGGTCAAATGCCCCCCTGGCCACAGCTCCCACCTGCTCCTCCAAACTGAGCTGTGAGTCCAGGAGAACACCCAAGTTGTGGGCCCTATCTATGGGGGGTAATATCTCTCCCAACATAGCCAGAGACGGAATGTCCTGGACAACTTGAGATGCCGGTACATACAGCCACTCGATCTTAGTCGGGTTGAGCTGGAGCCTGTTCAAACGAAGAGCATACATAGAAGCATTTCTATAACAGGCCTACAGAAAACTTCCCAGAGAAATATCATGCCCCCTAGACTGTCATAGATATATTATTATGCAGAATTCTTGACTCAATTCAGGCAGGTCTGTTGCATATTCAGGAAGCATCTACACCAGGGGTGGGCTTCAAAAATTTTAGCAATGGGTTCTCTGCTCAGTTCCTGGGTGAGCGTGGCCATGGTAGGTGTGGCCTAGTCAGCCTCCTGTACCATGGCGGGGCTGTGTGTGTTTCTGCCTTCCCCAGGCTCTGGAGGCTTTTTTTGAGCTTCCAGGAAGGCGAAAACTACCTCCCTGGTAGAGAGCCTCTGGAGCCAGAAATGGGCCCATTTCCGGCCTACCCAAACTTCCAGGAGGCCTGTTTTTCGCCCTCCCTGAGCCTCTGTGCGCGCCCTGCACTTATCTGCATCCAAAACAGGCCACCTGGGGACTCCTGGGAGGGAGGGTGAGGGGCCAGCCAGGAGTGGGATTTGGGGGTTCTCTGAACTGCACAGAATCTTAGCTAGGTGCTCTCCCGAACCCCTGTGAACCCCCAGCAGCCAACCCCTGATCTACACACCATATTTTGCACATACTAGGCCAAAATTGACCAGCCACATTTTAACTTAGTGTGTTCCAAGCACTGAGCCCCATGTTTGGTTTAGATTCAGTGTTTTGTAGAAACATAATCCATAAAATTTCAGATGTGCAGATGGTTAAGGAACATTTAATATTATTTTTGCAAAGGGCCTAACTGCTCATTCACAGATATCAAACTAGTAAAAGAGAAGCTCTCAAGTAATTGGCATTAACTCATATTGTGGATTCACGGTGAATCTTGTCCAGTACAGTTGGAGAAGCTAACTTTCTGGCTTGAGGATTTAATCTTAACACACAACATAGCATAAATTCTTTACATTCCTAATCAGTTTTCTGTTTATACTGACTTTTGTAGACTGGAGGGGCTTTCACTTTGATAATTGTCTGGTGTCTATAACTCTTCCTCCTGATGTATCTGGGAAAATGGCATCAACATCCTTGTGGACAAACTATCTGTTTGTAATCCTGTTACAAGCCACCATTTTTAGAGTATCTATATTTGTCACATACCTTTTGACCAAGCCAAGTTGCATCTATTACTCTTACCCTTTTGCTGGTGATAGAAATGGGATATTGGCATCTCAGCACTGGAAATTAATTGCTTAGTACTGAAGACATAAAATCTTGTAGACTTTTATGCAATACACCTTTACAAAGGATCATTTGAACTGCTAATTGGATGCTTTCAAATAGAACTTACAGTATTAAAAAGAATGGGAAGTGATTAAATCTCTTGTTGTGTAGTCTGATAGTACAGTATGGATTCTGTTATATGACTTGAATTGCCTTTTTTAATCGTATGATTCTATAATTATTATTTTTTTCTTGATTGTATTGATGTGTATAAAGAGAACAGAAAGAAATAAAAATATTGAAAAAGACATGAAAGGATGGTATATATGGAGAAGAAATTGATAAATTTGGAAGGGTTAATAGCTTAATTAAAATATGGCACATTGCCCATCTTACTGCATTCTGCTATGTGGCAGCCCATTAAAGAATACAAAAACCAATATGTTTTATAAAGTAAGAGTATTCATTATTGATTACAAGTTTCAGTAATCATTGCTTAATGTTTTGAATGGAGGGTGTTTTGCAATTAGTTTGAAAATCTATAGCCACCTTTAGGTCTGGGTTTCAGTTTTTTCAAGAAAACGTGTGTGTTTGTATTTGGGTGTGTTTGTGGTTTTTTTAAGCACCGCTTCAAAATGCATTTAGTGTAGTGGCGTCTTAACACTTTTGTGCTGTCAGATTCTATCTAGCATAGGTAATCAGGAGAACAATAGTCGGATGTTCTAGACAGATAGCTGTATTAAAATAAAAAAAATCTATTTATATATTTGTTAGTCCATAAAGTCCTGCCAGATTCTAGGGTTAATAAGTGGAAGGTTATGAAAAAAAGCAAGTTCATGTAACCTATTAACCCCAAGCCAAATGCAATGCTTGTTTCTGCCCATCTAATTGGAACACAAAATCTTCTGAGGTGGTTGACCTACAGCTCCCAGCCAGCCTGGTTAATGGTGAGGAATGTTGGGAATTGTAATGCAGCAACCATTACAACTTCACCACTCCCAGCTTATTTTAGCCTCATGGGATGAATCTCAGTGAGTATCACCCATGTTCTGAAAACAGGCTTATCCAGTTACTGAGACAAATTCGACAAGAATACAGCAACTTTCTAAAATAGTTGTTCCCTATTCATAAACTCGTTGACTCAGTTCTTGTACTCGTGCCAGCTGCCTTCTGCTGGTATAGCCTGCATTCCTCCTCCCTTTCTCTTTTGAAATGAAAAGTATTTCTAGTGTTCTTCTGCCTTCAATAATGGAAAACAAGTGAATCACCAAGAGCGTTGTTGAAGTCTTGCTAGTTCTCTTAGCTCAAAGGATGAGATAGTGTGATTGTGAATCCCCCCCTTCTTTTTAATCAAAACATCAGTCAAGCATGAAAAGGGGCATAAGAAAGGAAAGGAAAATAATAAGGGGGGGGGAACTCAAGGAAGTTTGGGGGAAATGTCTGCATTTGTTTTCAAAAAGACATTTGTCTAGACCAGAGTTTCTTAATCTTGACAACTTGAGGATGTATGGATTTTAACTCACAGAATTCTGGGTGTGTACTAGTTGGGGAATTCTGGAAGTCCACACAAGTTGTCAAGATTGAGATATCCAGATGAAGTTTATCTACCAAGAAAGCATATGGCAACCAAATCTTAAATTAACCTGAACCCTGCATATTTATGGAGGAAGTGTTATTGGGAAAGGTTTCAGTGGATAGTGTCCTTCAAGGCAAGAATAAAGTTCTCCCTTGGAGTCAAATTATACATTGCTCCTTTCTTTGGGTGCTTTCCAGAGTAGAGTATAATATTGAAGTGACCTCAATATAGCACCAGTTAACTTTCCAATTCTTTTTGAAGAAAGTTGTGTGACAGGCTTCATTGCTGCAGAAGCCAGCAAAGAGGCAAAGAACACCATGGACCTATCAGGGCTGCTCCTCCTCCAGCTGACCAATAGGAAAAGCATATCAAATGTTCCAATATCTAAGGGGCTACCACAAAGAAGAGGAAGGTCAAAGCACCTGAAGGCAATAGATGGAATAGATGGAAGTAATAGATGGAAACTAACCAAGAAGAGAGGCAACCTAGAAGTAAGAAGAAATTTCCTGACAGTTTCAACAATTAATCAGGGGAATGATTTGCCTCCAGAAGTTCTGGGTGCTCCAATTCTGGAGGTTTTTAAGAAGAGCTCGGACACCATTTGTCTGAAGTGGTTTAGGGTCTCCTGCTTGAGCAAGGGGTTGGACTGGAAGACCTCTAAGGTCCCATCCAACTCTGTTATTCTGTTATCGCTAATCAGACACAAATGGAAGGAAGGTGAAGAAGAAAAAAGTGCTTATCCAAAAGGAAAGAGGTAGGTGGATGGGGAGGCCACCCATGTTCACTTTACCTGGGCTACTGGACAGGGGAGGGGAGGCGATTAGTGGTAATAATCATTCTGCAAAGAATGAAACATCCCAGATCAATCCCAGCTGTGTTTTAAAATTGAATCAGCAGAGGGGTAGTGATGGGAGTGTCCCGATACTCCCATGTTACACCCCTCCTGCACGACCTGCATTGGCTGCCAGTTGCCCTCCGGGTGAGATTCAAGATATTAGTGATCATATATAAAGTCCTACATGGCTTGGGTCCAGGGTACTTGCGGGAGCATCTCCTGCCAGCGTCGACCTCCAATCGCCCTGAACACTCCCACAGGCAGGGACTCCTGGGGGTACTGTCAGCCAGACACTGTCGACTGGCGGTGCCCAGGGGTAGGGCCTTCTCTGTGGGAGCACCCACCCTATGGAATCAACTCCCCTTGGAGCTCCAGCTGGCCCCTGACCTCCATTCCTTTTGCCGCGACCTAAAGACTTGGTTGTTTCAAAAGTCCAGCCTGGACTGAATGGGGTGGGGTGAGGTTTTATTGTTTTTAGTTTTAATTGGATTTTAAATTTTATTGGACTTACTTGACTAGTTTAATTGTATTTTAATATTTGTATTCTTGTTTTTATTGTAAGCTGCCCTGAGTCCCTTGGGAGAGAGGGCGGCCTATAAGTCCAATAAAATAAAATAAATAAATAAATAAATTTGTATGACGGTACAAAAAAAAAATAGAAACCAATATGGGAAGCTGCTGAGGAGAATCTCTGTAGCCATTAAACCTTCTTTCCTCTTTAAAAATTGGTGAACAGATGGTAATGTGAATGGAAGCACGGAAGCAAGCGTTCCCAGCAATGGGGTAAAAGATGTTTTGTAGAGCCTCAGCACTGCAAACAGGTACTTTAATTAGTATTATTTATTTAATGGATACATTGCAGCAGAACTAGAGTTTAATCTGCTCTGCTGCTGAAACAAATGATGGCATGGTAACATGCAACTCTTGAAGACACTCCAGCGTGATATACAGAAACAGGATGTTACTTATTCAGAGATTGCTTGTATTTGCTGGAAATAGGTACTTTGCCCAATAAGGGGTGAAATCTACTTATTGGCCTATGAATAAATACTTGTGTAGTTTTTCCCCACAGTGGTGGGCGGTAGGTATGGTCAATCTGCAGTTGGCTCTCTGCTTTCAGAAGATGCATTTTACTGTCATTGTATGCATCCCTCGCATCTCCTAAATGTAATTACTGCTGGGCCTTGAAAGCGGCAGAGTGTGATCAAAGCAATGGCTTCACAAATCTATTACACAAATCGAAAACCACAAGCATGGGCTCTGAGGGCAACCTGCCACTTTTCCTGATAGTGTATAGCATAAGTAAATGGTTTCACTATCTCCTATGGGCACTTCAATAAGCTTGTGATGAGGAAAATAATCAACATGTGTATAGCTCATTTGGCATTAATCAGTTATAGCACCTTAGGAACTACAGCATGTTTTTGTGAACCTTTTTATGTGGATTTGCACACCTCTATACACAAGCACAAATCCCTGCAATTTTATACATTCAGTGTATTAACTTTGTAATGATAGTCTGTTTATTACTGCACATGTTTTTGAAACGAAGCACTCTTATAGATGAGAACCTCTATTAAACTTTTAAGAACAGATGTCTGAATAGTTTATATGGTTTAAATTTCAACCATGCAGGCAGGAATTGTAATGCTTTGAAATTATTTTATTTATTTACATATTATTTTTGTAAATAATTCAGGATGGCAAACATATATAATGCTCCTTCCTCCTGCTATTTTCCCCACAATAACAACCCTGTGAGGTGGGCTGGACTGAGAAAAGAGTAACTGGCCCAAAGTCACCCAGCCAACTTTCATGCCTAAGGTGGGACTAGAACTCACAGTCTCCTAGTTTCTAACCTGGTGCCTCTTCTAACCTCTTATTCAGCTCTTCAGTTCAAAAATGCAGAAGGAAGGTAGATGTTGAAATTAAGACGACTGCATATTTGAACTGCAAAACTCAGACAATTGCTAGATGGCAGGCAAGATGCCCCTTGCTTCTACCAATAGTTGCCTGGATTTTGCAGCCCAAATTCCATCAACCTAGTAAAAGTGGTTACGAAAGGACAGGTGAGTTGGAGAACCAAGGCAGTTGTCCACCACAGGTTTTGGTGTTAGTGACAACAGTCCTACATGGCTTGGGTCCGGGTACTTGCGGGAACGTCTCCTGCGGCATCACACTCGATCGCCCTGTACACTCCCACAGACAGGGCTCTCTTGGGGTACCGTCAACCAGACATTGTCGGGCGGTGCCCAGAGGTAGGGCCTTCTCTGTGGGAGCACACCCTGTGGAACCAGCTCTCCTTGGACATTCGTTTGGCCCCTGATCTCCGGCTCCTTCTGCAGTGACCTGAAGACCTGGTTATTTCAGCAGGCCTGCCTGGACTGAACCGGGGGGTCTTTTCTTTTTAAATAATTTTAATTGTTTTAACATTTAATATTAGGCTTGTATCATTTAATCGTTTTTTAGGTAATTTATTGTATTGTATTTTATATTGTGAGGCAGTCCCTGAGTCCTTAGGAGAGAGGGCGGCATACAAGTCTAATAAATTATTATTATTATTATTAAAAGCTTCTTCCCTCCACTCCACAGATGCAAAAGGATGTCCTGATTACAAAACAGAAAGAGATCCAAACCCAAACAAGCAGTCAAGCATGAATCAAAACTTCTCCAACTGCAAGTAAGGAAATT
>CM019149.1:164417336-164600090 GCA_009733165.1 Naja naja
AAAAGCTCTTCTCCTGGATCCTGTCAGCCAAAAAAATTTGACTGACAGCATGCGCCTTCTGCCAGGATGGGTGGGGCAAGCCATTGGGTTGAGATGGTTCTTTGGAGTTACTACTAATCATCACTATGAATTTTAGAAATGCTATGGAAAGCAAAGTGTCTGTATGAGGTCTTGTTCTATTTTTTTAATGAAGGAACAGAATGGAAATTGGGATTGTTACAATATTTAGATAAGACACGAATCATGTGGTGTTGGTCATTATATTAACCCCCCCAAACAGGAATGAGCAGAGAAAACATTAAATAATGTAACAGCCATAAAGAAAGCAGTTGATACATTTTAGGACATAAGAGCTAACCCATTTTTAATGCGCCAGTGAAGTAATCTGAACTAAAGATATACAGAACAAAACAGCACATAAGGCTGCCATTTACATTATGTGGATTATACATATGTCCATAAAGACACTGACATACATTTTACAGCTTCCTTGCATTGTTGTGTAGATCATCAGGAAAGTATCAGCATAACTTCAAGGAGACAGATTTTTGTTTGCACTTTTAAGATTATTACTGAGAATCAATAGGTCAAGGTTTAAGAGGTTAAAAACCCCACATAGAACAAGGAGTAGAGAAAGTGAAGGAGAAAGTAATCCCCTTAAACCTGGCACAGATACACCAATCAATGGGGTGAAGTGTTGATGGGTTGCTAATGAACCAGGAATGCATAGCTGGTGGTTTTGTCTGCATTTGCTCCCTAAACTCTTTAGTGTAGCTCCAGGTGTCTCCAAACTGTATCTTAATGTAACCAAAGAGGAAGATTATTACTTACTGATATTTGATACATTGATATCCAAGCTCAGAAACCACCAAAGACCCCCACAAATGTAAATACGAATGAATTCAGTCTTGGTTTGTGATCTGATCCTGCCCTACTGTTGAAATGCAGCATATGATATTTCATCCAACCAGTGGTGGGGTTCAAAAATTTTACTACCGGTTTTGTAGGTGCTGCTTGGTGGGCGTGGCATAGCTTGGTGGGCATGGCTTGGTGGGCGGAAGAATACTGTAAAATCCCCATTCCTCCCCACTCCTGGGGAAGGTTACTAAAATTCCATTCCCTCCCCACCTGGTCAGATCGGTTCTATAGAACTGGTTGTTATGATTCTGCACAGTTCGGAGAACCGCAAATCATGCCACTGGCTGGCCCTGCCCCACCCCGCCCAGTCACTCCTTACCTGGCATGCACGCCATCCAACTTGCCTGTGTTGTGCCTTCACCTAATTTTCGGTAATTGCTTTTTTTTCCTTTCCCCCCCGACAATCAGCTGTTCTGACTATCAGCTGAGCCAGAGATTTAGATTAGCTAGAAAGCAGGAAATTGTTGGATTTAATCTAAATCGCTGTTTTACTGCTTTGCCTTCACCCAGAAGGCTTTCCTGAGGCCCAGTCAGGGGTGGTATTTGGGGCGGGGAGAAGTGGTCTGAGAGCAGAGCTGAACCTTCCTTAGGACCTAGTCTATTGGGCAGACTCAGGCAGTAGATTGTAGAAAGGTAGATCTCTGAGTGAATCTGTGATTCTGTGAGCAACTCAATCTGCCTGCCCGCTTTGCCTGATTTGGGGTAAAAGCTCTTTTAAATAAAAAAATCAATATTTACATACATGGTGTGTTGGCACTTAATTTTGTGAGTTTAGCAAATTTTATGAGTTTGCTTGCAAGCAAATTTTATGTGACAGACTCAGGCAGCAGATTACAGAAAGGTAGATCTCTGAGTGAATCTGTGGTTCTATGAGCAACTCAATCTGCCTGCCAGCTTTACCTGATTTTGGGTAAAAGTTGCTTTACTTTAAATAAAAATTCAATATTTACATATTTATAATATTTACATACAAGCCATGCCCAGCCAGTCACATGACCATCAAGCCATGCCTAGTCAGCAAGCCACACCCACCCAGTCACATGACTATCAAGTCACACCCACAAATTAGGCCACACCCACAGAACTGGTTGTTAAGAAATTTGAATCCCACCCCTGCTCCCCACCCCATTAGCCTGCTTTCCAGCTCTGTTCTCCTGCACAGGGCAACAGAAGACCCAGCTGATCAGCTGGGACTCAGGAAGCAGAGAATAGATGGGGTGGGGCCAGTCAGAAGTGGTATTTGCCAGTTTTCCAAACTACTCAAAAGTTCCGCTACCAGTTCTCCAGAACTGGTCAGAACCTGCTGAATACTACCTCTGCATCCAAGTCTCCAGAGATTCTTCAGCTTCCCAAAACTTTTTCTAAACATTGTTTTAACTTAGCATATGATATGAAATTTAACATTGTGCTGTTTAAATCAAGGTTTTGGCATAGCATTTTTGTGAACTCAACCAACTGCAGTTCAATACAACAATGTCAACTGGCGGTTCCTAGGGGTAGGGCCTTCTCTGTGGGTGCGCCTACCACGGAACCAGCTTCCCCTGAGCTGCGTTTCCCCCACCTCCACTCCTTCCGCCTTGGCCTAAAAACCTGGTTATTTGAACAAGCCGGCCTGGACTGAGGGGATGGGGTTTTGTTTTAAATGTTATGTTGTGGTTTTAGATAACTTATTTGGTCATATTTGGTTTAATAATTTTAATCTCTTTTAACTTTTGTATTGTGAGTTTTATGATGTGAGCCACCCTGAGTCCCCAGGGAGATAGGGCGGTATATAAGACCAAATAATAAATAAATAAATATGTGCCATAGCAAATCTTATCATGTGAAAGCCAACCCTATGTACAGTCAATAGGATAGACAGAATCCTTCCTATTCTTGTCCACAATTAAGTAATGCGTTAGCAGCGTGATTAATTCTAGGAAGTTTGAGATGCGGTTCAGTTTAATTTTAAGCTGTAATTGCTCTAATTAATAATGAATTGTGCACTAGATACGCATGTGTCTTTCCTAAGAAGAAACCTCCATCTGTGCAGAGAGAATTAAGATGGACCTTGAGAAGGACTTTGCTATTCAATTTTATGTGAGTTTTCAAAACTATATTAATATGCCATATAACAAAATAAACACCGAGGAATCTCTGAAGGGTTAGTTTATTGACTTACCTCATATTGAAGGACTGACCTCCTGCAACCTATCTCTTTTTCTGTATTGACTTGTGTTAAGTTTGCATGAAGAGACAGACTCGAGTGCTTCAAGCTCTTTGTTTATTAGTGACTACAGCTCAGAACAGACCCACTTTGGCTGGGCTGTGGCTGCTACTTATAGCCAGCAGCTGCAGTTGCCAGCCAATCAGAGTGCAGGGTTTTCCCACACTTTTTAAACCAATCATTTCTTACATTTTACAAGAACAGTTCAAACTAAACCAATGACTTTAAACCTGCATACATAACAAGTTGAATCTCAAAAGCAAATTTATAGAGGGACATGTAAAGGGTGATATGGGAGGATGAT
The DNA here is from genome assembly GCA_009733165.1 of Naja naja. Classification (NCBI taxonomy): domain Eukaryota; kingdom Metazoa; phylum Chordata; class Lepidosauria; order Squamata; family Elapidae; genus Naja; species Naja naja. The sequence goes on from CM019149.1 coordinate 164,420,765, forward strand.
AGTTCAAAATCTCTGCTGTGTAAGGAGAACTTTGCAAAACCTATTTTGGATTTAATTATTGGTGTACAAGCAAACCATGAGGATATAATGATGTATGTTATATCATTTGACTCCCTATTGTCCCCTATGTCATGGACATTTATAGATTCACTGGAGTAATATTCACATATTGCCCGATTCTTGCTCTGGTTAGGTAGGAGACTCTGAACTCCAAAAGGAGAAATGCAAGGAATGAAATGTTCAATCTAGAGCAATTTTGTGATATATGAGTTCATGGCTTACCTCTGTCATTTGCAAGTTCTTAGTTTGGTTCATGTCTTGGTTCAAAATACATACAGTATCAGGAATAGCTAATGAAAACTGACTTCAGATTTGCTACCTCAACAAAAAGATAGTGATTGAATGAAATGATCAAAGTCAGAAGGAGGCAGGCGATTCTTTCGAGAACAAATGGACCACCTGCCTCCTGCTTACAGAACAGCTAGCCAAGCTCCTGGTGGCAAGGAATTCTTCAGTTGAACTAAGCAACTGGGTGGATTCAGAATGTGAGAGATGGTTCTTTGATCATTAGGCCTCGGCTGTTTAACAGTCAATCTCAGCACCTTAAATTGTGCCCAGTAGGCACTTGGCAACCAGTACAATGTAACCAAGGCTTTGCTAAGTCAGACCAGTTCAGGTAGAGCAAGGGTGTCAAACTCACATCGTCAGGGCGGGCCACGACGTAACAGGACTTCCTCCCCTTTGCTAAACTGGGCGTGGGCATGGCCAGCGATGATGCATCCAGCCTGTGGGCGAGTTTGACACCCTGAGGTAAAGTCACAATTAGTGGGGCGATAACCATAGTTATACAACCACACTCTTCACTACAGCGCCACGATGACCACGGGGTTAAGGAATCTTTCCAAAGAGCAAACATGCTGTTTGGTTTGTAACCCCATTAAAAACAGGCTGCATTTCAGGTGGAGTCCAGCTTTTCCTTAGCAAAAGCACTTACTTTAATTTCATTTGTTTCTTCCTTATCAGCCCATTATCAGATTTAAGCAACATTCAGAATAGTGATGGTTTCCTTGGGACTGAATGAGAAAGAACAATTAAAGCTGGCTGCTATTAGCTTATTGAGGTTATCAGGAAACCCTTGAGGGCTTTGGTAACATAAGGGTGCTTATTTAAAAGGATGGTTACTTAGCTAACTGACATTCTTGAAGGGGTAAGTCAGTATTATTCCTTATTAGGAACTGAAAGGAAAGGATTGTCTTTAGGAATTACTAATCTGCTGATTCATAACCAGCACCCTAGCAGTACACCTAACAGAGATACAGTATTCAAAAACTGGATTATATCTAAACCACACTTAACACATGTTTTCAAAGGTTTTATATCAAGCCTTAATATAGGGCTGTTCTACATGTAATGATCGCACTGGACAACAAAGATTTTACTTCCTGAACACATTTTATATATTTTGGCTGCTTAACACAAAATAACTTGTAACTTAACCTGTCACATACCATTTTATAGAAAGTGTCTGTTTTTACACAATAGAAATGTATAACTTTCAGTTATACATTGCACATATAAAAGAAACATACAAAAAATGAGCTGTTGCTGAATCACATCCAGTATACCAAGTACAACTGGAGTATCTGTGGAGATTGAAAAGTAGTGGCTCTGCTGCTTAGAATACAGCTCAGATATACCAAGCTTGGTCATATCAAGTGATGTTGTTATATGTGTGAATGGGACAGCTGTGCAAGTGTCACATTACATGAAAAGTAATGGCCACTTAGAAAGAATTTGGTTCCAGGAGAGAAAAATATGCCACATGAACCATTTGGTTGACATGACAAAAATATTTTTGTCTCTGCTTCACATAAAACTTGGACCAATGAAAATTGTTGTCAAAGCAATGAACAAGGAAGGTGAAAGTTTTTCTTATTTGAGATAGATGTTTCCAAGAATAACTGATGCCAAGGTTAAGGAAGGCATTCTTGGTGGTCCGAAGGTCAGATAAGTCATCAGTGACAAGCAGTTCAAAGATCTGCTAGTGGGGCCAGAGCAAAATCATCTGGAAAGCATTCTAGGAGGTCATTGAGAATTACAGAGCACTAAACTACATTCAGCTGGTTAATAAACTTCTTATAGCAGGGTTGTCAAACTCACAGCCCGTGGGTCAGATGCATCATGTGCTGGCCATGCCCACACCCACTTTAGTGAAGGGAAAAATTAAGTCTAGATTCATCACGTAATGCCGTGAGTTTGACACCCTGCCTTTTAGCATACAACATCACGGTGCAACATGGCACTGAAGATTCATTTGATTCATTTGCATTCACAGTTGGACTTCTTTCCCAAAATCTAGATGCAATCGATGACGGACATGGTGAAAGTTTTCACCAGGATATTGCCATAATGGAAAATCGGTATCAGAGCAACTGGAATCCATCAATGCTGGCTGACTCCTTTTGGACACTGCAGCAAAATGCATTGTACATTGAGTATAAATGAAAACCAGCACTTTTGGCCCGTTGAACTCATGCAGTGTGTTGGAAACTGTATACAATGAAATACCTTATAATCATTAAAAGTTAATTTCATATTTCCCAAGATTCCTATGTGATATGGTCATTCCAAAATTATATTTGTGAAGAGTTGAAGTTGGAGAGGTCTATTATAATCACCCCAAAATTTCATGAAACGTAACTTTGGAAAGGGCGGGAATCTTGTCATTAAACACTATTAAAAATAGAATCTTTTGTTTCAGCCTTTCCTATATTCCCTAAGCCATTGATGGCGAACCTTTTCGGCACTGAGTGCCCAAACCAGAACACACATGCATGGGCGTGCATGGGCATGCCAGAAAACCAAAGACCAGCTGGCCGGTGCCCGCACACCTGTTTTGGGGGCATTTTTTGGGTGTTCTCAGGCCATTTATCAAGCCATTTTCCGGGCCAGTTTTGGCCCCCAAAACAGCCAGAAAATGGCCCCCAAAATAGCATTTTTCGCCCAGTGTCCACAAAGACCAGCTGGCCGGTGCCAAAACTCAGAAGATCAGCTGATAATGGCGCATGAGAGGGCTCTGCGTGCCACCTCTGGCACGCATGCCATAGATTCGCCATCACGCCCTAAGCTATTTAGAACAGCCATTCGCTCAGCCAAATGATTCCTTTCTGCTTTGCATTCTTTTCAGAGATTTCATATCAAACGTTAATAGAAGGCTGTTCTATATCACCTGAAGTCAATGCCAGAATCATCTGGGTGTTATATTAACTTTACTTTCTGTTTTCCAGATTCCTTTTGGCTTTAGTGACCCTTGTACTTTCTTGCCCTCTGCAAGTAGCCCTGAGTGATTTCCTTTAAGCGAGCCCACATCTGTTCCAGTGCACTATGGTGTACATTGTTTCTTTCTCCAGACATTAAGCAAGATGACCTTAGAGGCCTTTAATTAAATTATTTACAAATTTGTTATTAATCCCTGTACAATTAATCTGATACATTTCAATGTATCTGATTATATTCAAGGTACACCATTTTCTATCAAACATATCCTAGCTTGCCATCCTGCTCCCCCTGGTTGGCTCTCTCTCTCTCCCTCTCTCTCTCTCTTTTAAAACCCACAACATTATTCTTTGCACCTTCTTTAGTTAAATGATTGACTCTGCACTGCCTGTGACATGTTCTATTTGCTTATCAGTGAAGAGTTTAGATTTTGTGCCGGTCTCATGAGAAATTCAGGAATGTGTTTCTTTTTGCTCGATTGAAAACAAATGTAGAATTTTACTGAGCTTTCAAAGAATGGTAAGCATCCCATCTGGGAAATGGGGCTCAGATATCAAGAGGAGAGGCAAGTTTCTCTTCCCTCTCTTGCTCTAGGTGTCCTTGATTTGAATCCTTGGAGATTGCAATAACTCTCTCAAACCTGAATGAAGCAGCTGCTTTGGCGGCAGAGTGAACACCAGAAGGCTTGCAATGCGCTTCTCAATGGGACTTGCTTTGGTTAAAGCAGGGTTGAGGAACTATGGCCCTTTTATGACTTGTGGACTTGAACTCCCAGAAGTCCTGAGCCAGCCAAGTCAAGCCAAGGTGCAAAGAATACAGGTAATTCTCAACTGAAGGGCTGTCACAGGGAGGAGATGGTCAACCTATTTTCCAAAGCTCTTGAAGGCCAGAGAAGGAAGAATGGATGGAAACTGATCAAGGAGAAATTTTCTAACAGTTGGAACAATCAACCAATGGAACAGCTTTGCCTTCAGAAGTTGTGGCAGCTTCATCACTGGAGGCTTTCAAGAAGAGATTGGACTCCTACTTGTCAGAAACGGTGTAGGGTCTCCTGCTTGGGCGGTAGGTTGGGCTAGATGACCTTCCAACTCTGTTCTTCTGCTATACTTACGAACACAACTGAGCCCAAAATTTATGTTGCTAGAAATTTGTTAAGTGAGTTTTGTCCCATTTTACGACTTTTCTCACCACGTTTGTTAAGTGCATTACTGCAGATCTTAAATTAGCAACACGGTTGTTGAGTGAATCTGGTTTCCTCGTTGACTTTGCTTGTCAGTAGGTCGCACAAGGGGAGCACATGAACCTGGGACACTGCAACCATCATAAATGTGAGTCAGTTGTCAAGCACCTGAATGCAAATCAAATGACCATGGGGATGCTGCAATGGTCATAAGTGATGGCTCCTGGGCAGGGAGTGGGGCAACTTGCTCCTGACAGCTATCGACCTGAAGCTTTCCTGCACTCAATTTCCAAAGGCATCTTCCCCTCGCTTTCTAGCTCCCCCCCCAAAAAAAGTGGGCTTTTCTGGACTGAGTCATCTGGTCATGATTCATACTTGCCCCTCTCCCACCTGGGAGCCATCAGGTTCCAGGCACTATTCCGTCCAGCATCCGTCTATCCATCTGTCCATCACATTTACTGTATATGACTGCAACTCTGGATGGCATACAAAATTTATGTATGAGGTCATTCCTATCTATTACAGACAACGGGGATTTTGAGGCTATTGTCCTGCTCCTTCTTGCAAACTTATGGATGCATCCTTAAAAAGTAGACTTACTATATATGGGCTGTAAAATCCTAGACAATCAAATATGATAGCTCTATAAAAGATCTACTAAGAACATTCCCCCCCTTTTTTTTAGCAAACCCCAAGTTTGATTTAGGAAGAAGACCTGCAGGAATGTCATCTGTGTTGATTCCCAAAGATCAAACAGACATGTAATTATCTTGTTCCCTCTTTCTGCAGTTGAACATAAAGAATAACTCCAGTGCTTTTATGTTGAAGCTCAGAACATATTTGTTGCCATTCCTGATGTATGACAATTGCTTCAGAAATATTCCTCTGTGTCAGTGCTTCTCTTAGAGAGGATGAGACTTAAGATGGACTTCAAAACCATGGTGATTATTTAGGGTATCCATCAAGAAAAATATCTCTTTTCAGGAACGTGTGTTCCACTAGATTAGTGTTATTGATCATTCGCTCCTCAAGTAGTCTACAGATGATTTTAGAAATCTAAAACTATTCTTCTCTTTGTCTGGTGTAATTACCACTACAAAGTATAATCTCATTAGCAGACAATAAGGAAGTATTCTAATTGTTCTAATAAATTATGCTAAGGCTTTACACGTGCTATTAGATTTTAGTAAGAAATCAACTAAACAGTATAAACCCTGTTTCTGTTGTGGGTTTATAAATGTACTCATATATGTTACACATGTGCATACATGTCAGTAGTGGGACTCAAAAATTTTTACTACTGGTTCTGTGGATGTGGCTTGATGGGTGGTGTGGCTTGGTGGGCGTGGCAGGGGAAGGATACTACAAAATCCCCATTCCCTCTTCACTCCTGGGGAAGGTTACTGCAAAATCCCATTCCTTCCCCACCCCAATAACCTGCTTTCCAGCTCCATTCTCCTGTGCAGGGCAACAAAAGAAGATCCAGCCGATCAGCTGGGACTTGGGTCAGAGAATAGATGGGAGTGGGGCCAGTCAGAGGTGGTGTTTGCCGGTTCTCCGAACTATCAAAATTTCTACTACCGGTCAGTAGTAGAATTGGTCAGAACCTGCTGAATATCACCTCTGATACATATACCTACACATATGCAAACCTTCTGACTAAAACATGAAAGGCAAATGGAAAGTCTTGGTATTTACTTGGGCAAATATTTTTGAGGGCAACTTCTGAACTTTGGAAGATGTTAGGAACAGAGGTGAAATGCTGCCGGTTTGGCCCAGTTTGCCCAACCAGTAGTTAAAAGCTACTGGTTCAGCGAATCGGTATTTTGATGATCAGTTGTGCACACAATTTAGATTAGCTAGAAAGCAGAAAATCATCAGATTTCTTCCTTTGTAGCTAATCTAAATCATGCGGCACAGCTGATCCCCCTCACTGTTCTACTTACCTCAGAAGGCTTCAAAATGCTTCTTCAGTACCCATGAGGCTTCCCTGAGGCCCAGGCCAAAAATGGGGCACAGGGGTGCTGTGTGCCCAGCCCCCTGCCCTCCCGCCCCCATTTTTTCTCTGCCAGAATCTTAGCTAGGTGCTCCGAACCCCTGTGAACCCCCAGCAGCCAACCCCTGATCTACACACCATATTTTGCACATACTAGGCCAAAATTGACCAGCCACATTTTAACTTAGTGTGTTCCAAGCACTGAGCCCCATGTTTGGTTTAGATTCAGTGTTTTGTAGAAACATAATCCATAAAATTTCAGATGTGCAGATGGTTAAGGAACATTTAATATTATTTTTGCAAAGGGCCTAACTGCTCATTCACAGATATCAAACTAGTAAAAGAGAAGCTCTCAAGTAATTGGCATTAACTCATATTGTGGATTCACGGTGAATCTTGTCCAGTACAGTTGGAGAAGCTAACTTTCTGGCTTGAGGATTTAATCTTAACACACAACATAGCATAAATTCTTTACATTCCTAATCAGTTTTCTGTTTATACTGACTTTTGTAGACTGGAGGGGCTTTCACTTTGATAATTGTCTGGTGTCTATAACTCTTCCTCCTGATGTATCTGGGAAAATGGCATCAACATCCTTGTGGACAAACTATCTGTTTGTAATCCTGTTACAAGCCACCATTTTTAGAGTATCTATATTTGTCACATACCTTTTGACCAAGCCAAGTTGCATCTATTACTCTTACCCTTTTGCTGGTGATAGAAATGGGATATTGGCATCTCAGCACTGGAAATTAATTGCTTAGTACTGAAGACATAAAATCTTGTAGACTTTTATGCAATACACCTTTACAAAGGATCATTTGAACTGCTAATTGGATGCTTTCAAATAGAACTTACAGTATTAAAAAGAATGGGAAGTGATTAAATCTCTTGTGTATTCTGATAGTACAGTATGGATTCTGTTATATGACTTGAATTGCCTTTTTTAATCATATGATTCTATAATTATTATTTTTTTCTTGATTGTATTGATGTGTATAAAGAGAACAGAAAGAAATAAAAATATTGAAAAAGACATGAAAGGATGGTATATATGGAGAAGAAACTGATAAATTTGGAAGGGTTAATAGCTTAATTAAAATATGGCACATTGCCCATCTTACTGCATTCTGCTATGTGGCAGCCCATTAAAGAATACAAAAACCAATATGTTTTATAAAGTAAGAGTATTCATTATTGATTACAAGTTTCAGTAATCATTGCTTAATGTTTTGAATGGAGGGTGTTTTGCAATTAGTTTGAAAATCTATAGCCACCTTTAGGTCTGGGTTTCAGTTTTTTCAAGAAAACGTGTGTGTTTGTATTTGGGTGTGTTTGTGTTTTTTTTTAAGCACCGCTTCAAAATGCGTTTAGTGTAGTGGCATCTTAACACTTTTGTGCTGTCAGATTCTATCTAGCATAGGTAATCAGGAGAACAATAGTCGGATGTTCTAGACAGATAGCTGTATTAAAATAAAAAAATCTATTTATATATTTGTTAGTCCATAAAGTCCTGCCAGATTCTAGGGTTAATAAGTGGAAGGTTATGAAAAAAGCAAGTTCATGTAACCTATTAACCCCAAGCCAAATGCAATGCTTGTTTCTGCCCATCTAATTGGAACACAAAATCTTCTGAGGTGGTTGACCTACAGCTCCCAGCCAGCCTGGTTAATGGTGAGGAATGTTGGGAATTGTAATGCAGCAACCATTACAACTTCACCACTCCCAGCTTATTTTAGCCTCATGGGATGAATCTCAGTGAGTATCACCCATGTTCTGAAAACAGGCTTATCCAGTTACTGAGACAAATTCGACAAGAATACAGCAACTTTCTAAAATAGTTGTTCCCTATTCATAAACTCGTTGACTCAGTTCTTGTACTCGTGCCAGCTGCCTTCTGCTGGTATAGCCTGCATTCCTCCTCCCTTCTCTTTTGAAATGAAAAGTATTTCTAGTGTTCTTCTGCCTTCAATAATGGAAAACAAGTGAATCACCAAGAGCATTGTTGAAGTCTTGCTAGTTCTCTTAGCTCAAAGGATGAGATAGTGTGATTGTGAATTCCCCTTCTTTTTAATCAAAACATCAGTCAAGCATGAAAAGGGGCATAAGAAAGGAAAGGAAAATAATAAAAAACTCAAGGAAGTTTGGGGAAATGTCTGCATTTGTTTTCAAAAGACATTTGTCTAGACCAGAGTTTCTTAATCTTGACAACTTGAGGATGTATGGATTTTAACTCACAGAATTCTGGGTGTGTACTAGTTGGGGGATTCTGGAAGTCCACACAAGTTGCCAAGATTGAGATATCCAGACGAAGTTTATCTACCAAGAAAGCATATGGCAACCAAATCTTAAATTAACCTGAACCCTGCATATTTATGGAGGAAGTGTTATTGGGAAAGGTTTCAGTGGATAGTGTCCCTCAAGGCAAGAATAAAGTTCTCCCTTGGAGTCGAATTATACATTGCTCCTTTCTTTGGGTGCTTTCCAGAGTAGAGTATAATATTGAAGTGACCTCAATATAGCACCAGTTAACTTTCCAATTCTTTTTGAAGAAAGTTGTGTGACAGGCTTCATTGCTGCAGAAGCCAGCAAAGAGGCAAAGAACACCATGGACCAATCAGGGCTGCTCCTCCTCCAGCTGACCAATAGGAAAAGCATATCAAATGTTCCAATATCTAAGGGGCTACCACAAAGAAGAGGAAGGTCAAAGCACCTGAAGGCAATAGATGGAATAGATGGAAGTAATAGATGGAAACTAACCAAGAAGAGAGGCAACCTAGAAGTAAGGAGAAATTTCCTGACAGTTTCAACAATTAATCAGGGGAATGATTTGCCTCCAGAAGTTCTGGGTGCTCCAATTCTGGAGGTTTTAAGAAGAGCTCGACACCATTTGTCTGAAGTGGTTTAGGGTCTCCTGCTTGAGCAAGGGGTTGGACTGGAAGACCTCTAAGGGCCCATCCAACTCTGTTATTCTGTTATCGCTAATCAGACACAAGTGGAAGGAAGGTGAAGAAGAAAAAGTGCTTATCCAAAAGGAAAGAGGTAGGTGGATGGGGAGGCCACCCATGTTCACTTTACCTGGGCTACTGGACAGGGGAGGGGAGGCGATTAGTGGTAATAATCATTCTGCAAAGAATGAAACATCCCAGATCAATCCCAGCTGTGTTTTAAAATTGAATCAGCAGAGGGGTAGTGATGGGAGTGTCCCGATACTCCCATGTTACACCCCTCCTGCACGACCTGCATTGGCTGCCAGTTGCCCTCCGGGTGAGATTCAAGATATTAGTGATCATATATAAAGTCCTACATGGCTTGGGTCCAGGGTACTTAGGGAGCATCTCCTGCCAGCGCCGACCTCCAATCGCCCTGAACACTCCCACAGGCAGGGACTCCTGGGGGTACCGTCGGCCAGACACTGTCAACTGGCGGTGCCCAGGGGTAGGGCCTTCTCTGTGGGAGCACCCACCCTATGGAATCAACTCCCCTTGAGCTCCAGCTGGCCCCTGACCTCCATTCCTTTTGCCGCGACCTAAAGACTTGGTTGTTTCAAAAGTCCGGCCTGGACTGAATGGGGTGGTTTTATTGTTTTTAGTTTTAATTGGATTTTAAATTTTATTGGACTTACTTGACTAGTTTAATTGTATTTTAATATTTGTATTCTTGTTTTTATTGTAAGCTGCCCTGAGTCCCTTGGGAGAGAGGGCGGCCTATAAGTCCAATAAAATAAAATAAATAAATAAATAAATTTGTATGACGGTACAAAAAAAAATAGAAACCAATATGGGAAGCTGCTGCGAAGGAGAATCTCTGTAGCCATTAAACCTTCTTTCCTCTTTAAAAATTGGTGAACAGATGGTAATGTGAATGGAAGCACGGAAGCAAGCGTTCCCAGCAATGGGGTAAAAGATGTTTTGTAGAGCCTCAGCACTGCAAACAGGTACTTTAATTAGTATTATTTATTTAATGGATACATTGCAGCAGAACTAGAGTTTAATCTGCTCTGCTGCTGAAACAAATGATGGCATGGTAACATGCAACTCTTGAAGACACTCCAGCGTGATATACAGAAACAGGATGTTACTTATTCAGAGATTGCTTGTATTTGCTGGAAATAGGTACTTTGCCCAATAAGGGGTGCGAAATCTACTTATTGGCCTATGAATAAATACTTGTGTAGTTTTTCCCCACAGTGGTGGGCGGTAGGTATGGTCAATCTGCAGTTGGCTCTCTGCTTTCAGAAGATGCATTTTACTGTCATTGTATGCATCCCTACGCATCTCCTAAATGTAATTACTGCTGGGCCTTGAAAACGGCAGAGTGTGATCAAAGCAATGGCTTCACAAATCTATTACACAAATCGAAAACCACAAGCATGGGCTCTGAGGGCAACCTGCCACTTTTCCTGATAGTGTATAGCATAAGTAAATGGTTTCACTATCTCCTATGGGCACTTCAATAAGCTTGTGATGAGGAAAATAATCAACATGTGTATAGCTCATTTGGCATTAATCAGTTATAGCACCTTAGGAACTACAGCATGTTTTTGTGAACCTTTTTATGTGGATTTGCACACCTCTATACACAAGCACAAATCCCTGCAATTTATACATTCAGTGTATTAACTTTGTAATGATAGTCTGTTTATTACTGCACATGTTTTTGAAACTAAGCACTCTTATAGATGAGAACCTCTATTAAACTTTTAAGAACAGATGTCTGAATAGTTTATATGGTTTAAATTTCAACCATGCAGGCAGGAATTGTAATGCTTTGAAATTATTTTATTTATTTACATATTATTTTTGTAAATAATTCAGGATGGCAAACATATATAATGCTCCTTCCTCCTGCTATTTTCCCCACAATAACAACCCTGTGAGGTGGGCTGGACTGAGAAAGAGTAACTGGCCCAAAGTCACCCAGCCAACTTTCATGCCTAAGGTGGGACTAGAACTCACAGTCTCCTAGTTTCTAACCTGGTGCCTCTTCTAACCTCTTATTCCGCTCTTCAGTTCAAAAATGCAGAAGGAAGGTAGATGTTGAAATTAAGACGACTGCGCTATTTGAACTGCAAAACTCCAGACAATTGCTAGATGGCAGGCAAGATGCCCCTTGCTTCTACCAATAGTTGCCTGGATTTTGCAGCCCAAATTCCATCAACCTAGTAAAAGTGGTTACGAAAGGACAGGTGAGTTGGAGAACCAAGGCAGTTGTGTCCACAATTCTCACAGGTTTTTGGTGTTAGTGACAACAGTCCTACATGGCTTGGGTCCGGGGTACTTGCGGGAACGTCTCCTGCCGGCATCACACTCGACGCCTGTACACTCCCACAGACAGGGCCTCCTTGGGGTACCGTCAACCAGACATTGTCGGCTGGCGGTGCCCAGGGGTAGGGCCTTCTCTGTGGGAGCACCCACCCTGTGGAACCAGCTCTCCTTGGACATTCGTTTGGCCCCTGATCTCCGCTCCTTCTGCCGTGACCTGAAGACCTGGTTATTTCAGCAGGCCTGCCTGGACTGAACCGGGGGGTCTTTTCTTTTTAAAATAATTTTAATTGTTTTAACATTTAATATTGGGCTTGTATCATTTAATCGTTTTTTTTAGGTAATTTATTGTATTGTATTTTATATTGTGAGCCGTCCTGAGTCCTTAGGGAGAGAGGGCGGCATACAAGTCTAATAAATTATTATTATTATTATTAAAGCGCTTCTTCCCTCCACTCCACAGATGCAAAAGGATGTCCTGATTACAAAACAGAAAGAGATCCAAACCCAAACAAGCAGTCAAGCGCATGAATCAAAACTTCTCCAACTGCAAGTAAGGAAATTTGAAGAACAATTCATTCGGTGCTTATTAAAATGGAAAGGTCAGAGTCACGGGCTGTAGAGTGTGCCCTTAGCTCTCTTTCTGCACCCGGTTTTAGTCTTCCACACATGCGGTTTGTCATAGATTCCCCAACCATCCCCCCTCACCAGGAAGTAACCGAGATGACATTATATTTCATATGGTTTCCCTTCTGCTTGAATAGCCTGAGACATTTGCATGGCCCTGTGCAGCTGTCCTGTGCAGCTGTGAGCTTTTTGTGATAAGCCTGTGTGTCGGACATGCTTGTAAATCAGGAAGAGAAGCCTGCAAGCTCAAGAAGTGCACAGGGAAGCAGGGAGGGGAAGGGGCTAGTTTCTGCAGGATAATGCCCCGATGGTGTAAATTAATCACTGTTGAACTTTTATTTTGGTAGATTTACTGCAGAAGAAACCCTAAGCAGCAAGGAACGTGGTACTGTTTTTTGGGCTGTTCCTTATTTGGATTCATACATTTCACGATCTTGATTCTTTAGGGGCCTCGTTTTAATTTGTTAGGTTAAAATATTGATAGGCTGCTTGTTTGTATTTATAGTTTACTACATAAATAAACATGTTTACTACCTATAATAAGCTAATACTTATAATCATATTAGATTAATGTGTTAAATTGAACAAGCATCAGAGGACTCACATCTGACAGTGGAATTTCATTCAAGGGAGGGCGCTTGTAAACATTTCTCTTGTTAGCTGCTAGACCTCGGCACTTTGAAATTTGAAGGCTATTTCAACTTTGAAAAGAAATTCAGGGAAAGTTATCACACCAAAAAGCACCAAAATACCATTTAAAAAAATAAATAAATTGTGCCTTTGGATTGCAAGTAGAGGCCATAAGCTTTCTTGAAAAATAAAGATCTAGATAGCCCTAATGCATTTACATATAATCCGTGATTTAGGACGCATCTGAGTCCAACATTTCTGTGCTAAGCAAGACAGTTGTTAATTTAGCTTTACCCCATTTTACAACTTTTCTTGCCACAGTTGTTAAGTGAATCACTGCAGTTCTTCAGTTAGTAACCTGGTGGTTAAGTGAATTGGGCTTCTTCCCCATTGACTTCGCTTGTCAGAAGGTTGCATAAGATAGTCACATGACCCCAGCACATTGCAACTGTCATAAATATATGCCCATTGTCCAGCCTCTGAATTTTGTTTATGTGACCATGGGGATGCTGCAATGGTCGTTAAGTGTAAAAAAAAATGGTCATAAGTCACTTTTGTCAGTGCCGTTGCAACTTCAAACCAGGGGTGGGATTCAAATTTTTTTATTACTGGTTCTGTGGGCGTGGCTTGGTGGATGTGGCGTGGCTTGGTGGGCATGGCTTGGTGGCCGTGGCAGGGGAAGGATACTGTAAAATCCCCATTCCCTTCCCACCCCACTAACCTGCTTTCCAGCTCCGTTCTCCTGTGCAGGGCAACAAAAGAAGACCCAGCCAACCAGCTGGGACTCAGGAGGCAGAGAATAGATGGGGGCAGGGCCAGTCAGAGGTGGTATTTGCCGGTTCTCCGAACTACTGAAAATTTCTGCTACCGGTTCTCCAGAGCTGGTCAGAACCTGCTGAATACCACCTCTGCTTCAAACACTCCCTGAGCGAATGGTCATAAATCAAGGGCTACCTGTATTTTGTAAGTGTGCTGGCCTGCACAGAAAAAAACCAGAAAGAGATGATGAGGTGTGTTTTGATCCTATTTATCCTGGGGGATTCTGTACTGTAGGGCCATGGAGAGGACCATTTCCAGTGAACTGGGGGAACTGTTGCTGAGACTTCTCTGGCTCTTACCACTAATCTATATCTTTTGAGTTATTTCATGAAGAAGGAAGGAAGAGTAACATTTGTCCATGGCATAGCTGTGCCTCTCTAGAACATGCCTAAGACCTTTCTGCAGTTTATTCTAAAGCAGGGGTGTCAAACTCAAGGCCCGTGGGGTGCTTAGATCTGGCCCACAGGCCCACCCTGGAAACAGTGAAGGACCGGCCCGCGGTGCCTCTGCCAGTGAAAACAGAGCTCTGTTTTTGGCCGCGATGGCCTCCTGCCACCCGCTGCCAGCAAAAACAGCTCAGAGAGGCCGTGTGTGGCCAAAAATGGAGCCTCGATGAGTGACGTCGAGCTGGCCCTGCCCCCTCCGCCCTCCCTGAGGTCAAACACAACCCTGAATGCAGCCCTCAATGAAATCAAGTTTGACACCCGTGTTCTAAAGGAATGCAATTTTGGTAGCACTGGACAAGTTATATTGAAATCATATATGTTTGTTGTTGTTGATCTTCTAATCTAGAAACCTCAGTGTTCCTGGCTGAGTAGCTTAAAAGCCTTCCACTTAAAAGATGGGGTAATCAAAAGGAAGCAAGGCAAATATATTGCCTTAAACAATGCACGGAAGATTTTTTTAAAAATACGTCAAGTAAATAAATTATTGTTCTAAATTATATAAACAATAAATTTTGAGTGTTTCCAGCCAGAAGTATTTTGGCAAACTAAATTAAAAAACCAAAGAGTGTTATTTTTTTCTGATAAAGTAAGCGTTCAGGGAAACGGGTTTTGCTGCGTTTAGCAGAATTTGTATTTTCATTTATTGCTGTGTATGAGTAGCATAAGTACATCCCTTCCAGTCTGCAATATCAACAGGACAGGAAGATATTACGCATTCCAAGTTGCCATTAAAGCCCATTAATTAATCTAAAGAAGGTAGAATCTTTATTGAGGATAAGTGATTGTAAGGGCACTTCCAGGTAGTTTCCTTGGCAGCAATCTTAAAAGTATTCATCCAGAATTGGTTTTTTTTTTTTTGACTTCTTAGTCTAGTCAATGGGTCTGGCAGTCCTTGCAAATCTCCCACCTGAGTGCTATCTAGGCCAGTGTTTTTTCAAAACTTGGCAACTTTAAGATGTCTGGGTTTCAACTCCCAGCATGCTGCCTGGGGAATTCTGGGAATTGAAGTCCACACGTGTTAAAGTTGCCAAGTTTGGGAAAAAAACCAAACAAATACACCGGTTTAAGCAAAGATTCCTGAAGGTGTCTGGAAATACACATTTTCAAACAACAAAATCTGTTTCCCATACACTGTGTGGGTCTGTGTACAGGGAGAGATTAATCTATTTGATTTATATTGAAAGAAGGCAGTTGAATGCTTTTGCTATGTAATTAGAATGCCTAACAATATGAGGTTTAATAATACGGTACCACTGACAGGCACAGTACTATTTTAGCTTTTGAAATGAAAGGACAGGGAAGCACAGATGAAAGGTGGAATAAGAGTGGGTCTTTTTCTTTTCTTTCTTTTATCGGTGTTTTAAAACCCAGGGGTGGAGAAGACATTCAGTTAACTCTGTTTTTTTAAAAAGCATAATGTATTCCTCTCCCCTGGTATAATGCTTTAAAAGGAATGGCAAAGATTGGATTCCCACCCCCCCAGTCTTCTTATTCCTTCCAAATAAATCTGGCAATCAGGAATGCTTGCCGGGAGACCAGGAGACGTGTAAAAAAAAAAACCCTCAGGAGGATGGGTGCAATAGTGTGATTGAAACATCACCTCTCTTTAACATCCATTGCAGTACTTGCACACACTTAAAAAAAGGGCAAATGCCACACTTGTCAGCTAGACTTTGTTTTCCTTCCTTCCCCCTGATGCCTCTGCCAGTGTCCTGTCCTATTTGTTGGCTCAAGCAAGCTTCTTTCCTTGGTCATTCGGTTCTTTAAAAGGTCTCTTGTCCTGTCAGGTGCAATGAACCAGAACAACTCCATCAGAGGGCCAAAGAGTTTCTTTATCGATCGTCTGTTTACAAGAATCTCACCAGACTGACTACATTCACTTGGAAACTGGCAGATAAAGCTTGCAATATCTGCCATTTCCTCCCACGTAGCAACACCAAGCTGACACCAAGCTGGCTCGTCTTTTTACTCCCCCTTTAGCTGGTAATTCCACCACACTTACTCAGTTAATTAGGTGAATCTTTTACTACAGAGTGCTTTGTGGGTGGCTAAATATGTATGTTGGCGCGTGCGTTTCTGAGTTTCCTTTGTTATATTAAAAATGTTGTGAAAGTTACTCCAAAAATGAGGTATTGGGGATGTAGCCAATTCTGCTGATATAAGCACTATATTCCGTGATAGGTACTTTTTACGTATTTGTCATCAACATTATTTACTTCTTCGCATCCCTCTTTTTTTGTGCAGGAATAAAATGCAGTATATTTAGTGTTCTTTTCCTTCTTTTCTCCCTACAGCCATTGAGCCGTGAATGCACAGTTGTTAGAATGCAGTGCTGCAGGCTGAGTTTGCTCACTGCCAGGAGTTTGATCCTGACTGGCTCAAGGTTGACTCAGCCTTCCATCCTTCTGAGGTTGATAAAATGAGGACCCAGATTGTTGGGCAATATGCTGACTCTGTAAAACCGCTTAAAGAGGGCTGTAAAGCACAATGAAGCTATATATATAAGTGCTATTGCTAATGCTATTGTGAAATACCTTGAGTTAAGAAAAAGGGACTGATTCAAAGTCTCTCAGTAAGTTGGTTTACTGTGATAGTGGATGGAAGTGGATGAACCTAGGATTTCCTGCTCCTGGACAAGCACAGCTGCTGCTTTATGACTTTAGATGGTTCCCTGTAAGAGCTAAATAACTGACATTAAAAACCTATTATATATAAAAAAACATTTTGCCATTTGATTAAGGCCTTCTTAATTGTAAAACAGACGTTGAGACGCTAGAAAACATGCAGAGAAGAGCAACAAAGATGATTAGGGGACTGGAGGCTAAAACATATGATGAACGGTTGCTGGAACTGGGTATGTCTAGTTTAATGAAAAGCACTTAGGAGAGGCATGATAGCAGTGTTCCGATATCTCAGGAGCTGCCACAAAGAAAAGGGAGTCAACCTATTCTCCAAAGCACCTGAAGGGCAGGACAAGAAGCAATGGGTGGAAACTCATCAAGACGAGAAGCAACTTAGAATTAAGGAGAAATTTCCTGACAGGTAGAACAATTAATCAGTGGAATGCCTTGCCTCAAGAAGTTGTGGCTGCTCCAACGCTGGAAATTTTTAAGAAGAGATTGGACAACCATTTGTCGGAAATGGTGTAGGGTTTCCTGCCTGAACAGGGGGTTGGACTAGAAGACCTCCAAGGTCCCTTCCAACTCTATTATTTTGTGTTCGGTAAATGCTCTCTGAAAAGAACTGTCATTACCAGTTTACAAAACACTAAAAGGATGTGTCCTTGTGCTATTCCAGAAAGAGGGAATTACTGCTGTTTTCTAGATACCCTTGATCTCTTACAAGGCCAGCATTCAAAACATCCTTATTCTGTTATAATATTCATAAAATTCTTAATACTCTTTGTAAAAAATTCCTAGAAGAACCTCCTCTCAGAAGTAGGAAGGGCCCAATTCATATAAGGCTAATGGGTAATCATCACTAACTTGAATTCAGTCCAGAAATCTACTGGCAATCAAAGTTCCCGAGAAAATATATGTTAATTTACTAAACTGGTTAGTGCAGGCTTAATACCAAATTCTGATCTGTGGAATCGTTTTTCTCAAAGAAACAAACTGGTTTTCCCAGGCTTAATCTGAAGTGCAACAAAAACCTGTTTGACTAGAGCAAGTGGGGGGAAACTGTGCTTGTGTTTTTGTGATACAAATAACACCCTACCTCCAATGTTAGGTTGACAGGTAGTAAATATTTGCCAAGCTATAATTTTGCAGCTGTCCAATTTAAAATGTAACAAGAATGTCACTGTGCTATGCTGCCTTAAGAGACAAATTTTCCAGTACGGACTTATTTTGCTACAGATGTTAAGATACTTGCTTATTAGTGGAGGTATTAATATTTTATACCAATATCTCTTTTGGGAAACCATATCATCAGTCATTTTGGCATAGATAAAGACCATTACAATATACTCTTGGGAAATTATTGGTAAAATAATGGTCAACAT
This sequence comes from Naja naja, assembly GCA_009733165.1. Lineage (NCBI taxonomy): Eukaryota > Metazoa > Chordata > Lepidosauria > Squamata > Elapidae > Naja > Naja naja. The sequence goes on from CM019149.1 coordinate 164,439,006, forward strand.
AATGCTCTAGGCACAGTTCTACCAGATTTTTGGTGCAAAGATTCTGATGATCTCAGAGAGATACACACCAAGTTTGAAGTCTTCTCTGGCGAATATAATACAATACTACAATACAGTACAATACTATGCTATGCTATGCTATACTATACTATACTATACTATACTATACTATACTATACTATTCTAATAATATTCTATTCTATTCTGTTGGAAGAATTATTCTTCTGGGTTCAGTTCCAAGTGGGGAAAAAGACACTGGAAACATGGAGGCTGTTTGGGAAGATGGTTTAATGATGGACAGTAGGACCACATGGCTTGAAGCTCCAAAGTGAAAAGGATGATCACATGCTTCAAGGTGAAGGAAAAGATCAAGAAGGGCTGATATGCTGAGAGTGCCTGGCTTTTATAACCTTTGTTGGGATTTGAATTGGAGCTTGTATTCTGATTGGTTGTCAGACTCCCATGGGGCCATGCAGGGGCAACTCTGTAGGCTGTCCTGAGTTCCAGGCTTGGTTGAGCCTTGCTGGCGATGATGCACTGAAAAGGGCTTTGGGCAATTCCTATTATAGCTCTACCTGGAGTAGATCTTTGCTTTGTAAACTATTCTGGCCCAGGCCTTAATGGCCCACCCATTAACAAAGGGGTGGGGTGAGCTTCTACTTCTGAGGTGAGCTTCTGCTTCTGAGTTTCTACTCTTTTTAGTGGAAATATTCTGCCTTTTTAATATTTCCTAGGATATTTCAATTTTCTAGGAGAGGGGTGGGTGCTAACTTCCTACAATTCTGGAGTTGGAAGGGACCTTGGAGGTCTTCTAGTCCAACCCCCTGCTCAAGCAGGAGAACATATACCATCTCAGACAAGTGACTGTCCAGTCTCTTCTTAAAAACCTCCAGTGATAGAGATCAAATATTTAGGCAGCCCAATTCTCTAGTTCCCGGTTGTCCCTGGTTATGACAAAACCATCATCAGTGTCTCATTAAACATTAGAGGAATGGCTGAATGAAAAGCTCTGGAAAGTTCCTATGGCTTACAGAAATGCAGAATAGTGATTTTACTCATTTTCCTCAAAAGCCCAAGCATATAGCATATAAAAAAAACCCTGAAAGTTATTTGAGTTCAGCTCTACAATCCAAACTATGCATATTGAAGTATTTAATGTAAAGATTTAAAATTAGAAGAGAATTTTCCCAGTCCAAATGTGAGGACAGATTCCTGATCTGGAGAGTCAGGAAGGAAGGAAAGGCAGGAAGATGTCATGAGGGCCTAGAGAAGGGAAGTACTTTCCAGACCCAGACTTCAGAGTCTTTTTTTTCCTCAGTTATATTTTTTTATTAAGAGTCTTTAGTACATTGGAAATAATTGAATGATCCAATCAGGCCCAAATGCAAAGGACAACCTGTTTTCAGGTAGGGCTGATGAAAACAGCAAAGCATCACATGTGGTTGCAACACAGTCTTCAGTGGAAAAGTTGCTTCCTTAAAAATCACAGAATCCCTTAATATTTTGTTTATCACAACACATTAAAACTACGGATACATGCAGTGAAAGGATGAGAAAAAGAGACTGGGTCTGATAGCCAGGTCTACAAATGCTTGGTTCTGCTTGATAGCACAGCTGGTGAATATACTAGCAACTTAAGAGGTGACTTGCAAGGAGTTTTCTCCTTTCTCTTCACGTGCTAAATGTACATGTAGAGAGACTGCAAGTGAATCCGAGGTTATGAATTCTCACAAGGGTACCATCTCTCCTGGTCACTTATACTTTGGTTATCTGGGTGGATTGCTAAATGGAGCTGCCCTTGAAGGAAATCCAGAAGCTACAGTTGGTCCAGAACATAAGAGCGTAAGTAGTTATTGGCATGAACTTGGGGCACCCATGTTACACCTCTGCTCTACAAGGCAGTTTCTTTTTTAAAAAAAAACTTTATTTACAAAAAATTAAAAACATACATACGAATGTACAACAAAATATATATATATAAATAGCGCATAAAGCACTTTTCTTACTTTTACATTGGATATCAAATTTGATAAAGTGTAATAATCAATAGTTACTAATAAATGGCATATATTCATTAACACAATATTCTATTTATTATTGTTGGATTATAGCTGTTAATTAATCTATATAACCTTCATATTATTTATGTAATAAAAGAGAACAAGACCCTTAAGACTATTATTATGATTATACATTCCATATATACAGCTGAGTATAATATGTTTCCTAGGTTCATTTCTTCTTCGTAATCTTTTTCATGTGTTCCACCCAGTTGTACCATTTATCCCATATCCAGTAATAGTTTGAATCTTCCTTCCCATTTAGTTTAAGTGTGAGCCTGTCCATTTCAGCACACTCATATTTTTTTTAATAATAATGTGTAGAGGTGGTACATTAGGGTTTTTCCAATATTGCGCTAGCGAAATCCGCGCCGCTGTTAGTAAATGAATAATCAAATATCTCTCTTTAAGGGGATAATCCCCTTTAATCATTCCCAAGAGAAACTGTTCCGGTTTCCACTCCAGTCCGCATTTTATAATTTCTTCTATCCAGTTTTTTATTTCTATCCAGTACTTCTTCATCTCAGGACATGTCCGCCAGAGATGAAAATAAGTACCTATTTTCTCTTTGCATTTCCAACAGTTTGGGTTTGCTGTCGGAAATATTTTAAATAATCTAGAGGGTGCCAGATGCCATCTATACATCATTTTATAGAGATTTTCCTTATGTGATATTGACTTTGTTAGTGTGAGATTCCTCTGCCAAATTTCCTCCCAATCATCCAAATCAATAGTGTGTCCAAAATTTTTTGCCCATTGGTCCTTTCACCATTTCCCCAGCCAATTCGTGTTCTAATAAATAATTATATAATTTGGATATCAAATTTTTCTCTGGGCCCAAAAGTATTTTATCTAGGCAGTTTCAGGGTGCTGGTTCTCAACCTTATATGACCTGTGGCTGGGTTATTTGAGAAGCTGCCCCACTCTCCAGGGTTTTTTTTTCTACCATGGCTCCTGCTTTTTGGAACATCACAGCCCCCCAAATTAGTTTGGGCCCAGTCCTGCTGGCCTTCCAGAAAGTTCTTAATTCCTATCGGTCTTCTTGAATTTGGGAGATAGGAAGTTTGTTGAGTCAGTGAGGTGGCTCTAACTTACTATGATTGGTTTATCCTCCATGGCCATTCAATGCTTTTCTTTCGTATGCTTTTGCTTTACTGCAATCATTTGTGGTGAGTGTTTTGCGTTGTTTTAGCTGCCCAGAGTGCTGTTGTGAGATGGGTGGTCACAGAAATCAAATCAAATAAACAAAGAAACAGACTGTATGAGTTCTGTTGGGGGCCCAGATACTGTATACCATATCAAGTTGCTTGAAATGCTGCCTTCATTTCCATAAATCTTCTGTATACCAACTGTGGCAAAAAGAGAGAAGCTATTATGAGAAGGGTAGCTTAATTATTATTTGTATACTTCTGTTTCTCTCTCCCTTTCTCTCTCTTTCAGTACTCAAAGGTTCATTTATTTGCTTTTTAAATACGCATTATCAGGGTAACAAGAGAAAATGGTAAGCGTAGGACAGGTGATTGGGAATAATCAGTGAAGCTCTTCAAGAGCATTCTTAAATGCAGTGGTATTTTTCCAGAAGGAGCAGAGAAATGGGCTCCAGTCTTGCCCACTTAACAGTCTGCTGCAGCTCCATAACATCTGCCTATGGGGGAAAGTTACTGTTCAGCGCTTAGGAATGCATAGCCAATGTGACAGCAATAGGAAATAACCTCAGAGATTATAGTGGGGGCCATGAAGGGGCAGCAAATTCAAAACACAGACTGAATGTAAACAACCTCTTCTCCACTGCAGAACTCCTACCCTGGGAGGTTTTCAGACCAGCAAGAGAGCCATGGTGACTAAATAAATACAAGCCCAATGCAGCAGCCTGTTGATTGATTGAGTTTAGAACATTCAAGTTAGAGAGAAATATATTGTGATTAACCAGGCAGGGCATTTGTAAAAATAACAACCGAAATTGCTGGGTATGTTAAAAACTGTAAGTGCCATCTTAGAAAAGGAGTTCCTTCTTCTCTTGCAAGAAGGAAATGCCTTTTCTTTAAGGTCTGACAAAAGACAGATGTGAGCCTTATAGAAACGAAGAGAGAATCTTCTTCATGATGGATTTATTCCCAGGCAAAATGGGTGTGGGATTAAATGTGATGATTAATTAATCAAATATCAATTTAACGATAATCAACTTGATTGCTCTGTATGGCAGCCATAATAAATAGACAGTTTCATAATAACAGACTTAGAAGGGATCTCAAAGATCTTCTAGTTCAACCTCCTTTCAGATCTGGCCTTCAGCTTCCCCCCACTTCCTTATATTGAATCTGAATTCAAAAGTCAGTGATGCTGGGACACTCCATGAGGAACAGACACTCCATGGATTCATGAATACATGACATATAAACAGGATCTCATTTGCAATCTTAGCTTCTCCCACCCACATGCTCACTAGTTTCATAAACTGGACCACAAATATTGGCCACACAAATGCCTCCTTCACCAGATCCATTGGAGGAAAAGGGCCAAAAATGGTTTGCCACAGAAATTTACACACTGAATCCAGGTATGTGTTAATGAACTAAGGGACCAGACAGGCATGCTGGATAAATGTACTGGATGATGAAAGTGTCCAGCAGCTGCCAGCTTCTCCTCCTGGGCGCTGTCACTTGGCTTGCTGGCATTCCCTGAAACATGTAGGGCACCTGAGGAGAGTCCGTCAGCTGTGTTGCTGGGTGGGTCATATTTGAACAGCAAAGACACCATGAGTAACCTTTAAAGAAGGAATGCCCCATTGCTGTCTGAGTTCCCAATTTGAAAAGCAAGCTGCTACATTTGGGGCAAGGCCCGGCCATCCGAGTGCTAGGACTGTTCCGTTGTACTTTTTGAATGGGAATTGCTAAAACTGCAATCAAGCTGTTGCCGGCTTAACAGGTATACGTAAGTTGAAGCAATGCTAAGTTTGTCTCTGCCAATGTTGACTCTTCCTTTCCAGTTTATTTTGTGTCTTGGTTTCCCTGGCTGGTCCACACATCACACAATCATCAAGTTGAAAGAGGCCATTTAGATCTCTGAATCCCAAGCACTGCTCAGTGCCGGAATCCAAATTAAAGCATCTTTCCAGACCAAGTGAAGGGGAGTCTATCGCTTCTCTGAATAATTCTTTCCACTGTTGAACAGCTTTTACTGTCAGGAAGGGATGTTCTGCACCATGCAATGATGAAGAACAGAGCTTCTTCTGTTCGGCATCCTTTCACATGTTGCCAGAGTCTCCTCTTGGTCTTCTCCACCCCCACCCCCACCCCTCCAAGACTCAACTTCTCAATTGCTTCAGATTGATTTACCTTCGTCGGCTTCCTTTCTAGACCCCTGATTAGCCTTGCAGATTTTTTTCTGAAGAACTTAAGTTTGTTTGTTTTTTAAATGTGACGCTCAGAACCAGACAAAGTATGCCAGGTTGGATCTGATCCATCTAAAATAAAGGGTAAACTGTTACAGGTAGCCATCAGCTTACAACAGTTCATTTAGTGACCGTTCGATGTTACAATGGCACTGAAAAAAAGTGACTTATGACAATTTTTCACACAATTGCAGCATGTGATCAAAATTCAGATAGCAATAGCAATAGCACTTAAGACTTATATACCGCTTCATAGTGCTTTACAGCCCTCTCTAAGCAGTTTACAGAGTCAGCCTCTTGCCCCCAACAATCTGGGTCCTCATTTTACCCACCTCGGAAGGAGGGAAGGCTGAGTCAACCTTGAGCCTGGTGGGATTTGAGCTGCCAAAGTGCAGGCAACTGGCTGCAGCAGAAATAGCCTGCAGTACTGCACTCTCAACCACTGCGCCACCAAGGCTCATGCTTGGCAACTGACTCACATTTATGACGGTTACCTTCTGACAAGCAAAGTCAATGGGATAGCCAGATTTCACTTAACAACCATTTTACTAACTTAACCACTGCAATGATTCACTTAACAACTGCAACAAAAAAAGTTGTAAAATGGGGCAAAATTCAGTTAACTGCCTCGCTTAGCGACAGAAATGTTGGGCTCAATTGTAGTTGTATATTGAGGACTATCTGTATTTTCCACAATTCCGAAACTACTATTGATGACGTCTAAAACTAAATGTGCCCTTTTTACAGCTCCAGCATATTGCTGGCTCAAATTCAGTTTTCAGTCAACTAGTACAGTGGCCCCCCCAACCTTTTGGGCACCAGGGACCGGTTCCATGGAGAGAGGTTTTTCTGCAGAACAGAGGGGGTGTGGTTTTGTGTGCTGCCTGCATCCTGTGGGTGGGGCTTCGCTTGTTTGTGCGACCTGGTTTCTGGCATGCTGTGGCCCAGTGCTGGTCCACAGACTGAGGGTTGGGGACCCCTGAACTGGTATTCCAATATCTTTTCTTCAAAAATTAAGAGCCTTGGTGGTGCAGGCTGTTAAACGCCTAGCACTTAGTTCCAGCTGCCTGCAATTAGTGCAGGCTCAAATCCCACCAGGCTCAAGGTCGACTCAGCCTTCCATCCTCTCGGGGTAGGTAAATTGAGGACCCAAGATTGTTGGGGGCAATAAACTGACTTTGTAAAAATGCCGCTTGGGGGGGCCAAAAAGCCCTAGTAATAAGCAGGCATATGCAATGGAATGAAGGCTATTGCTGAGCGCATTGGGTTGTGCTCCAAAGATTGTAAGCCCGCCCTGAGTCTCCGGAGAAGGGCGGCATATAAATATGAATTTAAAAAAAAAAACAATTGCCAAGCTAGGTATCTTGATTGCAACTATTTCCCCTTCTCTGTTGTTTCTCTGAGGGAGTGATTTAGGAAATGAGAAATAAATAATAAATGGTGTTCATTTATACAGGTAGATCTCAGCCTGTAAATGAATATCTGTCCTCAACCACAACTGAGCCCAAAATTTCTGTTGCTGAGTGAGACATTTGTTAAGTGCATCTTGCCCCAATTTACATCCTTTCTTGTCACAGTTATTAAAGTGAATCACTCTGATTGGTAAGTTAGTAACGTGATTGTTAAGTGAATCTGGCTTCCCCACTGACTATGTTGCAAAAGTTGGTCACATGACCCGTCATAAATATGGCTCAGTTGTCAAGTGCCTGAATTTGGATCCTATGAGCTTGGGGATGCTGCAATGCTGGTAAGTGTGAAAAACGTCATGTCTCTTTTTTCAGTGCGGTTGTAACTTTGAATGGTCACTAAATGAACCATTAAGTCGAAGACTACCGGTACTGTTGTATGTTTCTTACACCTGCAATGGTGATTGAGGCGGCTTATGAATTAGATAAACAAATAAATTCATTCAATAAACCTCTCTCCCTATTCCACACTTGTCTTTCATACTTGCCTAAGTCAAGCGGCCATGCCCATTCCAGCCAGTTTAGCTATGCACTGACTGAAGAGCATTCTTCATCCTGTTTGTTTTGGGTCTCTCTTCCTTTCCTTTCATGGGATGACCGAAGTTTGTTACATTAAGAAGATGGAATGAAAGTTCCTCCCTATTTTTTCTTCCCACATCATGCAAGCTTTTATATACCTCTCTCTCTCTCTCTCTCCCTTTGCAGGCTTAAAAAGATATCCAGATGTGAGGTTATTTGTCAAGGGCTGGAGTCTCTGATGTGACAAGAGAATTTCAAGTGCTAGGCTAATTGCCAAGATTCTTTTTATAAAACTAAAAGCCAGAAATACCGCTGCTGTTATTGCCTATGTATATCTGTGCGTACAAGAGAGACAGAGAGGGGCTATCACTGCATACGCAGGCAAACTACGGTATCCTGGGAGGTCATGGGGCCTCTGTTTTTGCAGGCTGTCCTATGAATGTGACCTTGTCAGAACTGAACCCTGGTCTGTTTAAAATAGGAATCAGAGCCAGAAAAATGTTGTTGACTAAGCTAAACTCCCAGCCCAAACAAGAAAGCTTTTATGTATTACTTCCTGTCCAGGAGAACCCCAAGGTCAGTCTGAACTTTGCAGAGCAGGGGAATATAATCCAACTGCAATTATCTCAGCAAATCTCACAAGGCAACCTCCTTCTTGTCTAGCAGCTTCACACACTTGGCTGGAATGTAAAACCCTCTATAGCCTGCTCTCCTTCAGGGCTTCCAGATTGCCTCAGAAAGCTACACTTCCTATCTTTGCTCTTCTTCTCCTCATGTAGATGCTTCATGGAGATCTAACCCTACCATATACTAATAGTTTCTGGCTCACTAGCTATATATCACTGGCCTTCAGCCTAACCTCAGGTGAAACACAGTGACTAAATTAGTAGACTAGCAAAATACTGTGGACATAATATATTTAGATTTCAGCAAGGCATTCGACAAAGTAGATCACAATCTACTTCGTAGTAAACTAGAAAAAAGTGGAATAGATAGCACCACCATTAGATGGACTCGCAACTGCCTGACAAACCGTACTCAACGAGTAGTCCTTAATGGGTCTAAGTCTACATGGAGGGAAGTAAGCAGTGGGGTTCCACAAGGTTCTGTCTTAGGCCCAGTACTCTTCATTAACGACTTAGATGAGGGAATAGAAGGGGAACTTACCAAATTTGTAGATGATACTAAGCTGGCAGGAATAGCTAACACCCAACAAGATAGGCTCAAGATCCAAATGGATCTTGACAGACTAGAACACTGGCCGTATCTAACAAAATGAAATTCAATGTAGAGAAAAGTAAAGTCCTACACTTAGGCAAGAAAAACCAAAAGTAAACATATAGACTGGGTGAAACCAGGCTCAATAGCAGTAACTGTGAGAGGGATCTTGGAGTCTTAGTGGACAACCAGCTAAATTTGAGCCAGCAGTGTGCAGCAGCAGCCAAAAAAGCTAACACGATCCTAAGTTGTATTAACAGAGGGATACAATCAAGATCAAGGGAAGTACTAATACCACTCTATAAAGCCTTAGTAAGACCATACCTAGAGTACTGCATCCAGTTATAAAAAATACGTTGAGACTCTAGAAAAAGTACAGAGAAGAGCAACCAGGATGATTAGGGATCTGGAGGCTAAAACATATGATGAACGGTTGCAGGAACTGGGCTTGGCTAGTCTAGTAAAGGGAAGGACCAGGGGAGACATGATAGCAGTCTTCCAATATTTGAGGGGCTGCCACAGGGAGGAAGGGGTCAAGCTATTTTCTAAAGTGCCTGTAGACCAGACAAGGAATAATGGATGGAAACTGAACAAGGAGAGATTTAACCTGGAAACAAGGAGAAACTTTCTGACAGTGAGAACAATCAACCAATGGAACACCTTGCCCTCAGAAGTTGTGGGAGCGCCATCACTTGAGACTTTCAAGAAGAGATTGGACTGCCATTTGTCAGAAATGGTGTAGGGTCTCCCATTGGGTGGGGGTTAGACTAGATGACCTATAAGTTCCCTTCCAACTCTGATTATCTGTTATCTGAATCACATATGGTAGAAAGAAGAATCTCCAAATATAACTGTAAGCAAAGACAGACCGTCAATCAACACAGGCTGAATACTGTTCCCTCATCTTCCCACTTTTTTACTGCACTGGCTGAATAATGTTCTCCGATTTTCCTTCTTCCCCCCCCCCCTACATGTCTTAAATTTACCCCACTTTATATTTTGACTAGACTGTTTCTAACAATCCTGTCCAGCCATGGGGAACTATGGCCCTTTTATGACTGGTGGACTTCAAGAATTCTGGGAGTTGAAGTCCATCAGTCATAGTTCCCCACGTCTGCTTAATGGCCTGTCATACAGAAGAGGGAATACGAACATCAACAAACAAAAACACAGAGTGGAAATAAATACATAAATAAACAACAAACCAACAAAGAAATTAAATTAAATGGGGAGGAGGAAGTTGAAACAATTTACCTAAGCTATTGTACAAGTTATGTCCGCAAGTATGAACATTCCAAGGAATAAACAATCTGCTACATATACATGTATAAATAACTATGTGTAGCTGCTACATTTGGCAGCATTATCAGGATTCACACTCATGGCAAATCTTGAACTGGCAATTTAAGAAATAACCTCAGTGGAAGAAGATATATTTGTAGGTACTTTGAACTATGCCCATAGGCTATTTTTCTAACACCCTAAATTAAAAAAAAACAACCCATACTAGGACACTAAATTAAGAGGTTCTGCACTTTCTCTCTCTGCATAAGCAGCCAGTGAAATAGGTTTGTAAAACCTCAAGTGGACTACTGTACTATTCATGTACCAGAATAGCAACAAAGCAAAATAAACTTAAGAGAGAGAGAGAGAGAAAATGAGAACATTTCTGGGCCTGTTCCCACAAGTCAAATCATATTTAAAAAAATATTAGGAGTAAACATGTAGTCACAGCTGCAAATACGTTGCCTTCCCCAGGTTTATACCAACAGACAAGAGCTGGAGGTATGATGCTACTACAGATCTGTAAAGAATTTGGGTTCCAGTGTAATCACTATTCTGAGTAATTTCAGCATTTGTTCTAATAAGTCCTATTCTTGGCCAAAAAGTGAATCTGATGGGTGCCTGCAGAGTTGTTCATAATCCATACAGTTCCCTGGGCAACCTTCAACCTGAGTATTATTCAGGAACTAGTTCTTGTAAGAAGTTAATAATAGAAGAAGTTTCATTTTCAAACCTACCCTATGGGCTCTTTCTCATTTCTAAAAGTCCAGGTGTTGCCCTCAGGAAGTGCATCTGTATCTGAAGATGCACAAAAGCAAAGCTCAAAGAGAGTTTACACTTCTGGCAGAACAATCTTCTTCTTGAAAAAAGATTTGCACTGGTAGGTATACGTTTTTCATATTTCTAAGAGCCACACGCTCATGGACTCATCAATAGTGATTACACGGGAGCCCAGACTGATTAAGAGGTTGCCTAGGTGTGAAAAAATATGACATTGACAGGTAATTGATGTGTTTTCACATCTAGCCATGTGTATGCCCTTGTTACATTAATCTCTGCATGTGGAATCTGATAAAGCAGATATAAAGTGCTCAATTTTCCATCATGTGTCTAAATCTGCTTTGTGCGAGTTGAATGCAGAATGCACACTTCCCCCCTGTATCCTATTGGGCAATAGCAATCGCACTTAGTCTTATATACCTCTTCCCAGTGCTTCAGAGCCCTCTCTGTGTGGTTTACAAATGTCAGCATAATGTCCCCAACAATTTGGGCCCTCATCTTACCAAGCTCGAAAGGATGAAAGGCTGAGTCAACTTTGAGCCGGTCAGGATTGAACTCTTCCGCAGACTTAACCTGCAATACTGCATTCTAACCACTGCGTCCTCATGGCTCCTATTTAAGGTCATCATTATTACAAATGTGTTTATATGTGATTTTATGTCTGATTCAAGGTATTTGCAATGTGACTGTGAGGTCAGCTTTTAGGAAGCAGTTAATATAGCTTGGCCTATAAACAAAAAAGAGCTTCAAATATTTTCCCCTTCCTTCAACTTGGTTAGAAGCATTGTAGTTTAAGTAACATACAATTTATAAGGTGTTTTCAAGCATATAACTTGATGGAATAAATTTAAGATAAAGAGATTATTGTATAAGCATGTAGGCTGCCTGCTATGATATTGCTGAATGTCATCACAATAGGGACTACAGTCTTCATTAAAAATATTTGTGTTTGGAACAAGTTCAACCAACCAGCCTTCTACTTTCTTGTGGCAATATACTGTGTGAGACTGGACTGTTTTCTTACTAAACATTATCATTGTGATGAATGGCCTAAGTTTCTGCTATGTACTGGAAACCTTTCTCTGTTCCCTGCATCTTTCATCTTTTGGTAACAAATCAAATGCAATCATTTATTTTGAGTGGATGGACTTTACTGGTTCAGTTCCTTAGTTGTGTTTCTGTTATGTCAGAGTTAAAATAATATCCTATCTTTAAAAAAAAGAGAATAAAGGTGTATGTTTTACAGGGCTAGATACAAATCTGATTTAAATGGACAACACATATTCATCTTATACAAATATTCTGTGTTCTAGCTACCATTTTGGAAAATGTCAGATATGCAGATAGGGCTGATATGGGCTAAGGCAAACCATTCTTTGAAGAACTATTCTTGGACTGGAAATTATTACATGTAGTGACCATTCAAAGGTACAACAGCATTGAAAAAAGTGACTTATGACTGTTTTTCACAGTTATGACCTTTGCAGCATCCCCATGAACATATGAACAAAATTCAGATGCTTGGCCACTGATTCATATTTATGACCATTGCTGTGTCAAGGTCATGTGATCACCTTTTGTGACCTTCTGACAAAGTCAGTGGAGAAGCCAGATTCACCTAACAACTGGGTTATTAACTAATCAAGTGCAGTGATTCACTTAACAACTGTGGCAAGAAAGGTCATAAAAAGGGGCAAAACTCACTTACCAAATGTCTCACTTAACAGCAGAAATTTTGAGCTCGATTGTGGCTGTAAGTGAAGGAGTACTTGTAGGAGCAAAGAAAGTATCTAGGTGGGTATACTTCAGATTATCTCTAGTTCTGAGACTATTTCAAGACAAAGTACTAAAGTGATGGATTTAACTGTCCAAGCTGGGACAGCCTTGTCCAACTTGGTGTCCTTCAGATTTAATAAACTTCAATTCCCACCATCCACAGAGAGCATGGTCATTGTGGAAGGATAATAACTTTTCACATAGGCCGACCCAATGTTTAAAAGCCACATCTGTTGCCTCTCGAAATGTAGAAGGTGACCCAGGAGAAAGGTTTTGGTTGTGTGTTTATTCAGGAATCTGCTCCTTGGAGAAGCCAAATTCTTTTTTTGAACATATAATTTTGTCTGCTCTGTTTAGTGTATTTCCCTCCCCCCTGATGCTTATGCATATTTTGGTGGTTTGACGATATCTTCTTTAATTGCTGGGAGTCACCTTGAATATACTTCCTTTCTTTGTAGAAAGGTATCTAGCAATATGTAGTAGTAGTAAAACTATCGGAGCATTTTATTAAATTGCAAACACCAAGATCGCACAAAAGTTATCTCAATAACAAACCTGATGTGTGTGTGTGTGTGTTTCCTTTTTATCTTAAAATGGATGCAAGTGATATATATAGACCAATGATTCCAGTTCAGTTATAAACCTTTGTGACTTATAGAGAATCTTTGACAATTGCTTGTAACCTTCAATTGGGCAAAATCCTACAACATAAGGCAACAATTTTTACATGGGCTAATTTAATGCATCCTAAAACCATGACCCATGACTCCAGTGGGATTGAAATTTAGCAAAGTTGTGGCTTCTTCAATGCCACCGTACCACAGTCACATGATTGCCATTTCCAATGTTCCCTGTCAACTTTCTACAAGGAAAGTCAATAAGGACGTTGTCCCCACTTCTGTTGCTTTTTTGTTCACCTGTGGTCATTGTTTCTCTGTTTAGGTACAGAAATACCTTTGAAACAATGACTCAACAGATCATGGGTTGTCTCATAAAAGCTGTAAACAATATGATGATTAACTCTAAAGCCGTAACATTACCTGATTGAAGGGAGGATAGAGGCCAAATCCAAAAACATTCCCACCGTAATTAAAAACAGAGAACACAATGTGACATGTTCTGACAACTTCCATCAAACTCCCTCTGGAATCCAAGTCTGGGGCAGATTGATCAAATTGGCTCATCGTCCCTGGCAGAGGGAGCTCCACTGCAAATTCCCAGAGCAATTAGAGGACAATCTGATCACAATGAGGAGAGATGTTAATGTCACTCATCCTCAGATCATGTCACAACTACCCCAAGACAAAGATGAGATCTCATGGACAAGCATCCATGTGGGCCCTTAGTCATCTGGTTTAGGTTCATGGTTGCTATGATGATCTTTCAAGCCCTTCTAAAACCTCACCAAGAGAAGGAAACCATCAGCCTAGGAAACTCCACTGTCTGTCTATCTGCATGCCTGTCTGCCTACTACCTACTAACCTATTTGTCTGTCTGTCTGTCTGTCTGTCTGTCTGTCTCTCTATCTATCTATCTATCTATCTATCTATCTATCTATCTATCTATCTATCTGTCTATCATCATATAGTGATGGTACTATTAGCCAGGAGACTACAAATAACTAGGTTATTTGGCTTCCGAAGAGCGCTAATCTATTTATTTATGGGAGCGTCTCTTGCCGGCATCGAGAACCAACTGCCTTGTGCGGGCCCACAGGCAGGGGCTCCTTGGGGTGCCGTCTGCAACTCAATGTCGCTTGGCGGTCCCCTGGGGAAGGGCCTATTCTGTGGCGGCCCCCACTCTATGGAACCAACTACCTCTGGGACTCCGTTTGGCTCCTGACCTCCGTACCTTCTGCCATGATTTAAAAACTTGGCTCTTTGAACAGGCTGGGCTGTGCTGACCTCCCGGGGGGGGGTAAATTTAGTTAGAATTGGTGGGTTTTCGTTCAATTTTGCTTGTAACGTTTAATGTTATTTTTAGGTAATTAATTTATTGTTGGTTTTTAGTTGTTAGCCACCCCGAGTCCCTTTGGAGAGGGGGCAGTATACAAGTCAAATAAAATAATAAAATAAATAATAATAAATATTTCACACTCATGTGCTTATCCAAGTGTACACTACACAGCGAACTAGCACTGCAGCAGAAAGGTAAGCTGTCAGCTAAAAAGATACTCCAAGCAGCGTCATCTAGGACATTCTCTCACCACCAATGTTGCCTGTCAGGAGTCACATCTGGACAGATCCAGTTTTGGCAGGAGTCTGACTGCATGAAACCCTGCCAGGTTTCCAAGCGAAGTGGTACCTATTTATCTACTTGCATGTAGCATGCTTTCAAGCTGCTAGGTGGGAAGAAGCTGAGGCAAGTGACGGGAGCTCACTCTACCATGTGGTGCTAGGACTCGAACTGCTGGAGCAGAAACCATCTCCAGCATCTTTAAGCCACTGAGGCACCACACCTCCACCTACTTAGTGAAGGCTTTGAATAGCTAAGGCAGGGAAGACACCAGGAAGCTCAGCAGGGAGGTGGTTACAGCAGCAGGAGTCTCAGTATTCCTTGGAGTCCACCTTCAAATGGTTTATGTGGCTATAGATTAACTTTAGTATCACAGGCACCATACTTATGAATAACACAGTATAAAGTGAACATTGGGCTCACTAGGCCTCGGGGGAGTTCTGAGCTATTCTGCCAAGCTTCTCCTGTCAGCATAACATTAACAAAAAATAAAAACAACAACACGCTTTGAATTTACTTACCCAAAGCCCAGGAGTTGTAGAAATAAAATCTATAAAATTCAATGGGTAACTAGCAAGACTTCCATATATAGAAAGGTTTAATGAGAAATGATATTTTAACACAATGCAAATCACTGAAAAGCTACAGCCCAGCCTACTTTGCAGAGTTGCTGGGGGGATAAATTGTAAAATGTAACATACTTTTAGCTCCTGGAGGAAAAAGCGGGTTAGAAATCAAACATATACATAAACATTTATTGGATGGAAATGATGGAAAAAGGAGAAACAAGAGTTTTATACACACACACACACACACACAAAATTTCAAGTAAAGCTAATTTCCATTATGAAATTTTAACTACTTACATTTGAATTGGTGCAATAAAGTCATGGATCTTCAAGTACCATTTGCACAGGCTTTCTTGCAGAGAAAAGGACCTAGCAACTTTGGAGTCATAATTAGGTGTAACCAGGAAGACCAAAGTTTGAGAATGAAGTTTCACATCTTTAAGAGAATCTGAGAACTGAATCAGAGCAACCACTCAGTAGCAACCAATCATTGATGTTTTGCATTGTGAATAAACTCCATTTTTTTGAGGTTACTGATTTAATCAGCCAAGAAAATTCTTTAGAGTCTGCCTTTAGAGGCTTAGCAATATCAACCAGCAGCCATAAACAATGATTGAGGAGTGTGGGGGTCTGATATCTAAACTATGCGAAGAATACTAAGTTGCCTAACCACAATAAGGATTCTTGTCCCCAAAAAAGGAGAGTAAACTACAAAACCACACAGAGATACGTGCAACAGCCATTCTGTGATTGGCTCAGCTATAGGCAAATTTTTGATAGGATAGGCCAGGTGTAGTATTCCAAAGAAACCCACTTTACTTCCTCCTCTCCTCCACTGTCAATAAACAAGTATCTGAGGACCCATATTGTTGGGGGCAATATGCTGACTCTGCAAACTGCTTAGAGCCATGGTGGTGCAGTGGTTAGAGTGCAGTACTGCAGGCTACTTCTGCTGACTGCCAGCTGACTGCAATTTGGCAGTTCAAATCTCACCAGGCTGAAGGTTAACTCAGTCTTCCATCCTTCGGAGGTGGAGGGCAATATGCCAGATTGTTGGGGGCAATATGCTGACTCTGTAACCTGCTTAGAGAGGGCTGTAAAGCATTGTAAAGTGGTATATAAGTCTAAGTGCTATTGCTATTGCTAGAGAGGGCTGTAAAGCACTGTAAAGCGGTATATAAAGTGCTATTGCTATCTTCTGTATTTCACCCTTGTAATAAAGGATCTAGTTTGGTCCTGGTTTCGAAAATAGAATGTCTCAAGTGGGTATTAGATACAGGTAGTTCTTGACTTATGATCACAACTGAGCCCAAAATTTCCATTGCACAGGTATTAAGTGAGTGTGTTGCCCCATTTTATGACCTTTCTTGCCATAGTTGTTAAGTGAATCACTGCAATTGTCAAGTCAGTAACATGGTTGTTAAATGACTCTGGCTTCCCCATTAACTTTGCTTGTCGGAAGGTTGCAAAAGGTGATCACCTGACCCCAGGTGATCTGTCATAAATCATCATAAATATGAGCCAGTTGCCAAGTGTCTGGATTTTGATCATGTGATCATGGAGATCCTGCAGTGGTGAAAGACGATCATGAGTCACTTTTTCCAGTGCTGTTGTAAGTTTGAATGGTCAATAAACAAAGAGTTGTAAGTCAAGGACTACCTGTACTGGCATTTTTTAGGTGGGGCTAATAAGAGCACTTATAGAGGCAGTTCTCACCTGTACTCATACAGTTCATTGCAGTTAAATGTTAGGTCTTCATGTCATTAGTCCTCCTTACGTTCCATTTCCTTCTATTCAGAATGGTTGAGGTATGCTTGTCTCTTTTATGTTGATAAACAAGTTTATTTGCCTCAATATTTGCTCACTCAGACACATGGCAGTTGTTTACTCCTTTACCAAGGAGGAACTGCAAGGAACAAAAGGAATGAAAGACTTGCGAAACAAATTCCAACGTCCCTAATTATTCTTGATGAAGAAATATTATATGGTACAGAACAAATATTTTGTTCTTTCAGGAGGAATCTTCTTCAGGACGTGTTGAAGGACAAGCCAAGAAGTTTTAGTTAGACCAAACGCATTGAGAAGCTGGAGCAAGGAACCATGGATCTACTTTCCAGTTATATACCACAGAAATTTAGCAATTTGCCACTTGAATGAAAGTACAAAGCCGTCACTGCACACAATTCTCTCTCAAATGCATATATGTACCCCATAAAGTCTAGCTGATTAAATATGCAAAGCCATGGTTTTGAACAGCTTGCGTAGGAAAATGAGAACTAAAACAAGTTGTTAGCATTCCATTCAGTTCAACTTCAAATCATTTTTATTTACAGGAAGTAGAGGTTATCTGTCGGACATCCAGAAAAGCCTGAGCATCTTTATTCCTACTGCATAGATGGGAATTGAATCCTTAGGTGCTCTTCATATAAACAAAATACTCTGAAGCAGGTTTTGGATAATTATATGCAGAGGTATCTTTGCATGCACAAAGCAAAGGCATGGGTTGGTCTAACTACAAACCTAATTTGTCTATAGAAAGTCATTTACAGAATACCTCTCAATCTGGCAGTGATGACAATAAAATGCAGAAGCCGTGTTTTCCTTATGTAGCTTCAATGCTTTACTACAAACAGTTCAAAAGGCTTCACTGAGATTTATCTGCATTGTTCTTTAGGAGTGCTTCACAAATGCTGTGAGCCAGCCACTTCCTTTCTCTCTAAAGCAGAAGGAGGAATAAGGCTGCAGATATAGGAAATCTGACATCACCGGTAGTGATGGTTTGGAAAATCCAAAGAGCTTTAATGCTAATAGCTAGCTTACACACCCACACCCACACCCATCACCTCTGTTCTTCATTTCTGTACATATAATGACGATTTGGATACACACAAACACGCCAATCTTCTTTGTTCTTCATTGCTGTACATATAAGGACAAGAGGATATGCAAATATTTTAACGCAAAAGCTTTATGGAAGATGAAGCAAGATACAAGAAGTTATAATGGATGGTGCGGTTGATCCCTACAGGCACACTTTAAAATGGACATTCATGCATAAATCAAAGCTCTCTCACTGTTCAGTCCTGGACAAGCCTCTATGCTTCTACATGTGCAAAAGAAGAAGGTGTTCAGCGCTACAGGGGAAAAAGAAAACAGCAATGCCTTTAAAAAATGTTAATGAGATAGTGCAAAGGCAAGAGGGAAGCAGCCGGGTCCTGTTCCTCAAATTACTGCAGTTTGAATGCATCTCATTCAGCCTTCAGAATATACCAGGAAGTGGAGACTTAGATCCTGCATGAAGCCCAGCCTTCTGCTTGCCAGGAAGTGGTGGGGGCTTCCTCTATATAACAAAGCAGCTGTTGCTGAGGAATGATGCAAACCTCCCCAAATCGATGAGCCTGGCAGCTGCCCTTTTCAGAGACAGCTGAGACCAGTTCTGCTGACAGAACTATTTCGAGTTGAGGGCTGCTCTAATATGCCGAAACCTCGGCTTCGCCTTGTCGCCTTCTCTAAGAAGTGCCACAGAGCCTGCTTTCTAGCTGCAAGCATCGCTTGATTTGAGCATCTGCCACCAACTGCCATCCCCTCCCCAGCCTTGCAGCATCCCCCGGGCTTAGCTCCTTGCAATGTTGCCCCATTCCTGTTTAAAGGTTGGACAAAGCAAAGCAGTCCTGAAATGGCCTCCAGGTGGTGGAGGGCTAAATAGTTTCCACCTAAAAACATCCAGGAGAGATGGAGAGGGCGGAGCCACTGGCGCAGAGGTGGTATTCAGCAGGCTCTGACCAGTTCTGGAGAACCGGTAGTGGAAATATTGAGTAGTTCAGAGAACCGGCAAATCCCACCTCTGACTGGCCCCACCACCATCTATTTTCTGCCTCCCGAGTCCCAGCTGATCGGCTGGGTCTTCTTTTGTTGCCCTGCACAGGAGAACGGAGCAGGAAAGCAGGTTAGTGGGGTGGGGAGGGAATGGAGATTTTGCAGTATCCTTCCCCCAGGAGTGGGGAGGGAATGGAGATTTTACAGTGTCCTTCCCCTGCTGTGCCCACCAAGCCATGCCATGCCACACCCACCAAGCTACACCCCACAGAACCGGTAGTAAAAATTTTTTGAATCCCACCACCGCACTGGTGCTGCTAGGATCGGATCAGAAGCACTGGTTTAGGGCTCCACAGTCTAGGAAGACTCTCAAAACAATGCACAGAAAGTGGCGGTGGTCAGTTTTATGAGCTGGTCAAGCCTGCAGGGGCGCACCTTTTAAATGAAATCATTTCTCAAAGTTTGAGCAGCAGGAAGCTAAGGCAGTCAGGTGCTACTTTTAATAGGATTCTTTCCACCTTCGGAGTGATCTGGAGTGTGCACTGGTGATGCCTGGGTAATGAAATTCCTGCAGGTAAACAAGCAAGCTCAGAAAGCATCAAGGATCCCCCAGGCCAACTTTCAGCTACAAGCGCAGATAGTCCTCAGCTTATGATCCCAACTGAGCCTAAAAGTTCTTTTACTAAGTGAGACAGGTAAGTGAATTTTTCCCCATTTTAC
The DNA here is from genome assembly GCA_009733165.1 of Naja naja. NCBI lineage: Eukaryota > Metazoa > Chordata > Lepidosauria > Squamata > Elapidae > Naja > Naja naja. The sequence goes on from CM019149.1 coordinate 164,458,840, forward strand.
AACCTTTCTTGCCACCGTGGTTAAGTGAATCATTGCAGTTGTTAAGCTAGTAACACGGTTGTTAAGTGAATCTGGCTTCCTCATGGACTTTTCTCGTCAGAAGTTCACAAAAGGTGATCACATATCCCCGTCATAAATAGGAGTCGGTTACCAAGCATCTGAGTTCTTACCACGTTACCATGGGGATGCTGTGACGGTTCTAAGAGTAAAAAATGGGGATCCGTCACTATTTTCAGTGCCGATGTAAATTTGAATGGTCACTAAATGAACTGTTGTAAGTTGGAGACTATCTGTATTCTCCTTTGTCAGAGTGCATGCTGTTTAGAGTTGGTTTTTTGACTGACGTGCCTTACAAGTCTGAGCAATGAATGAACGAAGCCAGCCAATTGGAATACTTGAGGAGTCTGTAACTTGTCACTCCTGCACATAAGTAAAAAAAAAATGTTTCTAGAACAATTAAACAGTTTCTACCCTCAGGATTATAATCTAAAAGTCAGCATCAAAAGGGGCGAGAAATTACAAAACAGAAGAAGCAACCAAGCAACTAGATCCTTTAAAAAAAAATTAAAAAAAAAACATTTAAAAGTTTTTATAATTGATCATAATTATAATTGAAAAAGAGCCAGAAAATGTTGCTGTTCCAATAAAGCCTTCCTCCTTCTCTTCCTCTTTTGCCTGTCTGATGCCAGAGGGCAGTTGATAGAAGCGGATGTTGATGGAGATGGCTTTACATCACCTTCTAGTGATTGGAACTAACCTCCTTCTTTCTTACTGCAACTTGATAGAACGGCTACTGCCAGGTGTTAATGGCCAAAGGAAAGGGCTATATATCTTTTGAACTTATGCTATTCCCTGTAAAATTTTCTGTGGTCTGTGAAAAAGCCCTCTAAACTGGGGTCTTTTCAGTTTCATCAGGAAGCAGATAAGACCAGAGTTCAAATGGCAACTCTTTCACCCAATAGGGTTTAAGGACAACTTACCATGGCCAACTCATCACAGGACAATTTGCCGCGGGACAATTGAATGCTTTATCAGTTGTTTCATTCAGGTACTTCTATTATTGGTGACATTATTTTCGTCCAAATTATTGTAACACTGGATTGACCTTCTTTCTTTTATTATTTTTGGCCACAATTCCATCAAAAGCAATTTAACTTTTGTATTGGTTGAATTGTCCAACTATGACTTCTTGGCTGTGGCGAGTTGTCCCATTCTGCGTCAAACATGAGAATATTATCTTTTCCATACTGGGCAAACTGATGGGGAAATCTATTCCACTACCCAGACTTCAGCATGGCAATCTTGATGGGGGAGAAGAGAGAACTCTTGGAAAGCAAGCATGAGAATCATCCTGAGATGTGATAACATTATCCTGAGATAATAACATTACATCAGTGGAAATGCCATTAGACTCTGTGCATTGTACACCACATCAGCTTGTCTATCTATAGAGGTGTGAAGGCTGCAACTTGGAGTCACAAGTGACGAATAAGTGACCAATAGTCTTGGGGGCGTCTAAACCGATTTCTGAAAATTAAGGGCTCTGAATCCAGTCCCGTGCTGCCCACCTTTAAAAGAATAGATTGAAGATGTTCCCTCTAGTGAAGATGTTCACTTTAGATTAGTGTGATGCGTGAACTCAGCTATGGTTTATGGTTTAGCGTGATGCATGAATCCAGTTTAATTACAGTATGTTCAAATCATACTGCTATGGTTTATGGTTTAGCGTGATGCATGAATCCAGTTTAATTACAGTATGTTCAAATCACCCAGTCTTTTAGGTTCATACTTTTGGTATGTTCTTCAAAGTAGCCAACTATATTTTAGCCTGGCGTATTGTGTGAAGTCTATGAACTTAGTGTTTCAGAATGTCACAATACAATAGAGTTTGTTAGCCAAAGAGAAAAATGCAATCTTCCTGCACAAGTCCAGTGAACCAAACCCAACCCATACAAGAATGGCTCATGTTGAAGTCAGAGGTGATATTTCAGAGGTGGTATTCACAGAGGTGGGTATTCAGCAGGTTCTGACCAGTTCTGGAGAACTGGTAGCGGAAATTTTGAGTAGTTCGGAGAACCGGCAAATCCCACCTCTGACTGGAGATTTGACAGCATCCTTCCCCTCCACGCCCATCAAGTCACGCCCACAGAACCGGTAGTTAAAAAAATTGAATCCCACCAGTGCCCTCTACCCCTGAAGGGAGAGGAGGGGAGACAGAGAAGTGCACAAGGTAAGAAAGGTGGGGGAATTGGGAATAGGGCAATGCCCACCAGGAATAGTGGAGGGCATATAGTCCAGGACCCCACAATCCTGTTCAATGACCCTGGCCATGCTGGCAGGGAATGGGGAATTTGTTTCAGCACACCAGGGTGAAAAGACTGGCATGCTTTGGAAACACATATTAAATATACTATTACATATTGAGAATAGTATTAGAAAGGAAGGGCCTCTTTGGTAAGAAATTAAGAGTCTCTATCCTGCTCACGTCAAACAGTGCAATCTTCATTTTGATGCCCTAAAGAACTTGTAGTTTGTTGCTGTTGTTTTTTTTTTTATGTATGCCCTGCATGTCTCTGAATGTTATTTTTGGTTGACTTCTCTCTGCTACTGTTCTCACTTCTCTCCAAAGCTCTTCTGTAAGTTGAACGTCAGGGAGTTTAAAAAACAAACAAACACAAGGCAGGCAGATTTGTAAAATCACAAAGTTTTGTTTAAAAAAAAAAATCCAGGCAGGTCACCTCCGAAGAGAGGGAGAAAGGGAAAGGGCAAGAAAGTGGATGCCCCGAAGAGGTGCTGGGAGAGAACCTTCTAAGCAGCAGGTGTGGATTGGAACCATTCTCCTAACTGTTGCATAACAACAAAGCTGAAAAGAAAGTCTACTACACAAACCACCTTTGCCGGGAGGTGGGAAAAAGCCACCGGATGTTCAGCTGCAGCTGCTCCTTCACCTGCTTTCCCTGCATTCATACATCGAATGCTCAGCTGCTGCTAAAGGCTTGCTTTGTCCCAGGTTCAGACCAAAATCCAAAGTGCTGAGATCACCACCTTCACATGTCAACACACGTCTTTTAACGCTGCAGATTTGGGGCCAGAATGGGAGCGGAAGTGTGGAGGGACAGCAGCATTTCTTCCTGCCCTGATGCATGACCTTCTTGAGATGAATAGGACAGACGCTGGCCTTAAAGGACCCTTCGGATTTTGTAATGATGGGACAATAAAGGTTTAGTAAGGCTCCAAGCCAAAATGTTCAAGGAACTTGGTTGAAATTAAGAGATTAACCAGATGGATAGTTGTTTCCTTGCCAGAGTTAGGCACAGGAAAAAACTGCACACACGGAGAAATGTTTTCTCCTGGTTTCAATGTGGCCTTGGCCACTATAATTAGCTGAGCCACACAAATTCAGGTCAATTTGATGGTGACTCCAGAACAAAGAACTTCTCTGCTGAAAGAGAATCAAATTGCTCTCTGGGGCATATTCAGGGGAGTGGGCAGCTTCCCATGTGAACATGTGAAATGGCAACTTCAAATCTCAACAAATAAATGCTCTGTCTTACATATTGGCAAAAAAAAAATCAGAAAATAAAATACAAGCTTTTAATAGGATTCTTTCCACTTTCGGAGTGATCTGGAGTCAAGACCTTGTTGATGATCCAAACTCTGTCAAAGACCTTGGAGTACTCATCTCTAGTGATCTAAGTGCTAGAGCCCACTGTAACTACATAGCCAAAAAGGCATTAAGAGTTGTTGACCTAATTCTACGTAGCTTTTTCTCTGGTAATATCACACTATTAACTAGAGCATACAAAACATTTGCTATACCAATACTTAAATGCAGCTCATCAGTCTGGAACCCGCGTTACGTATCTGATATTAACACAGTTGAGAAAGTCCAGAAATATCTCACAAGAAGAGTTCTCCATTCCTCTACTCATTGCAGAATACCTTATGCCACCAGACTTGAAATTCTAGACCTAAAAAACCTAGAACTACGCCGCCTTCGGTCTGATCTAAGTATAATGCCGTATCTAACAAAATGAAATTCAATGTAGAGAAAAGTAAAGTCCTACACTTAGGCAAGAAAAACCAAAAATATACATATAGGCTGGGTGAAACCAGGCTCAATAGCAGTAACTGTGAGAGGGATCTTGGAGTCTTAGTGGACAACCAGCTAAATATGAGCCAGCAGTGTGCAGCAGCAGTCAAAAAAGCTAACACGATCCTAAGTTGTATTAACAGAGGGATAAAATCAAGATCAAGGGAAGTACTAATACCACTCTATAAAGCCTTAATAAGACCACACCTAGAGTACTGCATCCAGTTTTGTTCACCACATTATAAAAAAGATGTTGAGACTCTAGAAAAAGTACAGAGAAGAGCAACCAGGATGATTAGGGGATTGGAGGCTAAAACATACAATGAACAGTTGCAGGAACTGGGCTTGGCCAGTCTAGTGAAGAGAAGGACCAGGGGAGACATGAGAGCAGTCTCCCAATATTTGAGGGGCTGCCACAGGGAGGAAGGGGTCAAGCTATTTTCTAAAGTGCCTGTAGGCCAGACAAGGAATAATGGATGGAAACTGAACAAGGAGAGATTTGACCTGGAAATAAGGAGAAACTTTCTGACAGTGAGAACAATCAACCAATGGAACACTTTGCCCTCGGAAGTTGTGGGAGTGCCATCACTTGAGACTTTCAAGAAGTGATTGGACTGCCATTTGTCAGAAATGGTGTAGGGTCTCCCGCTTGGGCAGTGGGTTGGACTTGATGACCTGCAAGGTCCCTTCCAACCCTGATTATCTGTTATCTGCCTGACTCTGTGGTTTCTTCCTCAAACCCCAAAAACTTTAACCTTAGACTGTCTACTATTGACCTCACCCCTTTCCTAAGCGGTCTGTAGAGGGGTGCATAAGCGTTCCAAAGTGCCTACCGTCCCTGTCCTATTGTTTCTTTTTATTTTTCTTATATGTATCCATTTCATGTATTCATAACTATGTTTATACTTATACCTGTTATCTTATAATTGCTTGACAAAATAAAATAAATAAAAATAAAATAAAAAATAAACAGCCTTCTGTGGAATAGGCATTAAGCCCATCAGTACTGCAGAATAGCACTGGGGAGGGGGGGGGGAACTGCTCCAAAATCTAATTCTTTGCTTTGATCAAAGAAGTAACAGGAAGCAGGTGGGGTAATTCAACAGTTAACTGCCAAGCAAACTTGCTGGATAACTTCCAGCAAACCATCTCAGCTGAATCTGAGATTCTCCCTATAATATGGGGGACAAAACTATGCTATTCCTACCTTAAAAGTTAAGAATAAATATTGTATGGGACAATCTATGGTAGAGAGGAGAGATTAAAGTGAGGCAAAGGATAAGAGACATTAGGAGAACAGTTTGAAAGTGATATAAAGTGAGCTTTTTGGAATGGCCTGGAAAGATAATATTTCTGTGTTTCAACAGTCCTCTTTCCAGGAAAATACTGCTATTTCTCGTAAATGCTTAGACAGTTTTCCCAGGGCTGCATCGTGCAACTTGCAGATGGGGAAATTGCATATGTATAAAAAGTGATTAAAACTAATATATCAAGGGAAATTGTATGCTGGAACCACATACATTTGCCGAATATTGAAGAAAGAGTTAGTTATTGCAATCAACTAATAGTTGCTCAGTGACTGGGTTTGTGCCTCATGCAAAGCCTTAGTTCATTGGTTTAACCATGGGATAAATCATGCTTGCTTTGTTAAATGCTTAATCCTAGTTTGTGCAATAAACTGCAAAAACTAAGCCAGAATCAGAGGTGGTATTCAGCAGGTTCTGACCAGTTCTGGAGAATTGGTAGTAGAAATTTTGAGTAGTACAGAGAACCGGCAAATACCACCTTTGACTACCCCACCATCTATTCTCTGCCTCCTGAGTCCCAACTAATCAGCTGGGTCTTCTTTTGTTGCCCTGCACAGGAGAACAGAGCTGGAAAGCAGGTTAATGGGGTGGGGAGGGAATGGGATTTTGCAGTAACCTTTCCCTGCCACGCCCACCAAGCCATGCCTATCAAGCCACGTCACGCCCACAGAACCAGTAGTAAAAAATTTTGAATCCCACTACTGGGCCTAGAATTATAATATATAATTTCTCTTACTAGACTTAGTGTTAAGTTTGCATGAAGAGTCAGACGCGAAGAGCTTCAGTGAAGAGTTTATTAGTGACTACAGCTCGAATGGACCCAACTTGGCTGGGCTACGGCTGCTACTTATAGCCAGCAGCTGTAGTTACCAGCCAATCAGAGTGCAGGGTTTTCCCGCACTTTTCAAACCAATCATATTTGACATTTTAAACTAAACCAATGACATTCAAACCTACATACATAACACCCCTCCCCACTAGGTTCAGTCCATACCAAACCCCAACCTATCTAATGTATTCTTTTAAATAGGTGGGGCTCTTACGTGTACATTGAGACCTTCGTGGTTCAGAAGTTTTAACATTCTCACCCAGTGAGAGGAAATGTGTCTGCTGACATTTCCCTACTGGGACTTCCTGTGAAAGAAGACCCTGTTTGATTGTTAGAATCTGGTCTCTCCTCCCAACCCATCTCCAGCCCAATGTCAGCACCCAAGTCAGGTAGTGATGTACAATCTTCCACTTCTAAGGATGGATTTTGGCATTGTGACAGGTTTTGGAATGGTTCCTGTCGTAATGGCTCATTAAACATGGGATGGATTCTTGCTTGCTGATTATCCTCCTGCTCCTCCCCTTCCCCCCTAGAATTGACATCAGGTGAGGGAACTAGACAGGAACAAGTGCGACGTTCCTGAGAGAACCTGGATCTAAGTTGATCAATGTGCCTGCTCCAGAGGACTCCATCCTCTGTTTGCACCCTGTAAGAATGAGGGCCTGTGATTTGAGTTATCTCAGCAGGAATCCACAAAGGTTCACCCATAAGGTTCTTAGCATAAACAGAATCACCCACACTGAATGTGCGAACTTTGGAAGTGTAATCTAGTGGTGCATTGGGTGCGTAAGTGGGATGAAGGCGGTCAAGGGAAGACCCAAGTTTCCTACCCATCAACAACTCTGCTGGGGATAAGTTATTAGATGGGTTAGGAGTGATGTGCTGAACACTAAGAAGTTTTTCAGCTTTCTCAGTTATGTCCCCAGGACCCAGTTGCTGAAGTGTCTCCTTGGTAAAATGTACCATCGTTCAGCCGGCCGTTAGCGAAGGGTGTCCAGGGGCAGTAAGGGCATGTCTGATACCCTGTTGTGCTAAATAGGATTCAAAAAGGTTGGATGTAAATTGAGGGCCATTATCAGAGACAAGGACATCAGGTAACCCGTGGGTTACAAAAGTTTTGAGCTGCTTGATGACAGCATCAGTTGTGGTGGATGCCATAGGGATTACCTCTAGCCATTTGGAATATGCATCTACTATAATAAGAAAGGTGTGCCCTCTGGTAGGGCCTCTCAATGTGAATCCTAGATCATGGGCCCCTAGGACATTCCCATTCCTGTTTGGGGGTGAGAGGTGATTACCTGACAGTTGGGACAAGATGCAACCCAGTTTTCAACCATTTTGTCAATACCTGGCCACCATACATAACTCCTGGCCAATCCCTTCATCCTTACAATACCAGGATGACCCTCATGTAACATTTCCAAAACCTCTTTTTGTAGTTTTGCAGGAATAACCACCCTGTTACTCCACAAAATACATCCTCTTAATACGGATAATTCAGATTGCCTGGATTTAAAAGGTTGGGCAAGTTGAAGTAGATCTTGAAGTGGCCAACCTTTCTTGATCCAGCCTATAATAGGAGCCAATAAAGTGTCTTTGGCAGTCTCTCTGGCAATTTCAGCAGCGTGTACTGGAAGCTTGGCAACAGTTTCTAGAAAAAAGGTGTAAGTCTCAGGAGCAGGATCCTCAGTGTGTGAAGGAAGTGGGCAGCGACTCAAAGCATCTGCATGCCCAATGTCTTTTCCAGGCCTGTGGATGAGTTTGTATGAATAAGCAGCAAGAAATTCAGTCCATCTCAGCATTCTTGGTGACAGGATCATGGGCGTTGGTTTTTCCCCTGCCACAATGCCTAAAAGAGGTTTGTGATCTGTGACAATAGTAAATGTTCTCCCATATAGATATTCATGGAATTTCTTGACAGCTGCAACAATTGCCAAGGCTTCCTTGTCCAGTTGGCTGTAGTTTCTCTCTGCTTTAGTCAAGGTGCGAGAGTAAAATGCAATAGGGGCTTCCCTCCCGCTGGGAAGCATGTGGCTCAACACCCCCCACCACTCCAAAAGGGGATGCATCACAAGTCAGTACAACAGACAAATTCTCAGAGAACTGTATCAGTACAGAATCAGAAGTGATTTGTCTCTTAATAGTGTTAATTGCAGCTTGTTCTTTTCTGCCCCAAGCCCATGCAGACTCTGTGTGGTTCTGCAATGGTTGCCTTCTGAGGTAGAAACATGTGATAGAAGTTAATAAGTCCCAGGAAAGCTTGCAAGTCTGTTTTGCGTTTTGGCCTGGGAGCTTCTTTGATTGCCTGAACCTTGGCTTCTGTGGGGTGGATACCATGTTTGTCAATCATATAGCCCAAGAACTCTACCTTGTCAGTTCTAAGTGTGCATTTTTCTTCTTTGACTCTTAACCCCGCTTTCTTGAATCTGGTTAAGACTTCTCTGAGTCTCTCGTGTCACTGAGTGTCATTTTCAGCAGAGATTAACACATCATCAAAGTAAGGTACTACCCCTGGCAGTCCTTGGAGCATCCTTTCCATAAGGCTTTGGAAAATGCCTGGTGCCACAATTACTCCAAATTGCAACCTTTTGCATTTGAAAGCACCTCTATGAGTCACAATGGTTTGAGCCTCTGCAGTGGCATCATCAACTGTTAGTTGTTGATATGCCTGGGCCAGATCCAATTTGGCAAAGACTGTGCCCCCGCCAAGAGAACGTAATAAATGATGCACCACTGGAACTAGATATGCGCTCTGTTGTAGCGCATGGTTCAATGTGCCCTTGTAGTCTCCGCAGATTCTCACAGACCCATCAGCCTTGACTGGTGTGACTATGGGTGTCTCCTACCTGGAGTGGTCAGTGGGCTCTAAAACCCCTTGAGCTATTAGTTTATCTAATTGTGCATCAATTTTTTCCTTTAAGGCAAATGGGACCTGTTATGTATGTAGGTTTGAATGTCATTGGTTTAGTTTGAATTGTTCTTGTAAAATGTCAGATATGATTGGTTTCAAAAGTGCGGGAAAACCCTGCACTCTGATTGACTGGCAACTGCGGCTGCTGGTGATAAGTAGCAGCCGTAGCCCAGCCAAGACAGGTCCATTCGAGCTGTAGTCACTAATAAACTCTTCACTGAAGCTCTTCGCGTCTGACTCTTCATGCAAACTTAACAGGACCCTTCTGGGCTTTAAACGGATTGGTGGCACCTTGGGAGCTAGATTGAAAGTGATAGGGGTCCCCATATACTTGCCCAATCCTTCGCTGAAGACCTCTGGAAACTCAGACTTCACAGCCTCCTCCCATTCAGTGTTGCTCACGTGATTGATGCCAGTCACCTCGATGCCCAGTGGTTTGAACCATTCAAGTCCCAGCAAACTTGGGCGATCCTTGTCCACGATGGTCAGGGGCAAGCGTTTGGTGTGGCCTTTGAACTTCACGTTGAATTCTCTTGTTCCAACTACTGGAATCTTGTTCCCTTGGTAGTCTTTAAGAGTCACTGCATGCTTCTTGAAGTGATTCTTCTGAATGTTGGGAAGTAGCCTGTGAATAGTGTCCCATGACACCATAGATAGATATGAGCCTGAGTCCACTTCCATTTGGCAAGGTCTTCCTTCAATGAGTACCTTGACATGCACTTTTCTGTTGTTGATAGAAGATGAATGACCAATAGTTACTGTCTGATGAGTTTCATTCTCCCCTTTGCTTCTATGCTGCGCCCCATTTTCTCACTGAGGTTGTTTGGTTTGAATTCTTTGTCTTTGTTTGCAGGAAACTTCCTTCTGTTGGGTGGAGTTCTGGATGCTTTGCAGACTCTTGCTAGGTGTCCTCTTTTTTCACAACGGAGGCAAATGGTGTCTAAAAACTTGCATTCAGTTCGGGGGTGGCTTCCCCCACAACCTCTGCAGTAGAAATCTTGCCTCTTTCTTTCCAGGTCTTTCTTTTTCCGCTCCATTCTGAATCTGTAAATTCCCTCTTCCACCTCACTGCAATCTGACTCAGAATCTAGGTCATCACAATGGTTTGTGGTAGACTTTTCCCCATCAGAATGGTTTATGGCCCTGTTCATCTTCCTCATGGCTGCTGCTGAGGACTTGGTAGCTTCTGCTGAAGAGGCTTCTTCTATGGCTTCTTTTAGCGTGATCTTCAGTGTCATTAATAACTTGCTCTGTAACACCTTGTCTTTAAGGCTCAGAACAAATCGATCGCGCATGGCCTCTTCTAAACTGTTAAATTCGTATGCACCCCCAATGTCTCTTAAACTTGCCATGAAGTCGTTTACGTTTTCCCCCTGATCATGACGGTAAAACTCGTGTCTCTTAATGAGGCATGATACTTGTGGTGCGTAATGGGCTCTCAACAGCTTTTCCAAGTCAGGCCAGTCCATTACCTTCACGTCTGCAGCTCCCGCCAATGCCTTTGCCATCTTGAAAACTGCCGGACTGCAGTACATAAGAAAGACCGCTCTCTTCCGCTTCTCGGAAATGTCGGCTAGATCATTTCCTTCCAGATACATTTGGAAACGATCTGCATACGACTCCCAGTCTTCTGCCGTCGGATCGAACAGGGCTGGGGGGGTGTTCAGCGCAGCCATCTCGCTCTTCTTCTGTTCCGCGTTGCCTTCTCTTCAGGGAAAATCCCACCTTTGTCGCCAGTGTTAAGTTTGCATGAAGAGGCAGACACAGAGTGCTTCAGCTCTTAAGTTTATTGTGACTTTCAGCTCAGAACGGACCCAATTTGGCTGAGCTGCAGCTGCTACTTATAGCCAGCAGCCGCAGTTGACAGCCAATCAGAGTGCAGGGTTTTCCCGCACTTTTAAACCAATCATTTCTAACACTTTACAAGAACAGTTCAAACTAAACCAATGACTTCAAACCTGCATACATAACAGATAGAAGCCTGAGTCAACCTTGAGCCTGGTGAGATTCGATCTGCCAAATTGCAGGGAGCTGGCAGGCAGCAGAAGTAGCCAGCAGTACTGCATTCTAACCACTGTGCCACCGAGGCCATCACATGATCCTGGGATGCAACCATCATAAATGCCTGCCAGTTTCCAAGTGCCCAAAGTTTGAACAAAGCACTATGAGGTTATTGTAATGGTTTTAAGTGCAAGGACCAATAGTAAGTCCCTTTAGTAAGCTCCCACAGGCAGGGCCTCCTTGGGGTGCCGTTGGCCAGACAATGTCAGCTGGCAGCGCGCAGGGGTAGGGCCTTCTCTGTGGGAGCACCCACCCTGTGGAATCGACTCCCCTTGGAGCTCCGGTTGGCCCCTGACCACTGTTCCTTTCGCCGTGACCTAAAGACCTGGTTGTTTCAACAATCCGGCCTGGACTGAAGGGTAAGGGGTGGGGTTTTATTGTTATTGTAAATTTAATTGGGTTTTTACTTTTATTGGGCTTAGCTACTGTGGTTTTAATGTATTTTAATTAATTGTATTTCTATTTTTTACTGTAAGCTGCCCTGAGTCCCTAGGGAGAGAGGGCGGCATATAAGTCCAATAAAACTAAACTAAACTAAACTTTTTTCCAGTGCCACTGGTCACTTAATGAACGATTGTAAGTCAAGGACTACCTGTATGCACAACAGAAGCCACTTCCCTTTGGGGCATAAGGGGAAACCTATGTATCATTTGCCATGCAATTATTAAAGGTAATGAAATAATGCAGAATTCTTCTACTGTTCTGGAAGCTGGAGTACGAAGATAAAGCTTTGCAGAGTAGGAAGAAAATGTTACCTCACATTCTTTCTCAGAGATTTTATCAGCTGCTTACTTCATCAAAAACTGGTTTTCTACACCTTCAATCATCTTATTCTAGAAACATATTATCAGCTGATTGGTAACCAGGAGGCAAAGCTAGGGACATCACAAAGCCATTCCAGTACGAAAATCAAAAGCAGCTCATATCCCTCAACGAACTAAAAGTGGGAATCATTTTGACAGGTAAAAGTTCTGAGCAAATGAAAGTCATTAAAGTCTTTCTGTCCCCTAATCCCACACTGAAAAGCAAAAGAAAGAATTGGAGTCCGCCATATGAAAACATAGTCTGAAACATTCCCTCAGTTCTAAAGGATTAAACAATAATAATCTACAAGATTAGCCAAGTTTTTCCTCAGGGGGAAGATGCCTAGTCCTAAAATAGATAGAAAAGGAACTCGTGGTATCTTTGCTTCCTGCTTGTTTTTTCAAGCTTCTGGTACTGGACACTGATAAAAGCGTATATTTTTGACTTGCTCCGGACGAGTGACTTATTTCAGAAGTTCCTCTGGCCAAGGTTAATGTCCAAACTGTTGAATAATATTTCTCCTGCAATCTATTTTAACAAGAAGGTCTTAAAAGCGATCCTGCCTGCTGAGGATAATTTCACAATCCTAACCTTTGAAAATTACTGATTAAACTCCCTGGTTATTCAGCTTGAAAGCAGAATCAGAGGGAACAATTGCCAGGCTCCAATTGGAAGAAGGATATTGTTATGTATGTAGGTTTGAATGTCATTGGTTTAGTTTGAATTGTTCTTGTAAAATGTCAAATAGGATTGGTTTAAAAGTGGAAAACCCTGCACTCTGATTGGCTGGCAACCTACGGCTGCTGGCTATAAGTAGCAGCCAGCCCAGCCAAGTTGGGTCCATTCGAGCTGTAGTCACTAAATAAACTCTTCACTGAAGCTCTTCGCCTGACTCTTCATGCAAACTTAACACTGGCGACGAAGGTGGGATTCCCTGAAGAGAAGACGACGCGGAAGACAAGCAGAAGAGAGATGGCTGCGCTGAACACCCCCAGCCCCGCTCGATCCGTGGCAGAAGACTGGGAATCATATGCGGATCGCTTCCAAATGTATTTGAAGGAAACGACTCGCCGACATCTCCGAAGCGGAAGAGGGCGGTCTTCCTACGCACTGCGGTCCGGCAGTCTTCAAGATGGCAAAGGCATTGGCGGGAGCTGCAGACGTGAAGGTAATGGAATGGCCTGATTTAGAAAAGCTTTTAAGAGCCCATTCCACAAGTATCGTGCCTCATTAAGAGACACGAGTTTTACCGTCGGGATCAAGGGAAAGAAAACGTTAACGACTTTGTGGCAAGCTTAAGAGACATTGGGGGTGCATGCGAAGTTTAACAACTTGGAGGAGGCCATGCGATCGGTTTGTTCTAGGCCTCAAAGACAAGGTGCTTCAGAGCAAATTATTATTAAAACCTAAGATCACTTTAAAGGAGGCCATAGAAGAGGCCTCCTCAGCAGAAGCCATTAAGTCCTCAGCGGCAGCCATGAAGAAAATTAACAAGGCCTCAAGCCATCCTGATGTGGAAAAGTCCACAACAACTCATTATGAGCAGATAGATTCTGAATCAGACTGTAGTGAGGTGGAGGAAAGAATTTATAGACTCAGAATGGAAAAGAAAAAGAAAGACCTGGGAAGAAAAGGCAAGACTTTTATTGCAGAGGTTGTGGGGGCACCCCCGCACTGAATGCAAGTTTCTTGATACCATCTGCCTTCTGAAAAAGAGGTCATCTAGCAAGAGTCTGCAAATCATCCAGAACTCCTCCACACAGAAGAAAGTTTCCTGACAAAGATTTCAAGCCCAACAACTTCAGTGAGAAAATGGGGCAACTCAGAAGCAAATGGGAAGAATGAAACTCATCAAACAGTCACCATTGGTCATTCTTCAACCTTAGAAGCAGAAAAGTACATGTGAAGGTACTCATTGAAGGAAGGCCTTGCCAAATGGAAGTGGACTCAGGCTCCTATTTATCTATGGTGTCATGGGACACTATTCACAGGCTACTTCCCAACATTCAGAAGAAACATTTCCAGAAGCAAGCACTGACTCTTAAAGACTACCAAGGGAACAAGATTCCAGTAGTTGGAACAAGAGAATTCAACATGAAGTTCAAAGGCCACACCAAACGCTTGCCCCTGACCATCGTGGACAAGGATCGCCCAAGCTTGCTGGGACTTGAGTGGTTCAATCCACTAGGCATCGAGGTGACTGGCATCAATCACGTGAGCAACTCTGAATGGGAGGAGGCCTTGAAGTCTGAGTTTCCAGAGGTCTTCAGCGAAGGATTGGGCAAGTATATGGGGACCCCTATCACTTTCAACCTAGATCCCAGGGTGCCCCCAATTCGTTTAAAGCCCAGAAGGGTCCCATTTGCTTTAAAGGAAAAATTGATGCACAATTAGACAAATTAATAGCTCAAGGGTTTTAGAGCCCACTGACCACTCCAGATGGGAGACACCCATAGTCACACCAGTCAAGACTGATGGGTCAGTAAGAATCTGTGGAGACTATAAGGGGACACTGAACCATGCGCTGCAGCAGAGCATACCCAGTTCCAGTGGTGCATCATCTGTTACATTCACTTGGCAGGGTACAGTCTTTGCCAAATTGGATCTGGCCCAGGCATATCAACAACTAACAGTTGATGATGCCACTGCAGAGGCCCAAACCATTGTGACTCATAGAGGTGCCTTCAAATGTAAAAGGTTACAATTTGGAGTAAGCGTGGCACCAGGCATCTTTCAAAGCCTTATGGAAAGAATGCTCCAAGGACTGCCAGGGGTAGTGCCTTACTTTGATGATGTGTTAATCTCTGCTGAAAATGACACTCAGTTACAAGAAAGACTCAGAGAAGTTCTTACCAGATTCAGGAAAGCGGGGTTAAAAGTCAAGGAAGAAAATGCACTCTTAAAACTGACAAGGTTGAGTTCCTGGGCTACATGATTGACAAGCATGGCATCCACCCTACAGATGCCAAGGTTCAAGCAATCAAAGAAGCCCTAGACCTAAATGCAAAACAGATTTGCAAGCCTTCCTTGGACTCATTAACTTTTATCACATGTTCCTACCTCAGAAGGCAACCATTGCAGAACCATTGCACAGATTACTTGACAAAAGTCTGTTTGGGTTGGGGGAGGAAGGAACAATCAGCATTTAGTAATCAATTAAAAGACTAATCCATCTGATGCTGTACTGATACAGTTCTCTGAGAATTTGCCTGTTGTACTGACTTGTGATGCATCCCCTTTGGAGGGGTGGGGGTTTGAGCCACAGGCTTCCCAGTGGGAGAGAAGCCCCTATTGCATTTTACTCTCACACTTTGACCAAAGCAGAGGAATTACAGCCAATTGGACAGGAAGCATTGGCAATTGTTGCAGCTGTTAAGAAATTTCATGAATATCTGTATGGGAGAACATTTACCATTGTTACAGATCACAAACCTTTGTTAGGCATTGTGGCAGGAGACAAACCTACACCTACTATCCTGTCACCAAGAATGCTGAGGGACTGAATTTCTTGCTGCTTATTCATACAAACTTATCCACAAGCCTGGCAAGGACATTGGACATGCTGATGCACTGAGTCGCGCCCACTTCCACAAGGAGGACTTTGAACCGAAACACACACCT
Source organism: Naja naja (assembly GCA_009733165.1). NCBI lineage: Eukaryota > Metazoa > Chordata > Lepidosauria > Squamata > Elapidae > Naja > Naja naja. Next base: position 164,474,466 of record CM019149.1, read on the forward strand.
TTTTCCTAGAAACTGTCAAGCTTCCAGTGCATGCTGCTGAAATTGCCAGAGAGACTGCCAAAGACACTTTATTGGCTCCTGTTATAGGCTGGATTAAGGAAAAGGCTTCCTTCAAGATCTACCTCACCTGGCCCAAACTTTTAAGTCCAGGCAAACTGAATTATCTGTATTAAGAGGATGTATTTTGTGGGGTAACAGGGTGGTTATTCCTGAAAACTGCAAAAAAGAGGTTTTGGAAATAAGTTACATGAGGGTCATCCAGGTATTGTAAGGATGAAGGGATTGGCCAGGAGTTATGCATGGTGGCCCAGGTATTGACAAAATGGTTGAAAACTGCTCTTGTCCCAACTGACAGGTAGTCAGGCCTGCCCCACTCCTCACCCCCAAACAGGAATGGGAATGTCCTAGGGCCCATGGTCCAGGATTCACATTGATTTTCCTGGGTCCTACCAGATACACCTCTTTATTATAGTAGATGCATATTCCAAAATGGCCTTCTTATTATAGTAGATGCATATTCCAAATGGCTAGAGGTAAATGGTATCCACTACAACTGATGCTGTCATCAAACAGCTCAAAAACTTTTGTAACCCACGGATTACCAGATGTTCTTGTCTCTGACAATGGCCCTCATTTTACATCCAACCTTTTGAATCCTATTTACACAACAGGGTATCAGATATTACTGCCCCTGGGCACCCTTCGCTAACGGGCCGGACTGAACGCATGGTACGCTTACCAAGGAGAAGCTTCAGCAGTGGGTCCTGGGGACATCACTGAGAAGCTTGAAAACTTCTTAGTGTTCAGCACATCACTCCTAGCCCATCAAACAACTTATCCCCAGCAGAGTTGTTGATGGGTAGGTTGGGTTCCCTTGACCGCCATCCCACTTGCATCGCGACGCAACGCACTACTAGATTCCACTTCCAAAGTTCACATTCAGTGTGGGTGATTCTGTTTATGCTAAGAACCTTATGGGTGAACCTTTAGATTCCTGCTGAGATAACTCAAATCACAGGCCTCTTCTACAGGGTGCAAACAGGATGGTGTCCTCTGGAGCAGGCACATTGATCAACTTAGATCCAGGTTCTCTCAGGAACATCAAGACTTGTTCCTGCCCAGTTCCCTCACCTGATGTCAATTCTAGGGGAAGGGGAGGAACAGAGGAAAATCAGCAAGCAAGAATCCATCCCATGTGTAATGAGCCATTCACGACAGGAACCATTCCAAACCTGTCACAATGCCAAAATCCATCCTTAGAAGTGGAAGATTGTACATCACTACCTGACTTGGGTGCTGACATTGGGCTGAGATGGGTTGGGAGGAGAGACCAGATTCTAACAATCAAACAGGGTCTTCTTTCACAGGAAGTCCCAGTAGGGAAATGTCAGCAGACTCTTCATGCAAACATAACAGATATGGTGCCATCCTATTTCTCCTTTAAACAATGGAAAAACAGCAATTACTGCACGTATTCCTCTGGGATTTTCCTCCTCCTCCTCCTCCTCTCTTTCTCTTGGATGTCAGACTTGAGATCCCACAAGGGAGGTGAAGATCGTCACAAGGAAGCACACAGTTGTGTAGAAATAGGCACAGTTGACAGATGAAGCATTTCCCCTAATGTGGGCGAAAGAGGGGAAGGGATCTTAGAAGAAACCATTATCCTATGAGAAAAGCCAACTAAATTTGAGTGTGACAGCAGTGGGAATAAGAGCCAAATGGCTCTGGCATAGCTTCATTTCCTCCTTTTGTTTGCATATGCATGTAATCTGGGTTCAATGTGTACCAAACTCCACATGGTTTCTTTTGATGGGATCAGTGGTGGGATTCAAAACTTTTTACTACCGGTTCTGTGGGTGTGGCTTGGTGGGTGTGGCAGGGGAAGGTTCCTGCAAAATCCCCATTCCCTCCCCACCCCACTAACCTGCTTTCCAGCTCTGTTGTCCTGTGCAGGGCAACAAAAGAAGACCCAGCCAATCAGCTGGGACTCGGGAGGCAGAGAATAGATGGGGGCGGGGCCAGTCAGAGGTGGCATTTGCTGGTTCTCTGAACTACTCAAAATTTCTGCTATTGGTTCTCCACAACTGGTCAGAACCTGCTGAATACCACCTCTGGATGGGATGTAGCATAATGCATGAGTCCAGCCATGGAGGTTTGTTCAACAAATCATGATAAAAATAACCCGTGGCTTACTACAAGACATGAAACTTGCTGGTAAGAGGAAGCTTTTCTCAAAAAGGACTATGTAGTTCCCAGGATTGGAGTTTCCTGAAAAACTGGGAGTGTTGAGGATGGGATGAAATTAAACAGAGAGCTGCAGCTTCCCGTAAAACAGGGGTGTCAAACTCGTGATGTATCACAACTTTTTCCCCCTTCACTAAACTCAGGGTGGGTGTGGCCAGCATGTGAGGCATCTACTGGCCATGAGTTTGATAACCCTGCCCTAAAAGATCCAGTCAAATGGTAACAATGGCCTCCTACATTGCTACCACAACAAACATGGATCTTTTAAATCTCCTGAAATTGCAGAGTGGGCAACTCCCGGCCTCAATTTACGACCACAATTCAGCCCATAATTTCTGTTGTTAAGCAAAGTATTTAAGTCAGTTTTGCCCCATTTTACGGCCTTTCTTGCCACAGTGGTTAAGTGAATAACGTGGTTAGTAAGTGAATCTGGCATCCTCATTGACTTTGCTTGTCAGAAAGTCGCAATAGTTGATCACATGACCCTGGGACATGGCAGCCCGCATAAATATGAACCATTTGTCAGGCATCTGAACGTAAGTCACTTTTTTCAGTGCCTTTGTGACTGCAAATGGTCACTAAATGAACTGTTGTAAGTTGAGGGCTACCTGTATGATGTTTGCTTGCTCTCTTGGTGGAGCAATATAAAAGTTGCCTCTTGCTCTACAATCTCCTTCTTTGAATCTCTTAATGTATTTTCAAGAGGAGGCAAACATGGCTCTTTATATTTTGTGATATCCTTAAGACCTTTTGGATCAGGTACCTGGCACATTTTTTAAAACATTTTTTTTAAATTCCACCTTTATTTTTGTAAATAATTCAAGACAGCAAATATATCTCTTCCTCCTCCTGTCTTCCTCAGAGCAATAACCCTGTGAAGTGAATTGGGCTAATAGAGAGTGATTGGTCCAAAGCCACCCAGCCGGCTTTGATTCTGTTAAGTTTGCATGAAGAGTCAAACGCGAAGAGCTTCAGTAAAGAGTTTATTCAGTGACTACAGCTCGAATGGACCCGAGTTGGCTGGGCTACGGCTGCCTCTTATAGCCTGCAGCCATAGTTGCCAGCCAATGGGAGTGCAGGGTTTCTTCCCGCACTATTTAAACCAATACCATTTAACATTTTACAAGAACAGTTCAAATAAACCAATAACATTCAAACCTACATACATAACAGATTCCTCACTCCTGCTTTAACTCTTGAGATTCTATTCAGAGGTTAAGCTAAGCTGAACAGCTGAATTAACAATGTACATGGCATCATTTTACACATACCTACCCCATCTTTTCCCCTTTACTTGCTGGTCTTAATGTCTGTAACTTAGAAAGGCATTAGAAACCAGGAGCTTCTATCTGATGTTGCCAGAAACCAGGTCTTCTACTTAGACAAAAAAAACAACAACAACTAGGTACCGATTCCAATTTTGGACATTCAAAACAAGCTTTTTAGCTGTGGGAACACAGCATGGGATGTACCTCCATCACACACACACACACACACACTTATTCTTTTCTGTTATTTCTATGTTACATGTCATGACAAGGCTTTCCCAGAGCAGTCCATATGCATATTTAAAAACTAAACTATAACTAAAATTGCATCCTTATTATTATGATGTACATCTATATTCAATGCTTCTATAGATGCTGCTCTTTCAAATTACGGAGTAATAGAATTTTGGGATAAGGTAGAAAGAAGAATTGATCAAGCTGGGATCCTAAACTATAAATCTGTAAGTGTCTAATCTCTGTCCATTCGAAGTCCCTAGTTTTAAACACTTAAAAGGAAAAACAAAAACCAAAGATAGCTAGGTTGGCTGTCTGCAGACTTTCAAGTTCCATTTTAAGGTAGCATTTTTATTAGGACAATTTGAAACTCTCAAATTGCACCCAACCTCTAGGCATCTTATTAGGTGGGTAGCAAGCAAGACAAAGGAATAAAGAGGACATGGTCCTAGAATCTGCATTTAGTCACCATCATCATCATGCTAAGCCACAATACAATTTGTTTCACTTTAGATTAGTGTGATGCGTGAACTCAGCTATGGTTTATGGTTTAGCGCGATGCATGAATCCAGTTTAATTACAGTATGTTCAAATCACCCAGTCTAGGTTCATACTTTTGGTATGTTCTTCAAAGTAGCCAACTATATTTTAGCCTGGCGTATTGTGTGAAGCCTATGAACTTAGTGTTTCAGAATGTCACAGTACAATAGAGTTTGTTAGCCAAAGAGAAAAATGCAATCTTCCTGCACAAGTCCAGTGAACCAAACCCAACCCATACAAGAATGGCTCATGTTGAAGTCAGAGGTGATATTTCAGAGGTGGTATTCACAGAGGTGGGTATTCAGCAGGTTGTGACCAGTTCTGGAGAACTGGTAGCAGAAATTTTGAGTAGTTTGAAGAACCGGCAAATACCACCTCTGACTGGAGATTTTACAGTATCCTTCCCCTGCCACGCCCACCAAGCCATGCCCACAGAACCGGTAGTAAAAAAAATTGAATCCCACCACTGGGTATTCAGCAGGTTGTGACCAGTTCTGGAGAACCAGTAGCGGAAATTTTGAGTAGTTCAGAGAACCGGCAAATACCACCTCTGACTGGCCCCGCCCCCATCTATTCTCTGCCTCCTGAGTCCCAGCTGATTGGCTGGGTCTTCTTTTGTTGCCCTGCACTGGTGAACGGAGCTGGAAAGCAGGTTAGTGGGGTGGGGAAGGAATGGGGATTTTGCAGTAACCTTCCCCTGCCATGCCCACCAAGCCACGCCCACAGAACCAGTAGTAAAAATTTTTGAATCCCACCACTGTGATATTTGCACAGCAGCTAGCACAGAGTTAACTAAATAAACATAGCTGCCAGGGCTGATAGCATCCCGGGCAGTCAGAAGAAGGTCATAACGAAAATTAATTGCAAGATTAATTGTAAGATGAGGACTACCTGCATTTTGAGCTGTGGTGGTGCAGTGGTTAGAGTGCAGTACTGCAGGCTACTTCTGCTGACTGCCAGCTGACTGCAATTTGGCAGTTCGAATCTCATCAGGCTCAAGGTTGACTCAGCCTTCCATCCTTCCGAGGTGGGTAAAATGAGGACCCAGATTGTTGGGGGGCAATAGGCTGACTCTGTAAAACCTGCTTAGAGAGGGCTGTAAAGCCCTGTGAAGCAGTATATAAGTCTATGTGCCATTGCTAATGCTATTTTAGTTCAGCATAGTGAATCATGCTGAAGTTCTGAATGGCCTTCAAAGGCTGCCCCAAGTAGGCCAAACTGCAATACTCTAACCACAAGGTAACCAAGATATGAGTCAATGAGAGGAAAGCTTCCTGTTCCTGAAATTGGCTTCAATTGGTGCGCAAGATATAATTGTCTGCAGCCCACTTGGCCACAGCCGTTACCTGCTGTTTCGTATTGCACTAAGCTACGCTGCGATTTCTTTTATTTTTAGCAGGGCAGTGGGTTTTTGGAAGCTAAACGTGTACTTTGTTCTTAAGGAACGTAGAGCAACACAGAGTACAGCTCACCCATCAATTTATCCCCACAGCAACAAACCTGTACAATATAGCTGGGCAACACTCAGGACATTTTAATTGCTCGCAGTACGGTGCAGTAACACCTGCTCTTTCTCCACTGCTGCCCTCATGACAACTGACATCGGCTGTGTCTACCTGAGCGACATGTTATATTTCTGCAGGTGAGACCAGCCTGCAGTAACCTGGTTAGAGGGGTGGGGGGAGACAGCAACCTTCCTAATTCCCCACATGGCCAAGACTCAACGGAGGTGGGCAGCCAATGTGAGGAAGCGGCAATGTTGCTATGAAAGGGAAGTACTATTTTCTCTCCCTGACTGCACCCTCTTGGTTGTCGATTACCATGAGAGAAGACTTCTGGTGCTCCAGCTGGCTTAGCAAAGGTGCGCGGGGGGGGGCAGCAAGGCCTCCCTAAGGTAGAAGCCCACCGAGGGGCCTCTGCTGTTGAAAGAGTTGTGAGAGCATCTCCATAAACACGGGATGAAACTCAATCTATCGCCAGAGTTTCCCTATTTAGGAGAACCTGCTGGAGTGGGGCTGCTAAATTAACTCTTGACTCCTGGGGTATGATGTCATATGACCCTTATGGCATAAGGTTACCATTCATTCCAGCAATGCACCCAATAGGAAGGCAGGCGGCTGATCCCATGCCTGCCTACCCATCGTTATTTATGTCTGTTTATGCTTCTCTCTAAATAACAGTCAAGCTATACTTTCCCACATAACCTTCTATTATAAGGGAGGGAGGGAGGGAGGGAGAGAGGAGGAGGGGGGGGAGGAGGAGGAGACCCACTCTAGTTCCCTTTCACTCACCTTTGCTGTTTTTCCAATGTCTGTGCATGAAGACAGTTGCTTAGGGAGGATTAGCAAATGATTCTCCCAAAGGTTCACAGCAAGAGGTTGTATGTTAGAAGTCTCCATCTGAAGCCTTTACTTATTGTTCTCATCCTCCGAGGAGCACAGCTTGCTTATTTATCACTAATATTTTTAATCTGCTCAATAACTTGCTATTTGGATGGATGGCATATGAATTCTTTTATTGCGCCGTTGTTCCGATTTCTTAATATTACTCTTTTATGAGAAGCAGTAAATGAAGTGGTGGCTGGCTTTAAAACAAAAAAACAAGTAATTCACCCACCATTTTATTTACTGCTTCTCATCTTTGCAAAAGCCCACTGAGGAGTTGAGGCTGAAAGGCAGTGAAACATTTGGGATGAGCTTCGTGGCAGAATAACTGTTTGGGTCTGGTTCTGACCTGTACTGAGCCACTCAAAGCCACCATTCCATATTGCCTTGTTCAATGCAGGGAGGTTTCCCTAAATTGCACCTTGTCTACTGGCCGTTGGGTTGATTAGACCCTCTGCAATTGTACAGCCCTTTCGGATAGTACTGCCATCAGTGGTGGGTTGGGGAGGGCTCATATCAACCTCTGAGGACCAATTGTTAAAATTTCTGGACTCTTGCAAGCCAGCTGGGAGTAGAGATGAGCCACTATGCTTAGTTCACTGATCAGTGGTACCATGGCTGGCAGTGGCAACCATGGACTGGCAGAGCCAGTTCTTAAAACATCTACCATCTCAGGATTGGCTGCCATCATCCTTGCAATATTGAGGCCCTCCTACATAATGCTGTTACTTCAGGGCCTTGTTCCAGTGACACCACTGTGTTATGTATGCAGGTTTGAAATCAATGGTTTAGTTTGAATTGTTCTTGTAAAGTGTTGGAAATGATTGGTTTAAAAGTCGGAAAGCCCTGCACTCTGATTGGCTGTCAGCTGCGGCTACCGGCTATAAGTAGCAGCCGCAGCAAAGCCAGTTGGGTCCGTTCTGAGCTGAAAGTCACAATAAACATTTAGAGCTGAAGTACTCCGTGTCTGCCTCTCTATGCAAACCTAACAACTGTATTTTTGATGAGCAACAAATTGTAAGTACCACTCAGAACGTGGGCTTCAGCCTTTGCTGATTATCCTGAAAGGGGGAAAAAATCATTGTGAGACTTAAAGAATTCCAGAAAGGATATCTATCCTGTTGTCCGCAACCTCTCTCCCTGACTTATGTGAGAACTTCATTTTTGGGTGCAATTGGTTACATACAGTAGACAAGGCAGCCACTCAGCAAAAATGGATCCAGGCCTTGCAGGTGAACATAACAATCCTCCTTAGGCTCTTCCATGTGTTGATTTTTTTTAAAAAGAAGATGGTCTATGACTGGGGTGCCCAACAATTCGCAAACACCACCAGGCACATTTGATATTTAAGGGCATGTGGCAGGTGCTCTGAGAAAATGACCATGATGGGTAAGTGGGGTGGAGCTGAACCATTCATTCGCAAAATATCTGGTCCTTATACCTTTTAAGAACTGAAGAAGCTTCTTGGATGAGAAGTGAAAACATTTTCAAAGAATACATGAAGGAAGTCCAGTTGGCTTTTGGAAGGAGAAAACCTGGATAATTGAGAATCTTATTTATTTATTTATTTATTTATTTATTTATTTATTTATTTATTTATTTATTTGGATTTCTAACCCGCCTCATCTCCCGAAGGACTCGGGGCGGCGTACAGTCGTAAAACAATACAAAATATACAATTAAAAGACAATTAAATGAGAAACCCAATTAAAAGCTAAAAACAGTAAAACCATTATTTAAAACTCCCCTCCCCAACCTCAGCCCAGGTCAGCACGTTGGAACAACCAGGTTTTTAGGCCCCGGCGGAAGGAGCGGAGGTCAGGGGCCACCCAAAGCTCCAGGGGGAGCTGGTTCCACAAGGTGGGTGCTCCCACAGAGAAGGTCCTACCCCTAGGGGTCGCCAGCCAACATTGTCTGGCTGAAGGAACCCCAAGGAGGCCCTGTCTGTGGGAGCGCACAGGGCAATGGGAAACAGTTGCTGGCAGCAGGGTCTCCCGTAAATATCCCGGTCCTAAGCCATGAAGGGCTTTGTAGGTTAACACCAGCACCTTAAATCATAGACATCTATCTTTATATTTGTGGCCACATGAGCTTATTCTCAGCCATTCTCTCTTTGCCCCCCACCAGAACTGTCACCAACTGAATTCACACGACATGTTTAACATATCAGCATTTTCCAAGTGCCCATAGCATAGAATTAGATGAGAAGGGATCACCCAGGATACAAAGTCATAAAAGGTAAAGCAAGCCATGCTTAGTATATTGTGTGAATGTAGTGCTAGATCTTTCAGCAGCTTAGGTCAGCTTCCTGGAGAGATCCACTCACTGCCAGCCCCAATCTATTTACCTTTATGGGGTTTTTTCCAGAGCACATAGGCATATTTCCAAGCAGCTCTGAACTGCTGCTGCAGGGACCAAACCCAAGTGCATTTGGAGGCTGCTGCTTTGCCTTTTTAAAATGAATGAAAATACAAATAAGGTAAAATAAGTTTTTAGCATTTAAAAAGTAAGTCATGGAGGGTCACAGAAAGACCAAGGGGGGTTTCTAGGGGCATAGTTTTTGGGGGAGTGGGGGGGAAGGGTGATTTTTTTTAACATATTGGGGATCTCCAGACCATCAATGGGCAATACCAATTGGGAATCACATATTTGATGGGAAATAAATTGATTCCAGACAACATCTTCCTTCTACCTCTCATCAAATAATCAGCACTCTCAAAAAAATAGAATAGAATAGAATAGAATAGGAATAGGAGTAGGAATAGGAATAGGAATGGAATGGAATAGAATAGAATAGAATAGAATAGAATAGAATAGAATAGAATAGAATAGAATAGAATAGAATAGAATACAATACAATACAATACAATACAATACAATACAATACAATACAATAAACAGAGTTGGAAGGGACCTTGGAGCAGAGGTGGTATTCAGCAGGTTCTGACTAGTTCTGGAGAACCGGTAGCGGAAATTTTGAGTAGTCCGGAGAACCGGCAAATCCCACCTCTGACTGGAGATTTTACAGTATCCTTCTCCTGCCATGCCCACCAAGCCACGCCCACAGAACCGGTAGTAAAAACATTTGAATCCCACCAATGCCTTGGAGGTCTTGATAGTATTTATTTGTCTGTTCTGCAAAACAAAACTGGACATCATATCCAACTGCTGCACATACAGCCCTCTAGACTATATGGGACCTTCTTTCCCCAATCTTTTTTTTTAAATTTTATTTATTTAACATAAATTTAAAACAAACAAACAAACCAACACACACACACACACACACACACATATATATACATATATATATATATTACAACATATATTCAGCAATGGTTAAAATCTTTATCTTTTTCATTAACCTGATCTACCTTGTTAGAATAACTCCTTCATTCTTTTAGTATTTTAGTTTCTCTATATCGTTTAATGTTAAATACATGTCTTCTAACTATTCCATGACTTATCCAAGTATCATATGTTACGTTTTCTTTATCCACTCATACCAATTATTCCATATTTCATAGTAATCACTATGTTGTTTATTTTTTAACAGCTTGGTTAGACTATCCATTTCAGCACATTCATGCATTTTTTAAATTACCATATCTTCTGAAGGGATGGACGTCAGTTTCCAATTTTGTGCATAAGTTATCCTGGCTGTAGTTATAATATGCAAAATTAGGTATTGGTATTTTTTCTCCATCTTTAAATTTATCATGCTTAAAAGAAAGGTTTCAGGTTCAAGTTTTAACTTTTGTTTTGTCATGTTTAAAATCCAATTTCTAATATTCCTCCAGAATTTCTGGGCACATGGGCAGGTCCACCACATATGGAAATACATTCCTTGTACATAGTTACATTTCCAGCAGTTAGGTGGTAAGTTGGGGAACATCTTAGCCAATCTCGCAGGGGGTAAGTGCCAACGATGAACCATTTTATATAGATTTTCTTTATATACGACAGAGTTAATTTATAATTTATTTGCCAGATGTGTTCCCATTGATCTAATTCAATACTATGGCCCACGTCTCTAGCCCATATTATCACAGAGTCTGTAACCATTTCTTCTTTTAATTTGTAATCCAAAAGATATTTATATATTTTACTAATTGCTTTCTTTTCCTCTCCTAACCATATTTTGTCTAATTCTTGTGGAGTTGTGTTGAAGCCAAACTGTTCTCTGTCTTTTTTGTACTGGGTTTGGATTTGTAGAAAGGGCCACCATGCTATCTCCTTTCTTTGTATTTGTATTTGGTTCCTATTTTTAAGCTCTCCTGTATCATACAATAAATCTTTATACCTGACAATATTTTCATAGTCCATTACATTTGGGTGCGTAACTGCTTCTAACGTGGATAGCCACAATGGAGCCTGTAGGTAATGGGTTTTTTTGATCTTTTCCCAAATATTAAACAACACATTTCTTACATGGTGTCTTTGAAAATATGAATGTTGTTTAGATTTTCCATCCCACATAAAAGCGTGCCAGCCAAGTTGAAGATCGAAACCCTCTAATATTAATAGTCTTCTATTTTCTAATTTAGCCCAGTCCTTAAACCAATTTACTATAGCAGCCTCGTAATATAGTTCAAAATCTGGAAAGCCAAATCCTCCTTTTTTTCTGGCATCCTGCAATAATTTAAATTTCACTTTAGGTTTTTTCTTCTGCCATATACATTTAGATACATATTTAGTTCTACAAAAAATTTCTTTTCCAACTTGACTGGCACTGTCTGAAACAAGAACAACAGTTTTGGTAAAATATTCATTTTTACTATCGAGATGCGTCCCAATAATGATAGCTGCAATTTTACCCAATTATCTAAGTCTTTGACTACTTGCATTATTAACTTATTATAGTTATCTTTCTTAATCGGCGAACACCTAGCAGTCAACCAGATCCCTAGATATTTTACTTTATTGACTGTCTGGATACCTAATGTATTTGCTAATTCTTCCTTCTGCTCCTTTGTACAGTTTTTTGTTAAGATTTTTGTTTTTTCTTTATTAATTTTTAACCCTGCAGCCCTTCCATATTCTTCTATTTCTCCTAGTAATATGGGGCTCGTTTCTAAAGGTTCTTCTAGTATAAATGCCATATCATCGGCAAAGGCCTGGAGTTTATATTCCTCTTTTTAAATTTTTAATCCTCTAATTTCTTGATTTTGCCTAATTTGTACCAAGAGAGTCTCTTCTGCCAGTATGTATAATAGAGGGGCAAGGGGACAACCTTGTCTTACTCCGTTGTTTATCTTTATGGCATCTGTGTTTTCCCCATTTATTAATATCTTTGCAGTTTGCATGTTGTAAATTGTCTTAATAAATCCTATAAACTTTTTGCCAAATTTCATGCCTGTCAATTGTTTAATGAGAAAATTCCAATTCAGATTGTCAAATGCTTTCTGGGCGTCTAAAAATATCAATGCCATTGGTCTAGTTGTGTGTACCTCATAGTATTCTAATACATCCATAATCGTTCTTGTATTTGCTTTTATTTGCCCATGGGGGAGAAAGCCATTCTGGTCAGTGTGAATAATTCTATTTAATACTCTTTTTAATCTTTCCACCAAAATTGTAGCCATTATTTTGTAGTCTACATTTAACAGTGATATTGGTCTGTAATTTTGTATTTTTTGTGGGTCTGATTGTTCTTTATAAATGAGGGTAATATGTGCTTCCAACCATGATTTAGGCACCCTAGCATTCTCCAAATCCTCATTGTACAAATCCAACAGTATCTCCTCTATAATTTCTCTTCCCCCAATCTTAATCATATTTTTTCAAAGGTGTTATTTCTAGAAATTAATATTAAACAGGTTATACAAAGCCATTATATTTCTCAGGCAGTGCTTTTTTTAAAAAAATAGACAAACTTGTTAGTTGTCATTATATGTTTACAGCCTTTTTAAAAATGCAGTTCATATGTTAAAAGCTTAAAGACTAACTAGCCAATAACATTTTAAAATAACATATGCCTTTATTCACACCTCTCTTCTACTGTAGTATAATATACCAGCCTTATGCTATGAAAGAATGCTGCTTGGTTTTTAAAAAAATGTAAATCTAGCAGCTGTAGCATAGAAGTATCATAGTTCCATATTTCTGAAATTACACATTATGTTATATCTTTTTCTATCCTTCCGGATAAAAACTGGAAGTGTTTTATCTTCTCCAAATGCCTTTTTGCAAATTTGCTGTTTAAAGAGGACACAGAGTCCCTGTAGCGAGTGGGTATTGCGAAGTAATAAAGCACAGTGAATGAGGAGAAAAAACAATGGTAAATTGAAATGGCCACTGCTTGCAGAGGACTAGTGGAGTGTCTGCGCATAATATGTTTACTTAGACTTCAAAAAGAGATGTTGAATGACAGAAGGTCCACTGGGACCTGCAGCTTCCTAGTCCCTTGAATACTAGATTTCACAGATAAAAAGGGAGAGCTGTTTTCCTTAGGTTATCAGAAGCATATCAGACTAGAAAATAGATAGAATTCTTTATTGGCCAATTGTGATTGGACACACAAGGAATTTGTCTTGGTGCAAATGCTCTCAGTGTACATAAAAGAAAGATACATTCGTCAAGAGTCAAGAATCATAAGGTACAACACTTAATAATAGTCATAGGGTACAATAAGCAATCGAATCACACTAGGAAACAGTCAATATCAGACTATCTGGCTAGCCTTTGCTAGATTGGATGGTGCAAGGCAATTCAGAGGATCTTCTGAACTGAGATCATCAGACAGGACCACTGCTGGGCAACAGAAATCTCAGGGCCACAGAAAGTGGACAAATGTCCCCAAATCCTCCTTTGGTGGCCCGGGAGACCTTGACTGCAGTAAACAGATGGAGCACTTCCATACTATTTTGAAATAGGAAATAGATGAACCCTGGAAGTTTCTGCACTCCCTGTCCAAGTGACCTTCCCCATTGCTAGCATTGGAAATGAGGCAACATCTGGAGTGCTACAGGTTACCGCAAAAGGCAGAGTTTCCAATCGCAGCTTCATTTTTCACACTTCTGCTGCTGGAGAGAAGACAAAAGGGTGTTGTGCTTTTGATTTAGTGGTGCAATTTGGAAAGAGTTGATTTGCCTACCCCTTCCCCACCTTCTTGTGGGACACCAGCAAAGCTGCGGGAGATTAGTTGATTACAGCTAGAAATCTCCCTCTGCCCTACCTGCCCAAAATCATTTTAAAACTCCCTGTAACACAAAGTTTGCTTAGATATTTGATGGTTCCCCTTCTCATGAATTGCCAGAAGTTAACGTAGGTGGTTATTTTAGAGGCTTAAAAAGGGATTTACCAAGAACACCCACATGCAAGAGAGAAAAAGAGAATCAAACCCGTAAGAACAAGACACAGCAATTTCCTTACCTTTGCTGGCAAGGAAATAGTTCTCCCTGTCAGAACTGGGATTTAGCGGTGGGATTTCTCTTAGTGTGTCTCCGCCTGTGCAATCAAAAGCACTAAATGTGCCTTATAGTTTTGGGGTCGGAGATATTCCTTTTTTAATCATATTAGTCTTCAAATTATTAAGTATGGTGGGGACAGTGATGTGGTAGTGAGGAAGAGCTAACGCACGATGTGGGACTTAACTTTGGAGCTGAACACTCTCACAGAAGAGTTATGGGAAAACTCAGGGTACTCCAGTTATATTTAGCCATGGAATTATATATATTTAAATATCTTTTATATATTTAATTATATTTAGCCATCAGAATAACAGAGTTGGAAGGGCCCTTGGAGGTCTTCTATTCCACCCCTGCTTAAACAGGAACCCTATAGCACAGTGGTGGTGTTCAAATTTTTTTACTACTGGTTCTGTGGGTGTAGCTTGGTGGGCGTGGTGCAGCTTGGTGGGTGTGGCTTGGTGAGCATGGCAGGGGAAGGATACTGTAAAATCCCCATTCCTTCCCCACCCCACTAACCTGCTTTCCAGCTCCGTTCTCCAGTGCAGGGCAACAAAAAAAGACCCAGCTGATCAGCTGGGACTCAGGAGGCAGAGAATAGATGGGGACGGGGCCAACCAGAGGTGCTATTTGCTGGTTCTCCAAACTACTCAAAATTTCCGCTACTGGTTCTCCAGAACCTGTCAGAACTGGCTGAATACCACCTCTGCTATAGCATTAGTTTATCTCTCTAATTTGCGATATCCCCCCCCAAAAAATGAATGTGGGATACAGCACTTTGCAAGAATACATAGGGAAGCCAGAGGAGAATATTTAAGATGCCAGAATAGGCATGATGTCCTTTAATTTTCAGAAAGGGTTAAGGAACTTAGGGAAAGCAAAAATGATTGAAAAAGCCTCTCTAGGTTTGGAAAGCAAACCAAGGTTTTAGGGCTGATACAAATGTGATATTTACAAGAGGACAGCTTAAGTGCCCCCAACTTAGTTAATTCTATCTATAAAATGGAACGAAGCTGGCTACATTTCAGATACTAACATATATTTTGAGTTTGTGGGTAACTCTAGACTGAGGGTGGCACACTGTTGGTGATTCAATACAGGGCGGGATGAGGGAACACAGTGGGTTGCCCATGTCATATGAGGAGAACTATGGTTTTTCAGATTTTTTCCTAGGTTTCCTGTGGGCGGGTGGTTGGATCTCTTTTCTTCCTTTTAAATCTGTGTGAAATTTATTTCAGGGCTTACATGACAGCTTTCAGACTCCCCAATCCCGCTCCAATGGTGGGCCCCTGATTTTCAGCAACTATGTTTAGAGGGGGAGTACAAGAGGAGAACAACCACGAAGGTTTGAAGGTTCCCCTCAACTGCAAAATTCAATGGCTGGAGATGCAGAGGCTGAAAATCATAGCTCTGCTCATGTACCTCTTCTGCTTGCACTTAAACACTACACTATCCTATTTGAACAAAACACGTTGAATTGTCTGAATTATTTATGATCTGCAGAAGCAGTAAGTTTTACAGTGGTGTTTGCCTGAAGTTGGTTTTCCAAGAGTGAGGGTAGGTTAAGTAAATCAGATTGGGGAAATTTCTTACGTGCATAGCGAAAAGGGCACATATGAACACATTCTGAATACTTCAATCTTTCAAAAATCCCTCCGTGGTAGCGAAATTATGATCACTCAGATGATAATCTGATGTGGTATCCTTTAAATATCATGGACTACAACTATCTTCATCCTGAGCAATTGCAGGCACCAGTTTCCAGAAAGTTGTAAAATAATTAGAAGCGGAAAAAAATTTTTTTTCAGTTTTGGTTGTGGGAATTCTACATGAAAGTAACCAAACAGACAACAACGGAGTTCAAGGCTGTTGATGTTCCTCAACTTTTAATAGAATGTTAACTTCTCGAAGCTTCTGGCTATGAGCTCCTGTTATGAACAAAGAAGTTATGGGACTCAAAAGAAGCAAAAGAAAAGAAGCATGTTGTATTAAAGAAATGTACTGCAACATCACCAGGACAGTTAACTTTAATTTAAAAAATTAAACAGAATAAATGACTGTTGAAATATTCTCCTCTACTTCCTCCTCCCATTCCTCCTCCCATTCTTTCTTAGCATTCCTTCTGCATCCCATGGTGATGGCCTCCGTATAACCTCTAAGTTCCATGATCGTCAAAATGCTCAATACATATCACCCTTGCAATTCCTGGGGGAAAGAGTTTCCTTGAAGTTAAACAATGTGCACATTGGTGATGTGAATGGACCTCAAGTACAGCAGAACCAGTGGTGGGATTCAATTTTTTTTTACTACTGCTTCTGTGGGTGTGACTTGGTGGGTGTGGCATTGCTTGGTGGGCATGGCAGGGGAAGGTTACTGCAAAATCCCATTCCCTCCCCACCCCACTAGCCTACTTTCCAGCTCTGTTCTCCTGTGCAGGGCAACGAAAGAAGACCAGCCAATCAGCTGGGACTTGGGAGGCAGAGAATAGATGTGGGCGGGGCCAGTCAGAGGTGATATTTGCTGGTTCTCTGAAATACTCAAAATTTCTGCTATCGGTTCTCCAGAACTGGTCAGAACCTGCTGAATACCACCTCTGAGCAGAACCCTTACAGAGCCCAAGGAGAATGTCTTTCATAGGCAGGAGATATAAATTGGTTCATCCAATGGAGCAACTCTTAAGGGGCCAAGGCCCATCACTGAAAAACACCAGCCAAAGGTTTTGCATCAAACCAACCACTGCTTAATAAGGCATTCCAGCCCTCTTGCTGACTCCACTTCTCTTTGTGCTGAAGAGGTATTTCCCTCAGAGGAAATCTCCAGTCTTTTATAGTGCACCTTGGCAGTCTTAACAGGATACTAACATCCTGATCCCCCACCCAATCTTTGCAGCAACTTTTTGAAGCCATCCTGGCTGCTGCACCCCACCAGCACAAGTAAACTTTTCCTGAATAGACACTGATTAGTCTCTCCAGCCCACCCAAGCTGGGCTGCGGAAGTCCTCTGCAGCCACTCATATCCTGATGCTTTCCTGGGCTGTTATAACTTGGAGAGAACTTGCTGTAACTTGGGCACTACAATCTGGTGCAATGCAACAGTTTGCCAGAACTGTCAGGCTTACGCAACATACCAACATACCCTGCAGACATTCATGTACACATATGTGCTTTATGAGACACATTCTGGTAGTTGATGCTAATCCTGGAAGAACTGTAGGAGAATGGGAGTTTCCCTCTCCATTTAAACATTCCTTTTAGTTTCCAAGAGAACTAACCTCGCACCTGTTGCTTTCACACATCTCTCCTACCTTTTCAGGAACCAAGAGAAGATACAGGAAAAGAGGAAAAGAGCCCCCCCTTTTTCTCTCTCCTATCACCTATGTATCTAATTTTAAATCTGCCCAGCTCCCTCACAACATTGCAGATTCCTATCCTGCCTCTGTTTCAAATTAGTCCCAATCCCCTAATTTTCCTCCGAGATAATGGGTGACAAGGTCTAAGAGCTTCTAAATTCCTGAAAGGTTTTAGAGTAAGTAGGAGAAAGGATACTTTAATAATGATGCAGATAAAGTAAACATAATTCAAGCCTGTTTCAGTCATGGCCTGGAGAGAAGATGAAGGAAAAGTCATGGACTTAATGGTAGAGAAAAAGATGTTGCCAGCATATGCTTACTTACATGGTTAGGTGCAAATAGGGAAAGGTCCATAGATGTTCTGCATTTAATATTAGCAAGACTTGCATAAATGTATTAATGAAAAGGGCAGCACAGTTTCTCCTCCCCACGTGTCTTAACTAAACATGGGAGGAAAGAAAACGTGGGTTTTTCCAAGTCAGAATGAACATGTCCTATTAGAAACCTCACAGGAACTGTGATTGTCTTGAGCTTAAATGCTGTTTTCCAAGCTGTTCCAGATTATGCAAGTCACCAAAGGGTAATTAATTCAGCCAAATTTATCATCTGCAATTACAAGTTCATTATTTATCTTCCATTTCTCAATTGCCATTTACAATCCCATGTTTATTTTGCATTGTTTGCATTAGAATTCTCCCCAGTCGGTCTAATTGGGGTATATCAATGAGTATCTCAGCATGGCATAAATGCATCTGAAACGCATAACTACAAGTATAAATGGGAGAGGTGGATACTTTGTGAGTGCCTCAAATTCTGGATTTTCACAGTTGATAGGCATGAAAGTGTTCACTGGCTATTTTTCATTTCAAAAGTCATTTCTCTTAGAGCACAGTCATACAGTGCTACGTCTACTCAGAAGTAAGCTTTACTGCTTTAGTTACAGTACAGATTATCAAGGCAAACAGGAATGCCTTGAATGTTGAAAAAGATGACAATAATAACAGCAGCAGCAACAAGTTGGCTTCAACAAACAGGAAGGTTTTCTCTGATTTTTCCCAAAGTACCATGGAGCATTTTAGTTAACATTCAAACTCCAAGTCACTTGCTCCATTACCTTATTAAATTGTTATTTTGCCCTGGTTTCCCCACCCCCTTCTCTCAGTCCAGAGGAATCAGGCATGTGGTTTTGAAATTTCTCGCCTAGTCCCAGGGAGTGAATGTTAGTTGTACTAAAAAGGCTTTTCAGCTGTCAAATATGACAGGTGTCCTGATCAAGCAGCACTAAATCTGAAGGCTTCTTACATCTCCGGATGTCATCGGGGACCATGACTCCTGAGGCAAAAAGACACCAGTCTGTCAATCAGCCCCTTCTAGCCGTTTCTCTGCATTCCAGCAGGAACAGCAAACCAGCTCTCCTAGTTCCTAAAAGGCACAGGCACTCTGGAGCTTTTCCCCCACGTGAATCCTGGGAGAGTTCACTGAGATTAAAAGTACACCATGACAGTCCTTAAAGGCTTTTTGTAGGTCCCACTGCCCTCTAAGTTTGCTTGTTTGCCCATAAGGGAGCAGAGAGAACAAGCATGGGAAGTAAGGGTCCTTAAGGAGCTGAAAGAAAGAGACATTGGCGATGGGGTGAACTCTAGAAAACTATCAGGAAAATCTGTTCGGATGTGGGTATTTTACCCTGCCCCCTCTAAGCACCAGGAGGAACAAAGAACAATATGTGGCTGGCACTGAAGTCTGCTTCCTGGGAAAATTGCTCAACTTCTCTCCACAGCCTCCCAGCCGTGTAACCTCTTCGGAAATTTCACCAGACGCTGAACTCGTGGTCATCAGGGGTTGAAGTGTCCTCATTTTTGTTGAGAATGACAGATGAGAATGATTAATTGCCGCAGTGAATTCCACGGCTTGCGTACAGGATCAACTGTCACATTTGGGCACTGTAGTCATGGAGTTGCGGAATACAAAAAAAAATTGGTCAGCAGCTAAAGGATAATAGGAAGAAATGATTAGCTCATGAAATGTTTGGAAATTTAAGCATAATCCGTTGTGGACTTTAGTGTCATAATTTGCCTTATTAGGGCATTAGATTCATTTTTCATTCTGGTCTCGGCTGGCCCAGCTGTGAAGGTAATTCCTTCCTTCCTTCCTTCCTTCCTTCCTTCCTTCCTTCCTTCCTTCCTTCCTTCCTTCCTTCCTTCCTTCCTTCCTTCCTGGCCACTAACAACCTGGAGAATCTTGACATCTGTTGGATCTTAATTGATCCCAGCCACGCCCTGGAGCAATGGCAAAGCAAGTGCCACTGTGATGAGGCCATGCTTTTTCACCTTCTCTCCCTTTAACAAAATGTTACCAGGGAGATACAGTCTGTGGCCTCTGCATATTATTTCCCTGGAACATGAAGTTTGGACCTTTTGGTTCTAAAGTTCATAGCGCATTATTCATGCTGTTGTTTGGCCTGAGTAACTGCTGCTGATTGATGGGGGATGCTTTGACCTCTGGCCCCAGCAAAGGAGAATGCTATAGCCCCACCCTGCTGCCTAAGGAAGGAAAGCCGGTCATGTAGAGAACCTCAGTGCAGGCCTTTCTTTGGGGGGGGGTATTTCCCCCCCTTGCTTATGCTTTCTAAGCAGAGCCAGGCATTGGGGGAGAAGACAAGTAGGTCCTTCTGGACAGATGGAAACACAGTAATGATCCTAAAGTGGTGAGAACATATCATACTGCCCTAGGGAAGATTTTCTGAGAACAGAGACTAGCTAAATGTGCTCTAAATGGGGTTGAGCTGGACTAGGAGGTTTAAAAAAACCCATTCATCTGGCTAAAATCTTCTATTATGTGGTTGCCATTGTTATTTAGATTTGTCTGCTGCCGAATCTCTCCAGCTAGTGCTGTTCCAAAGTGTTGATGGCATGACTGGAAAACAATACAACCAGTGGTTGGATTCAATTTTTTTTACTACTGGTTCTGTGGGTGTGGCTTGGTGGGCATGGTGTGGCTTGGTGGGCATGGTTTGGTGGGCATGGCAGGGAAAGGTTACTGCAAAATCCCCATTCCTTCCCCACCCCACTAATCTGCTTTCCAGCTCCGTTCTCCTGTGCAGGGCAACAAAAGAAGACCCAGCTGATCAGCAGGGACTCGGGAGGCAGAGAATAGACAGGGGTGGGGCCAGTAAGAAGTGGTATTTTCCGGTTCTCCGGACTACTCAAAATTTCCACTACCGGTTCTCCGGAACTGGTCAGAACCTGCTGAATACCACCTCTGAATACAACAGTTCATTTAGTGATTAAAGTTACAATACCACTTTAAAAAGTGAGTTAAGTTATGACTGTTTTCCACACTGATGACCATTGAATATCACCCATGGTCATGAGATCAAAACTCCAATGCTCGACAACGGACTCACACTTATGACCGTTGCAGTGTCCCGAGGTCATATAAAACACTATTTGCGACCTTCTGATGAGCAAAGCCAACATGGAACGGATTCACTTCAAAACTGTGTTAGCTTAACAACGGTAGGGATTTTACTTAACAACTGTGGCAAGAAAGGTTCATTGCAGCATCCTCTCATCACATAATCAATATTGGGATGCTTGGGAACTGGCATGTGTTTATGACCATTGCAGTGTGTGCAACAGTTTTGTGATCATCTTTTGTGGCCTTCTGACAAGCAAAGTCAATGGGGGGAAGCCAGATTCACTTAATGACCATGTTATTAGCTTAACAACTGCAGTGATTCACTTAACAACAGTGGCAGGAAAGGTTGTAAAATGGGCCAAAATCCATTTAACAACCATCTTGCTTAATGTCAACTCATAAAATATTTCTATGGTCTTTTTAGAGTTGCCAATGGAAAGGGAGGGCAGAAAGGGGTTGGAAAGAGCAGTGCAGCAGCTTGGAAATCGATATTGCATTCCATGCGTAGTTTTTCAGAGATAGTAACTAGGTGACTGAAGTTTCTGCCATGCAAAAATCTAACTGGAAAACATGATTGATGACTCTTGGCTATGGATATGTCCCATTGGAGAATATGAATTATGATACACCCGGGGGGGGGGAAACCAGGGTCAAGGGTGACAATGAATGATGTGTCTCAGAGTCGGCTACACCCAGGCAGTGCCGGACATGTTAACTCCCAATAAATCCTTTTGAAGTTTTGGAAGTTTGGCTCGAGACTCATGATTTAATTGGGTTAACTGCCGGAATCCTGACACAAAAATGTTGGGCTCAGTTGGGGTCATAAGTCGAGGATTACCTTTATTTCCTTGACTCAAAGCCCTGTCTCTGAGAGAATCGGCTCCAAGTTGAAGCAGGTGGTGCTGTAGCCATTCTCCCCCTCCCCCCAGTCAGGATGTTTTGCTGCCTGATTAGGACAAGATTGGAAGACTCTGCAGCTGTTTGGCATTGAAGAGGAAAAGGTGCTTCAAAGGGAATATTTGTGTTGCACCTGTTAGCAACTTCTTAAAGCAGCTGCATCTTTTCCCAAGGTTGCACAGCTGCCCTTTGCAGCTGCAGGGCAATTCCGGGAATAGACACTTTTGATTTAAGGAATTGTGGACAGGTGGCAACTGCATACCCACGCATGCCCCAAAGTCTGCTTTTGAGTCTGAACTGCTGCACAGTCCCATGAATTTGGATGGATGGATGGATGGATGGATGAAAGCTGGCTGAATCCAACATTAGACCAGGATTCTAAAAATTCTCAGGGACGACTCACATCCCGGTCAGCACTTTTTCACTCTCCTACCATCGGAAGCATAGCCAGCCGCAACAACAGGCTGCAGAACAGTTTCTACCCAAGGGCTGTCAGACTTCTGAACGGAAAATAACTTCATGTCAACATAGCATGACAGTCTTGCAGGGCGGGCGCGTTGTGCAACAAGGTCACATAGTGTAATAAGATTGGGACTGGGTTAGGGACTTCTGTCCTCACTGTGAGTTGTGTTGTGTGTGTGTGTGTGTGTGTGTGTGTGTGCACGAAGGGAGGCTCAGCCAATCTCATTGTACACAAGTTGTGCACTGACAATAAAGGTAATGATAATGATTGACAGGTCTTTGTTCATCACTCCACTTTTGGGCAGGAAGCTTGTTTCAGATTTCTAAGGGTGATATATATCTAGCGAATCCTGGCAGGGCTGCTGCAACTCCAGGTGTTAAATTCAGAACCTGTGATAAGCTTAATTAAAAAAACAACAACTAGTCAGTCACCTTTTAGGTTCTGTAATTACCATCCAAGTTACCTAAGCTTTTTAATCTTCATTTTCGTGACATGCATTATATTTATGAAGTCTTCACTGTCTTCACATTAAATATAGTCTCGTTATTTTTTATTGTCCTTTAGTTTTTATAATGGTTTGTTTAGTAATGCGTTAATAATTGAGATTGTTCTTGGTGAACAGTACATTTTGCTACATATTGTTTTTGTGCTGGTCTATGGCCATCATGTTGTCTATTTATCCAGCTGTCTGTCCATCCTTAATATTGTATGATGTAATATCATGCTTACATTATTGTTATAGGGGAGATAAGAGCAAGGATACATTCCTTGCAGGACAAAACATATATAATGATCTGTTCAGAGTTTTGCAGCATAAATTCAGTGCCAGAAAAATAAACACAGATGACTGAGGCTTCATTTAACTTCTTTATAAACACAAAGTAAATTTTATAATACCAGTTGTAGATTTCTCCAACATGGAGCAAACTCAAAAAGAAGCAGACATCAGTTTCACTTTAGTTCAGCAGGCAAGCAAAGGAGAGAAGCAGTTTCATTTTCAATAGACAGACTCAAAGCTTAACATAGCTTCAGAGGTGCAGAGCTTAATATAGAGCCACGTCTAGGCTACTTCTAGTTTCAGTTTCCAAACAGTCCTCATGGGCTGACTTAGTTGCTATGCCTATTCATTGGCTGACCTTGTTACCATGCTCTATTCCAGTTCATGAATATACTCTGACATAAGGTACTCCTTGACTTACGATCACAACTGGGACCAGAATTTCTGCTGCTAAGCCAGGAGGTTGTTAAATGAGTTCTATCTGATTTTAAAACTTTTTTTGCCACAGTTGATAAGTGAATCCTTGCAGCTGTTAAGTGCAAGGATTAAGTGCACATAGTCCTTAAGCAAATTGGCTTCCCCCATTGGCTTTGCTTATCAGAAGCCAGATGGGAAGGTCACGAGTGGCGATCATATGACCCAGGATGCTTGCAACTGTTTTTAAATACATACCGGTTGCCAACCACCTGAATTTTGATCATGTGATTGTGTAGATCAGGGGGTGTCAAACTCAAGGCCCGGGGGCAAGATCCAGCCCATGGGATGCTTAGACCTGGCCCATGGGGCTGCCCTGAAAACAGCAAAGGACCAGCCCGCGGTACCTCTGCCAGTGAAAATGGAACTCAGGAGGGCCTCCTCACGAGCTCCGTTTTCACTGACAGAGGGCTGCAGGAGGTGATCATAGCCGAAAACGGAGCTCGGGAGCCCATTTTTGGTGGCAGAGCACTTGGGCCACCACAGGCGCCCCTGACACGAGTGACATCAAGCTGGCCATGCCCACCCTGGCCACACCCACTGAGGGTCAAACACAACCCTGACGCGGCCCTCAATGAAATCGAGTTTGACCCCTGTGGTATAAATGCTCTGGTGTTATAAGTGCAAGGACCGGGTCATAAGTCACTTTTTTCCAATGCCATTGTAACTTTGAAGGATTGTTAAATGAATGGTTATAAATTGAGGACTACCTGTAATTGGACCTAGACTTTAAGCTGGTATGCCATTGAGTCTTTCTTGACTCTAACTATAATTTACACATTCATTTATGTTTAGTTGTGTAAAGCATCTCCTCTACGCTAGACTACGGTTCTTCTCCAATAGAAAAGGACAGGCAGCCATTTCTCTCAAAACTCCTGTAGCGGGTGAACCAATTAGAGCAGGGGTCTCCAACCTTGGCAATTTTAAGACTTGTGGACTTCAACTCCCAGAGTTCCACAGCCAGCAAAGCTGGGAGTTGAAGTCCACAAGTCTTAAAGTTGCCAAGGTTGGAGACCCCTGAATTAAAACACTGGGAGAGGAAACGCTGGATACTTTTAAACATTCCTTGGGTGATTTCTTGTCTGGAATTGCTGAATTCCTTTGCTTTAATTCTTTACTTTTCTCATGGCTGGGATTCAGGTACACAAATCTGAAAATTATTGGTTTGCGTCTCAGTGCAGCAAGAGCTCCCTAAATCAAGGCAGATCCAGCTGAAGGTGAGATTTACAGCTAGATCTCTAGGCTATTTCCAAGTTAGAATTTTTATTATATAATTGCTCATTTATAGAATTTTAGGGGAAGGGAGGAGCTGAAGATGGTTTTCCATTTGCAGCTGACTTACATTTTCCCACCACTTGTGATTGCTTAATGAAGTACAGACTAGACAACACATATAAGTGTCTTCTGACTGCTAGTACCATGCCCAGAAAGATGGAACCTCTGTAGGGAGATCTACTACGGAAGGAGATCACATAGCAATGACTCTTTCCTTAGTTGTTGCTGACTAAAGGGATGCCCAGAGAGGAACTGAGAAGATGACTATTAATCCAGACAGGTTCACTTAAAATTAAAGGCCTCCAAGAGATGCAATCTTCCAAATTGAGTTGAGCAGCAGCTTGTCAAAAGTGGAAGGGCATATTCCATGTATCTAATAGCAATACCACTTAGGCTTGTATACTGCTCCATAGCCCTAAGTGGTTTACAGGGTCAGCATATTGTCCCCAGCTATGTAAGGATAGAGTGCAGCCTTACCCAGCCAGCTGCAAATGTGCTGACTCACAATTCCCAAAGACCCGGGGGCGCAGTGGTTAAAGTGCAATATTGCAGCCTAACTCTGCTCACAGCCTGGAATTTGATCCTGATGGACTCAAGGATGACTCAGCTTTCCATCCTTCCGAGGTCAGTAAAATGAGGAGCCAGATTGTTGGGGGCAATAGGCTGACTCTGTAAACCACTTAGAGAGGGCTGCAAAGCACTGTGAAGCTGTATATAAGTCAAAGTGCTATTGCTATTGCTGTAACCAATGCATCTGAAGATGCCAGGGTGTAGGAGAATAGGATCATACCTGATTTAGGACTTCCTGAAATTCCCAAATAGCTTTCAAAGACATCCAGACTGGCAGCATGTTAAATGACACGGACCCTATAAAAAAGTCAGTCAGAATTCCTCCCCCGCCCCCACAATCATATGAGTGTTCTGAACATTTGAAAATATTCCCTAACTAGCTCTATACCTGTGCTTTGCTATGAAACTATGTGATCGGGCTTAGTTTTTGGGGAGGAAAATAAGGGGGGGCGGAAATTCTGCCTCTGCCTACAAGCATCCATTGGTATTCATCTGGCTAGCGTCCTGTCAGTGTGTGAGAGAGTTCAGGGCTATTTGGAAACTGAAACAGTATTTGCTGTGTGAGCAAGAAGGAGACAGCAAGGAGCCTGGGCATGGCTTAGCTCAACTGTTCTGTACTAAAGCTGCTTGGTGCTGTGAAACTAAAACTGAAACTCCTCTGCTTGTGTTTTGCATTTGGAACAGATTTCTTTTCAGGTGGGGAGGCGGAGTAGAACTCCTTAGCATCAGAGCGTGTTAATAATAATATACGAAATACTAATGCTCTAATGGTCATTTCGAAAAATCCTTTCTCAGTGAGCACCTAGAAGCCAAGAGGAACACATGTGCCAAATTTCAAGTTTGTAGGCTTTATGGTTCTGGAGATTTTGGAGATTTTGTGATGATACATGAGTGGTATTTTGCTTATATATATAGATATAGATTGTTGCCATTCATCAATCTCATACCCAGCCTGGTGCCGTCTACATTTTCAAAACTGATTTCAAGATTTCAAAATTGATTTAAGGGAGGCTGATAGTTATGGGAATTGAAGCTAAAGAGGACTTTAGATTGGAGAGTCTAGCTTAGACCTCCTTGCTTGAGAAGGAAACCCATCCTTGCCTTTTGCCATGCTTTCAGACTGATTGTCCAAGATCAGGCCAACTCAGTTCAGCCATGTCAATTGTGAGCTTATGAAGTCAAGCTGCCTCCTCTACTGTCTACTGAAAATAGTAGATTCCTGTTGTGGGCCTCAGTGCCAGCTGCAGGATTTGGTAACAGAAGTCCTGCCAAACATTCTCAGTGGGCCTCTTTAACCTAGACAGCCCTAGTGTGCATTTTGTTATGCAAGTATGCTTGAGAGAGAGAGAGAGTGTGTGTGTGTGTGTGCATGCCTTGTAACGGATGTGTTACAAACATGTACGGCTGGAACACAACGTGCTCGTTTCAACTGTGCTGCTGCTATTAAAACAACAGTAATGTTGGTCTTTCCCACCCCACCTCCCTCTTGTCCAGGAGCTGCAGAATGTAAAGTACTAAATATATATACAAACACAATGTTTTCTTCTCAGAAACAGAATTAACTAGAATCAGATGTCCTGCAATTTATTTCCTCCTTTTTTTAAAAAAATGTATTTTTTTTCATTTCTAGTAATATAACCACCATGATATGCCCAGGAGGGCTTGTATTCACAAAAACCTTGAAGATGTTTAGATGTTCATAAAACACAAAACTTTTGGGTTTTTTTTTTACTTACATGCGGGAACTCCCATCCCTCCTTGATGTCTGTATGACTGATGGTCAAATTTATAATTTCAGAAATGGAAGGCAAACTTTGCCCTTTCACCAGCAATGTTCTTCCATAGAGTACGTCTTCTTCCTAAGAATAAATAGCCATTCATTTTTTATGGGGGGAAAAGGAAAAGATACACAGAGCAATATTTACAGAAGACTAAACTTGCTTTTCAGATAACCTTCTCCCTTGCTTTCAAGAATTGGCTGTTGTTTATCAACACATCCCTTCATCTGCATGTCTGCTTTTTGGGTTTACTTTCTTGACTGGGTCACCCCTGTGCTGGAATTTGGGAGAAGAGAATGGAACTGGCTTTATAGGTGTCATTGGATGGTGTCATGCAAAGCTTTAAAGATGCTCCAGGCAAGGAGCTAGAAGGTTACTACACTTCCAAACTCCTAGAGGGAAGGTTGGGTATCAATTTAACAAAGAAATAATAACAATCAAAGTAAAGCAGAAACAGGAACTCCATGACTCAAATAAATTTAGTGCTCTCTGAGGGTTTTACTGAGGCGATACATTGGCAACCGATTCCACGCAACACCAAAGCTGAATCTCACTCACCACACAGCTGCCATTTCCTTGCCCCATCAAATGTTCTGCAGAAATGTAGAACAAAAAATGGTGACCAGAATAATTATTGATGTAAACATCACAGCTCAATTTTGATGGAAAAACAGACAATGTTTGGAAAGCAGCAGGATGCCAAGACATTAATCGTTTAAACCAGAATGTATTTGTTTGTTCAATAAAATGGTGGGGTTCAAATTCTTTTACTACTGGTTCTATGGACGTGGCTTGGAGGGTGTGGTGTGGCTTGGTGGGCATGGCAGGGGAAGGATACTGCAAAATCCCCATTCCCTCCCTACCTCACTAACCTGCTTTCCAGCTCCGTTCTCCTGTGCAGGGCAACCAAAGAAGACTCAGCCGATCAGCAGGGACTCGGGAGGCAGAGAATGGATGGGTGAGGGGCCAGTCAGAGCTGGGATTTGCTGGTAGATTTGAGTAGTTCTGAGAACCGCCAAATGCCACCTCTGACTGGCCCCGCCCCCATCTATTCACTGCCTCCCAAGTCCCAGCTGATTGGCTGGGTCTTCTTTTGTTGCCCTGCACAGGAGAATGGAGCTGGAAAGCAGGTGAGCAGGGTGGGGAGGGAATGGGATTTTGCAGTGTCCTTCCCCTGCCACGCCCACCAAGCCACACCATGCTCACCAAGCCACACCCACAGAACTGGTACTAAAAAAATTTGAATCCCACCACTGGAGTGTGTGTGCGAGTGTGCGAGCGCACGCGCGTGCACACAAATACACACACAGAGCCACACTCAGCTCTTGGTTATACACACCTGGTCATTCCTTCACTGACAATCTTCTGTCATATCTCTCGCTACATGTCACTATCTGCATTCACAATAATCGCATTCACATAATTGCCTTCCCACGTTCATTGTTAACCGATCTGAAATTAATCCACATCTCCTAAACAGAGCCTCTCGTCGTCCATTCCATAAAAAATAAAAATGTGTATGTTGGCAGTCCTAAAACAATGGTTTCAAACATACCGATGGGTAGCCCCTTGCATCATCTCTTTTACCACATGAACTTGGGAAAATACCACAAGTGAGCTTTCTAAACTCCTTATGGGGACCCCCTGGCATGCAGGGAAGCTGTCATTACCCTCATTGCTTTGTGAAAGGGATAAAGTGAGACAGAAGGATCCAGGCCAAAAAGAGGGCGAACTCATCAGGGGTCAAGGAGGCAGGGAAGGAGGAGGAGGAGGAGGAGAAACGATCGGTTGGGCTCCTTACTGTGACTCATTCTTCTCCAGATGGCCTGGAGAAGCCCATCTGTGTCTCCCCAGGGTCACACAGGCCCAGTTCTTCTGCTTTAGAAGGGTAACTGTTCTTGACAATGAGGCCAAAGGCCAAAGGCAGGGGAGGGGGCTCCTGCCAAAGGGGAAAAGCCCCATTGTCCCATTAAGCCCAAGGCCAGCAGTGCCAGATGTGTGTGTGAGAGGGGGGAGAGAGAGAGAGGGAGGGAGAGAGAGGGAGGGAGAGAGAGAGAGAGAGAGAGAAAGAGAGAGAGAGGTGTAAGTTTACGTAGCATCTCTAGCAGTGACCTCAATGCCAGAACCAGAGTCAGGCTAACTAGTCTTCCTAGCAAAACAGTCACAATTCCAGTGGAGCCCCATCCCCCACCCCCACTCCCTCCCTTGGACAATCCTTGGTGGTGCAGGCTGTTAAACGCCTAGCACTTAGCTCCAGCTACCTGCAATTAGTGCGGGCTCGAATCCCACCAGGCTCAAGGTTGACTCAGCCTTCCATCCTCTCGGGGTAGGTAAATTGAGGACCCAAGATTGTTGAGGGCAATAAGCTGACTTTGTAAAAATGCCGCTTGGGGGGCCCAAAAAACCCTAGTAATAAGCAGGCATATACAATAGAATGAAGGCTATTGCTGAGCACATGGGATTGTGCTCTAAAGATTGGAAGCCGCCCTGAGTCTCTGGAGAAGGGCGGCATATAAATGTGAATAAAAATAATTTTTTTAAAAAATCCATACGTTTACTTAGGAGGTCCCATATTTTTCTTTTCTGGATTTCCTGCTTATAGCAGCATAGTTAACTGGTGAATATAAACATTTATGTCTGATTTTATTTGAGTGGCAATATAGCACAACCCTGGATATGTTTACTCTGGTCAGTCTCTTCCAAGGCTAGCTGATTTCATGAATGCACCACCCTTAATGTTTTCTTGGCAACAGCACAGAAGTGGTTTGCCACATTGCCTTCTTCTGGGATTTTTCATCTTTCTAGTCTAGCCTGCAGCTTCGGTATTCCCTTAAGAAGCCTTCCAAATCCAAGGACTCACCGGGCATAATATCGCTTAGCTTTTGGGACAAAGTCAGCAAGGTATTGCTGCCTGATTGAGGTGTCCCCCCCCCTGACTTCCTTGCACAACTTAAGAGAATTGTACAGTTTAGAAATCTTATTTTAAAAATATAAAGTTTGGAAGTGACCTTAAGACAAGGGTCTTCAAATCTGGCAAGTTTAAGACTTGTGGACTTCAACTCCCAGAATTCCTGGGCTAACATGACTGGAGGAGGAATTCTGGGAGTTGAAATCCACAAGTCTTAAAGCTGTCAAGTTTGAAGAGCCCTGCCTTAAGACTATCTTAACTATAGACTTAACATGTTTAAAAAAAAGATACAGATTTATATGTGTACTACAGAAAGAAAAACATGAACAGCAGGAAACAATAAAAACAGCGTAAAACTAAGTTGGATTTCCCTCTCAAGTTTCCCTCTAAATAAAAAAGCAGTTTGACCAATAATGGTTTGTTTACTTGCCAGAGAGTAAGCACCATTTCATCCATCAGAACATCCTAGATTCACATTGTTCACACCCTTTGCATAGGAAGCCTTTCTCTGCAGCCATGATTAAAAAGGCATTTAAGTCATTTTTTCTCTTGAAGGGAGGAGATATTTATAAAGATATCAATAAAACATTGATAGAATACCTCTAAGCAGGGGTGGGATGCTACCGGTTCTGCCCGGCTCTATAGAACCGGTAGCTCTGAAGAGCAGCAGACACAGAACCGGTTCTGTGTCTGCTGCTGTTTGGCCCACCACCCACCTGGGCTCTTACCTGTCCTTTATCTCCTGCTTTTTCAACCTCAGCTGCTTTGTGTGGCACAGCTGAGGTTGAAAAAGCAGGAAAAAAAGGCTTTTCAAACACTGCGCACCTGCACGCAAGCGCTTTTCAGCTGTCCGTGCGCCACAGCTGAAGGTGTATTACGTGTGAGCAAAACGTAATCACCGAACTGGTAGTAACACCAGTTGAATCCCACCCCTGTCTCTATCAAATATAATAGCGTTTGGGGGGAATTCTATATTAGAATACAGATAGTCCTAGATTTCTGACAATTGAGCTCAAAATTTCTGTTGAACAGAACGTAGAATAATAGAGTTGGAAGGGACCTTGTTTCAGCAGGAGCCCTATACCATGTCAGACAAATTAGTTATCCAGTCTCTTTTTTTGAAAGTCTCTAGTAATGGAGCCCCCACAACTCCCGAAGTTAAGCTATTGCTATGCGAGACATTTTCAACACCCTTGCAACTTTGAATGGTCACTAAATGAACTATTGTAAGTTGAGGACTACCTGTATATAAGGTAAACTCTTATTCAAATCACACTTGCTCCTGCTGACATGCAGATGAAGTTTTCTTGACTATAATCTGGAAGCTCCCTTTGCAAATCCCTTTTTCCAAGACGATTGCTTACTTCCCAGTCTAGCATACAGTCATGGAATTCCTTGGTGGTCCCCCATCCCAACAGTACTCAGGCTCAAGCCTTCTAAGGTTTTGAGCCCAGACCTGATCAGCCAGGTGCTGCCACCTGCTGAGACATTTCAGTGGACCAAACACATGATTACATTTGTGTGCTGGACTCTTTCTTTCTCACACAAACGCACACAACTCCCAGGGAGTTGAAGTCCACAAGTCTTAAAAGTTGCCAACTTTGGAGACCTCTGCATTAGAGTACCATGGGATTTGGCAATATGGGAAACTACATTATATCTAGCTAGCTTCACATCTTGTACTAAACTAAAATGTAGTTTAGTTTTGGCTTACGTAGGTGCTTGAAGTTAGGGGTGATGTATCCTATGATTACTTGTTCAACAAACCATGTTAAAAATAGACCATGCAATGTGGAAATCAAGTCACTGAAATAAATCAATGATTCCTTTAGATCAGGAGTGACCAACCTGTGGACTTCAACCCTGGACAGCAAGTAACATGGCCCTACAAAATCATAAACTTTTAACATTATATAATTTTTAGCATTTTTTAGCAATACTGTATCTTTTATATGTAGCCCAGGACAATTCATCTTCACTCAATGGAGCCCAGGCAAGCCAAAATGTTGGTCATCTGTTAATTAATAGTTTATTCTGGTAAGGAAAGTAAATCAAATCTATTGGTAGATCTGATTTGTAGAAGATCCATAAGATATACCCAACTGCATAGTAACTGTAACAGTTAAAAACTTCTCCCACCACCAAATAAACCTTTATATTATTCAAGAGCGTATTTTTTTGTGTAGAAAAGGTATGAGATTTTATATTTAAATAAATTTCCAGGCTCATATTTTAATTCTGTAATAATGTCTTGCAGCAAGCTACATTTGGCTAATGCTAGGGATCTAGTTATAGATCCACCAGAAGTAATTTTATATTAGATTCAATCAGATTTCTCCAGAATTTTAGAGATGCTTTCTTCTGGAGATTCTGGTCACTGAAGTTAGGATCTTCTGCATACGTGCAAAGTGTGTGCATGAGTAGCTTTAGCCTAGATTGCCATATCATGGGACTAACTACAGAGCACAATGGCACAAAGGCATAATAAAGGCTTAGACATTTCAACCCTGTTAAAAAAGATGCACTAAATTTTACTGGCTAGAAAAATCTTTCTCACCGCATCAGGATGAGCATTTTTTAAAATGAAAATATGAAACTTTTTTTTAAATGGAGACAATAAAAATAAAATATGTAAAGAACTATTCCTGTTTTGCTGATTCTACACGGCAAACCTCAGGAACATGGCCTGCTTGTGGGATATGCTCCAAGGCAGGTGGCTGGTTTTTGTGGCAAAGAGAATGCAGGACCAGACAGGCCTTTTGGTCTAAACCACCAAGGCCTTTTAAGGTCCCATTCCAGCACTTTCTCATTGCTGGGGCTGCTTCCTTTCCCATCCCAAAGTAACACCACCAGCATTCAAGGTTCTAGCTTTCTGCCTTATGTTTTTCCATGGAAAGGTAGAAGCGGATTTTGGAGACCCAGCTGCAAAAGAAGCATGTTCTGACATAAGCTAAAACAAAGTCCTTCGGGGATGTAAAGATTCTGGCTTATAAAACCAAAGTTCAGGCCTATCTACTGCAATTCTGCCATTCACTTTCTCTTTATATGTCCTGCTTTAGTCGTGATCTAAGTCAACTTTCTACAGCTATTACTATGGTTCATAAACTGGCATTCCAGTTTATTTCAGATGTAACAGGAAACCGCAGTTTAGTCTCTCTAGTTTCAGTATCCTTGGCCCTCCAAGTTGGAGATTGCCGTTTTATTTTTCAGTGGTGCCTATATCAGTTCTTTACAGATTCTTTTCCTGAAAGTTCCTCTCCTCCATCAGCTGGAAGCCAGGAAAGGCCCTGATCTGGAATAACAACTGCTGCAATCCAGACAGGGAGAGGATCCACAATCTCTGCAATATGCTCCTTTGTGTTCTTATGTAACAGGGTCAGCACAGCAGCCATTTTAAAAAGCATTTCTTCTACACTTCAAGGTTAGTTTGACTCTGTTGGATGTGTTACAGCAAATACATCTCGGAATGATATTTACTAGGGGACACAAAGCTTAATATGAATCGTAAGTTTGCATTTCAGTTCTGACCAAATGTTAACTCTGCTTGCTTTGGAGTTGAATGTCAACAGAAATGAAAAGAAAGAGAAGATTGATGAACTAGCTGATCCAACAACAGCACTCAAATCAGCATAATGCAGTTTGCCTACTGCTTTTTTTTTTGATTGGTGTCTTAGGAAAATTAGTTGACTCTGTTCCTCAACCAATCACATCTTTTGCAATTTTTAAACTCTTAATTTTTTCCAAATCTAACTGGTGGACTTTTAATGGATTTAGTGGAGCGTTAGAAGAGAGATACAATAATGCGACCGGAAATATTGAACAGTGCCATTTTAACCATTCTAAACCCAAACAGGGAAATAGGTTAAGGCCGAGGTGTAAATGCATGCGGGACCAGAGCTATATAAAAAACAATTGCATATATTGTAGTAAGGGGTTTCATCTAATAAGTTATCCACTTCTTTGGAGTTTCTGCCTGCCTTCCTGTCTATAAATACAGTACACACCCCTCTTCCGGAAAAAGAGGGCAGATACCTCAATGAGAAGAAACGAACAAGAGTACTACAAGATGGGACGACTTTACTCGTGAATTTACAAGAGCCATCGGAAAGCAGAGCCACTGTTTCCTGTTCGTTTTAGAATCGACTTCCAACTTTTTTTTAAAAAGCCCAGATTCTCGGGGAAGTCGCCGACCTGCAGTTTTAAGAACCCACCGGGCGGAGTACCCTGGTCTGCTTTTTTATATTTTTCTTTTACTCCAAATATAGTCCAGTAACATATCGGGGGTATACAAGTACCCAAGGAACACAAGGATCGCCTTTCTCTATCCCTGGAGTGCTGTACATTCCTTGCAGTAATTTAAAATTTATTTTCCACTCGGGAGGGCGTTGCAGCCTCCCAAACGTAAACTTCAAAACCTTCAGGTCCTCCCTCTCCCCCACCCCGCTCCCCTCCCCTTCTCCAGCCAGCGGTGCCTGTTGGGAGAAGCCAGCCGTCCTACAAGGCGGCCAGCCCCAAAAGGGGCGTGGCCACCCCTGCCCTTCTCTTTCCTCCGGCGCCTGGAATGTTTGTTAGGTAAACACCGCATAGTAGAGTTTTTAGCCACGCCTCCTTCGCTCCCCCCCCACTCTCTCTCTCTCTCTCTCTCTCTCTCTCTCTGGGCCAATGGAAACGCTGGAGCGGTTTCAAGGCTACTCCCTGTGTAAGAGAGCCACTGGACTGGTGGTAACAAAATAACAAAAGCGTCGAAGGTTGCAAGAGTAACAGGGCTTCTTTCCCCAACCCCCCCCCCACCTCCTCCTCGGCTTCCCTCGCCTCGTTTGGACCCTTATGCACGGCGGAGAGCACGTTTTGGTCCGATTTGTGGAAAACCGCCGGGCGGAAGCGAAGCGCAGAAAAGGATCCGGAGCTCGGCTTGTTGTTTATCTGGAGGGAGAGGACTGGAAACCGCCTGTGTCCCATTTCCTCGCGCGCCCGCGCCTGTTCGTGTGTTGTGTGTATGTGTGTGTGCGCGCCCGGGAGAGAGAGAGAGAGAGAGAGTGGGGTGCACCCCCCACCACCACCACCTTTGCTTCAGCCCTGGATTCTCCATGTTGGACCCGATCTGAGGAGCTTCTACACGGCAGCCTTTGCAAAGAGCTTACTGCTCGGCTTTGCAGCTGAAGGAGGAGCGGGGCGCGGACTCCCTTCTCCATCGCGTTCATTCCTTCTCTTGCTTCCTTCCCCCCCCTCCTCCTCCTCCTCGGATATTTCCCTCCTCCGGACTAAAGGATCCCCAGGGTCTGTGGGATTGTTAGATGGAAAGCCGGTCTATCATCACCCAAGTGCAGAGGGACGAAGCCTTGGTCTTTTCAAAACAAGGTAAGGGGGAACTCGAAGTTAGAAACTTGTTTTCTTCCTAGCTGGCCACCCGTCCCGAGACGGGGAGAGGGAAGAGACCCCCCCCCCGTTCTTCCCACTCCTCCGCTTTAAAACAGCCTCGGTTAAACAAAAGTGCGCGCGGGGTGGTGGTGGTTCACTACACTATTGGATCCGTGCAAAAATAATAACGATACTAAAGGAGGAGCTCTGAAGTCCTGGCGTGGGTGGAGGGAGATGGCGTGTTTCTTTAAAAAAAAACTACTTTCCTTCCAAATTGTGCGGGAGGGTAGGCGCGTTTCTTAAGAGAAAAATAAAGCTGCTTCTCCCCCCCCCTCTTTCCGCGTCCGGATGTATCGCGTAGAGCTGCGTTCGCGACTGTCAGTCAATCCGTTTCGATTTTTTGTGGGGGGGGGCAGCGACAGGTCCGTGCGAGATGTCTCCTCCCCTCCCTCTCGCCCCCCAAAATGTCGAAATGGACCGGGCCCTTTGCGAAGTGGGGTGGGGGTGGGACGGCGGGGAGGGGGGGAGAAGTGAACTTGGTTTCCCTTGGTTGCCTCCCCTGGGAACGGCCTTGTTTTGTTTTGTTTTTTTCCTCTCTCGCTTTTCCCCGTTCCCGCGTCTTCCTCCCACCCCCGCCTGGTCCGAGGTGAGGGAGGAAGGCAGGCAGGGCAGAATTTGGGCCCTTCGTGCATAGACCTCTCGCTCTCTGTAATGAGGAAGGGAGAAAAAACTCAAAACGTTTTGTTTTTCATCTCTCTCTCCCCCCCCTCGCTTGTCGCTCTTCCGCGCGTGCGTAGCCAAACAGGCACTTGAACCCTTTCCAAACGTTGCTCTTGAAGCGTTCCGGATTTGGAGCGGGTGGGGGGTGGGTGGGTTTTTTTTTTTGTTTGGTACCCGCCCTTCAAGTCCCAAATCTTAAAAGTCACATTGGAATCCTTTTTTTTTAATTTTTAAATTTATTTTTTTTGGCCCACCCCAGGTCTTTCCCTATCGTCTAAAATGAAGACGAAGCCATTGCGTTGACATACACAAACAACACACAAATACAAACTCGCAACCCACACATCTCCTTAAATCTTAAAAAAGACCGAAAGTGTCGATGACGGCATAGCCATATTCTCTGGGCGACGACTTGCCGTGCTTAGAATATATCCCGAGGAATGTAGTCATAGTACTACGGGGGCTTTTGAGGTTGACAATCCGGATTACATTTACTACATAGCGAGGAAGCGGGGCTACCGAACAGGTTTCCTCCGCATAGTGTAATGCCACCATTTAAATCGATTGGGCGGACCGTGAAATGCCCTGTTGTAAGTCTTTTGAGACTTGTATTTTCAGTATCCCCCTCCCCCCAAAAAAACCCACAAAACAAAAAGGCTTTCCTCTTTGGAGGTTCGCACAGGATTGGATGGGATCGTTGCGTTTTAATGTTGCCACCTATTTATATTGCTTTTCTCCTACCCCCCTTTTTTCGTTTGTGCTGGTGTTTATTCAGCTGATGTTGGCTAACCATATTTTTCTGCTTCGCTATTGGCCAAACGACTCCCCCTCCCCTTGCGTTCTTGACAGAAAGGGTCTTGGGGAGAAGCAACGGGGAGGTGGGGGGTGGGAAAGCTGGACAACTTGTCCTCTGTAGGGTGTAGCTTAATTGCTCTCCAGTTGCAAATCTAGATTAGGTGGAGCTACCTCCACTCTCTCCCCAGGTAAATGAACGTAGGAGGTGATTTTTTTCCCCCTCCAGTAACCTTGCAGATTTACATGCAGCTAAATATGCAAAAGTTATCCCAGATGCATTTGGGCAGCTCTTCCCAAACTGTTGCCTTGCAGGTGGTTTGCCAACTGTGGGAGTTGCAGTCCTACGCCCTATCAGGATGTCAGGTTAGAGCAGGCTGCTTCTGAGGATTGGGCATACCTGCTCTCTGTTGGGGTGGAGAGGGAATGAAAAATGGAGTTCTGTTTCTGCATTGTATTCTTAATTCTGGGCCGTGTCTCCTACCCAGTACAGCTATTATGAGTCCAGATTATTCCCAACTGCTTCTGAATCTTTTGCATTTATGGTGATTTGTGAATAACGATCTAATCATCTAATTGTTGATAACATCCCATTATTTTGTCACTGGTCTTAATAAACGTTTGCCAGGTCAAAAAATTTGGTGCTGTGCAGTCCGCAGAGCTGGATGCGTTTTGTGATGGAATCTGAATTTCAGATGTTCCAAAAGAAGGGGTCATCTATCAAATTCTCTGAGATGGGTCTTTACAAGGAGAAAGGTTGTGAGGATGGTGAGGATGGTTGGAAAGTTGTTATTTGCCAAGAACTCAAACCTGAGTAAATGCAGTAGGTGTCAAGAAAAGTAAAAGGGACTGATTTGGAGAGAGCAAAGTAATCTTGTGCATAATGACTGGAGGAAGACCCACAAAGTAATAGGGTCCTTAGAGTAAGATTAAAAGGCTGAAACGAGGGGGAAATAGCTGGTGTTAAAAGATTTGCTTTGGAATAAACAGTCATGCATAAAATTGAATTGGTGCATTTAATGAAATGCTTCATCATATCCCCCCTTTCTCAATGCCTGGAGCAGTTTCATTGCCAGCTCTCCATTTGCCCTACTACACCCCCCTCCCTTTTTTTTAGTTGTCTCTTTTCAGGGAAATGGAGGTTTTTGATGGCAGCCATCCAGAGAAGCTTGGATATGGGAGCCTCTGGTGAACAAACAAGATGCAAATTAAGCTAAGGCCTTAGCAGGGCCTGCCAAAGTACATTTAAGCCCACTAGCCAGTTTCCAAATACTGCAGCTCTCCCCTGTAATTTAACAGGCAGTGTTCTCTGCAATCTTTGTTGATCAAGGAATGTGAATAAAGGCTTGTAGGAGGACTTGTTGATAGAGGCCTTGGGGCAAAGACTGGAGGCTGGGTGCATTTTGTTAGCAATCTGTATAGGTGGCACCAAATAGAGAATTTTTTAATTGAAAGGATTGGCAGTCAGGTGAAGATTTCTGCTCTTGGGAGAGGATTCTGGATTCTGAACCAAGTCTATTTCTGATGCTGTTTTTTTTTTACTGAAAGAGAACCAGTTTGGTGTAGTGTTTAAGGCATAGGCTGGGGTGGAGGGTGAATTCTAGTTCTGTCTTAGGCACAAAGTCAGCTGGGTGATTTTGGGTAAGTCATTTTCTCTCAGCCCTAAGAATAGACAATGGCAAACCATTTTTGAAAACCCCCTTACCAAGAAAAATGCATGAATCTGGTAGACTTCAAGAATCAAACACAATTGAATAGGAAAGTTACTGAAATGCACTATAGCAATAGCATTTAGACTTATATACCACTTCACAGTGCTTTCCAGCCCTCTCTAAGCAGTTTACAGAGTCAGCCTATTGCCCCCAACAATATGGCTCCTCATTTTACCCATCTCGGATGGATGAAAGGCTGAGTCGTCCTTGCACCTGGTGACATTCGAACTGCCAAATTGCAGGCAGCCTGCAGGCAGCAGAAGTAGCCTACAGCACTGCATTTTAACCACTGCACCACCACGGCTCTTCCACTATAAAAAGTGCTAAATGTTGGGTTTTGGGGTTTTTTTGCCAAAAGAGCCAGTTTGGTCTAGTGGTTAAGGTACCAGGCTAGAAAAAGGGAGCCCATGATTTCTAGTCTCACCTTAGATATGAAAGCCAACCAGGTGACTTTGGGCCAGTCATACTGTC
Source organism: Naja naja (assembly GCA_009733165.1). Taxonomy (NCBI): domain Eukaryota; kingdom Metazoa; phylum Chordata; class Lepidosauria; order Squamata; family Elapidae; genus Naja; species Naja naja. The sequence goes on from CM019149.1 coordinate 164,513,507, forward strand.
TCAGCCCAATTCACCTTACAGTGCTATTGTGGGGAAAATAGGAAGAAAGCATATGTTCGCGGCTTTGAAATATTTGTAAAAAAATTAAAAATGAAGGATACAAATAAAATAAGCTAGTATCAAAAGGAAGAGGATCTGTTGGCTGTGTGCTTAGTTTAAAAGTAGAAAAAGTGGTTTTTTTAAAAAAAAGCAGAGTAACACTGAGATTTCTTCTCAACTATTTCAACATTAACCAGAAAGAAAGAAGAGAACAAACTGGTAGGTGATTGTTTATAATAGCTGTTCCTCAGTTATGGAATTGCTCTTCGTTAAAGGTCACCTTTAAATTGGATGAGTTTAAGCTCAAAACAAGTTGATGTTGATATTTAGAGACGGGTGTACTTTTGTAGAAGAATTATTTTGTGAAACATTGTGAATTGTTGCAAATAGCTCTGAACTTTAGCGAAAGAAGAGATAGAAATGAAACACAACATTTTATATGAAGAAGCATGTGGATTCTGGAAGGAAAACGATGGCAAGCTTATTTTTATTGACAAGAAAAGCATTTCATATCCATAAAAGTTCATCAATGCCAGACAGATTAATAAATGCAAATTTCAGAAATCAGTGGAATCTGAAATGGGGGAAGACAATCCATTCTGTATACAACATGAATGTAGTAATTCAGCTCATATGAATATGGCACAGCCATTGAATCTTTGGTCTAATGTGAACTTGGCTACAATTTGCCATGGGCCTCCAATCAATACTTGCACTCCTCTCCTTTTAGAAGTACATTTTTGGGATGTGAAGTCGATTTGTCAAATAGAAGGCTGCTGCTGTGTATCAGAGTTAGAAACAGGAGAAGCCATACATACAAGCTAGAGAGGACAGAAAAAATGGGTTATACAAAATATATGTACAGAATGCTTTTGGGGGGAAGGAGGGCAAGGGTTTTTTTGGGGGGGGCAACAGTTTGTCAGAATTAGCATATTATCAGGATATCCGTGAGGATAGGCAAGCAGGACTGGCTTCTCATTGTCCAACGTAGTAATATACCAAAGAACAACAAAGGGTCCTTATTGTTCCTAACATTGCTGGGCTTGTGAGGATCGGTCCAGAGCAAAATCTGTCCCAGTTATTACATACCTTCCTAGTTTTTTTAGTATTCTGTATTCTGTTGGAGGGAAAGCGTATGGATCTATTAAATGGGAACCACGGGAGGAATCGGCTGTTGCCATGAGCTCTTTTGTTCTCCTGTAACAAGGATGTTAAATTTTGTGCAGGAGTTGTTAGCACAGACTGATGTAGGAAGCTCTCATGCTTGCAGACAGTAGTTGCTTCTGAGATTGATCTAGGGCGAGTAGGTGATGTCATTCAGGTTTTCAGTTCACCTTCCCTTTGCTGAGTTCACATTCTGGAGCTGGGCATCTGCATCTCATGTTCTGTAAACCATGAACCGCCATTTGGGAGTCCACCCACCTCTGTTCCCAGGAGCATTGGAACATAGCTAACTTTAGTTTAATGGGAAAGGGCGATTTCTATTTATGAACAGAGGCCATGATCCTTGTGTGGCTTTGCTTTTTGTTGTAGCACCCACAGTTTTTTTAAAATTAATATTGAAGACTGAAAATCTGTCTTTGGAATTTAGTAGGAATTGGTTTAATTGAGATATCTGCCATCCTTTTTTTTAATATTCTGTCTTTTGTCTCATGGTTTCAAGAATTAAGAGTTGTTTGGGTAGAAGTTCTCAAATGGTAGGATACCCCAGCACTCGTGTGTGTGTGTGTGTGTGTGTGTGTGTGTGTAGAAATGTATGAAATGGTGGAGAGAAGAGGATCCCTATAGCAGATGAAGCCAGCGAAGTGCTCTTCCTGCACCCCACCCCATAAGGAGAGAGGATTGGTTTCAGAGCCAAACTGCTTTATTTTAATATGTCGAATTAAATGGGAAATGCTTGAACACAGCAGCAAATGTCTTTTTACTGCTTAGCTGCTTTTAGATGGAGGGCTTTGAGAAATTTTAGAAGTTTGTGATAATTATGTTTAAAAAAAAGGCAAGTTTGAAAAGTAAAAGAGACGTTGGTTTAATTTGTACAGGAATGTTTGGAATGGCATTCCTTTCTGTTTAGGTCATACCATATACAGCTTCCCAAAAAGCAAAGGCATCTCTCAGAGCATGCATTGATACAAATTGAATAACTGGAGATTGCTGCCTAGAATATTCCCTAAAGAACTTTTTCCCGAATTTAATGGGTTTTGTATTTTTTACAGATGAGTGCAAAGCTTTGACTGACTTTTTTTTAAAAAAGAAGAAATGAGTACTGCAAGTATTTTTTAAAAAAAAACTAGTTAAAGAATGCTGTGGAAAACAAACATGTGGGTTAAACATTAGGGATGAATACACACAAAGCCTCAGAGATGAACTACCTAAAGTTCCAGGACCTTGTTAGTTTGGGTAAGACCTCCAGAGTTGTTATCCAATTTGAATGTTCAAATGATGGGTTGAAAATCATTAACCTCATGAAGTGGAATCATATAAACTAGGATTAATTAATGCAGTTCAACTTTTAAATCATTTTTTAAAATATCTACCTCCTTGGGAGTATAAAAGTTTTGCAATAATATTGATATATTAATAATAGGCCACTGGAACTTTCAGTTAAATCGTTTACCTGTGTGAAAGACACAAACATGCACACTGTCACACACACTTTTTTTTTAAACTGGGCTAGGCTGCTAATAAAACCTAGGGACTTGTACAAATGGATAATATTAAATATTGCCTTTAATGGGGCAGTTGCTTCATAGCATTGTGATTGTGGTGAGTTTCTTCACCAATGAAGCTTTTTCCACCGGGTAATTATTGTGATGCTTCAAAAGAAAGGAGCAGTCTTATATTCTGCCCCATGTTTTAAAGAGGTAGACTAATGCTTGAGCAAAGAGGAGGGTAATTGCCTGATGAGAATTGCTAAATGGATTTCAAGCATCCTCGGATAGAGTTATTGTTGTAGTTAAAAGGCTCCAAGAAATCCAGTTTTGATTACAGAACATCCCCTTCCAAGAAAATAGTTACACAGAAACTACTTTGAAGAAAATATATTTGATGTCAGCAATGATGTCATGCAAGGACATCTGGTAGAATTTCACATTTGAGCTAGCAGGGGCTAATAGAAGGGACAAATTCCTTTTTTAAATTATAATAATCACAGTTCTGAAATTCCCTATAATAGATTTGTACCTCAGGGGGAATCCTTCACCCAGGATCTGAATTCTTAAAATCCCCACACTCAACATATTAATTAATCTGAAAAACTCCCCTTCTGGCACCATATTTAAATTTAGGAGATAGCATAGTATGCCTGTCCAATTCTAATTTGAGGTTCTGCTTGTTTTTGAAATGTTAACAGAGGTCTCTCAGAAGATATCCATAATGGATTCAACTTGTTGATGGAGTTACTTAGGTATTAGATCAGCCTTCTGCATCTTTGTGGTTATCTAGTTCTGTGGACCTTAGCTTCCAGAACTCTTAGCAATTGTCACACTAATAAACAAATACTGGGAGTTGAAGGCTATATCTCTGGAAGGTGCCCAAGTTGGGAAAGGCTGTTCCAGGAGATCCCTGGAAAAGAGACGGGTTGGATCTGTGCAGTTGGATATATAGGTAGAACAAGTCTGTGGGATGAAATATGGATGGTAACTCATATATGGACGTATGTTCTTGCCATCAAGTTAGTGAGCAATCTTGAAAATAGGTTACAGGTAGTCCTCGACTTACAGCAGCTCATTTAGTGACTGTTTGAAATTACAATGGCATTGAAATAAGTGACTGACAATTTTTCATACTTAGGACAGTTGCAACATCCTATGGTCACACAATCAAAATTCAGGTACTTAGCAACTGACTCATATTTATGGCGGTTACAGTGTCCCATGGTCATGCGATCACCTTTTGCAACCACCTGACAAGCAATATCAATGAAGAAGCCAGATTCACTTAACAACCCTGTTATTACTTGACAACTGCAGTGATTCACTTAACAGCTGTGGCAAGAAAATTTGTAAAATGGGGCAAAACTCGCTTAACAAATGTTTTGCTTAGCAACAGAAATTTTGGGCTCAATTGTGGTCATAACTCAAGGGCTACCTGTATTAGAATCTAAGCATATGTATACTCGGTTAATAAAGTATTTGTCAAAGAGTGAGAAAAGTGGTTGCATGGCTTAAATTAAGACCTGGAGAAAGCTGGATTTCCAAACATTATTTTATATTCTTCGTGCATTTCTTGATATTTTAGCAACCAGATCTAACTCCAGAGGGACTAGAAAGGCAGTATAGAAAGAACCAGAAAAGAGGGGAGGAAGAGGCTTTTCACAAAAGCATCCGGTTGCACAATTGTTCTTTGAAATTTAAAACATGCTACAGGAGGAAACTGCAGCTGATAAAAGGAAGGAACAGGTTAAAATGCTCCTGACTCCAGTGATATATACAAAGTTATGTAAGAATTATGTAAGAATTGTGAGCAAGAATCTCCTATCTCATTCTTCTCCACTTCAAATCTGCCTTCAGTCTTCAGAAACACTTGCTTAATTATTGGAAATTATGGATGATACATGTTTTCAACTTGTTCACCAAAAGATTTGTCTTGTTTTTTCCTACATAAAGGGGTGTTTTTACCTGTCGTTTTGTTGAAAATCTTGTGACCTGTCATTTACTAGTACAGTATTTCCTAAATTTGGCAACTTTAAGATCTCTGGTTTTCAACTCCCAAAATTCCTCAGCCAGCATGGCTGGCTGGAGAATTCTAGAAGTCAAACACATCTACAAGTTCATAAGGTTGGGAAACACTGTGATAGAGTCAGTAGTTTGGGGACTCAGCAAGGTTTTTCCCTCCTAAAAATATCACAAAGACACAAAACATTTTCCTGCCTTCATTTGCTTAAAAGCTATTCTGGTTCCCCAGTTTTCCCCGCATTGTCTCTTCATCTGGGGAAGACTCTCCATAGTGAAACATTCAAGGAAGGGCAATTTCTGAATTTCAGTTGCATCATAAGCTATTTTTCTCACCCCGCATTTCCTTCTCTTCCCTATTCATTAATGAATTATATGATAGTAGTATGCAAAATTACAGGAAGTTGACATCCAGCTATTGCCAGTTAGCACTTAATTTTGTTAGAACCAGCAGGTTTATGCAACTAGCTACTAACAGAGAGAATACATGATCTGTTTCTTAGAATCATCTTAGAAAGTGGTAAGGCTGGGCTGATGCCTTGTTCACCTTGTATCTAGTAGTCCTGAAGGTGCTTTTTTTGAAAGGCAGTTGGACTTTCTTAGGTTTTTTTTCTTTGAAAACATTTCACTTCTCATCCAGAAAGCTGCTTTAGTTCTTCAGTATCTGAAGAAGCTTCTTGGATGACAAATGAAACATTTTCAAAGAAAAAAAAAGTCCAAGAAAGTCCAGCTGCCTTTTGGAAAAAGATCTTTGGGACAGTCGTGACCTGGGCAATTGAGAATCTCCATAGATATTTGTATCTAGTAGAAACTTCCTTGAAATGCTCAAACAGGACATGTAATCCTTGCAAGCTGGTTTTGTGGTATGTGCTGCTTTGGAATATGAAGTCTTCGCTTAGCTAATGCATCAGCTTATTTTCCATGCATTAAAATGTCAAAAAGTGCTTTAAGCCCCCTTCCATTTCATGCCTCTGGACTTGTCAATTTTAAAAATGCCATGACCAGAAAAGCTTAGAAGTAACTCAGCAATAAAAATGTGATTCCAGCAGCTAGGAGCTTTCTCTTCCCACGCCGCCCTACATCCACAACCAGAGATTGAGCATCTGAAAGTCAAGTCTAGAAATTGGAGAAGTAATATATGTGAGATTCCCCTTCCCTTCCCCAGCCTGGATCTGCTCAAAAGGAAGTTTCTCTCTGTCTTCTGCTGATAGGAAGAAGAGATGACACAGAAAAGACTTGTTGATGATGAATCTATGGCAGGAAAACGAATTTGTCAATTCCCACTAACTTCCATCACCCCTGAAGCCTATCGTGCCAGCAAAATTCAAGAGGTGTTATTGGGAGGTGGATACATTAAGTCATGTAATTCAGTAAGGCTGTTCTAAGTTGCCTATTTGTCTTGTCAAGAAACACTTCAAATGGTGGTCATCTCTGGAGAACTTCATGAACCCATCTGTTTTCTTATCAAGACTACGAAATGGTTGACTCTTTCCTTTTTCTGAGATCCCTACCCTATCCCATCTGTCCCACAATCCGAGAAGCTTGGGATTTCCTAGCGTCTCTTATTCGGTAATCAGCCAGGATCTGGCATTTGTTGCCACCTGCTTTGGCAGTAAAGTTCTGTATTGGACGGTTTACATAGAATGAATGAGGGAAGTGCAAGACGGACTGTCTATCCACAGCAGCTGCAGCTTCTGGCTTTTATAGGGTAAACAGAAGATTGAAAGGAAAAGCTTTCCACATCTCGCCGAACCCACCAGAATCCTCAAAGAGGTCGATACTGGGAATACCCGCTAACTGCGGAATGGAAACTGTTCAGCTGTTCAAACTTGACAGTGAATTTCTGAGGTTACGTCTGTGCGAATGGGAGATGTTGGGGATATTCTTAAGGGACATGGCTTCCTCTGCGCATACTGGGAATTTATGGAGGTAATTAGTGGAACAGAGTTTATTTATATCTGTATCTCATTGGCTGGGTCCATAAAGCCAAAAGTAAGCAGGGCACATTAGAACTAACAGTGTGAAGCAAATCATTGAGAATACCCAGCTATTCCCTTTGGTAAGAAGAGTTCTGACTGAATAAAAGATTAGTATTGCAAATTTTTGTTAGTAATCTATATACTATTATTAAGAGCATCAGAAAGTGGGAGGTGTGTTTATTTCTTACTGGAGAATTTAATATGTTTCGTTTTCTATACCCACATGCATTATTTTTTTGAAAGTTTCTGAAAGACATATGACTTTGGTCCCAAAGTGTATTTTTATACTGTAGTTCTGCCTTCCATAAGGGAGGAAATGGCTCCTCTTAGTATATTTAATGTGCATCCACATTTCTGGCATTAGGTTGTGTAATGTTAGCACTGCCTGCATTTTGTGGACCCTGTTGCTAGCTTCCCTCTGAGGATATGTCTTCCTCTGTTTATGTGCAGCATTAGAAAATGCACCAAAGGAGTAGTGCACCAGGCAGTCTCAAACCAGGCATAATAAGCTAGTAAGATGCCATAGTATTCTTTTCTGTATGTGTTGACAAACCTTCTGGAAGTTGCAATCTTATCATCGTTGTGTGATGGTTTCCATTTTCAGTATTGCTGTTAGTTCCTCTGAAGAGTTCAGTTTTATCAGGACAAACACTTTGAGTGGTAGGTAGGAAGGACAATCTGCTACTAAAGGAAGCTGTTGATTCTGTTGCCTCTGTTAAGTTCTTCTTTTTCCTTTGAAATATGTGTAAACCTCTATTCTCAAAATGCAATGCAGTATTGCCACTGAACCAATGAAGACTTGTGACAGGAGTTGGAACAATCCCAGATGCATGGTTGAAGGGTTGCCCAAAACTGTGTGGTTGATGCTAAAACATTTGCTTCTGGGCATCTTTTTAAGAGAGAGGTGCTTGAGTTATGGTTCTTCTACCCATCGCATTGCATGTGTTTTGCTGTATTAGGTTGCCGGGGGTGGGGGGGGGGAGAAGCCAATGAGAAGCTGCCAGGATACCAATCTATTGCTCTTACAAAGCCTCTGAATTACTATCTCCTCATTTTTCATCCCTTGCTCTGAAAACAACCTTAATCGCTTCATACAGAAAACAAAACAATATAACCTTTTTATAATCATGGCCAACACGTTATCATAATTATTTCCACAGCTATTTCCAAGTTGTCCTCATGAAGCAGGAGGTGGTCTTATCCCACTATAGTTGAACTGCTGACACATGTCATCGCAAACGGCATAAGGCTCGTTTTAGCTTTTATTTTCTGATTCCTGCTCCTCCTATTGTAACAGGCACTTCAAAGAAATAGAAACAGATTTGAAACTATGCTGCAGAAATATGTCCGTAGCCATTCCAATTCCCAAATTTGCTCCTTGCAATTGAAAAAGATAACTTAACATTCCTTCAAAGGCTTAGGCTTTGGCAGATCTCCAAGTTCCTCCTCAGAAGCTAGTAATTGATACTAGACTAAGATGGCTAAAGGAAAGGATTGACCGCTAGCAGGGTTGAAAACAACCTGCTCATGATCCAGAGAGGAGTAGTTCTGTCCTTTATGCTTCCTGACATAACTGGTTGTTAACCAGCAGTAGGGAAGTCATTATCTTCTCTCATCTCTATGGAGTGATGAGCTGTAGAAAGCTGTAGCCTTACAACTGGCATTAAAATCACCTCTGTAACATTACTAAAATGGAAGCAGTCTTCTGAAAGTGCAGCTGCTTATTCATGTAATAAAGTGCAGCTGAGTGCTGTGAAGAAGATGATGGGGAATTTCTCCTTTTCCCTCATTGCAGAACCATGAAGGATTTGCTTCCTCTGAAATCCGTGCAGAGATCAGACCGTTCTGGGATGTGTCAAATAGGCGTCTGCATATAAAATACGAGGTGAAGTCAGGGAAAGATGAAGCAGGGGGGCAGATGCATCACTAAAATGTTGTCTGCCTTGGAATCTTCTATCTCTGATTGCTGTTATTGGACATTGGCCAAGATATGAAGGAACCTTTTACCTGTGTAAGCAGCCTGTTTGTGAACAAGTTCTGCAAAAATCTAATTAATGAGCCTGGTGGAGCATGGAGCGTGGAACAAGGAAATTGGTTTGAGCTACTGGTAGGATTAATGCACTGTCTTCTGCCATAGTTTATTGGAGAAGCCAATAAACAGCAGGGATTAATGGACATGCTAATGGAGGTTCTAAGTCATGGCTTACAAAATGTAGTAGCTTTGCACGCTCTAAGGAGGTGAAGAACTCTGTGGTCCAGTAACAGAACATCTAGCGTCTCGCAAAGGTTTCAAAAACATAGTGGACAAGGATCAGATGGACATTTCAGACTTATCTGTTAAGGGAGACATCAATATTCATCGGGGGAGAGGTTTTCTGAAAAAAGGGAGCAATCATTTCATAGAAAAACCACCTTAATGAACTCACAAATAAATGTGGGCTGAGGTATACTAACTTAGTTTCCAAGATTCTGTAACCCAACTTCCCCCCCCCCGCATTATAAACCTGATTAATGAGACTTTGTGTGAATCTTTCTTAATTATGCTCAGCAGTTAAGAACTTGACAGGATCCAGTTCTGTATGTCCCATTCCAGAATAATCACCCCTGACATCAGAATAGTCTATCACCTGGCCATCAAATTTTACACACAAAATGGTTCACATGATATTAAACAACCAAACAAACCTATCATGAATCCATTCTTCTCTCAATCCAAGCTACCTAATGGAGTTGTTATTTTAGGTTGATATCTTGAAAGCTACTGTAATTGGAGAAGGAACTACTATGTATGTTTACTTCAGCTCCTGGAGAAAAGATGAGGGAGACTAAATTAAATAAAAAACATAATTTCTGGATTCATCTTAAGTTGGGAAATGATTATTCAGTTCTGAAACATGGTTTAGAATTTGGCTTGGTTCACTGCTGGTAACCATAACTTCTCTCCAAAATGATAGTTAATTACAGCTTTCCCAACTTAATTGGACTTGTGCAAAATGAGGATCCAAAGATTGAATACAGTTGTTTGCTGTATATCTTGAGTTAAGAAACAAAAACATAATTGTCCAAAAGGGGGTTAGCTGTAGGCCCCATAATATGTCAAGTTTTCCTTAGAGGTGGGGCTTCTAATCTCTTTTACGGTTGGGTAACTGAGGTGCTCTCTTAGTTCATTTGATTTTGCTTAAGGCAATGGAACATTTAAATGCAATGTGGCAGTCAGACGTTAACAATTGGCCTTGAAGGAATTTGTCCTTGTGTTGTGCAATGGTTTGATAACAGTAAGAGAAGATAAGTCTTTATCTTCTGAGCTGATTATTGAGATGGATTGTCTAACATATTGAGAGAACAGGATTGCAGGAATGGTTTCTCTAGAATGTACTCTTTTCTTTGAAGAATTTTCCTTGTAGTAGACCGTACTAACTGGTCTTCCTTGATTGTGTTCCTTCAGGAACTAGCACATATAACTTATATAGTCTCCAGCAAGTCTGCCCATTGGCAGTACTAGCTGGGATGATGACAGTTGTAGTTTAACATAGCTAAATGATGCCAGATTGGGACAGCTGGTATAGGCTGTGCCTAGCATATATGCCTATTTCTTCCTGCAGACTTTAAAATGGTTCTTGCTGATTTTGTTGATGATCCGGGGGACACTTTTCCCCTAAGAGACTGCAACCCGTGAGTTCGGATGATACAGGAAACGAAAAGTTTAAAAATATGCATCCTTGTATTTTCCATCATCCCTCACCCCATTCTGCTGAAATAAGAGGAATTGGGAGCAAGAAGGAAATCTCCAAAGCTTTCAGGCAAGCTGCTATGGGTCTTTATTAAGGTTGCTTTGTTTTGTCTTCTTGGTTGTGATTGGACATTGTTACTGTTTTATTGGGCTCAATGTTTAGCAGCAGAGTAGATGTTTTGTCTGCCTAAGAACAAATATCTCCAGTCTCCTCTTCTTGTTATTGTTGTTATAAATAATTTTATTAAGAGTTTAAAAACAAGGTTGTAAAATGATACAGAATCAGGAAGAAAAAGAAATCAAAGACAGGGCTAAAAAGCAAGAAACAAAGAAGTAGTGCTTTTTTTTACAGCAGCTGTAAGTATAAATATAAATTTACTCTTTTCTAAAATAAGTCATTTCTTCCTTCTATAATTTATCCTGTCTAATCATGAAAACCATAAATCATAAGTTCATTTTTTTTCATTTTACACAAAAAAAATACATAAAGCAGTCAGCCATAAACATAGACATTGTCTTCTCTAATCAAACAAGTAAGTTTGGTTGCCTCAGCAAGTTTTATCATCTTTACCAACCATTGCTCCATTGTGGATATTGCCAAGTCTTTCCATCTTTGTGCATTCATTCAATAATCTTGCTACTGCTGTCAACAAAGCTCCCCCAGTCTCAACTGAAAATGGAAATTACAGGATATTACTTTCAAAGATCTTCTGAGAGAGCCATTAGGAAGTTTATTTCGGACAGAGTGCTAAAATGGAATTGAAGGTCCAGGGACCATCCTGTCTGGAAGATACACACACACATGTCTCTGATGAGTTTTCTGATCAGTCTTTGCAGTGTTTTCTCGTTGATTTTTCTCTTCCTCTTCTTTTCAGCTCTTTGCAAGGTGTGTATGCTGGCTGCAGCAGAGTCAGAGTTCACCAGTTAGAGCTACCAATGTTGTTTCCCACTAAGGGTACCTGCAAAATGAAGATGGTTTGATGCAGTTGTATGGACTTCACCCAGGAGCAACTGGTGTCTCCATGCATAGAAACTAACTAGGTGTGCACAAACAGATAAGGGGCTCTTATTTACATAACTTGTTTTCAAATCTTTTGATAAAGTTGCTGGATATGCTTATTCTGGGTTCAGCTGTTTAGCAGAATGAACAACAAGCATCATAGCACTAAATTCTGACCTATGTATTTTTGATATCATTGCTGCCAGTTGTTGCTCCACAACACACTTACGTCTAGATACCTCATGCAAGTAGGTAAGTCATGATGTTTGGATTATGATGTCACATTTGTTTTGTCATTACACATACACACACACAATGAAAGAGAGAGAGAGATGCCCATGGAACTACTGTGATGCCCACAGCATATTTCATGAAAATATTTTGGAGCTTGGAATTTTTTTTGTCCATATAACCTGGAAAGGGAAAAATGACTATAATGAAGGCAAAGTGAATGTAGAGCCAAAGGAATACATATGAAGGGCATTGAGTTGAAGAAAATCATAGCTATGAAACGAGAAATTCTCCACAATGACTTTGTAGCTTTCTTTGGAGTTGGCCAGAAAGGATAGCCATTCCTTCATGCAAAAACCACATTCCAATTTCCAGCCCTGGAATTTCTTCTGTATAGGTGCTGACCAAGCCTGCTTATTTTTTTTTCCAAGATAGCCATTGGATACAGCAGCTCAAAATAGTCAGAGTTTATACTGTGTGTTTTGTCTGATGCTTTTTGATTTCCAACCGAGCAGGGTTAGTACATGGCAACTGTGTACAAAGATAGTATTCTGAGGAATTCTGGAATGTTCTGTTCCTCTTATCAACCATGCTGATCCACCCATTATGGAGTGGTTCCAAAATTTTCCAGAACCAAATAATTCATTGTGATTGTGTTCTGGCTGAATTAATAAGATCTGTAAAAGGAAACGGAACAGCCTGGTGTTTCCTAGAACAATAGATTTTGCACATTCCTCTTACTTGGGTGGAAGACAACCAAGAAATCCCCTAACTATAGACTAACTAGGGAAGTTCGGGGAAAAAACCCAACTGTCTCAAAAGACATTTTATTATTAAATGTAATATTAAATAACACTAGTGAGATAAATGCCAAGTGATTGTAAATTTGCATGGTCATGTATTTAGCCTAGGTTAGCCTGCTTCTAACCTGTGCTATATAAGAATAAAATACTGGTGATGTGGAAGAGGTTTCTGTAGCTCTCTAGAGGGAAGATGGGGGTGTAATAAAATTATTCGGTTGTTTTTGCATTTGTTTCAAGGAACGCCCTAAACAAGTTTAACAAGTGCTTCACAATTAGATAGAATAGTGCCTGCATATTTCCCCATTTAGCTTCATACTTTCAGAGCCTTTTTCAGCCTGGTGCCCATCTGATGTATTTAACTAGTTAGCATTCAGGATGTGGAGGATATGGGATTGTGAGAGGTGATTCTCAGTTTGGTGAGAAGACTAGAAGCCATTTCCAAAGCAATCACTAGGGAAAACCTTCCTCACCTACATGTAAGAGCCAAGCTTCCCTGCTTTTACATTGAACTTGTGCAGGCTTTCACCGGAAACATGCCATTTTAATTTGCCTATATATACATTTCTTACATGAAAGTAGAGTCCCTGTGTGGTTACTAACCTTCTTCCTGATTTTAATAATCAGAGTTTTGAGAAATTTTGAGAAACTCTTTCTGCCTAGGTTGCTATAGAAGTCTGATAGAAATCATAGATTTGGAGTACGGTTAGATTGGATGAATCTGGGCTAATGTTGCCCATGACTGAAATTATATATTAATGCTGACCTTCCTATTATTCCCATCAAGGAATGTCTCCTTCCTCCTTCCCTATGACAGTCTACACAAAAATAGGAAAAGATGTCAAAAGCACGGGGAGCAGCAATCCTATTCAAGACTTACTTTCTTTGTTTTTTAAAAATAAGGTCATTGTGCCATTCTAATAAGGTAGATTCCCTACATCAGCAGCCCCCAAACTTTTGGGCACCAGGGACTGGTTCAATGGGAAAAAAATTGTTTCATGGACTGGGAGGGGCGTGGGGTTCATGTGCTACTAGATCCTGTGCATGTGCAGATAAAGCTTCGCTCACTTGCATGACCCGGTTCCTAATAGGCTGCAGTCTGGGGATTGGTGACCCTACATGAATTCCCTAGATGGGGAAAAAAACCATTTGCAAGGTGGATTAAAGGTAAAAAAACTAACCTTATATCAATTTCCCTCATTAAATCCCTCCCATATATTTTTCCATAGAAGGAAAGAAGCAGGGAGGGAGGGAGGAAAAGAAGGAAGGAAGGAAACCTTAAGATGAATAATGCATTTGGTGCTGAATTTGGTTGTAGCTATGTGTGTGGAGGCAAAGAATAGATCTGACCAAGTTCGATGTTTTATTTTACTAAATTTAAAAATAATGGTTTGGTCCCAGCTGCAATAAGTAATGGTTTCTTGGCAAAACAGCTTTCAGAAAGGCCTCTGAAGCTGGTTTTAAAACCTCCTGCAGAAAATAGGAGTTTTGTAACTAAAGATACCTTACTTAAAACAGACCTTCCAATTAATACATTAGGAACACGGGGATAACATTTATGCAAAAATTCTCCATGGTAGGAGGGAGAACTGGAGAATGACGTAAGTGCTAATTCTTGAGAACAGAACTTCCTTTTTGAAAGAAACAGTAATACGTGTTTTCACCAAGTTGTCTTGGCTATTCTGGCAATAGGGGAAAGTTCAGCTGTGGGCAAGCAGAACATATACCAGCAAAACCCCTGTTGTCTTCTTATTCTCCACCTTCAGATCCACACAACAATTCATCAAGTCTCCTTCTCTGTTATATGGAGATACAGAAAATCAAACCTGTCTATTGCAGTCAAACTCTTTGTAACTTGGGTCAAATAGCATATTTGTTCAAGATTAAATCCAAGATGGCTGCTGTTTACATCAACCCTGTGACTTGAATTTCAAGTGTACAAGAAGTCCATATGAAATGTGTTGTTATAGCTGAACCTTTTTAGATATAAGAGCTAATTTCAAGTAGGAGGTGGAATTTTTCTTCCATTGGAAGTTTGAGATACATCAAGATTGGGTTTTGGTCTCCAGACCTGTAAATGATGCAGAGTTTATATTGACATTATCATTGTCCCCAAAACCCTCTAAGATTAGTCTTTAAGAAAGCAATAGTAACACTCTTGCTGCTGGATCTCAGTGTAACTATATAGGTAATAAGTGCCACAGACAGCAACCATTCATAGTTATGTTAATGAAAAAGTAACTTCATGATAAATATTTGCATTTATGACCTTTGCTGACCTGCAAAGCAAAGGAAACTTGAAGTAAGAACCCAAGGGCAGTCACATTTCACATAGTGACCACTTCCTTTAATGACTGAGTTGCCAGTTCCAATTCTGGTTACTCATTGAAAACTACCTGTATTCAAGCTTGATTAAGGCTCCTGGAATTCTATGTTGTCTCTGGAATTACCTTGTATTTTCTTCAAAAGGAAAATTCTCCTTAAGGTTGAGCTCAATGTCTACTGGGATTTTTCGTGGCAACTGTACAGAGGTGATTAGCCATTGTGCCTTTAAGTTTTTTTTTAAACTTCCTAGTCTAGCCTACAACCTAGAATTCTCTGGTGGTCTCTCATCCAAGTATTAATTGATCCAACTCTGTTATATGGGTGGGCACTGTGCTGCCATCTGCAACTTTTAAAAACATAATCTGCAGAGGAAAAATCTATGGGTGTTTTCATCTCCTTACCTTTTTAATGTCTGTTTCTTTCCCTCACTGTTTCCTTTATTTTTAGAGAGTTTGAAACATCGTGTACTGAAAAAAAACAGCCAACCCCACCCCCTTTTAAACAATTAACATTCTTTCCAAGTTAATGGTTTATATGTTTTCAGATTTCCCCCCCCAGTACACAGTAACAAAAACATTACGGTACTGCTGTGTGCATAAACATCTACATTGTTATTTTACAATTAGTTGCATTTTTTAATAATAAAGAGCATATGGAAGATAACTTTTTCAGACAGCTTTTCACTTCAGAGAGAAGCAGAACTTAAGTTGAACTGGGCCTGTTTTCAATTGACGCTTACAGCGTGAAATCGTAGCTTGGATTTCTAGTGACTAAGGTGTGATGTTCCCAAGTGTTGATAGTAATATTATTAAACCTAATAGCAATTTTATTTTCTCTGGACAAAAGACAAGTGCAGTTTCCCCTGACATGGCTTGGATACTTCAGTGGAACATTCCTGTAAGGATATTGACATTTTATCTGTCAGAAAGCAGGATAAGAAGGGAAAATTTGATTGTGCTGGAAAATGGGACAGCGGCCCTTTCAACAGCACAGATCAAAGGACCCACGTCTTTTGAGTTTGTTTGCTGTTCAGCCTAGAGCCACCTTCCCCAGGCCAATGTCTTTCAGAGGCTGGAGATGACAACTCCCACTCTTTCAGGCCTACTGGCTTGGGATATGAGAGTTGTAATTGCTTGCATCTGGATGTCAGGCTGGCCTGGCCTCATTTTGGAATCCATGCAATAGCTTCTACCACCCCTGTTGGTAAAATAGCTGCTGTGTTTGTCAATGTACCAGTTTCAGGTGTGTCCCTCGTTAATATTTTGCAGCAACATATTCTTAATATCAAGGCTGCAATTTGCCAGAAGAAAGGATGGTTTGTTTTAAGTGAGTGATCATGGATCTTTTAATTCATTTACATTGCATTAAATCCCCCCTCTCTCTCCTCTCCCCCACCTCTTCAAAGAGTTTTCAAAGCCACTCCCTTTTAGCAATTGTGAATCCCAGATTCTTGGGGATTGAGGGCCAAAATCGTTTGGGGCTAAAAATGCCAGACTAGGGCTGGGAAATGCTTACATTCTTATTTAATGATAAATTATTCTCAATTTTCTATAAAAGCACAATCTTGAAATGTATGCAAGTATTCCTTGACTTACAACCACAGTTAAACCCAAAATTTCCATAGCTAAGCAACAGCTGTTAAGTGAGTTTTGCCCCATTTTACAACCTTTCTTGCCACAATTATTAAGTGAATCATCACAGTTGTTAAGCTGGTAACACCGTCATTAAGTGAATCTTGCTTCCTCATTGACTTTACTTGTCAGAAGGTTGCAAAAAATGATCACACATCCCTAGAACATGACAATTGTCATAAATACATGCCAGTTCCAAATTTGGGTCACATAACCATGGGGATCTTGCAATGGTCGTAAGTGTGGAAAATGGTCATATAAGTCACTTTTTTCAGTGCTGTTGTAACTTGGAATGGGTCACTAAATGAACAGTTATAAGTCAAGGACTGCTTGTAATCTATGGCGATGGTTTATTTCTTAAAGTTTTCGGATTGAGCAGGTTTCTTGTCCTTTTCCTATTTTCCAACGTGCAATTCAGATGACCTTCTGAAATGAAAATGTGAATGTCTGTCTATTTCTCTTTATTCAGATATCTGAGGAGATCTTGAACTAGTTCACACACCATGCTTAGGTGGAATTCATGTCACTTAACTGAAATTTATTTGAATATTTAAAACCGTATCTGGCATATTATTTGCTGTTAAATCTTAAACCATATCTGAAAACAAAGCCATAGTTTGCTTTAAGCCTTTTTTCTCAATAATTGCAGGTGCTTGCCAGTTGTGTTCTAAATTTTATGTGTACCTGGATTTAAGATGACACTAGACTTGGTCACCCCAATAATTTCAGCATAAACCAAGCCTTGCCATCTCGCTGCGTTTCTGATGTGTTGGATTTCAATTGCTAGCTGCATGTTAAGGATATTAGTTGTTGGCTGAACGCTTCTGGAGGCCACTGGATAGGGGAAAACTCATAAAACATCATGGTACCTCCTTGTACCTCTTTCAAGTCATGATTGAAGGGTGACAATTTCAAGTGCAGGGTTTAGTGGCCTCCAACATGCTGAATTGCCATCAGAATGGCGCTGCGGGTGATTAATGCTGCAAGTTGTCTGAACAAATTACATGGCTTCTTTGGGCAAATAGGTTTTGGTATGTCTGTTTTAGAAAATATATATATACATCTTATACAAGTGGGGAGAGAGAGAGAGAGAAAAGAAAGGAAAGAAAGAAAGAGAAAGAAAGAAAGAAAAAGAAAGAAAGAAAGAAAGAAATTAATTCATTCATTCTTTGGAAAGAGCTGACAAACTGGTGAAATTCAGCAATGCCTAAATAGCAATCTGAAGCCAGATTCCATGTATGGATCCAAATAATTGAAAATGTCATCACTTGGATATTTAATTAGGTCTGAATATATGCTTTTGGAGAGGGGAAATCAAACATATGAAATCGGCTATCTAAACAGAAATCCAGTTTCAACCGGCTGAAAATTAGATGGGTAAGAAAAGCTGTTGTAGTAGCTGCTTCTTTATGTGAGTTAAAAGCCAAAGACAGCATCTTATTAGCAATGATATTTGATAGGGAGTGCAGTGCCACTCCTGTTACTGGCTTTTAGCGTGTGGATCACCTTCTCTCGGGATTTGATGAGGTAGAGACCCAATGCATTGTGGGGCAGAAGTCAGGAGATGCAGTTTTTGACTCTACCCTTTGGGCTGGTTCTTTCCTGTAAGCCCAACCCACCTCCCAGTGTTGTTGCTATGGGGAAAAATGGGAAGAGGGAAACCTTGTATTATAGTAGTCATCAGTCTGTGATCATGATCGAGCCTAGAATTACAATTGTAAGTCATGCCAGTTGTTAAGCCGATCATCACATGATTGACCCAGTTTTATATATATTTTTGTAGTAGTTGTTAAGTGAACACCATGGCAAACCCATTGCCCACTTGTTGGCAGTCTCAAGTCCTTTCCTTGTCCAGACAGGAATGATCAAAAAACTGTTCTACTTGCTAACTTCATTCTGTCACAGTCATCAACCTTCAGTGTTGTGAACATTCTGATTTAGTGACAAGTTGGGACCAGCAAATCGGTCATTAAGCAAAGTATTCACTAAGTGAAAGCATAACTCTGCTTACGATCAGTTTTCAGTTTTTCTTCTGCTTTTATAGACCTGTGAAATGTGAGGATTGATTGTAAAGTTTCTTTTCTATCACCATAACTGAAAATGGTTACTAAATGAGGCAGTTGCTAAACAAGGACTAATTATATTCCAAGACTGAGAAAAGGTATGGAAGCAGTTGGACTTACCATGTTTCCTATAGTTATAACAGCACAGTGCAGAATATTGAATGTGGAGAATATTGAATTGTAGAGTGGAAAACAATACAATCAATATAATTAGATATTACTTGAAGTACAAGGGAAATATTTACACATTAATGGTATCCCAGATTTGGGGTTTTCTTCTGTGTAAAGCAGGGGTGTCAAAAACGCGTCACGGCATTGTGACATGACATATCGTGACTTTTCCCCCCTTGAGTAAACCAGGCGTGGCCAACGCGTTATGCATCGAGCCTGCGGGCCACAAGTTTGACAGCCCTGGGGTAAAGGATGTATAAGATCAACCTATGTGATTTTCATTACACTAAAATTGTAATGGCCAGCTAGCTGTCAGCATATAATATTCTTTAAAAAAAGTCAAGCAGACTTTCACTGGTTACTACCAACCTAGCAGTTTGAAAGCATGTAAAAATGCAAGTAGAAAAATAGGGACCACTTTGGTGGGAAGGTAACAGCGTTCCATGCATCTTCGGCATTTAGTCATGCCGGCCACATGACCATGGAGACATCTTCAGACAGCACTGGCTCTTCAGCTTTGTAACAGAGATGAGCACACACACCCCAGAGCCGGAAACAACTAGCATGTATGTGCAATGGGGAACCTTTACATTTACCTTTACTACTAGAATGAGAGACTACCAGGAATTCTAGGGCTTAAAGCTAAAGAGAAAAGCTACAAGAAGTCGCAACCTATTTCCTTATTATTGCCGTGAAGTCATCACCTTGGGCTTCCACCATCATGGGCATCCAAGGGACAAGTTTGAGACAATCCCTTGGATGAGGTGAGGATGAATTCCTTCATAGCACTGGCATTGTAGAAGTGGTTGACCATTGGAATCGACTATGATCCAGCATGGATGTAGCTCAGCAACCATGTAAAACTCTCTTGGATAGGTTAGCTCTGAATATCAATTGAACACATGGTCCAAGGCCATTTTTTGACACACAAGTTCATGGTGCTCCTTTGAACCAACCTGGTTCTAAGCTGTGCCCTTCTTTGTGGTATCTTCTTTCCAGTGCAAGATCCAGTGCACTGTGGGTTTGGCTGGGAGGAGACAACTGAGTCCCTCAAGAGATAGGGCGGCATATAAATCGAATAAATAAATAAATAAACTTCTGTACTAAATAGATTTTGATTACTTCTGCACTTGAACAGGGTTCACAAATCTGCATAAAGCATGACATCTGCCACTTCGGCACTATAAACTCTTGCTTCCTCTCCTCCTCAGGAGGTAGGAAAGAAAGGGATTGTTATGTCTAGGATGTACTGCTTAGTGTGCCATCTACTTTGGACACAAGATGGGGTCATGGCTGGATGTGACTATTAGTTCTACAGAATGCCTGGTAAACATCATTGGCCATATGACAGCTGGGGAGTGATTGACAGTTTGGCCAGATGTCAGAACCATGCATAAGGCAGAAACAGAGAAACTATATAGAATAACTTTCATTTTCCTTTTTCCCCCAGCCCCCCTCCACCTCTTCCTGTATGTTGTTGACTGCATAGAGGCATAAAGCATATTTATTTTTCCCTGTTCATTTTTTTAAGAATGTGTTTGTGATTTACAAAAATGTAAACAATAGCAACACGGTATCTAAGGCAGTTAATTATAGCTAATACACATGAACACACGGAGCGACAGAGCAGTTTCAAGGGTAACTGCAAAAATATTTTCATGAAAAGAACGATGGAATTCTGTTTCCCAGCAGGTCTCACTTGTCCTCTGCTGATGGATTCCAGGTGGATTTTTTTGTTTCTACTTTTTTCCCCCTGTCACTACTACGTAGTTATTTTCATTCCTCCCAAATTCCATAACGAACTAAACTTACGCTCAGAAATTAAATTGGATTTTTTAAAAATTGATTTTTTTTACATCCATTATTTTGAGCACCAAATCTGGATCCATTTAAAATGTCTGCTAACGTCTTTCTTGCTCCCTTTCTCATTTTTCTTTTTGAGAGCAGAGTTATCATTAAAAAAAACTGGAATAACAACAACTTGTGCAATTTTCCTGTTTGTCCCATTGTCACAATTTTGGCAACAGCAGGACACCCCGGGTCTGCTGCTATTTGTTCAGGAATCAAAACACAGCCGAGCAGCCTGAAAACGCTCCAGATTGTTGTCTTCCAGCACCGAGAGGCCTTTAAAATATAAACGCCATTTTGTAATTAGTTCCTGAGCAGCCTCTAGCTCTGCTGCGATGTATCATGGCAGTTGTACATGGAGGAAATCTAACCTCCCTTCCTAGAGGGGGATTTTATACAAGCAGACTTTCCTGCTTGGGTTTCAACTAAATCTTACGCTGAGGCAGTTGGATGGTTTATTCTGAATGCAATATGGTTCACACAATAGACAGAGGAATGGAGGTTGCTCAGGAATAGGGCTCATACAAGGTTTCCGGTTCAATCCACCACATCAAAAGATTTCCACCTGAAACCCTGGCAGAGGCTGGATTCATGCATTGGCAAATTGGCAGTTGGCAAATCTGACTTGACATACTGGACCTGCCAAAACAAATCCTATTAGGGTTTAATGTGAGGTGTCAATGCAATTAGGACGAGGAACCGGTTGCCCTCTGGAGGTTGTTGAATTACACGTTGGTATTGTTTATTATTGACTTAGCTAGCTGGGAATTGTAGTTCATCATTTGGGCAAAAGCAATAGTGGCCACTTGCTGCCAGTATTGGCAAAATTGAACTAAGTAAGCCATCTGGTCCACTTCTTGACTTACAACCACAATAGAGCCCAAAATTTCTATCGTTAAGTGAGATATTTTGAAGTGGATTTTGCCCCATATTCCTTTCTTGCCATAGTTGTTCAGTGAATCACTGCAGTTGATAAGTTAGTACCTCAGTTGTTAAGTGAATCTGGGTTCCCCATTAATTTTGCTTGTCAAAAGGTGGTGATTGAATGGTCCTGGGACACAGTGATGGTCATAAGTACAAGCCAATTGGCAAACATCTGGATTTTTTTTGTAATAATATTTTTATTTTTACATTTTAAAAACATCTCTTTCAGTGAACAATGTGGTTACAGGTTTTTATATTTCAATGCAAACATGACCTTAGAATATATTTATCTTTCACATTCAATTCTATATCATATCTTTACTTCCATTTTCCATAAATTTTCTCCAATATTCTTATTTTCTTTCTTCCTTTTTAAAAATTCATATTTATATGCCACCCTTCTCTGGAGACTCAGGGCAGCTTACAACTTTTGGAGCACAACCCAATGCGCTCAGCAATAGCCTTCATTCCTTTGTATATGCCTGCTTATTACTAGGGCTTTTTGCCCCCCCTCCAAGGGGCATTTTTACAAAGTCAGCTTATTGCCCCCAACAATCTTGGGTCCTCAGTTTACCTACCCCGAGAGGATGGAAGGCTGAGTCAACCTTGAGCCTGGTGGGATTTGAGCCTGCACTAATTGCAGGCAGCTGGAACTATGTGCTAGGCGTTTAATAGCCTGCACCAAGGCTCTTTTTTATGCTTATTAAATAATTTTCAATTTATATCTTAACTTAATTCCTTTTTCTTTAAATATTCTCACATCTTATTTTATAGTCTTAACATTTTTATTTTTTATTCTAAATTCATTGTACCTTTATGCCAAGCATCTGGATTTTGATTACATGATCATGGGGATACTACAAAGGTCGTAACTGGTAAAAATAGACATAAGTCACTTTTCAGTGCTGTTGTAACTTTGAACAGTTAATAAATGAATTGTAAGTCGAGGACTATCTACATAAAGTGTCTTAGGGTATTCTCATTGATAAAACATGTGGCATAGGGTGTTGGACTGGCACCAGGAAAATCCAGGATCGGCCACAGAAGTAGCTGGGTTGTTTTTGGACCGCATGCTTCTTCTCAACTCAACCTAACTTACACAGTTCTGAAGAAAATTTTGAGGAGGGAGTACTTTGTTTGCTGCCTTGAGCTTCTGAAAGAAAGCTCAGACACAAATCTAATAAACAATCCCAGGAAAACCTCACAAAGAAAGAACTTAGTATGAGCCTTGTGCCATGCACCGTCGTTGCTTGATGTCTAGTTGCAAACCAGGAGAGGATATAGAGGAAGGTTAAATGGATTAGACAGGTTTGGGGGAAGAACGGTGGCTGAGTAAGATGAAAAACCTCTTACTAGAAGTTGCTGACTTGTTTGATAAGGCCATCTTGTAGCTATGAAGTTTGGTAGTTGTGGTCTACTAACAAGTTGGTAATAGGAAAGCAGGAAAATGGAGGATTCCTCTAGTGATTTCATTTGCTTTAATGATAGGCAGCTGAAGGTGTGAACCAACCTTTACCCCCACCCCCACTGAAGAGTGCTGGCTGCAAGTTAAGTAGAAGACTCTTCTTGCAGCACCAGCCGCCCATTCACACCTGCATCTTGTCATGTGATGACATGCATGCATGAACTTGTCTGTAGAATAAATGGTACATTTGCTAAAGGGAGTCAGATTGCCTTTGACTCCTTCAGCCATGTTGGGCTTTGCCTTTGCTAACATAAGCCAGATAAGAGACAAGGGAACTAACTTGTCTGTAGGAGAACACCAAATTTTGTAGATTCCCCATGACTATTCTTCAGGCCATTTTGTGTATCTACCTGGAAACTAGTTTTGTGCAGTTTATGATAATAAAGTGTGAACCAAGAATCAAATGAGGATGTCATGGGATTTTCTCCGGTGGCTTTGCCAAGATAATTTTATGTAATGCGGATGGAATAGAAAGCTTTTTTGGGGTGTAAATCCACTGTTTTCAAAAAGGTTTTAATGAATGTCTCTCTTCAAACTTTTAGTATTCAGATAAACTTCTGCTATCGTGCTTTCAGAGTTACTGATGTAGGTCAGGGGTGTCAAACTCATGTCGTCATGGCAGAGTCACGTAATGTATCGGGACTTTTTTCCCCTTCGCTAAACCGGGTGTGGGCGTGGCCAGCATGTGACGCAGGCCGGGAGTTTGACAGCCGTGATTTAGGTGATTTTTTTTAATTTGAAGAGCAATTGCTGTAAATGGTGGCTTTTGGGGCTAGGAAAAGTTTGAAGTGGTGAGCACACACTCCTTCTCAAAAGTGTAGCCACCATTCAAGTTTGATGCTTTAAGTTATTCAAGAGCAAAAACCTGAAGTATTTGGCTTTCCAGTATTTATTTATTAGATTTTTATCCCACTCTTATTATTTTTATAAACAATTCAGGGTGCTCAATACACCTAATATCCCTTCTCCCTCTTATTTACCTCACAACAACAACCCAGTGGGGTAGGCTTAGCAGAAAAGAGTGACTGGCCCAAGATCACCCAACTGGATTCCATGCCTAAGGTGGGACTTGAACTCACGGTCTCCTGGTTTCTAGGCCAGCACCTTAGTTATTATACCACACTGGCTCGCTAATACTAGGACTACCCTTGCATACTATCCGGAGATTGCAGCTGGTGCAAAATGTGGCGGCGCGGGTGGTGATGGGAGTTTCGTTCTCCCATGTTACCCCCTCCTGCGCTGTCTGCATTGGCTGCGGTTGTGCTCGGTGAGATTCAAGGTGTTAACATTAACATACAAAGTCCTCCATGACATGGGTCCAATATTTAAGGGAGCGACTCCCGACATCAAGTACTAACCGCCCTGTGCGATCACATAGGCAAGGACTCCTTGGGGTCCCATCGGCTGGCCAATGCCGGTTGGCGGTCCCCGACGAGCCTATTCTATTGCAGCCCCTGACCTCTGGAATCAGCTTCCCCGGGCTCCGTCTGGCCCCTGACCTCCGCCTTCGCCGTGAATTGAAGACCTGGTTATTTAACCAAGCCGGGCTGTGACCCTTTGGGGGATGGCTTTTATTATAGTTTTATTGTGTATTTGTGTAATTGCATCTTAATGGGGCTTGTTAGTTTAATTCTTTTTTAATTATTTATTGTTTCCTTGTTTTATTTGTGAGCAGCCGAGTCTTCGGAGATGGGGCGGCATACAAGTCTCATTAATAAATAAATAAATAAATAATACCAAAGTACATGTCTGAGGTTACACAAATGGCTCATCCTTAAACATAATTTATGTTTTTTTCCCCAGTCTTTCAAGTTCTCTCTGTCTTCTGCTAACCCTTCAGCCAGCCTTCGGTGGAACTGGCAAGGAGTGATTCCATTGGCCAGAATTTCTTGTTTCCATTTCTTTGTTTCCAGTGTTGCATAAAGTAGTCAGCAGTCTGGTCACAAATAAGGATATGTCGCAATATAGTTTGTTTGGCTTAATATAGTGCAGTCCTACTATTTTATTTTTATTTCTGTGAACCAGACTATCATGGTTTATTCAGCAAAAAGTGGTTACATTCTAGCTAGGTAGATGTGTTCATTACATATCAGCACATTTAGCAAAAAACAAATTAGATTTTTGTTTCCTGTTAAGAGGTTTGGGGAAAACAAAGAGAAGGAAGTACTGCCTTCTTAATCTTTCCCACATGATCAGGAAATAGTAGAATAAAAATAGAATAGTAATAGAATAACAGAGTTGGAAGGGACCTTTTAGTCCAACCCTCTGCTCATGAAGTAGACCTTATACTATTCCAGACAGATAAATTAAACAAACAAAATGTTAAAAAGTTACGATATTTATGTAGTTACTTACCAGGCACATCTAAATTATATTAAAGTAATCAAAATATCTTTACAATCCCTAAGGCATGCCACAACTTTTGAGCACCCCTAATATTTGGAAATTGAAAAATTTGACATGCCTTACATCCAGTCTCTTCTTAAAAGCCTCCAGTGATGGATTACCCACAACTTCTGAAGGCAAGCCATTCCACTGGTTGATTGTTAATCAGCTAATAGAGAGTTGGCTAGAAAGAAAAGATGGCGGCTGTTCTTGGTTAAAGGACAAAACAATGGAGATAACGCAGCCAGCTGAAATAATGCTAATAAATGGAGAAAGCATGTGTTTGCACCTTAAAAGCAGCGGCAGGATTTGTTACAGTATTTGGCCTCGCATACAGTACAAGTGGAGCATAACTGGCAGGAGACTGCACTGATTTGAAAGAATCTCAGTGTGGTGAAGATAAGGAATAGTATAGTATAGGAAGAGCCTATTGGGAAAAGTAATTTTAGAGCTTCTCTTCTCCTTTGTTTTTTCCCTCCTACCAGAGGTGGTATTCAGCAGGTTCTGACCAGTTCTGGAGAACCGGTAGTGGAAATTTGAAGTAGTTCGGAGAACCAGCAAATCCCACCTCTGACTGGCCCCACCCCCATCTATTCTCTGCCTCCCAAGTCCCAGCTGATTGGCTGGGTCTTCTTTGGTTGCCCTGCACAGGAGAACGGAGCTGGAAAGCAGGTTAGTGGGGTGGGGAGGAAATGGGGATTTTGTAGTATCCTTCCCCTGACATGCCCACCAAGCCACGCCCACTGACCTGGTAGTAAAAATTTTTGAATCCCACCATTGCCTCCTATACCTCTAGTATCCTGAGGCTTATCTTTAGTTCACATTGTAAATGTAGGCCAGGGGTGTCAAACTGGCAGCATCACATGACGTATCGGGACTGTTTTCCCCTTCACTAAACCAGGCGGGGGCAGGGCCAACATGTGATGCATCTGGTCCACGGGCCGTAAGTTTGACACCTCTGATGTAGGCAGTAGAACATTTTAGACACAACTATTTTATTTATACTCTGTTTTTATTATTTTTATAAGTCAAAGCGGCAAACATATCCAACACACCTTCCTCTTCCTATTTCCCCCACAACAGTAATAACCTTGTGAGATGGGTTAGGCTGAGAGAATGACTAGCCCAAAATCACCAGCTGGTTTTCATGGCTAAGGTGGGACTTGAATTCACAGCCTCCTGCTTTTTAGCCTGATGCCTTGACCATTAGATGTGGCTGAGCTACAACTGTCAGCCTTCCTTGTCATTGATGGTGCAAAATTGAGAGGGCTAACTTTACTGTAGCCTTTTTTTCTTTCTTTTAAGCTCTGAAAGGCTAGGAATCCAAAAACAGTATTTTCCTGTTCCTTCCTTATTGTATTGCCCATGTAAGAATCACAGTTGCAGAAGAGCTTTTATCTTCTGCTTGGGAAAAGTCCCATAGTGTAGGGAACATGCATGTGGAAAGAAGGCAAGATATAAGGTAATCCTTCACTTAAGGCTGCTCAGCAACTGTTCATAGTTACAATGGACCTTTCTGGGGATATTATGACCCAGTTCTGATTTTTTTGCACACATTTGGCAACCGGCCTGCATTGTTTGCAGTGTGTCATTGTTAGATGACCTTTTAAAAAAATTTACTTCCAGTTTTTAGCAAAACTGACTCATAGCAAACAATTTGTTTGCTTAACATCCACAGTGTTTGCTTAACTACTCTTGGGGTCGCTTTATGTCTGCCATAAAAATAAAATCAGGATGGTCACATAGGTGACTTGCTTTATGACCATGACTACTTAACAGCCATACTAGACAGGCTCCGTTATGGTTGTAAGTCGAGGCTACCTGAAAATTCCCTATACCCATAAAACTTGTAGGCCTAAAGGGTAGCAAGTTTTAAGCAGACAAAGGAAAATTTTTGCAAGATATTTTGGCCCGTGATTCCAAGAGTATGTTGAAATAATACAGCATTGAGTTTTTAAAATCCCCTTATTGTAGAAGTTTGCCTTTCATGGATGAGCATTTTATGATACAATCAATTTATATTTTCAGTTGAAGTGGGCAGAATGCAAAATACCTTTCTAAACCCGCAGAAAGTGTGTACATTTAGGGTAAAAGTACTACAGAGAAAAAAATGCTTTCATAGTGACATCTTTTTCTCACCCAGTTAGCATGTTATAAAGATTTGTGATTGAATTTGGGGCATTGGTTGGATAGTAATTATGATCATTCTAGGCTTTGGGCTGTGAAACTAAGAATACAGAAACTGGTTTGGCAGAACAAAATCTCCAAAAGGCAGAATTTCTATTAGCGAGGGAGGAAGATGGATGTACTTTGAGAATGAGAATAGGCATGGAGAGACAAAGTGTGAGTTGCCTCAGTGCCTGGTGTTCAGTTTTGGGGGGGTTTTGCTCAAAGTACAGGGCAGGAGTTAAAATAGATGCTAATTACTTTTTAACACCTTAAAACATCTCCTAATGGTGCAAGGGCTCTGTTATCTAAGCAGTATATCGAGGAGAGGTTGAATCCTCATATCTTTTCCCTGTCTGAAATTATCTACATTTAAGTGTCTGTTGCAAACTATGATGTCACCAAAGTATCAAAACATGCATTGTGACATCACAGCAAAGCCCTATCCTTTTGTACCCGCATTGTAATGTTGCGTGCAAGTATGAAGGAGTAGAGTTGGGTCACAGTGTCATAGTGCACACGTTCTCACCTATCTTTTCCCCCTTTCTTTGTGACCCTGAACACTTTTTTCAATTTAATCCAAGTTCATGAGATAGAAGATTCCTGGATCCCTCTGGAGAAAAAACCATTTAAAGAGATCTGTGTTGTACCATTAATGAAATATGAGATATTTATGCTTAATAATTATTGCTTATTTTTGCTCTGCTCCTCTTCCCTCCAGATCTCTTTCATTTTATAACCTGATTTTGCTCTATGAGCCTACATGCTGGAATTACCTTACATTGATTAGCTCTGCACATTGTGCTGAACCATAATTTGCTTGGCCATAGTTGGTTGACTAAGCCATATTAGGTTGGTTTTAAATAACTTGCTAACTTACCGCATCACGTTGCCGTCACATGACGTTTCATGACATTTTTCCCATACATGGAGCTGGGGTGGGTGTGGCCTGCATGTGACACATCTGACCCATGGGCTATCGGTTTGACACCCCTGTGCTAAGCAAAAGCCCCCAAAAGCTGTAGCTTAGTGTGATGTCAGCCTGAAGTTCCTTATCAACTGTAAGTTTTTTTTCTAGAGAGGTTTGTTATGGTCCCCTTAAAATCTGTGCATTGCTTCTTCATTATGTTGCTTCAAAAGTCAGAAAAAGAACCTTGAAGATCTGTGATGGAAGGAACAGAGACATACATTGGAAAGTGCATGTTTGATTTTTATTAGAAAAGTGCTAGATGTGGAGTTTCTGTCTTCTGGCAATTCTTTGCAGAGCATTGAGTGATTGATAAATTTGCTGAAGAAGATTTACTCTTCTTATCTTAAAAAGAAGTTTCCAGATTTTTTGGGTAACCAAAGACATGAAAGTATGTAGACGACTCCTTGTGAAATCTCCAACATTAAGCGTGTCCAACATTTTGATTTTTGAATTGCACAGCGATACCTTCTTAGTAACCTTTTTGTCCTCATTACAATCCTGTGAAGTTAAGTTCATGGTTGAGTAGAATATTTTTCCTGGGCCATCTGTAGTCATTGACCCAAACTCAGCCAACATGTTTTTGCTGCTTTCTGTGACTGATAGTATCCAAAACTAATTTGCAAAGAAGGCAAATATATGTGCACAAATTATTTTTCAGATCTACTTTGAGGATCAGAAATGCCTATTTGAATTTACCTTGTAGGGTCTTGCTTGCTGCCAGTTATAATATCTACTGCAGATATACCTTAGCTGAACTTGACAGCTTTCAGAGAAGGTATGGGACAGACAGCAGGAGGAGAGGAGAAAGGAGGTGGAAAAGAGAAACTGGTGGCAGCAGCAGTGCAGATGAAGGAAAAGAAAACGTATTTTTTTATAGTGCCTATTGCCAGCTTTTAATTTTGCTCCAGTTGTTGCAATATTGACTGGATTTTTTTCCTTTTAAACTAGGGTTAAGGTGCAGTTTGCTGAAAGCATGAAATCAACAAACATATTTAGTCTCTTGGGCCATGGTTTAACATTTCCCAAGATAAGTTTTATCATCCATCGCCAAATTTCGTTCTTTAGTTAAATGTTAACATAAGCCTTCATGTCTACTTCAAAATCCTATCTCCTATCCTGGGAAACCTTCAGCAGAGACTTCAGCCTTAATCCAGAAGGGAAACAGTGCCTATGAACAAGTAACTAAGTTCTTCAGTCAGAACGGAAGAAACTTCTTGGATGAGAAGCAAAACGTCTTCAAGGAAAACCAAAGGCCAGTTGCCTTTTGAAAAAGCACCTTTGGGACAACCATGACCTGGACGACTGAGAAGGAGAATTCACCATCACCTAACATAGTCTGTTCCATTATTGAACAGTTCCTACTTTAGGCATTTTTTTCAATTTACAGCTAAAATTTAGTTTGTAGTCAATTAATCCTTTGATTTCTTCTGTCTGATTTCTTCTGTTTGATTTCAACTGTTTTGAATAATACCTCCTTCTATGTGACATACTTCAGATGCTTGAAGACAACTGACATGCCTTCCTGCAATCTTTTCCAGACTAAATACACTTGATATCTCCAACCATTCCTCCAGCTTGGTTGCTTTCCTCTGGACATACTCCAGTCTGTTAGTGTCCTTTCTAAAATACGTCTAAACCTGAATGCAGTATTCTAGGTATGGAATGACCAGTGCAGATTATTCAAAAGCAACGACTTCTCTTGATATTGATGCTATTTTTCGGTGGATGCAGCAGGATTCCATGTAATTTTTTGCAGCTGAATCATATGATCGGGTCATATTCAGCTTCTGAGTCCCCAAGATACCCAGGTCCTATTTGCATGTGCTGCTCTTTCTGATCCTGTATTCATATGTTTGATTTTCTTATTTGATTTTCTTCATTGAAATTCAGTTTGCTTCTTTCTGCCTGATGTGTTCCTACTGATCCTGTGAAATCTTGATATTATCCTCTGTGACTTTTGCTAAGTCCCATATCCATCACAACTTAACAGATTTTGTGGTTTTGTTTCTTAAAACGCCAACAACACAGTGTCTAGAATGGACCTCTCCTCTTTGCTCTTTGACTCTTCAGCTTCACAAGAAACCCTTGGTATAACCCCCCGTCAGATGCAGTTACTCTCTGTCTATTGAATGGTGACCTAGTCCAGTCCACATGGTTTTTTTTTCTGTCAAAATCTCATACTTAATTATCTGTTCCAGAATTTTCTTAGCTGTTGTCATCCCTTCCACTTGAGACAAGAACTTAGCTTTTATTTAGATGAAGCTGGATTAGACAACCTGATCCTTAAACCTGAAATCAAGGAGGAGTAGATAGCTACTTGGGTCTTCCTTGCATTGACAGGTTTTGTTTTCTTGTTAACCTAGATTCAATGTATGTTTCCAGAGGTAAATCAGGAGTATGTTCTGTGATCATTCAGCAGGTAGGGCATTGCTCACTCATGGAAAGTGATCAGGAAAGTGCAATCTTGATAAACAGTGAGCTCTTAACAAGACCGCATAGGTAACAATGGCCAGTTAATTCACATCAGTTTCTGCAACCTACATAGATTCATATCTTGGCTAACAGCACCCAACCCTCTGAGCCACCAAGTTAATGAAGCTCCCTCAAAATATTTGGAGGCTGTCAGATTGTCCATTCCTGCGATACATTTTAGTCCATCAAAAACTAGCCCATAATGGATTACAAATATCTGCTGACCATCAGTTATCATTCTAATCATGCCCTGAACTTTTCAACCAACCCCTTGATGCCCAGATCTGTATCTCTGGCTTCCCCCCTCCCCTCTTACTCAATGGAAGGTTCTTTGGGATTCCTAACAGAGCAAATGAAAAGTTTTCCATTAACCAAGGCCAGAGCCAGAGGGGCAGTGTCTGACTTCAGATGGCCAATTTGAAGTGTAAGGGTGTATCTATGGATGTATTTCTGGATATTATACAGTGACCTTGAGAATCCCAAGGGTATCCATCCAAAGCAAAGTCTGGGTTTAATTGGGGGGGGGAGCAGTTCCCTTGTAGGTTTGGGGACATAAATTTGGTATGGTTGTTTTCTGATAATTTCTTACCTCCGTCACATAAGAACAAGGTTTGTTGCCTTTTAACATTGGAATCTCTCTTAGACTTTCTGCTTCTCTTTCTTCCAATTTGTTTCACATACAAATAGGATTTTGATTACTCAGCCTCTAAGAGATCCTTCCGTAGTTTGCAGAGTGAGTATGTCTAAATATCTCTGCTTTTGCAGAAGTTTTAAGACTTCAGTTTTCGTTGTTTCAAAGAGTCCCTGTTTATCAATGGCAAAGAAATAGAAAGCAGTATGGTACTACTTTCTGTGTTGTATCTTACGGAGTATTTCGAGTTCTACATGTATTGCAGTTGAAGAGTATGAAAAAATATTTACCTTTAAATGGAAACTCTTGGGACTTCAGTAATGCGGAGGAATAATCAAAACTGTGCAGATCATTTTAAAAGGCTTTGGGGATACGGTATTTTGGACTATCCATTGGGCCACTTCATTCTTCGTTGCTTTCGTACAGATGGAGGTTACATTCCCACATAAGTCAGACTTACAGTTTGGATTTGATGGTTCACAGTGCAGTTTTTTGAAATCGCGGCGCTGTTACATTCAGAAAACCTGGATCAACTCTTTTTGTTGCAAGAGAGGCCTTGCAGAATAATTTTTATCTACTGTAGTGGAATGTAGATAAACAGGGTTAAGTTTTTGAATTCCAATGGAAGATGAGCCGAGCTGCATCTTCCAGGCTACAGTGCAGGTGTGAACATTGTTAGTCTTCTTATAGACCTCTCTGAAGTTTGCAAAATCAACTATAAAAGTAAATTTGGGGCTACAGTATTGTGCTTACTTCTAGAATACAGAGGGAGAGAGAGAGAGAGAGAGAGAGAGAGAGAGAGAGAGAGAGAGAGAGAGAGAGAGAGAACCATACACTATGAGAAGATGCACTCAACATTGTATGTTTAGAAGGAATTTTTCCTAGCTATTTGGGAAAAATGCATATTAAAAACAAAACATGAGAGAATGCATGTAAGAACAAACACTCACTAAATGTAACACTGTCCAGAAACGATCTGCTTTTTCCTATTCATTGGGATGAATCATTCCAGGACCTTGCTCAAAAGCCCAGCAACGACAATCACTTGGATAAATCCAGTACAAAGAATGAGTGTATATGGCTAATGTGTTGTAACAAAATATGGTGGTGGTAGGGCTTAGCTCTCCATATCCAGTCCTACTGGACGGACTCATGAAAGCATACATGGCTTGTAGAGTGCAACCTACAGTTCTGCCCTGGAGTATCTAATTGGTCCTGTGGCTCCTGTGTTTCCCTGTTTCTCATTGCCTGCCTATGAAATTGTCCCATTTCCTTGCATGGGGAGCCTCATGCTTTTCAGCCCCTTTCTTTAGTAATCCTTTCTGGATATATTCTGTCTGCAGTGACCCAATGGCCACAGCCCGTGGCAGGTCAAATTAGTGCAGTTGTCCCCCTACCTTTTTTTTTACCTCTACGTAATTCCATCCAACTGTATTCATGTGCAGGTAGCCCTTGACTTATGGCCATAATTGAACCCAGAATTATGGTCATAAATTGTGTTCATTAAGCGAGTCTCTACGTTACCATGCCCGATTTTACAACCCTTTTTACGCCAGTCATTAAGTGAACCCAATGGGTCTTTTTTTTTTTTTGCTGGAAATCAGAAATAAAACACTGAACTTTGGAACCGGGTTGTAAGTAGCTGTGTGGAAGTCCATTGTAACTTTAAACGGTCGCTAAACGAGCAATTGTAAGTCAAGGACTTGCCTGTAACCTACGTAAGTTTTCCCAGTTTTCTCATAAGTGTCAATGATGGATGAGCATGCATGGATTGGTCAATATTTGTGGATCTATAGTGCCACCTGCTGATTTCTCCTGAACATTGTGAAAAATTGGAGGCAAGATTCATCCTCTTCATTATTTTCATAAGCTCTGACAAAATGAAGTCCTTTCCCCAAAGCTGACTTATTGACAGCAATAAAGCAAAGAAGAGAAGAGATGTATTGATGGCTGATGGATCCATGTTGTTGCCCCACTCTATGTAAAGTACAATTGAGAATGTGAAAAAGGATTCTTTTTTTTGTTTAAAGTTGATTATTTCTGACTAATCATCATCCAAAGTCCCTGTGATTAGCTTGCCAAAAATGCTTACCTCAGGGGGATGAAAAGTTCTCCTGAGCTGCAGACCTGCAACAAGTTCTTATTGTAACTTTTCTTCTGTTTGTAGTGTTGGTGTCCAAATCCTCTCCAAAGAAGCCTCGTGGCCGGAGCATCTTCAAGGCTCTTTTCTGTTGCCTTCGTGCACAGAATGTGGGGCAGACGGCCTTTGGCAACAATCATGGGCTGCATAAGGAAGAGACAAACACCATTGCCAAGGTGAGGAAAGTGCGCAGGTGCGGTGACAGCTGATTCCGTCCACTTACCCAGAGGGCTTGCAAATGCAACTAGTGGGCTTGGGAACTACTTTATCTACTTTCTTTTTCTTTCTGGATTCTGGCATGCCAGCTGTTAAGTGGGTGTCCTTAGGATTTAACCTCTACCTGCTTCCCCAGGCATCAAATACTCATCTTGCAATTCTGTCTCTAAATGTCTTTTCTTGCTTTTAATTTTTTCCCACCTGTGTATCCCTCCTTTTTTTGGTACATAAACAAAACCTTGGTCCTGTGCTCCCAGAAAAACCCCCGACAGTGGCTCTTTCTTTTGTTCTTTTATAAAATTGCCTGCAGCAGGAAAATACCTGGTTGTATTGAAAGCAACTGTTTTTAGAATTGTTTTGGAAATCACGGCAGCTTTTCCTAACCCAACACGTTGTTACTATGCAAGGACGGAAATTCCCAGAATTTGCAACTGGAGATGTTGGAAGCTGCCGTCCGAAAACACACACATCTAGAAAATGCCAGTTGAGGAAAGCTGTGGTATCTGTACTGGTATCTATGGAGAGTGCTATAATATAGAAAAAGGAAATCAATTCCCATATTAAGATTTCTCTGCTTCTCCATGGATTGGGAAGCCACAGCTAGTCCCGGAAGAGTAGAACAGCGAAAAGCAAACCTGTTTTATCTAGAAATGGACTTTATTCTATTTTCTATAATTGTGTAAGCAGACAGAAAATTCCTTCAATATTACAGCTGATGATATATACTGTATTTTTTGGAGTATAAAATGCACTCCCCCCCCCAAAAAAGTGGATGGAAATGTATGTGCATCTTAGATAGCGAATATGGGGACATTTTTGGCCTCCCAAAGTCTCCGTGAGTCCCGTTTTTGCCCTCCCCAGCGTCCAGAGGCATTCTGCAGGCCAAACATGGGTGCGTTTTTACCCTTGGGATCCATGGAGGCTTCTGGAGGCCAAAATGCATATGTTTTTGGCCTCCAGAGGCCTCCGTGGGTCCCGAGGGTAAAAAGAGTGCCCCTGGACGCCAAGGGGGGCAAAAACGGGGTGCATGGAGGCCAAAAATGGGCGCGTTTTTGGCCTGCAGAGTGCCTCTGGATGCCAGAAAGGGCAAAAACAGGACGCACGGAGGCAAAATGTTTTTTCTTATTTTCCTCTTCTAAACCAAGGTGCGTCTTATAGTCCGATGTGTCTTATACTCCGGAAAATACGTTATTTATCTCTTCTTTAAAACAACAGTTTAGTTGCCTCATCATCTCTACACTGTGGATAAATATCCTCGTTAAAAAAAGAGGACATTAATTTTCACTATTAAAGAAGGGGGGGAAACTTTCCTTATGCATAGCAAGGATGAGGAACCTTTTTGTGGGCAGAAGCTCTTAAAATCATGTGTCATCTGTTTTTCCTTTCTTTTTTTAAAATTTGGCCTGTGGTTGACTAAGATACAAACCTAACAGAGATGCAATGCACCTATTTTGCTTGTGATTTCTTTATTTTGCAAAACGCCTGTAGGTAAGAGCACTGCTTGATTTCCGTCTGTCGCCCCAAATATCTGCAGCACGCTCGGAAGAAATTAGGGCTGCATTAAGAGACTTAAAATTCCCTTTGTGTGTTAATCTAAAACATCCTCTAAGCTTTTCAAGCATGTAGCACCTGTAATTTTTCAGACTCCCTCAGCTACCTTTTTCTTCTCGTGCCATGGCTGTTCTGGGTGAGAAATATATATGGTAATGTGTGACACCAGGCTTTGCAATGCTGTTCCTTGACAGAGGCTTTGCTGAAATCCCCGAAGAATAGTATCACAGTCTCATCTTTCTCATAAACCTACATCTTTGCTCTCCTCTTTTTTTCCCCCCTTTTAGTCTGATCTGTTGCAGTGTCTTCAATACCAGTTTTATCAGGTATGTGTTTGTTCTAAAGGCAAGAGAGATCCGCCTCTGCTCTTGAGCTAAGTCTTCATTTGCCCTCTGGAAATAAATGGCAGGCGAGACAAAATTTCCAGTAAGGGGCAGCAAACAGTGGCATTTAGGGGTCCTGTTTACTGTGAATCAAGTAAAGAGTTCAACGTTTCTGCTGGTTTAACATTGCCAGTATTTTCAGTGAGACTTATTTGCAGTTAACTTTAATTTGATGCGATAATCCAAATAATGTGTGTGGCAGCAAGGAAGGAAAATAATGTAACAGATACCCAGCTGTACCTTGGTGGTAACACCCTTGCCTCTCTGTGTGTACGCGCACTCACACATTTGTATATGTGAACAAAGGATAACGACCCTGCTCTGACTAAGCAAATTTCTGCTCCCATGAAAGGGGTGGTGGGGTTTCCGCTTGTCTTGCTGTTGAGAGCAAATTTCTGAGAACAGGAATGTGGCATGGTGTAATTCACACCAACAGCAAATGTGTTAATGAAACTCTCCTCTGTCAGTTGCTGTTGAGCATTCACAGGACTGATGACCATTTTCCCATTTGAGATGCAGGAATTTCTTCATTCAGAGTAGAGATTGGACTACAACAAGAGCTTATTTTATCCTTAGTAGGAAGTTAATATTCTCAAGCCATTTCTGTAGCCAGAAATGATAGAATTCAGACATGGGTTTATCAATAGTTTGGTGTAAATGAAGTCATCAAGACAGCTGGGAATATCTTGTGGAAGTGTTTTCCCAACACAACAATTTGGGGTTTTGCAGAACATATTCTTGAATGCAAACTGCTGCTCCTTCTTTGGTGTGTATACACACTCTCTTTCTCTGCTTTGTAGAGATGACCTCCCACATACCAGCAACATGGATCAACATGTAAATTGCTCCTGGAAAATGTAGCTGTCTGTCAAGTAAATAGAGACAGTTTTCCCTGGAGCTTAAAAAATTAAAAAATAATGAAGAATTAAGAGAAGTTGTTCCTGTTTGCCTGAAAAATTGCAAGTTCTGTTGAATGTTAGGAGAAATGTTGTAGTGAATAGAAATGTGAGACAGTGTTCCCACAGGCTTGGTATATATTTCTTTCCTAAAATTGGCAGCAAATTGTGTTTAGGGCAGGGGTCAGCAAACATTAATAAAGATATAATATATTTATTAAGTATAATAAAACAGTATAAACAGAAAAATACATTACAATGCTAAAAACAAGACAGGTAAACTAAATAAAAATATCCAATTAATACCATTTGCAGCATTTATAGGTCAATCTATAGCACAAAAGTAGACTTAATTTTTTAAAAAAAATTAATAGATGAACTGCAAACGGTAGTGACTACTTGAAAAGATATCCAATGTTTGCTGTAAAAAATTTTAATATGTCAACACAGTATGCAAATTCAAGGCATATTCACCTATTCATAACTGGCTTTGGCCAAATTCTGAAAAGTACCTGTCTGAAAGAATACATAATGGAAATCACTTTGCTTTTAGAAGGTTTTAGAAAAAAGAGTTGAAATTTAATTGGAGAATGGTACATCCTTAGCCTAAAAATAAAGTCACTGAGGTTTTAATGTGGGCATGAGGTGATTATTGGATGAGAAAGAGACAATGGAAAGATATAGGGAGCCTGGAGTGTATAACACTGGAATTATTCTGTGTTTTAAAAAGCATTTGTATTAATTGTACTCCTGCATTAAAAATAAGCGTAGATTAAAAATACATCTGTTAGTTAACGGGAAGAAAAGCATTTTTGAGATACAGGTCATCCTTGACTTAAGACCAGAAAATTTGCTGTCAAGAAATTCATTCATTAAGCAAGATATCCCATGACTACAACTTGCAACATTCCCTGCTGGCTTCCCCATTGATTTTGAAACCAGCTGTGAAGGTCTCAAATGGTGTTCACATGACCCTTGGATGCTGCAGCCACCCTATAAATGTAAGGCCCTTGCCAAGCATGTAAATTTTGATCACTTGAGACCCGAGGACAAGGCAGCAGTTATTGGTGCAAGGGCCAGTCGTAAATCACTTTTGTCAACACCATCATCATTTCAAACGGGCTAATTGAATGGTCATAAGTTAAGGATACTTGTATCTTTATTGTGGGAGTTAAGGATCTCTTGAGGTCTAAAACCTGAGGTGATATGCAAATTTTAAATATTAGGCCTAGGATTTTTTGGTTTTTTGTTTTGCTTTTTGGCCATGCTGTTTTTCTCTGCAAACAGACTTAAAGTTCTTAGAATAACTTTATTGTCACTTCGAATGTACACTAATTGGCATACATTAAAATGAGATTTCATTGCATACAGCTCTCAAAGGGTCAGCACCTCCAATATACACTACATAAACATGACTAAATATATAACTAAATACAAAATTATGCATATACCCACATATATTCTATGACACAGAGAAATAACACAGTCTAGTCCGGATATATACATCTACATGGCAAGAAAAACGAATAAATGCGAGTTTACCAGACGGATGGCACAGAGAACAAAGCTAATATAGAATCTGGTAGTCCTGCTAGAAATACTTTGAAACCTCCTCCCAGGATGGATTAGTTGCTGAAACAAGAACTTTCCAAAAGGCAAAATATTGTACTTGTTAAATATAACTGCATGAAGCTTGTTA
This sequence comes from Naja naja, assembly GCA_009733165.1. Lineage (NCBI taxonomy): Eukaryota > Metazoa > Chordata > Lepidosauria > Squamata > Elapidae > Naja > Naja naja. The sequence continues at coordinate 164,551,892 of CM019149.1, forward strand.
AATGTGCCTCCCAACAGCGTCATTTTTTTATTTTATTTTATTTTTTGGTAAGCTGCCCAGAAGCATTTGGGAATGCATGGCATATAAAGCAGAGCAGGGCAGAAATTTAAAATGAAAGGGAAATATGGGATATGATGCATGAGACAGGGCTCAGGTAAGATTTGCAAACGTGTGTTCCTTAAAGCAGCTGCATCTGTTCCAGGCAATTGCAGCTTGATGTTGGATTGAAAGAGTTGCTGACAGTTGCGATGTTCGTGCACTTTTGAACAGCTGTAAGATAAAGTCCCAAAATTAAAACTTCTCGAAGAAAAGCAGGATACAACGCATATCACAAAATGTGGTTCTTGCAGCTGGCGGAAGCTAAGCTCATGTTTCTTTTTCTAGATTCCTGGAACATGCCTTCTCCCTGAGGTGACTCAACAAGACCAGGGCCGAATATGTGTGGTGATTGACCTGGATGAGACCTTAGTGCACAGTTCCTTCAAGGTGAAACCCTTGAGTAGTTCCCTGATTGTTTTGTTGCATAATGGATAAACAAGTACAAGACGACCCAGAGGGCATGCTAAGTCAGGGGAATATCTGATTTAAATTTCCTCCTCCTGTTTGATGCCTTTCAATTCCATTGGCCGATATGCAGGTAGTCTTTGACTTACAATTCTAATGGAGTCTGCTCATCATGGTCATGAGTTGTAATGGTTGCAAAATGGGTTGGTCACGTGACTGGCCCATGGTCCAATTCTATGACCTTTTTTTGCAGCAGCCGTTAAGTAAGTCCATTGTTAAGTGAACACTGCATTGTTCAGCAAAACTATGGTTTGCTATGAGCACAATTTTGCCCCAAATCTGGGAGAGCCGATTTTCTGCAAAATGATAGTAAAATGTGGTTATGAGATTGCAGGATGCTGCAAACAACTGGGAATTCAGCTGTGTTGCCGAGCACCCAAAGTTCGGCCATGTGACCGCATTGGGGGAGGGGGTGGATGACCATTGGAGCTTCGAAGTCTATTCATAAGTAGCTCCAAGATAGATTTTTTGTAACTTCACATGGTCACTGAACAACAGGAATTAAGTCTAGCACAACCCCATCATACTAAAAAAAGGTAGGTGTTCAGCACATCTCTTCTGTGATATTCTTACTAAAGAAGATCAAAGTTTACTCCATCATTACAACTACATCTCCTCTAAGCCCCAAGTAGTAGGAGCAATGTTAGAAATTATGAGTTCAGAGCTTCTTAGTGGGGGCACTGTGTTCTTTACTCTTTCTTAATCTCAGCAATTTAAGATGTGTGTACCTTTAAGACCCAGAATTCTCCAGCCACCATGCTGGCTGTGAAATTCTGGAAAATGAAGTCTATGCATCTTAAATTCACTGAGATTAAGGAACAGTGAATTATATAACAACAAATTTGTGTTGGTGGCTCCCATCAACAAATGGGAAGAATCTGTCAGAAGTTAGCATGACCCATCAGGAATTTAGGTTTTTGGTATATATTGCTTGAGGCATTTAAGATAGTTCTTTTTAAAAAACAAGAAAAAATGCAGAATCTTGCAATGGAAATGGAAGCAAAGCCTATTAAATAACATTTAAAAAATCCTGGAAAGAAGTCAGGAGCCGCCTGTAGGCAGAAAATTTGGGAAGGGGGTCCTGCCAGGGAGGGGGACATGAGCGGAAGGTTTGTTTGCCAAATTAACATGTTCCTTTTAACAAAATTCTCAGCCAATCAACAACGCTGACTTCATTGTGCCGGTTGAGATAGAGGGAACAACTCACGAGGTAAGCCTCTTGCTCTTCACAATTGGGAGTTAGATGGGTTTGGTGCTATTTTGCTTCTGGCACCAAGTGTGCATTTAGGCCTCTTCTCTTAGCCAAGACCACCTGCAAAAGAGAAGAGGAGGAAGGCCTGCGGTGAAGGCCTCAGCCTGGTTCAAGTAATCCAGGATAGGCTGTTACCAGGCAACACGGCCTATTCTTGATTACTTGTTTCAGGAGGCGGCTTCTTGCAACGTAGGAATGATGTTCCACCATAGTGACCTCCCTGATTGGATGATGCAACAGCAGGAGCTTCCAGAGAGGAAAAGTCACCATGAAGAATGGCAGAGACCACCATTGGGACTTAATCTACATTTGTTTCAGTTCTCTGCTCCCTAAAATGTCTGAAATAGTAGCTACATAATCCTGCAGTTGGTTTGTGATAACATAGCTATTCCTTACCTATCAACAAGAGACGGTGTTCTTGCAATGGACTTGGTAGATTTTTAAATGGTGGGCTGTAGCAAAGGTTGGAAATGTAACTTAAAAGAGTCTGCAGATTGTCACAAACCAGCCAGCTGGTGCAGCTTCTTAATAAGCAAGGAACCACCCTCTTTAAAATAAGTAAAGGTACTTGTATGACCTTTACTCTACACCATCCAGCAACTTGTCCTCCTGCTTCTTTGGGGAATATCTTTTATAGGGAATATATAGCAGAGTATAAAGCAGTAGCTTGAATGTACCTTGCTTGAGGTCTGTGATAGCATATCAGCTTCTTCCAAGAGTAAATATAATTATATGATGCATTGTTCCTGTTCAAATGATATATTTCCTCTTCCAAGGAATTTAAGATAGGGTAGTTGGTCCTTCCTGCTTTTTTTATCTTTATAGAAAAATCCTGTGAAAATACCTTAGATTAAAATATGGTGTCTTCTGTTGAGTGTAGTAGCTGAGTAGAGACTTGAACCAAGGTCTCCCTGTCCAAGGCTGATACCTTAACCAGTTCATCATCTGGCTTTCATTGGTGACTCTGGGGAGGTGCCAGTATGCGGTTCCATCATAGCGATTTGCCCTTCTTCCCTTCCCTTCCTATTTTATTTGTTAGATTTATATTCCACATTTCCTCCAGGAGCTTCTCACCTCTTGAGATGATCAGACACTAGATGTCAAAAGCAACCTTCCAAAACATCGGTATTTTCAAGACGCATTGGGAATGCAATTCCCAGATTTTTTTTTATTAAAGATAAGATTGGATGCAGCCGTTCCAGAAACTTAGGCTGAGATCACTTATTATGTTTGCAAAGTTAGATTTCCAGTCCTGCTAAAGTTTTCCCCTACCCTTCATTCATTTTACTGAGCAAACACAGATCTCTGTAACTGGATGCTTGCGAAATAATGATATGAATAGAGTCTGGAAATGCTGTTATTCTCCCTACGTGACTTGCCCCTATGTGTCAGACCCTGAGGGATAAAAGAAGGCCGGGCAATGAAGGGAAGAGTGTGTGGTGGGATAGATTATGAAACAAGAGTTATGGGTTGGATCTCTGACCAGAGAAAAGACAATGTCTGCATTTATTGTGATCTGGAAACCCCCTTATAGACTTTTTGACTGAAACAGAAAAAAAACTGAGCTTATAATTTTTGGATTTGTTGATTAGACAAGATATATAGAAAGAAAAAAGCTATGTGGTAACCTTAAGAGTAAGAAGTAAATTTATAACTGGACTTACAACTGCTGTAAAGAAGACTGAACATTATTTCTTTGTATTCTATTTTTCTTTTATTTCCTTTCTTGCATTTTTACCTTTGTCTTTAATTTCTTCTTTTGTTTTTCTCACTTACATTAGTTTGCATTTGTTTTTATCTTCTTTTAAGAAAACATTTAACAAAAATTACATAAAAAGGGTTATGGGTTGGGGAAGCATTCTGCCAACTCTTTTCCACCTTCCATTTCCACTCTTAAAATATTTGCCATGCTTTGCATATTTTGGCAACGCTGGAATTAAGCCTGACCTTCAGCTATTCCAGTTCTAAAGCACACTGCAGATATAAGTAAGTACTTTATGTACCATCTCCTCATCTTTCTGTTACTCTCTAGGTGTATGTGCTGAAGCGGCCATTTGTAGATGAATTCCTGAGGCGAATGGGAGAGCTGTTTGAGTGTGTGCTCTTCACTGCCAGCTTAGCTAAGGTGAGTGGGTTCCAGACAGCTTTGCCGGACATGTGGCTTGTCTGGTGCTTTCAGTGTTGCCTGGTGCTATAAGAAGAAGGAATTTCTCATTTAAATTTTGTGAAATTGGTACAATGTAATTATAGATTAGCAGGGAATTTAAATTCTTATTAATAACTAACCAGAGAAGGTTCTGCACAGACTCACAATTGCTCACCTCACATAGGTGGGGAAATTAGGAGGAAAAGGAGTATTAGCTATATTCACCATCTTGAATGATTTATAAAATGGGAGATGAGAGAAAGAGAGAGAGACAGACAGACAGACATAAGGATAGCCAAGTCCACAAAACTTCACTTAAAAGAATCAATGCTGAGTAACAAATTCTCCTTTTATGAGATCTGGTCGCAGAGGCATAGTATTCAGATTATCTTGACTGCTGGGTCCTTTCATTGTAATTGTTTTGTTTCTGCACAAAAAGCGGTCCCCTCATCTCTTTCTTTCTCTCTCTCTCTCCTTTTGGGTAGTATGCTGACCCAGTGACTGACCTTCTGGACAAGTGTGGCGTCTTCCGGACCCGCCTCTTCCGGGAGTCATGCGTGTTCCACCAGGGATGTTACGTGAAGGATCTCAGCCGGCTGGGCCGTGATCTGCGCAAAACCCTGATCCTGGACAATTCTCCAGCTTCCTACATCTTCCATCCAGAGAATGCGGTGGGCTTTTTGCTCTCTAACCTTCCATAAATGATGTTCTGATTTTGGTAGATCACTTGGCTAAAAAGAAACATTTTAATCTGGTTTTGGGGAAGAACTTTAAAAAAAACCCATTGTATTCCTGAGCCCAATACAAGTGACGGATGGTCTTCTTTGGGAGTGGCATTCCCTCTTCAGGGACAGAAAAGGGGGACATGCTTCTTCTCAGATCCCTAGCCAGAGGTTTATGGGAACAGTATGGAGGCAGATGCTGATCTTCTTTGTTGCCTTGTCATTGCAAGACTTCTAGTCTTTGTTTGTTTGTTTGTTTATTTATTTATGAGATTGATTTATGAGATTGATTTATGAGATTGATTTATGAGATTGATTTATGAGATTTATATGCCGCCCTATCTCCCTAAGGACACAGGGTGGCTTACAATACTAAAAAACAATACAATATAAATAGTAAAAAATTAATTAAACCAAAATCTCATAAATCAAATTAAAAATTTAAAAACAACTACTAAAAAGTCCCTCCCCCCCCTCCTTCAGTCTGGGTAAGCTAGCTGGAACAGCCAAGTTTTTAGGTCATGGCGGAAGGATCGGAGGTCAGGGGCCATCCGGAGCTCCAGGGGTAGCTGGTTCCAAAGGGTGGTGCCCCCACAGAGAAGGCCCTACCCCTGGGACCCGCCAGCCGGCATTGCCTGGCTGACGGCACCCTGAGCAGGCTCTGCCGGTGGGAGCGCACGGGTCGACAGGAAGCTGTTATCGGCAGCAAGGTTTTCCTGCAAATACCCCGGTCCAATGCCATGAAGGGCTTTATAGGTTAACACCAGCACCTTGAATCTCATGTAGAGATGGCTGAGAAATTCTCTTTCAACTCCTTTCCTTTCCTTCCACCTTTGCCAGTTTACTGAATGCTGTTCAGTAAACCAAGATTATAATCAGAAAGAATTCAGCTAATTCCCTCTTGTTGACTGGCGTTCCTACAGCCCCTGCCTAGCTTCTTGCATTTTAAAGTGGCCTCATCCCAGTAACATGCCACTTTGTTTCCCTCTTTAATATTTGAAATATTTTCCCCTTTTCTTAAAACCAATTTCAAGCTGTTCTCGGATTTCACTCTCCAGTGTAGGAAAACTCTCATCGCCACACTTCTAACTAGACAGGGGTTGGAGGTTTTTTTCCCCTTTCTCAAAACCAGAGGCTATCCAACTGAGCTGGATTGGAAGGAGAATTAAAACAGAAAAAAAAAACCCATTTATTCACACAATCCATAAATGATGTAGTGGAGTTCATTAACACAATACGTGCTAATAGGCACTAAATTGAACAGTCTTTAAAAGGCTTGACTAAATTCCTGAAAGGCAGAATTCTCAAGGGTGAATGGCCTTAAAAATCTCCACATGGCCTCCCAACAACTAGGGAACAAGTGCCCATTACAGGTGGAAAAAAGTAGGGAGGTTTATATCTCCATCTCTAACTTACTAGGACCCCCAGAGCATCTGTTGATCACTGTGAGAAACTAGCCTTTGACCGATCCAGCAGGGGCCAAATTGAGTGCAGCCAAGAGTTAAATAATTGCTCTTACATTTTAATGCCACTCCTCAGATCCTAGTTTTGCCTGGGTTGTTTTACTTCTCCAAACTATAATGCTTTGCTCCCTGCCTGCATGCTTCTGATTGACTTCTCTTTATCTCTCTTGACTGCCCTGCAGGTGCCGGTCCAGTCTTGGTTTGATGATATGACAGACACTGAGCTGCTGAACCTGATTCCTGTGTTTGAGGAGTTGAGTGGAGCAGAAGATGTCTACACCAGCCTCGGCCAACTAAGGGCACCCTAACATTTTCCTAGTGCTGCGGCCGCTGGGGAAACTACTTTTTTTTTCACTCTGTGCCTTCAGTATTGGCCAGGAGGGAAAGGGAACAGTGCAATTGCTCCCCATCACCCTGCCACAAGGCAGATACAAGCACTTTGGAGGCAATAACCTGCCTGGCTGCCTTCTGTGCAATGCCAGAGCAGTTTCCAACCAGGGTATGGCTGGATGCTAGAGCTTCTAGCCTTTCCACCAAGAGCAGGGACATCCAAAATAACCCTACCCCATTCCCAATAGTGCTAGTATCTATGCACTGCACCCCAACCTTTAGGGGATCCTTCCTTCCTTCTTCCCTCCCTCCCTCCCCAAGGCAATGCCAAATGTTTTGGATGGATTCTTTCAAAGGTACATCCTCCTCACTTGCTTTTACATAGTCTTGGCAGTGCTTCTTACACAGCCCCCAGGCGAAAGTATGTGGAGACTTCTCATCTCTTGGCAGGGAGTCAAGATGGCCGCCTCTCCACACTCAGATATTTCTGTTCTTGCCTGATCTTCTGATAGAGGATCTTTCTGGGTTGTTTTGACGTTGTTGCTTTCTTTGCCTGTTTTGTGAAGCTGCCTTTGATTCCCAACCTCTGGTCCCGGGCCTCATCACCCTGCTGGCTTTGGGAAACCCTTCCCCACGTGTGTGTTTATTCATTTTAACATTCTGTCTTGCAGCTGTGTTTTGCCTCTGATGAAAGGGGAGACCCCTGGACTTAGAAAAACCCTTTGAAACAACCTCCCCCACCCCAACACTAGTAGCACATAGCATTAGTGAGGACAAAGCTAGCCAGCCCCACCAATGCCACACTCCTTATTTGCTCAGAGATAAAGCGTCCCTGCACTCCAGCTTTGAACTGTTTCTTTTGGGGGTGGGTGGGTGAAGGAAGTGACTTCATTGCCTTAAACAGCACCCAGTTAGGAGGCTGCCAGGTCAGTAGGGTGCCTATCCTCGACCCAGTTCTTCCACTGTCTTTCAGTGTGAATGATTGCCTGGAAGATGGGAGGATTCTGCTGTTCGTCCCCTGGTGGTTTTACCTCACTTGATGACGCTGAAGGCATAACTTCCCACTCGGGGTTTGTTCTAGGTTTCCATCATTATAACATGACAGCCCCCTTAGCCCCCTTGGATGGTGACAATGAGTTGGGGGGGGGAATCCAGGGGATTTTCCATGTACGCACAAGCCTGCTTTGTATGTCATTTGCCTTAACAACTGCCTTGCTGTCCTCTGTGCTGCAGCTGCTTGGTGACAAGCAACTGTACCTCTTTTGGTGTGGCCTCTCCAATTCCCGTTCTTCCTGCCCCCCCTCAATGCATTCTCAAGCTGGTTCCAGCTCCAAGCAACCAAAAGTAGTTGGAGAGTTTGTTAATATTTATGTCACAGGGAGTTGGCCGTGGACATTGGTTTTGTTCTTCCCAGGGTTAAGGTCCTGTGTCCTTTCAAACTGTGCCTGACATACTGTGAACATGTGTTTCTCAACTGCCACTGGGAGCAAGGGAAACCAAATGGATCAACAGTGCTGGGTTGCTGTTTTTCTCTCCCCGCTTCCCCCAGCAATACAGTGCAAGAGAATCTCTGTCTAGCCATTGTAGGCCTGATAGCAAAGAGGGGAGGTAGAGTCCATGGGGCTCTTCTTTAAAAAATGGTGCTGCCTTATTGGTTAAGGGGTGGCAGGCAAATTGCAGGTCATCTCATCACCTCAGGACCAAAGCTTTGACCTCTGCTGTTGGCTGACCAGCCAGCTGTTAGCCTGACCAACATGCTACTTGATATTTTCATCCTTGCTTTAAGTGTGCTGATCGGTTTTCAGTGGAGTCCTGAGACTGTGTGCGCGTGCACACTTAGTCAAACTTCAGTCAATTCTTGAGCGGAATGGGCCCTGCTCCCCAGTTTTTCCCTGGCTTCACTTTTCTGGTCCTGTTTGGTCTCCCTTGCTGAGGGTCTGGATTCCTGTAGTTGTGGGAGGGCAGGAGGGAGATAGGTTTCCAATTTCAGACACCAACAAGGAAGTTCTTTCCCTCCCTCGCAGTTCAAGCCAGCAGCTACTTACGCACACAAGCCAGGAGGAGCCGTTAAACTTTGCAAAGTTAATGAATGTTGGGAAGAACAAACCCTTTTTGTTTTCCCTGCCTATTCTCACAGCTTTGTTTTTGCTTTGTGTCAGCCGAAGACCAATTGCCTCTCTCTTCCGCCCTCCCTTCCTCCTTTCTCATGCCAGCAGCTGCCCCAGCCCTTTCTTCAAGACGAAACAGGTTTCTAGTCCTTTGTTGGACCGAGGTTAGATGCTGCCCCCTGAAGGGAAAGAAGAAAAAAAAAACCAATTCCTAGTAACCTTAGCCAGTATGGTCGTAGGTGAGGGATGCTGGGGATTGTACTCCAACGTGCTCTACATTTGCTGCAGAAATCACTTTTTTTAAGCCTTAAAGATGGTGGGATTACAATGAGAAGAAGGCAACCCGTTTTTTATTCTCCTCTCTAAATTGCAGTGGGCAACATTGCAGTCCTGGCATGGAGGGATCTGTATGAAACGAGTCTGATCTGAAAAGAGGCAGACTGGGGGTGGGGGAGGTGTTTGGTTTTACCAAGTGGGGGAAAGAAAGGGGTTGCTGAGAGCCATGTGGACGTGGTGATGAATCCCTTTGGACAATCCTGCGTGGAAGGAAAAGCAGTGGTCATAGGACTTCAGTATGTAGCAGCGCCTGCCATGTTGCCCATAAATGCTCATTCCCACTCCTGAGTCAAGATTGTAAATCATGTTTTAGAGCCATAAGGATTCCTGGGTCCAAACTACCATGTTGGGATTGTGCCTTGATTGAACCATGGTTAATGAGGGTAGAACTCCAGCCAAGAGGCGGCCCCAGCACTTTACCAGGGCCATGCCTTTAATGGCTGCCCCATATACTGACTACACTAAAGACACACACACACACACATAAATCTACCCAAGCTTGTTATGGTACCTTTTTACATCGAGTCATGTTTGGTGCTCCCATTTCATACAAGAAATGGAAGCTGTTGGCTTTTGAAGAAAAAAATGCCTCCAGCTTTCCCTTCTCCTCTCCCTTCTCATTAAACTGTACAAATTTAATCACATGTCCTCACTTGCTGGGTTTTTTGTTTTTGTTTTTGGTTTTTTTTAAATGTTTTAATTGAAAAAAAAATCCCAAAACTTGAAGCTGGCACTTGTTGCCATTATGAACTCTTTCTATTTTTGGAATCTTTGTATTAACTGCAATTAAAGAAATAAAAAGAGATCAAACGGTGTCTTCATTAAGCGTTTGAGTGGGTAGCTCTCTGAGGGGAAAAAATAAGATTTTGTAGCGCAGGTAAGTCTATAATATTCAATATCCTTTACGGTATTCAGTGGAGAAATGCACAAAGCTGCACAAAAAATCTGGTTCTCATAGAGTGACTAGCATCAGGCAATGGATGTATGCATAAAGAACCCGATGTAAAAATTGCTTTTGATTATGTTTTCCTCTGAAGAATCAGTTTGCATAATTCAGCTGTCAATCCTAACTGTTCAAAGCCAAGTATAATTATGTTAAACTCTGTTTCAAAGTCATAATTGTTGGTTTATAAATAAAACATAGGTATACTTCAGCATTGCAGCCAGATGATACTGGATGTAGGGCCTGCTTTCCATTTTCCAACCTAGCGTTCTTCAGATACATCTGACAGCCCCAGTTTGGCCAACCGATAAGCCAACATCTGGGTTGGGGAGGCAGAGTAGGAACATTTTGAGATATGCCTCCTGGCTTATCAATTGTGTTTTGGGGGCTTGGAAGGCTTGCTCCCAGAACTACTCATCCTTTGAAGTTGCAGGAGCCTTCAGACAACCCTTATGAACCATGTAAGCATTGATGGACTCTACCTGGTTTGAACTGGAGCCAAACAAGCATCACCCTGCAAAGACAGGGAAATAAATTTGAGAATTTGCTCTCCTTTGATTCTGTTTTATATCCTTAACTTCTGCCAAAACAGATCCTGAGAGTGTTGGGAATGAGGCTCTTTTCCATTGCAATGGTTCTTCTAGAAGTAGCTGCTTCAGAAGAGACCTTCCCTCTCATAATCCAAATTATTTGGTTGAACTTTCTTGGTACCCTCATTGCAGAGTAAAGTAGAACTGGTGTTGGGAGAAGAGATTTGGGAGGGTTTCATCAAAAGGAATTGCAGGGGGGGGGCAATTTAATATGATTGAGGTACTTGTCTGTGCAAAGTTCACTTCAGTTTTTCAGTTGTGAGGCAGAGCTGGGTGGGGCAAGCAATACGTTAACCAGTTTGAAGAAACGGAGGCGGGGAAATAACACCTTGTAAGAGTCTGGAAGTGGTAGCTAAGAGGCCTGGAGAACTGCATTTGGCTCACAGCCCAAGGGTACCCAGCTTCTCTTGATATCTTGAATAAGCTTAAGTGCAGGGAAAGAAAAACACCAGCAGTTGTGTTTATTCATTCAGTTTGAATGTCTGATTGTAGGAGCAACATTAAAACCAACAAAAGATGAAAAATTCACCTACGCATGTACAAACATAACTGCAAAAATAAGTGTAATATGGCAGTCCAAGTAACCAATATAAAACATTACAAACCAGAACCCCATCCGCCCTATCCAAAGTCCTGGGTAGCCAGGTTTTCAAGGCCTTCCAGGAAGTCATATGGATCTTGGGTGGGAGCCATATGCTAAAGGGCAAGTCAGCCTTCCTGGTTCCTGAAATACAACACAGTTGGAATGAGCCACCCTACTGGATCACATTATGCAGGCAGAAACCAAAGAAGAGCATGGTTGTTTTTTCAAATAACCAGGCTCTGGCACATGGGGCTTTGTAGGTAATAACCAGCACCTTGAGTTGCACTTGGAAACAGGCAAGAAGTCTAATTCACAGAGCAGAAAGATGCCACGTCAGCAGGCTGTGGCAATATCACTGCTTGTAGCACTGTATTGTAGATTACTTGAAGTTTTGAAGTGGTCTTCAAAGGTAGCCCCATGTAGAGCATGTTGCAATAATTGAGCCATGAGATGATCACACCATGAGGTGTGAGTTAAGTGATCCAGGAAAGGATACAACTGATGCACCAGATGGAGTTGTGCAAACACTGTCTTGGCATAGCAGCTACCTGCTCTTCAAGCAGAAGCTATGAGTATGGGAGAGCCCCCAAGTTGCATGTCATTCCTGGCCAGGGAGGTGTAATCCCATCGAAGAGAAGATGGAAAATCCTTGTGCCTGGACAGTCCCAACAGTCACAGCCCTTACTCTTGGTAGGTGTTGTGGCCTGCCAGACTTGGACAGTGAGGAGGATGGGGAGGAACTTGGGCCAGTCCTGGAGGCTGGGGAAGGCTCTGATGGGTGCTCTGTGTGGATGCCGGGGCCGTCTGACATTTCCCAGCAGCCTTTGGAGTCAGAGATAAGTGAGGAAGAAGAGCTGGAGCCTGTTCCAGATGCGCGTATGCACAGAGCTGTCAGGAGAGCAGAACAATTAAGGAACAGGGGCCAACTCGGAAGGAAAGGGACATGTGGACACTGAATGGCTCCTTCCATAGGGAATAAATAGGAGCAAAAGGGGAATGGTGGTTGCAGGAGACAATTAGCTCATATTTCTTGTGGAAGATTCACTTATTAGAGTTCGTGCCTCACAAGAGACTCCTTGATGAATATGAAAGGATGACACAAAGGATTTGTAACCAACTGACACACTGTATGTATATATGGAAGATGGTTTTTATGTTTTGTATGTCCTGTTTGTATGTTTGTATCAAAAATAAAAAACTTTTTTATTTAAAAAAAAAGAGAGACTCCTTGCCTGGTATTTAATTTACAGCTTTGAGACTGGAAGCTCTTGGCCTGGCAACTATCCAAGGATTGATAAGGTCTATTCTTGCAATTAACCCTTGGGAGGATTATTGCCGGGACTTTTTCTGTGTGTGAATTCCATGAATTCACAGTAACTAAATAAAGAGGAGTTTTTCGGGACAAAGAGTCTGTTTCTTGGTTCTGCTAAGCCTGGGTCAGACAAGTAGGACTGGTCTGCAGTTAATTTCTCCCCAGTCAGCCTCTAATTGATTAAGTACACGTGGGGACATCTACCTTGTGCACATCAGCTTTGGCCTTGAGTGTCTACAGCAGAGTATGCTGCTCCGGTTCAGGGCACACATGATCTGCACATGCGAAATAAGTTGATGTCACCATCAATGAAGCAGCACGCTTAGTGACAGGTGGCTTGAAAACCTATACCAATTGAGAAAATATGTCCTCTCCCTGGCATTGCCCCACCTAAGACCAGGAGAGAAGTAGCAGCAGATGCCAAGCAAACTAAGCAAGGGAATGATTCTTGACATCCTTTGAATGGACTTACTGTATGTTCCTAATCTACTGACTCAGTTCTAGGAACAGCTGTATGTGCAAGACAAACGTTCTTGAGGGTACACAAGAACAAAATTGAATTAAAAGATGGAGGAAGGAGACCATCAAGCAAGGAATAACATTAAAGGAGGATCTGGCCGAAGGATCTGGCCTCCCTTATACTACTTGGAGCACCCTGAATGGGTTGAGAGGGAGTGCCTAAGTGTAATATGCACAAGTGGAGGCTCGTAGCAGGTAACAACACACTATGTGAATGTGGAGAGACACAAAGCCTGGCCCATCAACTGATGTATCAGCTACTACCTGAAAAACATGTGCTGATAGGGACTTATTTTTGGCCAAAAATAAATCAAGAAGGTGGCTTTATTTGATGTCTGATATGAATTGAGCGTTGGCACCCAGTAAGTGACATTTTTGTCTACAGCTTCTAAGGTCGGTCAGTTTAAAGTTTGATCTAGACACAGCAGGAGGAGGAGGAGGAGGAGGAGGAGGAGGAGGAGGAGGAGGAGGAGGAGGAGGAGGAGGAGGAGGAGGAGGAGGAGGAAGTCTCCAGGTACTGGCACTGAATTTCAACAGCCTCACTTAGGTTAGGGTTAGGGTTAGGGTTAGGGTTAGGGTTAGGGTTAGGGTTAGGGTTAGCAACGCTTAGCGACAGGTGGTTTGAAAACCTATACCAATTGAGAAAATATGTCCTCTCCCTGGCATTGCCCCACCTAAGACCAGGAGAGAAGTAGCAGCAGATGCCAAGCAAACTAAGCAAGGGAATGAGCAAGTCGCTAACCCTAACCCTAACCCTAACCCTGGGATCAAAATATAGTTATATATCACCTCCAAACTGATATGAAAACGAGTAGCAGAGCCCTGAGGAGTGACCTCTTCCCCCCACAACCCTCACCACCAGGAACCATTTGCAAAGAAAGGAAGACAACCACTACAATTCGATGGCCCCCAAATCCCAACCATTCCCAATGCAGTCGTTCTGTGGATCACGGGAAGCTTCAAGAATACAGTCCCATTTCTGGCTATTAGCTCTTCTTGCCCGCAAGATGTGCTGCTCTGCCTTTCTGTCTACTGTCTTTTGCCTTTCATTTCCGAGCAAACCACTCTAATGCGGTCTAATGCCATATCCCTTCCTGCTCCCATTTTGTTGCATTATTGATGCAACCTTGCATTTCAGAAAAATCAATGGAAAACTGGGATGGCAGCAAAAGAGAGAGGGCTGGCCTAGGAACCCCTGTAGCTCCTCCTAGTTCAAGGTTTTCAACAACGACAATATAAAAAAAATTAGATGTTTTCCCTACATGAATCCAAGTCATTGGGCAAGGCCAGCTCTGTTTGGACCAGGCAGCTCATAGGCAGGCAGAATGCAAATGTAATCAAATCTGTATGAGCTGGCCTGGATCTTCTGATCAGAAGCTGCTCTGAATGGGAAGGGACGGTTTTCTTTGCCTGACAGACTCGACCCTAGAGAGAAGTGCATGTTATCTCCAGCAAATTTTTGGTAAGTGGGGCTTGATGTATGCGGTGGTTGAAGCCGTGCATAGAAGGAAGATGGGAAAGAGTGGGAGGAGATGGAGACCCTCCATAAGGGATGGGCATCAAGCTGATGAAAGTTGTTTTTCCCAGAATAGCCCCAGGAGAAGAATCAGACTGAAGAAAGAAGCAGCAAGGTTTCTGAAAACGTGAGCACTTAACTAGCGGTGCAGTCTTACGCGTATTTGAGCCCCACCGAAGGTTGCAGCCTTAAGAATGCCGAAGGAGAGGCTCCACTGAACCAGAATTAGGCAAAGATGAACTGTGTGAACAGAATTAGAATATATTTCTTTAAGCAAATTAAGATAGGTGTGGGCTGGTTGTGGCCATTGCCTCAAATAGGATCCACTTTGTATACCCTTAAATGCCCTCTGTTTGCTGGGATGTCACTTGTTACAAGGTTGAAACTGGGATATGAAGTCAGGGTCAGGGACAGAATTTGGGCTTGCCTACCTTCAGTTCCATGTGGTTGTGTGAACACATGCCTGATATGAATTGAGCTTTGGCACCCAGTAAGTGGCATTGTTGTCTACAGCTTCTAAGGTCGGTCAGTGGCTCTTTGAAATTTCCTTGGGCAGCTCTGTATTTATTTATTTATTTAATCAATTTATATGGCTGGTCATCTCATAATTGGCGTTGAGCCGCTGACAACACCTTAACACTAAAAAATAGTAGCAAAGGATAAAAATCTACCACAGACACCAAGGAAAACACCGATCAACACAAACATTCTAATAGGCCATCTAACCAGGTCTTCAATGGTTTTGAAAAGGCCAGCGGTATCAAGGCCCATCTGATTTTGGGGGCTTTGGTGTTTCAGAGGGCAGGCACTGGAATAAAGTCTAAATGTACTAAGAGGGACTGGGTATACTCAATCCAATCAAATGCATTCTTACTACAAGTTTCACATTTTGCAAATTACAAAATATATTTATAACAAAAGCTAGATGATAGAAAACAAGGGAAAGAGTACGGAGCAGAATAAAATTACTTGAAGAGCAAACTTCAATACTTGATCGAAGAGAGGCTACAACCAAGCCTGCTAAGCCTTCGGTTCAAGGCAAAACAATGAGATCAGACTTTTGCTTTGAAAAACCAAATGGAAGATATGAAGAAGCCAGATTAATCAATGTGATTACAATGAACGCCAAGCCCATTCTCCGGCATTTGTTTTCATAGCAGAAAGCTTTTCGAATTTGACTGACCACAATGATTCTGCTTTTTGTTACTTTAGAGCTGACACAGATTCTTCCAGGATATCAAAAGCTGTAATACGTCTAAAATATGCACCGATGGCTTCAGATTTTATATCAGTTTGATTATTGTATCTTCATCTCCCAAGGCTGCTCATTCTCCCTTGGGCATCCTTAACTTTTGCTGTACCAACATCTGAATAGCAATTCCCCAGAGGACTATGTCAGAGCTAAATCAGACGATACTGTGCCATATGCACAGTTTTACACCACCCTCTTCTTTTTTTCAATTTTAATCAACCCTTGTTAATTGAAGGTTATGGAAGAAGAAGGAGCTGTCATATTGTATATCAAAATATTGATCTCCCCAGTCCAACAATAGCTGATAAGGTTTGACATTGGTTCCCCAGAATTTTCCAAGTGTTCTAAACCACATTTGGAATGCATGGATTGTTCCTGGAATTTTCTACATCAAAAGCAGATATTCCACCACTGAGCAATGCCTATTCCATCTCTAGCATTCTCTATAATCTTTCCAGTGTTGCCTCAAAGGACTTACTTCTCTTTTTTCAGGACACTCCTTCCTTGCAGCTTCAATACCACTACCCATTTTCAGCCACCCAGCAGGCTGGCTGTCCTATTTGTATCATGCTTAGTTGGTCCCCAGGGTGATGGCATCACCAATTCTTCAGAAAGTATTGTGCTGAGGATTCCTTCAAGACCAATGCAAATGAGACATTAATGCAAGCAGTAAACTGCTTCAGAGAGTCATCTACATCAGGCCCTATGAAATGCCTATTTTAGATGGGGTTGGCTGTGTGTAGGAGATGTTTTATTGAACTTATTTATTTTTGGTTTATTTTGAAATCTTACTTGTGGGTAGTGGGAGAATGGCATGGAAAAGCATGATTAGAATTGGTTGCACAACACAGTACTCTGGGCTTGTGTTCTTGCAAATATTTCATTACCTGAACTAGGTAACATCATCAGTGCTCCAAAGATCTTACTTAGTTTGGGTAATGAAACATCTGCAAGAAAACCCATCAAGCTTAGAGAGCATCAAGGGACCTCACAGTTCAATCTTAAGTTACAAATCTACCAGTTCGCACCTATTCGCTAGAACCGGTTGTTAACATTCTAAGCAGTTCGGAGAACCGGTTGTTAGAAGGAATTACTGGCCTAATCCTGTAAGGAAGGCAGGAAGGAAACATTCTGGTGTTGCTTACAGAAACTGCCTCTCTATTAACCCTTATTACATTCTTGGCAGGACTAGACTTCCTGTCTCAGGAACGTCTCTGGAGTTTTTTTCCCCTTTGCTTGTGTGGAGTGACCATTCAAAGTTACAATGGCACTGAAAAAAGTGACTTATGACCCTTTTTCACACTTACAACTGTTGCAGCATCCCCACAGTCATGAGAGGCCAGGCGAGGAGATGCGTGCCTCGATGTGAGTGATATTGAGTTGGCCACACCCAGCCAACAACATGACCACGAAGCCACGTCCACTCAGTCGCATGACCACCAAGCCACTCCCACCAACTAAGCCACACCCACAGAACTGGTTGTTAAAAAACTTGAATCCCACCCCTGGATCCATATGTTACATTTTGTGAAGATATATATTGTATAAAAATAGAGAAATGTGTCCCTACCCCACCCCCAAAATGAGAGGTAACACAAGTAGTTTAGCACTGATGATGTTACCTAGCTTGGCTAGTGAAATGTCTGCAAGAAAACAACCAAGCTCTAAGAGCACCAAGGACCCCTCATTTCAACCCTGAGTTACAAATATTCTCCTTTATCAATAACACAGAATAGGAATGGGCAACCTATGCCCCTCCATGCTGAACCACAGTTCCCAGCATTCCTCACCACTAGTTATGCTAGTTGAGGATGTTGCAAGCTGTAGTTCAGCAACATTGAGAAAACCATAGAGTGAAACATCCGATCAGAGTAGTAAGTCATCATAACAAAGTAGAAGGGTAGATAAAACCAATAAACATGACAAGCCACATATGGTATGCCAGAGCAAGTGAAATTAAAAAAAAAGGAATATCTGGCACCTTGAAAAAAAAATCAGCAATGGTTCAAGTCATACTTTTGGGAGAGAGTTAATTCCACAAGCAGCACACTGACAAAAGGAAGGATCGCTTTCTTCCTTAAGCACTTAAGTAGCTTGTAGTATTGTAACAGATTAGTGCAAAGCAGATTACCTTTGCCTGGAGAAATTATCTAAAGCTATTAAGGACATAGTACATAAACACCTTTGACGCAGTGGTGGGATTCAAATTTTTTTACTACCGGTTCTGTGGGCGTGGCTTGGTGGGCGTGGCAGGGGAAGGATACTGTAAAATCTCCAGTCAGAGGTGGTATTTGTCGGTTCTCCGAACTACTCAAAATTTCCGCTACCAGTTCTCCAGAACTGGTCAGAACCTGCTGAAAACCACTTCTGCTTTGGCATTACAAAAAAACCCACCTCTCTGGCAATTCTATCCATATTTTGAGAGGATAGTTTATCCTACATGGAATACACATTGCCAGAAGAACACCAGATTTCTTTGCTGAATGCCACTGGGCACAGCTCTCAGAAGGTCCTACAGATCCCCCACTTGTGTTAATGTAGTTAAAAGGGAGCAGGAACATCTGATGCAAGACCTGGATGGAGTTACTATATGACTCTTTGTCGTTTATAGAATCTAAAAATTGGCTGCGTATATGTGAAATGCTTTCCAGACAGAATTCAGTAACTGGTGTTGGACAACTTCATTGCTTCCAAAGTTGCTGCAACCATCAGTGATTCTGGAGAAAACTCTTGAGCAGTCCAGAACTTGATCATATGACAGGAACTTAGCTGGATTGCCAGTGACTTGTTCTTCTGACTTCTAGAGTCTCCAGTTAAGTTTCAACAAAGGTCTATGAGCACAGTTTAATTATGTCGTGGATGGGAATGGAATTCATGGGATCTGGGATAATTTTGCAGAGTTTAACGGAGCTCAGAAATAGCCAATATGCCTGCTAAATATTGTATGTGTGTATCTCTCAAATTGGATTGAGAGAAGAAGGAGGGAGGCCTTTCTCTGCTATGACTTTTAAACTGAATGTCCTGGGATGATTCTTCTGAAGCATGCATTTAAAGAAATGTTAGGTATGAATAGAAAACTCACAAACCGGAAGGAGAGTTCAGTGTCCTTCCTGAGTGTCTTTCCTGCAGAAACCCTTCTGGGTGGTGCTGACCCATTCTGGTGCCATTGTTTCTATGGAAGTTTGTCGTCAGGAGGAAGTTTGATCTTCACTTTGCCCCATAAGGGAGTTTGCTTTAAAAGGACAACAGCCTTTCCCTAATCTTTGCATAGAAGATGCTCTGCTTCCAGAGTGTGAAAGGCCTTCACCAGATCTCTCAAGTCTGAACCTTAGCCAAGAAAGGAAAGGCTGGACAATTCTTTTCAGGGTCATGGCCATGTCCCTGCCTTTTTCTCTGGAAGTCCAGCTGGTCCAGACTAATCCATTTCATCCCTGGGGAATGTCCATAGAGATTCTCAACTTGACTGTCTTGGTTCCCCCCCCCACTTCATTTGTCACCCAAGTGCAGAACTGAAGAAGCTTCTTGGATGAGGAGCGAATTGTTTTCAAGGGGGAAAAAAAACAACCAAGAAAGTCCAGTTGCCTTTTGGAAAAGCACCTTTGGGACATCCCTAGGGAATGTCTCCAAGGCCTGAACAAGTCTGTCCCTTGTTTAATTTAATTTAATTTAATTTAATAATGGGATTTATATGCCACCCTATCTCCCGAAGGACTCAGGGCGGCTCACAACAGTAAAAACATACAATACAAAAGTTTAAAATTTAAAAAATATTAAGCAAGAATCCCAATAATTATAATTAAAACCAACAGTAACCAATAAAAACCATTAAAAAAACCCTCAGTCCAGGTCGACCTGTTGGAAGAGCCATGTCTTCAGGTTGCGACGGAAGGATCAAAGGTCAGGAGCCATCTGCAACTCCAAGGGCAGTTGATTCCACAGGGTGGGTGCGCCAACAGAGAAGGCTCTCCCCCTGGGGGTCGCCAGCTGACACTGTCTGGCTGACGGCACCCTGAGGAGGCCCTGTCTGTGGGAGCGCACGGGGCACTGGGAAGTTGTTGCTGGAAGTAGATGGTCCCGCAAATACCCCAGCCCTAAGCTATATAGGGCTTTATAGGTGATTACCAGCACCTTGAATCTCACCCAGAGGGCAACCGGCTTGTTGCTGGGTGGACATGGCCATGGTGGGTGTGGCCTAGTTGGCCTCCTGCACCATGGCGGGAGGGGGGCATTTTTGTCCTCCCTGGGCTCTGGAGGCTTTCCTTGGGCCTCCGGGAGGGCGAAAACAGCCTCCCCGGGCTCTGGAGGCTCTCGGGAAGCTGGAAACAGGCCCATTTCCGGCCTTCCTGAACTTCCGGGAGGCCTGTTTTTCACCCTCCCCGAGCCTCCGTGCATGCCCTGCACTTACCTGCATCCAAAATGGGCCCCATGGGGACTCCTGGGAGAGGCGGGGCGGGATGGGCAGGGCCAGCCAGGAGTGGGATTTGGGGGTTCTCCGAACTGCACAGAATCTTAGCTAGGGGCTCTCCCGAACCCTTGCAAACCCCCAGCAGCCCACCCCTGGCTGGACACCTGTTAAACCTCACCACCTTCAATGAACCGGGGAGAAGGCAGAAATAGGAAAGATGCCTTTATGGCTTTGCCTGGTCTGAGGCAGCCAGTGGAGTCCACTTTGATCTCCCAGAATGTTTTACTTGGCTTTGGTCTGTCTGTCTGTCTCTCTCTCCAGGCTACACCCAGGAGAAAAGTAGTGATCTGCCCATGGCAAGAGATTTGTACTGTAGATATTTGCACCACTTCCAATGCTCTACATGCATGACTAGAAAGACCCAGTTATAACAAAAAAGCAAAACAAAAAAACAAAAAAAGTGTTTATGTGTGTGTTGGAAAGAATTGGCAGTGGTGCACGCACTTGCTGCAATGCAACTAATACTGTCTATTTTTTTTATCACAGGGGGCAGGGTAGATGTGCTTAAAGGCACGCTGTAAGTGCTCCATAAAACATCTTAGTAATGCCTCTGCGTATCCAGGGGATACGAGAGCTTTGGAATTCAACTCTCATCAACTCCTGGCAGCAAAGAGTCAGGGATAAGCTCAGAAAAGCTACTTCATCTGAATCTATACACCAAGGGCCTTCCAACTTGGCAAGTTTAAGACTTGTGGACTTCAACTCCCAGAATTCCTGAGCTAACATGACAGGAGGAGGAACTCTGGGAGTTGAAGTCCACAAGGCTTAAAGCTGTCAAGTTTGAAGAACCCTGCTATACACAGTCCACCTTTCCTTAAAATCTCAGAGATAGAGAACCATCCATATGGGGGTCTCTGAGTTGGGGGGGGTTGTAGACATTTAATTACCAAACTAGATAACATCATCAGTGCTGCAATGATGCTACTTAGTTTGGTAATGAAACATCTGCAAGAAAACTGTCAAGATCAGAGAGCATCAAGAACCCCTCATTTCAACCCTGACCTATAAATATTATCTTCTAGAGGTCCATATGTTACAGGTGGATATACAATATATAAAAATAGAGAAATGTCCTGCCCCTTCCCCCTAAAATGGGAGGTGAAACATCATACACCAGAGCATGGAATAATGTATTATTCGTATCTCTGTTCTGAGAGTTTAATGGAAGCTAGACCGTTCCAGTCGATTCTATACTGCAGGGGTTTCCAATCTGTGGGCTGCAGCCCACTAATGGGCCATGAGGGGTTTGCAACCAGGCCGTGGATATGGCCAGCAAAGGTGCACACACATGGGTATCCTCACTTATGCGAGCAGTGAGTGAGCGCATGCGTGCTCCATTCAAGTGAGCGGTAGGCATGCGTGAACGTCACTTGTATAAAAGGAGCTGCACACGTGTACCTTGCTGGCTGCTCACAGAGAACCAGGGGTGGGATGCTACCGGTTCTGCCTGGCTCTATAGAACTGGTAGCTCTGAAGAGCAGCAGACACAGAAACGGTTCTGTGTCTGCTGCTGTTTGGCCCCCTGCCGCCAGCTCTTACCTGACCTTTATTTCCTGCTTTTTCAACCTCAGCTGCTTTGCACAGCACAGCTGAGGTTGAAAAAGCAGTAAAAAAGGTGTTTTTCAAATGCTGAGCACTTGCGCACAGTGCTTTTCAGCTGTCCGGGAGGCACAGCTTTTGTTGTATTACACACGCATGCAGCACGCGTCTGGTGCAAAACTTAAGTACTGAACCAGTAGTAACACTGGTTGAATCCCACCCCTGCACAGAACCATCCCTTCTCCCCCTTCCCCCCTGCCAGTCCGCAAAGCCAGAAACATTGGGGAACTCTGCTATACTGTAGTATCCTTTTCTGCAACCCTGTTAAGCAGAGAGTTCCTAATACAAATGCCCTGTAAACAACAAGATGGCAACCCTTTGGGGCTTGGTGTATCAAAAATTAAGTTAATGCTTGAGCTAAAATTTCCTTGCAAAAAGTAGACATGCAAGGAGAAATATGTACAAATCGGATGCATGTTTTCCTGGTTGCAAACCAAATTGAAGTTGGGAAGATGAATTTAACGGTGGGCGGAAGAGGAATCTGATAAAATTGAAACCGACTGATATGCTGATCCCTTCTTTGAACCCCTTCTCCTACGCTTGACATACAGCAATGTACCCTGTACTCCTGCTGTCATACAGCCAGGATGAGAAAGCTTCGAGTTTTCTTTTTCCCATTGTTATTGGACTCCAAGTTCCATTAGCTCCAGCCAGCTTGTTAAGGATGTGGAGAAAAAGGCCAACAATAGTTGAAAATCTAGAGATCCCCTAAAACTGCCATAGAGGACAATGAGAAAACTTGAAACTTGAGTGGCCAACTAGTCTCTCTGCATCAACATCTGTGTGCACATACACATATTATCTTTCACACAGAGGTGTGAAAACCCAAAGTCACACATCTCTATAATAGCATCATTGCAGGATGTCCCTTGTCTGTCTCAACTTGTCCGTGTGAACTCAGCTTCTCAGCCATGCCATAGAGCAGGGGTCCCCAAACTTGGCAACTTTAAGACTTGTGGACTTCAACTCCCAGAATTCTCCAGCCAGCTGCCTGGAAAATCCTGGGAGTTGAAGTCCACAAGTCTTAAAGTTGCCAAGTTTGGAAACCTCTGCCGTAGAGGAATGGAATGTTGAATAGGACACATGGGCTTGTGTATGTATCAGAGAGAATGCCTGGGCTTAAAGGATCAAATGGGTCAAACTAGTTTCCAAAGCACCAAATGGCAAGGCAAGAAAGAATGGATGGAAACTGATCAAGGAGAGAAGCAACCTAGAACTAAGGAGAAATTTTCTAATGGTGAGTGCAATCAACCAGTGGAACAGCTTCCCTTCAGAAATTGTGGGCGCTTCATCACTGGAGGCTGTCAAAAAAGAAACTGGGCTGAAATGGTACAGGGTCTCCTGCTTTAGCAGGTGGTTGAACTAGACCTTCAAGGTCCCTTCAAACTATGTTATTCTATGAAATTCTACGATGCTGCCTCTTGGCTAGTAAAATTCTGGATCTCTCCGTAACCAGTCAGCTTCTCCTAGCTAAAACACACACAGCAAGAGGGCCCCCTAGTGGTTTGCCGTCATACTTAAATAATGGTCACTGTAATGAAATTATTACATGTCCAAAAATAGTAATTTTCAGACTTATTACAAAAAGCAACTACTGACCAAAATTATTAATGATCATGGTGACAGTTGTATTATAAACCCATTATGCGCTTCACAAACTACTATCTTGTGTCTGTCAAAACACAAACTGGAACTCATGTGTTGAACAATGCAAAGTGACAGCTTTTGAATGTTGCTCTCCAAGATGTGCTAGCCCTAATCTGCTTTGGAAGGGTGTGGTAGGCTGAACTATTTATTTATTGCTATTATTTATATGCTGCCTTTGAATGACTGTAGGTGGCTTACAACAATACATTAAAAACATCCATAACACCTAAAATGTTATAAATATAAAATCATTTTTTAAAAAAATATGTTGCTTCCATAAAAGTCATTTGGCAAAAGACCCATGGAAGAGTAAACTCTTCAGTTGTTTCTTTAAAAAAAAAGGCTGGGAACTGACTGGCCATCCAGCTGCAAGTTATTCCAACATGAGGGACTGGCACTGAAGACACATAGGTCTTACCCACCAAACTCTCTAGGAGTAACTGCTTGCAGCACGTTCTCTAAGCCAAAAAGTGCAGGATGGGGAACCTGGAGTGAAGACAGGCATTTGGGGGCCACCATGGTGGCACAGTGGTTAGAATGCAGTACTGCAGGCTACTTCTGTTGACTGCCGGCTGCCTGCAGTTTGATTCTCACCGGCTCAAGGTTGACTCAGCCTTCCATCCTTCCAGGTGGGTAGAATGAGGGCCCAGATTGTTGTGGGCTGATAGGCTTGCTCTATAAACTGCTTAAAGAGGGCTGTAAAGCACTGAAGCGGTATACAAGTCTAGGTGCTAAGTGCTATAATGCTCATTCGACGGATGACCTCTCAGTGGATTCATGAGAATGCTAAAGAAGATGTCCTTTTTTTTGCTTGGCAGGTTGTGAATAGTCTAAAGACTGGAATACACCATGGCTCTGACCAGCGCCTTCAAGGCTGTAACCAATATGCCCGGACTGCTCATCTGGAGGGTTGAGGTAGGATAAATGCAGCTCTTGCAATGTCCATTTGAAGGTTTCTCTCACGATTGAATGTTGACCATTTCATTTCATGTTTAGAACCTCATGTCTAGGCAACATCCTAGCTGTAAAGGTGTTTGCCAATCGCACTATGCACTGGCTCATTCATCTGGTGGAAATTTGATGTGTCTGAGATTAAATCTGAAGTGTTAAGTGTATTTCCCATGCACCCCACTGTTTGACGAGTACAGTTTATGAAAATAGTAGACTCTATAGAAGTTTAAAACCTGCAAAAAAAAAACCTCACCTTGCAAAATACTTATAAAATAGACACAAGGATCATCTTGTGGTCAGCTTCTTTTAAAATTGATTCAAGTGCTTATGTTTTGGGGCAGAATTAGATGGTTTTTGCAGACAGGCAAAGGATAATAGACAATTCAACACCTCTCTTCCCAAATTAGAGAAGACCTGGTGAAATATTCATACTGTAAGAACATAAATATGTCAGCCACTGACCTCTTTCCTTTTTCCCACCTGGCATTTTAAGGGGAAATGAAAAAAAAAGGAATGTTTTTCTACAGAGTGTCTACTTTTCTGCAACATTTGACTTTAGCCAGAGAACTGACCTAATGCACTCATATTTGATTTTGGATTCAGAATTTATCAGTCAGATAGTCCTTGACTTACAATATTCATTTAGTGACCATTCAAAGTTACAAAGGCACTGCAGGGGTGGGATTCAAATTTCTTAACAACTGGTTCTGTGGGTGTGGGTGTGGCCTAATTTGTGGGTATGGCTTGGTGGTCATGTGACTGGGTGGGCATGGCTTGTATGTAAATATTATAAATATTTATGTAAATATTGATTTTTTTTAGTAAAAAAAGAGCAACTTTTACCCCAAAGCAGGCAAAGCAGGCAGACAGATTGAGTTGCTCACAGAATCACAGATTAACTTAGAGATCTATTTATCTGCAATCGGCTACCTGAGTCTGCACTGAAAAGCTTCAGTCCTAAGGAAGGTTCGGCTCTGCTTTTAGATTAGCTAGAAAGCAAGAAATCCAATGATTTCCTGCTTTCTAGCTAATCTCTAACAGAGCAGAACAACTAGTGGTCCAGGGAAAAATAGCAACTTACCAAACCAGGCAAGTTGGATGGCTCAGCATGCCAGGTAAGGAGTGAGTGGGCGGGGAGGGGCAGGACCAGCCAGTGGAACGATTTGCCAGTTCTCAATCGTGTGTGCAGCGTTTGCAAGAAATCATCAGCTGTGCTGCCTGGACAGCTAACAAGTGCTGGGTGCAGTATTTGAAAATCTTCTTGTTTCCTGCTTTTTCAACCTCAGCTGTGCCGTGCAAAGCAGCTGAGGAGGGAAAATCAGGGAATAAAGGACAGCCTAGAGCCAGGCAGGCAGGTTGGCCAAACACCGAACCAGTTCGGTGTCAGCTGATCTTCGCAGCTATAGGTTCTATCAAACCGGGCCAAACCAGTAGCATCCCACCCCTGAGGCACTGAAAAAGTGACCTATGACCATTTTTCACATTTAAGACTGTTGCATCATCCCCATGGTCACATGATCAAAATTCAGATGCTTGGCAACTGACTCATATTTATGACGGTTGCAGTGTCCCAAGGTCATGTGATCACCTTTTGTGACCTTCTGCCAAGCAAAGTCAATGGGGAAGCCAAATTCCCTTAACAATCACGCTACTAAGGTAACAGCTGCTGTGATTCCCTTAACAAATGTAGCAAGAAAGGTTGCAAAATGTGGCAAAACACATTTAACTTTCTCACTTAGCAACAGGAAAGTTGAGCTCAATTGCAGCTGTAAGTATCTGTACACTTCAGTACCAGATGGCATGGTAATAGCGTTGAAGTTGCTATTCTTGTTGTGTGTTCATTGCATCAAAACCTTTGCAATTTCAATGAAAATTCTCCAGATGTCTATCTGGAAACGCCATTCTACTTTCTGAGCGTTCCTTAAATAGATTATTAAAGCCAAAGTAAACAATAGAAATAGAAGTCTGGTACACTCTTAATTACAGTAGAAGGAAGCTGCCCTGAATATACTTATTGGCTTCAGGAACAAGGGATGCTTGCAGGCTGGAGAGGGATGAGCCATGGTGGCTCAATGGTGACACAGTGGTTAGTACTGCAGGCTGCTTCTCCTGACTGCTGATTGCCAGTAGCTCAGCAGTTCAAATCTCACTGGCTCAAGGTTGACTCAGCCTTCCATCCTTCCAAGGTCAGTAAAATGAGGACCCAGATTGTTGTGGGCAATAGGCTGATTCTGTAAACTGCTTAGAGAGGGCTGTAAAGCACTGTGAAGTGGTATATAAATCTAAGTGCTAAGTGCTATTGGGCAGAGATCCAGCAGGTCAAGAACTTGACTGAAACCATGGTTTTCTTTGGGCACATCTCTTAATGCTATGTTCTTCTTTCCAGAAAATGGATCTAGTATTGGTGCCTCCCAAAACTCATGGCAACTTCTATAAAGGCGATTGCTATGTTCTCCTATCAGTAAGTAACCTGAAAAGTTGGCTATTATGCATTACTGCACAATGTAACCTTTCTTTTTCTTTCTTTCTTTTTTATTGAACCTGCCACATACTCAAAATACTGTACTTGCAGTCATAGACCAAACACCAAGTATTATGGTGTCATATGGCTATGAGCACTGTGTAACTCCAGAAAAAGACAAATGATCCAATCCCAGAACTGACTGCTAGCTAGGGCAAAGAGCACGAGAAGTCTTTACTCTCTACAGCTAATAGTTCTTCAACCTTTAGAGAAGTGGTTTCTCAACCTTGGCAGCCTGAAGATGTGTAGATGTCAACACCAACTGGCTGGGGAATTCTGGAAGTTGAAGTCCATACGTCTTCAAGCTGCCAAAGTTGAAAAACATGCTTTAAAACCTGGAATTTGAAGCCCAGATTATCTGCAAATGAAATTCTGCTGTGAAGTTGTCTAGTGGTAACATTGTACTACTAGGATTAAAAAAAATATTCTTGGGCTTTGGGTACAAACTCACTGGAATGCTAAGACGGAAGCATCCCTTCTTTAATTTTCTGAAAGAACGTAACAGGTAAGGGTACTCCAGCTGCTTACAATCCCCAAGTATTCCGCTTCGATTTATGTGCCCCATAACCTTTATCCTATCCACAGACCCGTAAATTGGGCAGCATCCTTTCCTATGATGTTCATTATTGGATTGGAAGTTGCTCCTCACAAAATGAACAGGGCTCTGCTGCCATTTATACCATCCAACTGGACGACTATCTTGGTGGAGTCCCCGTGCAGCACCGGGAGGTGCAAGGCTATGAATCTGAGCTCTTCAAGGGCTACTTTAAGAAAGGGATCATGTGAGTATGCTTGATCTTTGCCAAAAGGCTGAAAAGGCCATGTGAGAAGAAGGCCTTGGGGGCAGGGATGGGCTGCTGGGGTTCTCAAAGGTTT
The DNA here is from genome assembly GCA_009733165.1 of Naja naja. NCBI lineage: Eukaryota > Metazoa > Chordata > Lepidosauria > Squamata > Elapidae > Naja > Naja naja. The sequence goes on from CM019149.1 coordinate 164,579,587, forward strand.
GGGAGAGCCCCTAGCTAAGAGTCTGCTCAGTTTAGAGAACCCCCAGATCCCACTCCTGGATGGCCCTGCCCACCCCTCCCCTCCCAGAATTCCCCCCGTGGCCCGTTTGGGATGCAGATAAGTGCAGGGTGTGAGCGGAGGCTCGGGGAGGGTGAGAAAACAGGTTTCCTGGAAGTTTGGCAAGGCCAGAAATGGCCTGCTTCCGCTTCCAGAGAGCCTCCAGAGCCTAGAGAGGCCGTTTTCATCCTCCTGGAGGCCCGAGGAAAGCCTCTGGAGCCCACGGAGGGCAAAAACTCCTCTCACCATGATGCAGGAGGCCAACTAGGCCATGCCCCCCCAGCAACCAGGCAGAGAACCTGTTGCTAACATTTTTGAAGCCTGCCCCTGCTTTCCGGTAGACCTTAATGGTGAATATAATGTGTGCCTGTGTACACCTGATGGCCTGGGAATAGAATAGAATAGGAATAGAATAGAATAGGAATAGAATGAATAGAATAGAATAGAATAGAATAGAATAGAATAGAATAGAATAGAATAGAATAGGAATAGAATAGAATGGAATAGAATAGAATAGAATAGAATGGAATAGAATAGAATAGAATAGGAATAGAATAGAATAGGAATAGAATAGAATAGAATAGGAATAGAATAGGGATAGGATAGAATAGAATAGAACAGAATAGGAATAGAACAGAATAGAATAGAATAGAAATAGAATAGAATAGAATAGGAATAGAATAGAATAGAATAGGAATAGAATAGAATAGAATAGAATAGGAATAGAATAGGAATAGGAATAGGAATAGGAATAGGAATAGGAATAGAATAGGGATAGAATAGAATAGAATAGAATAGAATAGAATAGAATATTCTTTATTGGCCAACTGTGATTGGACACCCAAGGAATTTGTCTCGGTGCATAAGCTCTCAGTGTACATACAAGCAACAAGTGAGAAATTATGATTCTAATCATAAAATACATTCATCATAAATCATGACAACAACACTCAGTGATAGTCATAGGATACTAAATAAGCAATCAACATAAGTCATACTAGGATGCTAAATAAAACAATTAAAATAAATTGTAAGATACACGCCACAAAGTTATAGTCACAAGAAGATAAAGAATAGGTAATTAATAGAAAAGATGACAAGAATAATAGTAATAAAGCCCTACTAGGTAGTTTGACACTATTGTGGGAATTAGTTGTTTAGCAGAGTTGATGGCATGGGGGGAAAACATTCCTCCCATGTACTGGCTTCAGTGTCAGTTATGGCACTTCATAGCATAAAATTGCAGAAGGATACTTTGAAGTACTGATCATCTATTGCAGAAAAATTATTTTCTTCCCACAATATGCCTTTTGCTTTTACTAGAAATACCTGTGAGCGGAGTTCACAGGATATGCATTACTTAATCCAACCACTAGATGGGGATAATTACACCACAGTTGATACAAACAACAGGCTTTCCCACTGTGGACTTAAAACACCCTCCACCCATCCTTTACAGTAATTGACAGAGAACTATATTGGTGGGAATTGGTTGTCCCCGTTCCTAATCTCTAGCACAGCGGTCTCCAACCTTGGCAACTTTAAGACTTGTGGACTTCCACTTGGCTGAGGAATTCTGGGAGTTGAAGTCCACAAGTCTTAAAGTTGCCAAAGTTGGAGATCCCTGCATCTAGTCCATCTCCACTTTCTCTCTTCCCAGTCACTGCAGTTCCCTAAATTCCCCTGGCCTGAAACACAAAGCCTCACACACACACCTGTGGCCTGAGCAGGCCTCACACACACACAGATGGTATTAGTTGTATAAATCTCTAGGGGTCATCTTTAGCACAAAATCAAAATTAAGTGTTCTTAACCCACAGTAACTGTTATCCAGCTTGTCTGGCTATTGTATCTTTCTCCTTTTCCTTTAACTTGGGACAGCTACAAGAAAGGAGGCCGGGCATCTGGGTTCAACCATACAGAGACCAATGCCTACAATGTCAAGCGGCTTCTACACGTCAAAGGAAAAAGAAACGTTATGGCCAGAGAGGTGAGTTTGAGCCCCAACAGTGGTTTGGCTCCTGCATTTCACGTAAGCCACACACTATGATTGACTGCATCTCTTGACCGTTCCCTGTCTGCTCTTGTATGTTCCTCATCTGCAGGTGGAGATAAGCTGGGACAGCTTTAATCTTGGTGATGTGTTCCTCCTAGATCTGGGTAAAATCATTGTCCAGTGGAATGGTCCAGAAAGCAACAAGCAGGAGCGACTGAAGGTATTGTTTTAGACCCTGACCAAAACGGCAGCAAGGTTGCTTGGCTTGGGGTACTTCTTCTCAACTCCATGTGAGAGTCTATGACACATGTCACCACACTATAAAAAAGTTGTTGAGGCTCTAGAAAAAGTACAGAGAAGAGCAACCAGGATGATTAGAGAACTGAAGACTAAAACATATGAAGAACGGCTACAGGAACTGGGCAAGGCTAGTCTAGTGAAGAGAAGGACCAGGGGAGACCTGATAGCAGTCTTCCAGTATTTGAGAGGCTGCTACAGAGAGGAAGGGGTCAAGCTATTTTCTAAAGCGCCTGTAGGCCAGACATGGAATAATGGATGGAAACTGAACAAGGAGAGATTCAACCTGGAAATAAGGAGAAACTTTCTGACAATGAGAACAATCAACCAATTGAACAGAAGTTGCCCTCGGAAGTTGTGGGAGTGCCATCACTTGAGACCTTAGAAGAAGAAGAGATTGGACTACCATTTGTCAGAAATGATGTAGGGTCTGCCACTTGGGCAGGGGGTTGGACTAGATGGCCTACAAAATCCTTTCCAACTCTGATTATCTGATTATCTGTTTAATCTGTTCACATGGGAATTTTGCAAAACTTTCTCTTTGTTCATGCCTATGGAGATTTTCAGTCATCCAGGTCATGGCTGTCCCAAAGTAGCTTTTTCAATAGACAACTGGACTTTCTGGTTTTTCTTTGATTTGGTTTCGCTTCTCATCTAAGAAGCTGAGCTGAAGAAGCTTCTTGCATGAGAAGTGAAACATCCTCAAAGAAAAACCAGAAACTTTAGTTGTCTCTTGAAAAAGCACCTTTGGGTTTCTCTTTGTTCCTGTTGTCCTTGAATCAGACATGTCCCTTCTTAAGGCCATGGAGTGGGGAAGAAAAGAATTGCCAAAGATTCTTCTTCATTAGGGAAAAGAAAAAAAATGTAAAACAAATGGAAGGCAAACACTCTTTTGTTACATTTGTTTCAATATCATTATGAACGTAAGTTTTATAGCACAATTGTTTTTATAGATCAGCTTCTGTGTATATGAGATACAGGACTTTCCTTGAGCTGGAAATCTTATTGCAAATCCAAAAATTGCTAGGATAAAGTTTGGTGCTGTCCCAGAAAACTAAATTTAATATTTAATGAGATCATTTCCTATCATTTGAATATAAATTAAACCAATGTCATTATCAAGATTAATTTTCATGTGTTTAACTCTTTCTCCCTCTTATCACGTGCAAATATATGGTAGATTTTAAGGGCAGCATTTGGTGTTGTGTGGGGTTCTTGGTGCTTTCTGAGCTTGGTTGTTTTCCTATGTTTCATTACCAAACTAGGTAACCTAATCAGTGTCTAGTGGATAATGAAACCTCTGCAAGAAAAACAATCAAGCTCTGAGAGCACCATGGACTCCACATTTCAATCTTGAGCTACAAATATTCTCTTCTATTTAATGTTGTTTTGGAGGATCATACTTAAGCCTTTTGCGACTACATGGAACTCTAGGGCTTCGTTTGGTGTATCTGTGGTGTACATAGCTAAAAGAAGTGATGAAACGAGTTATATCTGCTTATGGTAACACCATGGCAAGCAAAACTCAGAGGACAAGTGGATGGTTAGCATGCAAAAGGCCTCGTGTTCAATACCTAGCAACATCAGAAAAGGCAGAGACAATCTGAGGCTGCTTGAAGGACCATCTCTTCCCTGAGAGACATCCACTGGTCCCATCAAGTCCACAGAGAGATATGCTGTGGGTCCTGTCTGCATTCAATCTGACAGGCTCTAGTAGGTGACTGTTTCATGCCATGGCATTCATCTTCTTACACATAATCCTTCCTGAGGTGAGGTTAGCCCCAACCAGGGGTTCAGGAGAGCCCCTAGGTAAGATTCTGCACAGTTCGGAGAACCCCAAATCCCATTCCTGGCTGGACCCGCCCACTCCTCCTCTCCCCTCCCAAGAATCCCCACATGGCCTGTTTTGGATGCAGGTAAGTGCAGACGTGCACGGAGGCTCAGAGAGGGTGAAAAATGGGCCTCCCAGAAGTCTGGGAAGGCCGGAAACGGGCCCACTTCCAGCTTCTAATGAGTCTCTGGAGCCTGGGAGGCCGTTTTTGCCCTCCTGGATGCTCGAGGAACGACTCCGGAGGCCAGGGAGGGCAAAAATGCTCCCCCCCCATCATGCAGGAAGCCGACTAGGCCATGCCCACCATGGCCACACCCACCCAGCAACTGAGCAGAAAACCCATTGCTAAAATTTTTGAAGCCCACCCCTGGCCCCAACCCTTATGGCCTTCCATAAAGTTCTCAAAATGTGTTTGTTTTCAGCAAGCTTGATAGAAAACCTGCATGCTGGTTATATTGTATATAAACATAGTCTCTCTCATGGTCTTCTTTAGCCATATTTGTACTTTTAATCTATTTGCAGAATGTTTTAATTCTTGGTTTTATTGGGTGAGATTGGTGGCTCTATAACTTTGACCAATAATAAATAAATTTCCTAATAGAGAATCAATGCCACTCAGGATCAGCTGAACTGAGCTGGACTGGCCAATGGTCCAATTTCATATGAGGCAACTTCCCATGTTCCTTCTCACTTTGTTAGGCTATGCTTCTTGCCCAAGATATCCGCGATAGAGAACGTGGAGGCCGTGCTGAAATTGGGATCATAGAGGGTGACGATGAAGAAGCCAGTTCAGATTTGATGAAAGTGTTGGAGAGTGAGCTGGGAGAAAGGACTCGAAAAATCAAACCTGCCATTTCTGATGAGATAGTGGACCAACAGCACAAGACCAGCCTCTTCCTCTATTGGTGTGTTGAAAATTTTTACTCATGGCCGAGACTTCACCATAGTTGTTATTGATGCAGCAGTTGTATGACTGGGATGGATTGTGTATGTAGATGATATTTCCATTGAAAAGATGTTATAGAACATCTAAATGGGTCTAGATTGGAAGAAAGCAAAAACTTCCAACTTCAACTTTCACCAAAAGGAAAGGAAAGGAAATGTGAGATTTTTGGTGAAACTGGAGAATCATGCATGAAGATTATAAATTTGGTGTGTCAAGGCAAGGAAAGAGGCAGACTGGAATAGATGGCAACTAAAGGGAAGTATGTAGAGCTAACATTCAGGGTGATAGTAAAGCCAGAATAATGTCAGCCAGGCAAGAAAAGCTGGAATAAATATGTCAACCTTGATAAAATAATTCTTATTGGGCCAAATTTGTAGGCCTGTGAATGGTTTCAAAACCAAAACCAAAATTATCTCTGAAGCTACTGTAGTTATCTTTGAAACTATCTCTGAAGTTTATTGGAACTTCTTCACTGATGCTACTTACTTGATAGGTTGCTACCCATGGTTCCCCGAAAGTAAGACTGGGTCTTATTTTCTTTTGAGTCCCAAAATAAGCACTAGGGCTTAATTTTGGGGTGTCTTCTTTTTTTCCCCATGTACGGGAGGCCCACTTCATCTGCTTGTTTGTGGTGGGGCAGGTGGCTGTGTGGCATACTATTTCCACGACTGCAAGGCAGGAGGATGGAGCTGCACCACATGCTCTGCATCAGCTTACCTCAGGGCCCCTATAGTCAGGCCACTTATGCCTTGCCTCATGGCAGCAGCTCCAACAGCCTCAACCAGCAGGATCCTGCATAGCTGCTGGCCCACTTCTTCTGCTTGCTTGTGACTGCAACAGAGCAGGAGGCCATGCTGTGGCCACAAGGTGAGGCGGGGGGGTTGGAGCTACCCTACAGGCCCTGCACTGGCTTACCTCAGGGCTCCTGCAACCAGGCCATCCATACTCTGACACCTGCCTTGCCTCACAGCCAGAGCACCAGCATACTGCTCAGCCTCCTGCTCTATTGCGGCCATAAGCAAGCAGAAGAAGTGGGCCGGCAGCCACATGGACTCCTGCTGCACATGACTGCTGGTGCTGCCATTGCGAGGCAGGTGTTGGCTGTGGGGGCCCTGAGGTAACCAGTGCAGGGCTCCACCCCCCGCCTTGCCTCATTGCCATGGCATGGTAAGCAACCAGATGGTATGGATGGGCATCTGGCTGCGCAGTCTCTTAAGTAGGGCTTATTTTGAGGGCTCGGCCTTATATTAGATGCACAAGAGGGGAACTTGCTGGGGCTTATTTTCAGGATAGGTCTTATTTTCAGGGAAATTGGGTTTTTTTAGATTTTTTTGTTTTGTTTTGTTTTAAATAAGATCTATAAAATTGTAGTCAGATAGTAACAACACCCATTTCTGCTCCAGGTCAGGGGTATATACTTGCTGAAAATTCACAAATCATTCCACCTTGCCAGGCTGCAGTTAATACAATCAGAAACTAACTACCAAAGTATTAAAACAGAGAAGGAACAGCTGATGAATCACACAACTGAATGATGGTCTCTCTTGGTGGATTCAGACATGCTTATCCATCAGTTTTTTATATTAATTCAGTTGGTCCCTGCATTAGAGATGAAATGGTAATAATTGTCTCTATTGAAAGGTATCAGAATTGGAAGTGTTTAATTTGTAATAGTTAATTTACATTTAATCTATCAATAAATTAACATTTACTTGTGTGGCCTCATGCTCCTACTTCACACTGGATACTCTAGGAAGAATGAATCAAATCTGTAAGAAATTCTAAAAGAAATAGTTAAGAATTCTGCCATTTCCAGCACTCAAACTAATCAAACAAGCAATCTTGTCTTCTTTTCTAGTGTTACAGACTCTGGAGGACAAATAGAAATTACAGAAGAAGCCAAACGTCCTCTCAGGCAGGAATTATTAAACCACAATGTAAGTCTAAGATTGACATGGCATAAATGGCTCTAAACTGAGTTTCTTAGCTCTAATATATCAACAGAGTAGCCTACTGGATTATTACATAACGTAGATTGAAGCCCTACATTCTTTTGCAGATGATGTTTTCCTAGAAATATTTGACTAAAACCCAAACATATGGCAAGCACAAGATTTTGGAGAAATAAGTTTGTGTTTGCTATGGCCAATGTAATCAGTTTAGTAAAAAAAAATCCCACCCTATTTTCTGCCAAATGAAACTCTTGAACATTAATAACATAGCTTGGGTTTGCACAATTGGCTAGGCTAAAATATTTTATTTATTTATTTATTTTATTTGTCAATCGTGTACAAGATAACAGGTATAAATATAAACATAGTTATGAATACATGAAATGGATACGTATAAGAAAAATAAAAAAAGAAACATTAGGACAGGGACGGTAGGCACAATTGGTGCGCTTATGCATGCCCCCTACAGACCTCTTAGGAAAGGGGTGAGGTCAATAGTAGACAGTCTAAGGTTAAAGTTTTTGGGGTTTAGGGAAGAAACCACAGAGTCAGGTAGAGTATTCCAGACACTGACCACTCTGTTGCTGAAGTCGTATTTCCTGCAATCAAGTTTGGTGTGGTTAACCTTGAGTTTGTATCTATTGTGTGCTCTTGTATTGTTATGGTTGAAGCTGAAGTATTCATTGACAGGTAGGACATTGCAATGTATGATTTTATATACTATACTTAGATCGGACCGAAGACAGAATAGTTCTAGGTTTTCTAGGTCTAGAATTTCAAGTCTGGTGGCATAAGGTATTCTGCAACGAGTAGAGGAGTGGAGAACTCTTCTTGTGAAATATTTCTGGACTTTCCCAACTGCATTAATATCAGATACGTAATGTGGGTTCCAGACTGATGAACTGTATTCGAGTATTGGTGTAGCAAATGTTTTGTATGCTCTAGTTAGTAGTGTGATATTACCAGAAAAAGCTACATAGGATTAGGTTAACAACTCTTAATGCCTTTTGGCTATGTAGTTACAGTGGGCTCTAGCACTTAGATCATTAGAGATGAGTATTCCAAGGTCCTTGACAGAGTTTGGATCATCAACAAGGTCTTGACTATTCAGCTTGTATTTTATTTTCTGATTTTTTTGCCAATATGTAAGGCAGAGCATTTATTTGTTGAGATTTGAAGTTGCCATTTGTTTGACCATTCTGATACGTAGTCAAGGTCTTTTTGAAGGGCAGCAGAATTATCTGTGGTGTTGAATAGCTTTACATCAACAGCGAAGAGAACGCAGTTGCTCTTAATATGATCACAGAGGTCGTTTATGTAGAGTATGAAGAGAGTAGGTCCTGGCTGAGTTGTATCTCAGTGTGTTGTGTAAATACAGCTGGGGATATGTGAATGCTACAAGTGGAATATTTGTCCACTTGTCTGTCGGTTGCTGATCCCTACAATAAACCTGACCTTATCTCTCTGCCACACAAAATATATCAAATATTTTTGCTCACTATCCAATTTAGGGTTGGTGTTAGACAGGGGCCTTAGTTTAGTAGCAGACACCTATTTTGCTCATGAGGGACTTGAGCTTCAGCCTTTGCTGAAGAAGGATTTCTGGTAAGACCAAGGCTTCGGCCTTAAAACATTGGAGAATTGAGCCAGTTAGATGAACGGCGTAGGTGTGTAGAGGCATTTTCCTATAGTCTTTTTGTCAGGGGTGAGGGTAGGAAATTAGGATTCTTAATTTTTACCAATTTCCCAATTGCTGTAAAACCAATTCAGCAGGCCCTGAAAGCCAATTTTGCACTGATTTGAACTTTTTTTCTTTTGGCAATAAATGATTTACACTATTTATACCATGCTCTTAATTATCTCCTTTGGACCTTAGGATTGCTACATTCTGGATCACAGCGGGATGAAAATCTATGTCTGGAAGGGAAAAGGAGCCGCAAGCTGGAGAAACAAACAGCCATGTCAAAGCCCTGGTATGGTGGAGTAATCCATCCCAACTCCAATGGCTGCTTCCCAGTTCTTTCTCTTTTTAAAGCTAGGTTCTAAATAGATTTCTTTACGTGATACTTTAGACAGTAAAGCTTACATGCTCCAGTTGCTAGTGGTGTGGAAATATTTTTAAAAAATTGTAGCACATTTGGGTGTTTTTTTTAAGATCAGTGTTAATTTGCAGCAGACTCTGTTCTAATAGAACAATACAAACTTTTCCAGGTTGTACACATACAGGTAGAGCAGCAGTGGTGGTATTCTACCAGTTCGGCCTGGTTCTGCTGGGCCGGTAGCGCCGATGAGAAGCAAAGACTGAACTAGTTCTCTTCAACGCTCTGCTGTTGGGCCCGCCCGGGCTCCCATACTAACTTTTATGTCCTGCTTTTGAAGCACAGCTGCTTTGTGTGGTGCAGCAGATTGCTGTGCGGCAGCTGCTGAAGTGACAGGGAGAATGCAGGTTTGCAGGAGGTGAGTCAGAAAGCCACTGTGCCTGCGTAAAGTGTGCATTTGGCACGCACGTGCAAAGTGTGTGCACGCATAAACGCAGCAACCCGCCCACCAAACCGGTGGTAAACATTTTTGAAAATCACCACTGTAAAACAGGATCTTCAGCAGGCCTACTGTATGCATGATTTGTTGCTCAGATCTGCACGATGAAACTCTGGATCAGCCCTGTAAGCCAGTAGAGTGAAGAACCTTATGTAGCTTTGCTGCCATCTTGTGGTTGTCTGGAGTTTTGCAGCCCAGGTATGACAATACTGTACATCAGTGGTTCTTAACCTGGCGACATCCCCAAGGCGTTTTGTTTTTCAGGGGGTGATGGAGCGAAAAGAGGCGATGTGGGGCGAAGAAGGAGGGGGGGACGATATGGAGGCGATGGAGCGAGATATATTGGGAGAGAGAGAGAGAGAGAGATATCTATGTTGGTAGATAGGTAGGTAGGTAGACAAAAGACAGATAGGCAGGAAGGCAGGCAGGCAAACAGACAGACCTTTTGGATGGATGGATGGACAGGCACCAGTTCAGGTGCGGTACAACAGTCAATGGGGTGAGCCTGCGGGGCGGCACCTCGAACCCCCACTGCAGCCTCTTAGCATCCCAAGGGAGTCAGCAGAGGGGTGCTAAGAGGCTGACAAAGGTGGTGTGATTGACTAACTAGCACTGCTCGGGCAGAGCCCCGCCTGCTGCCTCTTAGTGCCCCTCTGCTGGCCCCCTTGGGGATGCTAAGAGGTGGCAGGGGGCAGTTATGTTGGGGAGGGCGATGACAACTTCCTCAATGGCTCAAGGGGCGATTCTTTCAAAAAGGTTAAGAACCACTGCTGTACATCAAAGAAAAATTGCTGGAGAGAAAAGGCAACCGTATACATTTATCATACTTTTCCCTTTTGGGGTCTGCAGTGTTCCACAAACAGCAGAAAAGAAGTAAGAAATAGTAAGCCAAAACCAAAAAAATACAGCATCTGGAAAAGGAAAGGAAATATATTTGATTTATACTATCACTATTCACTCTTTTTCTGTGGAACCTTTTCTCATGGCAAACCACCTTTGCTCCCGCACCATCCATACACACTACTTTGTGTCTTCCCTTTTATTGTTCTAACTTTTGTAGGATTTTGTCAACTCTGTCCAACCATGATTTTCGGCATCTTCTCCTTTTCCTCAGCCTTGTTCCCCTAAGTCATTCTTTCTATATAACCCAAACACGTCAATAGACTTCCTTCCAGCTAACCACTGATTTAGATGCAATCCAGCTTAATTCAATCACCCATTCAAAAAAGCTCTGTTTTATCATACACACTTTGGATATATTCCATTCCATTCCATTCGACTTACTTTATGTTTCTCAAGACCCACACAATTGTCACTTCCACAGAATCAAGTCAGCAGAATCATGCTCATACAAATGAACACTTTCACTTCTGTTATCTAATTTGGCAGAACAGATCAGTTTCTTATTTCTCACAGCTTTTCTGTTAACAAACAGTCGTCAATGTCCTGTTGTGAAAAGCAAAAGCCAGATTTACTGAAAGCAATAGGTTTCAGCCTTGGCAACTTTAAGATAGGTGGACATCAATCCCCAGAATTCCCCAATCAGTTTCCTAAGTCTACACATCTTAAAGTTGCCCACACTGAGTTAGGGTGATAACAGTTAGGGTGTGTAAACAGGGTGTTATGCTGTTTGTCTTGTTCCTATAGGAATTTATTAGGCAGAAAGGCTATTCTTCCAGCACCAATGTGGAGACTGTACACGATGGAGCAGAGTCTGCCATGTTCAAGCAGCTGTTTCAAAATTGGACAGTCCAGGAACAGACTGTAGGGCTAGGGATAGCCCACAACGTGGAAAGAATCGGTAAGAAAGATCTTGTTGCTGAATACGATGCTGTGTATGCCATCTGAAAAGAGAATTGCATAACGTCTTCATCTGATTCTTTCCTTTAATTGAAACCATCATGTAACAAGGCTACAGAATCCCAGGGCTACAATAATTCAGACAGCCATTAGATGGCACAAAAGAATTTTTTTGCTGCTATTTCAGTGATCAACTCAAGCTATAGAAAGTCAATTTGGTATACTAGTTAGGTGCTGGGCTAAACGGTCATGAAAGCAGGCTGGGTGGCTTTGCAGCCTAACCTACCTCACATGGCTATTTGGGGGGAAATAGGAGGTCAGAACATTATATGTGCCATCTTGAGTTATAGAAACTAGAATAGAATAGAATAGAATAGAATAGAATAGAATAGAATAGAATAGGTCTTTACTGGCCAAGTGTGATTGGACACACAAGGAATTTGTCTTGGTGCAAAGGTAAAATGTAAATGTAATGATTTCTATGCTGAAACCATCTCATCAACATGATTTGGGGATGGATGGACTTTTTTAGGATGAAAACATGAGTTTTACACACACACACACACATATCACTGCAGTAGGCTGGAAGTTTGAATTGGGACATTCAGTCATTATTCACCCTTGCACAAATCCTTGCTCCAGTCCCCAAGACAATGCCAATCTCTCCCTCTGTAATAATGTTCCGTCACTATCTGCGACATGAATTCCTGGATTCCTAAACTTCTTATCCAGAATTTTAGCTCTTGGCTGTTCTTTCCCTTTTTATTCAGGATAAAACACTACAGGGTAACTTGCTCTGCAACCCACATGTCAGAGGTAGAAAAACTATGAGCTGCCAACAGTTGCTGAACTACAAATGGCCAATTTCTCCCTATCGTTGCAGGTCTTTAGAGGGAGATCCAGGTCAGGGGTCGCCAACCTTTTGGACCTCAGGGACCACCAAACTCATAATTTTAAATCCCAGGGACCACTAACCAGTGTGGGCGTGGCCTAATTTGTGGGTGTGGCTTGGTGGTCATGTGACTGGCTGGGCATGGCTTGTATGTAAATATTATAAATATTTATATAAATATTGATTTTTATTAAAAAGAGCAACTTTTACCCAAAATCAGGCAAAGCAGGCAGGCAGATTGAGTTGCTCACAGAATCACAGATTCATTCAGAAATCTATCTGCCATTGGCTAGCTCAGTCTGTCACATAAAGTTTGCTTGCAAGCAAACTCATAAAATTTGCTAGCAAGCAAACTCACAAAATTAACTCACAACACACCATGTATGTAAATATTGAATTTTTTATAAAAAAGAGAGCAACTTTTACCCAAAATCAGGCACAGCAGGCAGGCAGGCAGATTGAGTTGCTCACAGAATCACAGATTCATTCAGTGATCTATCTATCTGCCATCGGCTACCTGAGTCTGTCACATCAAATTTGCTTGCTGTGAGTCTGCACTGAATAATAGAACCTTCAGTCCTAAGGGAGGTTCAGCTGTGCTTAAATGCAGAGCCAAAGATCTAAAGACTACTTAGAAAGCAAGAAATCCAACCATTTCCTGCCTCCTAGCTAATCTAAATCTCCCAGCATAGCAGAACAGCTGATGGTCGGAAAAAGGAAAAATAGCAATTTAGCAGGCAAGTTTGCCAGGTAAGGAATGAGTGGGTGGGGAGGGTTTCCGCGGGCCATGTGGGTGGCACAGCCTTGTGTTCCTGCACAGCCTGGATTGCTTTGGGGGGTGCTCTGGGGGTGAGATTTCTCTGTGGCTCACCAAATTTTTCTCATGGCCCACCAGTGGGCTGCAGCCCACTGGTTGGCGACCGCTGATCCAGGCAGCCCTTGACTTATGACCACAATGGAGCCCAACATTTATGTTGCTAAGTGAGAAATGTGCTAAGTGAGCTTTTCCCCATTTTACGACCTTCCTTGCCACAGTTGTTAAGTGAATCATTGCAGTTAAGTTAGTAACATGGTTGTTGAGAGAATCTGGCTTCCTCCATTGACTTCGCTTGTCAGAAGGTTGCAAAAGGGGATCATATGACCTCGGGACAGAGCAACGGTCATAAATATGAACCAGTTGCCAAGCATCTGAATGTAAATCATGTGACCATGGGGAGGCTGCAATGGTTGTAAGTATTAAAAATGGTCATATGTCAATTTTTTCCCCTTTGAACTGTCATTAAATGAACTGTTGGAAGATGAGGATTACCTGTACTGAATAGTTTAGCAATCTCTGGAGGGCCATACTTCTTCTTGCCTACTTCAGGCCAATCTGGTTTGTGATATGCCCCTACTTAATAGAATAGAACAGAACAGAACAGAACAGAACAGAACAGAATAGAATTCTTTATTGGCCAAGTGTGATTGGACACACAAGGAATTTGTCTTGGTGCAAATGCTCTCAGTGTACATAAAAGAAAAGATACATTCATCAAGAGTCAAGAATCATAAAGTACAACACTTAATAATAGTCACAGGATACAATAAGCAATCAAATCATATTAGGAAACAGTCAATATAGATCATAAAGATAAAAGCGACAAAGTTACAGTCATACAGTCAACAAGTGGGAGGGGATGGGTGATAAGGAGTGATGACAAGATTAACAATAATAGTAGTGCAGACTTTGTAATAGTTGAACAGTGTTGAGGGAATTATTTGTTTAGCAGAGTGATGGCTTTTGGGAAAAGCTGTCCTTGTGTCTAGTTGTTCTGGTGTGCAGTGCTCTATAGGGTTGTTTTGAGGGAAGGAGTTGAAACAGTTTATGTCCAGGATGTGAGGGTCTGTAAATATTTCCCACAGCCCCTTTTTGACTCGTGCAGTATACAGGTCCTCGATGGAGGAGGTTGGTAGTAATTGTTTTTCTGCAGTCCTAATTATCCTGTGAAGTCTGTGTCTGTCCTGTTGGGTTGCAGAACCAAACCAGACAGTTGTAGAGGTGCAGATGACAGACTCAATAACTCCTCTGTAGAACTGCATGAGCAGCTCCTTGGGCAGTTTGAGTTTTCTGAGTTGGCACAGAAAGAACATTTTTTTGTGCTTTTTGATGACGTTTTGATGTTAGGTGTCCATACCTAATCATAATTTGGGAACGCTTTAGATTTCTTTAATTTCACCCATCTTCCCGTGAGAGCATGCTTTCCACCTTATGGAGCTCTGGTCTGAATGATCCCATCCTTCTTTTCAAGCTAAGGTGAGCCAGGAGAGATTTGACATTATGGCCTTACATGCTTTGCCACAGCTGGCAGCCCAGGAGAGGATGGTAGATGATGGAGAAGAAACGTTGAGGTAAGAGTTACAATTTCTGTTCTGGTGTGGGATTCTGGATTCTCTCTGTTGACTTTCTTGCAAATATAACCCAACTTTGTCCCCCTGCTTCTTAAATTGAATCGTCTTGATAACTAATCAAAGAGAGAAGCAAACTGGAATGAACAAGAAACTCCCTAACAGTGAGGACAATTAACCAGTGGGACAGCTTGCTTCCAGAAATCGGAGCTCCATCACTGGGTTTTTTAAAGAAGAGTCTAGACAGGCACCTATCTGAAATGGCATAGGTTCTCCTGCTTGAGCTGGACTAGATGACCTCCAAGCTCCCTTTCAGCTCATTCGTTCTATTCTACTTCTGATAGGGAATACCAAATTCTGCAGGCACAGAGATGTAGTTTTGACAACATAGCATCATTATCATGCCAGGCATAATATATTCTGTGCTCCATAACAGCGCACCATGACATCATGCTGGCCACATGGCCTTGAAACAGAAATGTGCTGTGCTGCCCCCTATAGTCAGCAATGACTAGCAGAGTAAAATCTGCAGGGACTCCTACACTGACTATAGAATAGGAGTGTTTGTCTCTTAGCTTTTGACATTTGGAGGGATCCATATCTATGCTTATACATGTGCAAGATCACAAATGCTAGAAAGTTGGAAGCATGAAAGATATGCCTGCTGGAATCTGGTGTGCTTCCAGACGAAACTATCAATGTGCACACGCACTGTCTTATTCCACAGATTTTTACTGAAAGCCCAGACACGGTCATCATCATTTTCTAACTATCCCACATTTTCTTATCATTTCATATATGTTCTTTTTTCATTACAAGTAAAGATCTATAGGAAATTTATTTATTTATTTATATTTGAACTTGTATGCCGCCCCATCTCCGAAGACTCGGGACGGCTCACCATTAAACTAAATTACAAGCCCAAATATTAAAACAATGCAATAATAAACATTAAAAACCATCCCTCCCCCAAGGAGGGGTCACAGCCAGGTTGGTCAAATAACCAGGTCTTTAACTCAAGACAGAAGGTGCGGAGGTCAGGGGCCAGACGGAGCTCCAAAGGCAGTTGATTCCAGAGGTCAGGGGCCGCGACAGAATATGTATAAATATTTATAATATCTATGCAGGTCTTGAAATGTTAATAGGTCAAGAGGTGTAGGTAAGGTAAGGTAATGCATCCATTCCAATTACCAGTCCACAAAGCAAGTGCCTCATGTTTTTTTATGATGATGATGATGATTCTATCTCAAGAAGTCAAAAGTTAGAAAGGCTACACATTTCCCCCCCAACAGTTATATCTGCCCTTTGTTTCATCATCTCTAGGTCTGGAGGATTGAGAACCTGGAGTTGGTACAAGTGGACAAACAATGGCATGGATTTTTCTATGGTGGAGATTGCTATTTAATTCTGTATACCTATGAGTTGAAAAATAAGCCACATTATATACTTTACATCTGGCAGGTAGGTGTAGAATCTCAAATGTAAAGCTTCTGAACAGGTGTCCCAAAGGTGCTTTTTAAAAAGGCAACTGGACTTCCTTGTTTTTTCCTTGAAGACATTTCACTTCTCGTCGAAGAAGCTTCTTCAGTTCTTGCTCTGAAGGAGCTTCTTGGATGAGAAGCAAAACGTCTTCAAGGAAAAAATAAAAAAGTTCAGTTGGTTTTTGAAAAAGCCTCTTTGGGACACCCATGCAATTTCTTTGAATTCAGGCCAGGACTGAGTTACTCATGGTTGATATTGAATTACATCTCAAGAGTTACTTATTGCTCATTCCAATTATCTCAAATTGGGTAAAAGTGGGTTTTGTTTGGGTAACAACCCATGAACCACACACAACAGGGATATATTGATTGAAAGTGTTTTCCCTGCATTGTGTAAAAAGGACATTCTGGGGTCATGAAAGACAAAAAATTGGGAAGCACGGGCTTATGCACTGGATCTGGCTAGGCAATCAAACCTAGGCCTGAGAATATTTACATTGTGCTAAAATCTGCTATAAAGTGATTTGCTTCCTTGAACCCTCTCCGCATCTTCCTAGGTTCACAGTATATATTAGCAGTTTCAACAGAATGTCCTCCATATAGATGGCACTGGACACTTTGATTTGAAGTCAGGCTGTTTAGGAACAGGCCCAGATCTTTATTTATGTCTGTCATTGCCTTGTTCTAACCCTCCCCCCTCCCCCCTCCCATGTTTTTAGCAGTGGAGGAGAAAATATAAGGATAATCGTCAGTATTTCAGTGAGACAATTGATGTGAGGACAGAAAATTGGATCACCCCTTTTCAGGTTTGCTGATTTCATCATAGTTGTCTCAGCTATGATGAAATCATAGAGACTGAGAATCACCACAGACGTCTCATCTCAGCGTTTTACAACTGAAATTTCAAAGCTAGCCAAGGATGTATTACTTGCTTGTGATGTAGATTTATCTCATCTCTTGCGATTTATGCAAAGTGTTAGTGCCTACTCTTATAAAAATCTGAATTCAAATCTTTCCATAACAAGCTTAGGTAGACAAGTAGACATTTCACCTCAGAGATGGGTATTCAGCAGGTTCCGACCAGTTCTGAGGAACCGGTAGCAGAAATTTTGAGTAGTTTGGAGAACTGGCAAATACCACCTCTGACTGGCCCGGCCAACCCCATCTGTTCTCTGCCTCCTGAGTCCCAGCTGATCGGCTGGGTCTTCTTTTGTTGCCCTGCCCAGGAGAACGGAGCTGGAAAGCAGGTTAGTGAGGTGGGGAGGGAATGGGATTTTGCAGTAACCTTCCGCCAGGAGTGGGGAGGGAATGGGGATTTTACACTATTCTTCTCCTTCCACACCCACCAAACCACGCCCACAGAACCGGTAGTAAAAATTTTTGAATCCCACCACTGTTTCACCTACATAAAACATTTTGTGAAGTAGATTAGACAGTGGGATCCTGATGTTACAGCCAGCCAGAGATGATAGGGCTAAATGAAGCTTTGAACCCAGATCACTGCAGTCTACTTCCAAGACTGCTAATGAGACATACAAGTGGTGATTCTTAACCAAGGCGTATTGTAAGTGTAAGACGACAATAGTGGCTACAATTCCTTCCCAATTAAATTATGTGGTGTTTTTCCTATGTTATCCAGGGACGTCATGCAACAGTGGATGAGCTGGCAGCCTCGGCTTATCTTGCAGTACAAATGGATCAGCAATTCAATGGGGAACCTATGCAAGTTCGAGTGAATATGGGCAAGGAGCCACGTCACTTCCTGGCCATCTTCAAAGGCAAGCT
Source organism: Naja naja (assembly GCA_009733165.1). NCBI lineage: Eukaryota > Metazoa > Chordata > Lepidosauria > Squamata > Elapidae > Naja > Naja naja. Next base: position 164,597,547 of record CM019149.1, read on the forward strand.
TGTTATCTTTGAGGTAGGAAACAAGGTTATATCTATTCTCCCACAAAAACACTGCATCCAATTTTGGTCACCACACTATCAAAAAAGATGTTGAGACTCTAGAAAAAGTGCAGAGAAGAGCAACTAGGATGATTAGGGGACTGGAGACTAAAACATATGAAGAACAGTTACAGGAACTGGGCATGGCTAGTCTAGTAAAGAGAAGGACCAGGGGAGACATGATAGCAGTGTTCCAATATTTGAGGGGCTGCCACAGAGAGGAGGGGTTCAAGCTATTTTCTAAAGCACCTGTAGGCCAGACAAGGAATAATGGATGGAAGCTGAACAAGGGGAGATTCAATCTGGAAATAAGGAGAAACTTTCTGACAGTGAGAACAATCAACCAATGGAACACCTTGCCCTCAGAAATTGTGGGAGCGTCATCACTTGAGACCTTCAAGAAGAGATTGGACTGCCATTTGTCAGAAATGGTGTAGGGTCTCCTGCTTGGGCAGGGGGTTGGACTAGATTACCTACAAGGTCCCTTCCATCTCTGTTAATCTGGAAATCTGTAAATTTGATATGCAGCAATGACGATACCAATAGAATTACATTTACCGCAAAGATCTGACATTCAGAGAAAATTGGTGTAAGATGCTTATTCATTGGCTTTTTCTTGCCACCGAGCTGATTGCCAAAATAGATAACTCATGCTCAAAAACTGCTGGAAATGCAATAATCAGCCTGGATCACATTTTGTACATAATGACACATTTTGTACAAAGTTCAAAGGCTGTGGAAGGTAGAAATAAATTTTGAATGCTGACTTCTCCCTCTCACCACTAATTTTCTTGTTAAGCAATTTCTGAAAAAAGTATACAGAATTGGCTCTACAGATGATAAAAGATACTAGGTTACTTTATGCGTCTTACTGAAAATCATAATTCCTTTCCTAGAAGAAAGGCAGACCAAGATTTGTGAGCATGCTTCAAGGTCAAGAACTAACCTTGTATTTAAATAACTAATCTGTTAATGATTTTTTTAACCTAGAGACCATTTATGGAGTATAATTCTGCACAAAAACTTGTACCTCATCTGCGGTTGATTTTTCCTAACATAATACTTTAAACAGAATCAGATTTTGTCTGATTCAGGATAATAAGGTTGGGCTTCCTTAGCTTGACTAGAAACTCCCACAAACTACTTATTCAGATGTGTGATTTTTAATTACATTGCATGCCAACACTCATTTAATTTGATTTTGACAATGACTTTTAAGCAGTGGACAGTAAGATTAGAGTTGACATTTTATCCCCAGTGAGCTGCTACATTTTGGGGTTGGTTTTTTTGGCTTAATTTTATCTTATGGAAAAGCTACGGAAAAAACTAAATCTGAGATAAGATTTGCATCTAAGGTTAGGGTTAGCAATTCCTGAAATCTAATTTAGAATAAGCATGACATTTAAATTCAAGTTGAGATTGTTTGTATAGTGAACATGTTACATTTTCTTTTTGCTTAGTTTTACGCATAGAAAACCTATGGGACAAATATATTCTGAGAAAAAAATCCTGTACTTAGGCTTAGGATAAGGATCACCTGAATTCTAAGGACTGTCAAAGGACTGTGATGGTTAGATTTGGGGTGCTTTTTTATATTCAACACAAGAATCTCACATTTCCCTTTTTGCTCACCTTTCCTTCAAGGGAAAAGCTGTTAGAAAAAGACATTCTAATTGAAAATCTCCGCATAATTAGGATTAACAACATGTCCTAAGGTCAGGAATTCACATTAACCAAACAAAAAAGGGTGTTTTTTTTGGAACAAATAGTCCGTTTCATGATTCTGTTAAGCCTGGGTCAGAACAGGATTATTTATATTTTATATAAATAATATAAAATATAAAAATATTGGATGCAATATAAATATAAAAGTATTGGATGCAATATAAAAAAAGATGTTGAGATTCTTGAAAGAGTGAAGAGTAATAAAAATGATTCGGGGACAATCATAAAACATGATTGCAGGAACTGAGTATGTCTTGTCTTTGAAAAGAACTAGGGGAGCAGTGTTCCAATATTTGAGGGGCTACTACAAAGAATATACAAAGAATAGGTCAACCTATTTTCCACAGCACCAGAAGTCAAGACAAGAAGCGATAGATGGAAATTAATCAAGGAGAGAAGCCACATAGAACTAAGGGACAATTTCCTAGCAGTACAAACAATCAACCAGAACGAGTTCGCAACTTGGGAGTCCTTCTGGACCCACAGCTACAATTTGACGACCATCTTACGGTTGTGACCAGAGGGACCTTTGCACAGGTTCACCTGTTGCGCCAGTTGCAACCCTTCCTGGACCGGGGGGCTCTACACATGGTTGCTCATGCCCTTATCACCTCTCGATTGGATTACTGCAATGCGCTCTACATGGGGCTGCCCTTGAAGAGCACTCGGAGACTTCAGCTGGTGCAGAATGCGGCCGCGCGAGTGATCATGGGCGCACCTAGGTGTGCCCATATAACATCTATCCTCCACAAGCTGCATTGGTTACCAGTGGTCTTCCGG